>JAESUZ010003977.1:0-600000 GCA_017311185.1 Proteles cristata cristata
AGGAAGAAAAGTAGTAGAAATTCATTTTCCAAAGCTAATTTTAAGTTTATTTGGCATTTTATTATGAAGATTAATCTCCTCTCTAATGCTATTGGCAGACAGTGTTTAATTTCTGCATTGACATTTTAAATAATAGCTGATGGTAAATTAGTGTTCGGGGGATTCTCTTCACCAGCTAGCACCCCTTGAAGACTGGTTTCAAATTTCTGAGCATGTATCTCACACAAGAGTTTGCCCCGATTCACTGGGGATGCAGACCCACTAAAGATAAGAATGAAGGAAAGACAGAAAGCCACAGAAATGAGCTGCAAGTGACACATACATGAGCAAATAGCTCTTTCACAAAATATGGTAGCTTTCGGCATATGTCTTCACCATGCAAAGAGGTAAATCAAAATGTAAAGAGCAAGCCACGGTGCAACTTGAAGAACTTGCGAAATTGAAGGGCCACCTTATCAACTGAACCCAGCAGAAATCAGGAGGCAGGCTATTTGAAAGAAACAGCTGGTCAGAATCTAGATTGTGTTATATGTCAATGGCATTCATGTTGACTTAGGCTTAACCAGACCCAAATGCCACCTCTGAAATGTCTGTCACGAACATTTTGGCTTGTAATCTGGAGACACTTCACAACTGCTGACTCCATTCATACTTTATCATCTATGCAAACTACCTCTCTAGGAATGTCTCAGAGAGTTCTTGGGTAATTTAAACCCAATAGTGGCAAAAGTTCTGCAAAGAGGTTGCTTTCTATCTCATATATATGGCTATCTTTTGTGGGGGGAGAGCATGAAAGTATTTTTAAATTGTTTTTTAAGCTTATTTATTTATTTTGAGAGAGACAGAGAGCAGGTAAGGGGCAGAGAGAAAGGGAGAGACAGAGAGAATCCCAAGCAGGCTCTGCACTGTCAGAGAGGAGCCCAAAGTGGGGCTTGAACTCATGAACTGTGAGACTACCACCTGAGTGGAAACCAAGAGTTGGACACTCAAGTGACTGAGCCTCCCAGGTACCCTACACGAAAAGTATTTTTTTAAAAAAGATACTTATATCAATGTGCTATTTAATCCCTGACTTCCATACAATATTTTCATCCATTTTGCTTTGGTAGTTAGCCTGCTAATTTTCAAAAAGAATTCTCCGACAATCACAGCTGAACTCTAATAAAGTAAGTTGATAAACAATTTGTGATTTACCAACACCTATCTACTGAGTTCAAGGTACTTCTTGAGTTTAACCTCAACTGTAGACTAGAAGGCACTTAGTAAAGCCAAATGGAACAGGTTTTATATTATATTCAAGGATATGCCATCTGTAAGGTAACCATAGCCTTGTACATGGGCTAAGCACAGTAGTCATTCAATACATGGTAGTTTAAAATATTACTTAAAGAACCAGGAGGAAAACAATTAATGAGCCTGCTTATAGAAACAAAACTAGCAGAGGTAAGCCAGCTGATGCTTCTGGAGTGGGAAGATGATAACTTTAAGTTCAGATCTCAAACAGTTTGGTTATAATGTAGTACTGACAGATACACCAACATCTGTGCGTGCTTCTGGATATTAAAATACTGTAAAGCTTAAACTGGCAATGGAAGTTAAGTTGCTACATGATCACAGAAGTTTTCTAGTGGCCTCTAACTGGCGATGATGGTCCAGTGTGGTGGAAGGTAGGTGAGCCAGCTTTTCTGGCTAAAGCTCTAGGGTTTGACACTCTGCTTTATCACCTACTAGATGTGAACTAGCTAAAACCTTTCTGCTTCCTGGTCTCTCAAATAGGAAGAAGTAAGCCCTTTTGTAAGAATAGAAGATGAAGACTGGACAGGAAGTGTGGGGCACTTGTAGAGGGCTTGGCTCATGGCAAGTACGTATCCTAAATCCTTAAAGTCACAAACAGGGTTCTTGAATCAAAGACGTTGATCTCAATGTGTCTAGGAAATACTGTCAGGCTTGTCCATAAATACTTGTCCATAAAACTGGGAAATGGCAAGTATGACTTGCTCCTTTAAAATTAGGAAGACTAAGACATTAAAGAAGATAGATTTCTTCAATAAACATTTGGATAGTAGGATGCTAATCTTAGCATTTGAATATTAGAGAACTGACAGTAAAAAGTTACAATGTGTTGGCTAAACAATTAATGTGTTTTCATGGATTCATACTTCCGATAGTCTCTTAATTTTTGTCAAGTCTATCTACAATTTCTGAAACTTCTGAGAATCTGAAACTGCTCCTCCTCACCAAAGTAACTTGGCACATTATTTGCATATCTAGCTGTTCGGAGATGGAGATATTAAAACGTCCCAGTTACTTATACAATTTCATATCATCACCCAAATTTTGGTCCATATTTCTATTTTTAACTATTTTAACACACTTCTACTCTAGGCCATTTTGTCAACAACTAAACTGGACACTAGATGTAAAGAGTTTGTTTACTTAAGAGAATAAACTAGTTTGTAGCATCAGAAGAATTTGGACTGAAAAAGATATTAAAAAATAAGACAGAGGGCTGGGAGCAAGTTCTACCTAGAAAACTTCTATGCTTAATGCAAATCCTTTTACTAGTGGCACCAATGTTATTAAACTATAATCTGTAGCTTCAGCAATATCCCCTGCAGTGCAATGACAGATAAACTGAGATTATGACTCTTTTTTCAGAGGCAAGGAAAGAGTATAGTTTTGACAAAGCATGAAAACACACTCTTCTCCAAAAGCTATTAATTGGTAGGAGTGTCCAATGTAATGAATGAAGTGTTCTCACCATGGTTAACACTATGGTTTATAAAACGGCTGTTAGTCCTGTCCAAGTTTAATTCACTCCATCAACCATGAAGCTGCACATCTATAATTCAGCTCTGGGAAGAAGGCAGACACACAGAGATGCTCTCTGGGCAATGACTGGAGAGATACCAGGTTCTGCTTCTCAATATTTTTCTCCCTTTGGTGAACACTGAGAAAATACCAACATGTTACCTGGCAGAAGTGACCCATTAATTCACTCTTATGTTAGCATTTGATTCAACTATTAACAGAGGACAAGAAGCACCTAGAGCTATCACTTATTGAATAGTACCAATAATTAGTTTCTGGAATTCTAGTGAATTTGAAAGGATTTGCTTTAGAATACCAGGCACACTGGTTTACATTTCTAACTACTCAGAAATAGGTAGAAGAAAACATTTTGTTAGATTTTGGGCTAAGTGTTCTACATGTACTATCTCATTTAATACTCACTATGACGCTATGGAATAAGTATTATTTTTTTCTCCAAGTTGATAGATGAGGTAGCTGAGGTTCAAGGAGGTTAAGAAATGTGTCCAAGGTCACATAAGTTAAAAGAAGCAAATTAAAATCCAGGTCTGTCAGATTTGAGCTGGGTGCTCTGAGCCATAGTGTCTACTGCTCTTGACTTTCAAAAGAATGAAAATGTAGATAGACATGACAATGGAACTCTCTCTGGGGAAGGCCCTGAGGGTGCCAAAGATGAAGGCTGTCTCTCAGGTGGGTCAGGAAAGCATGATGCCAGTGGGCACCTGTTGGGGAAGCCTTGGAAGGAAGGAGAGTCACCGGGTGAACCTGCATAGTTGGGCCAAGATGACAGACATATCTACAACACACAGGACAACCTGACACCAAAACAGGTGTTTTGCAACAATAGAATATTGTTGTAACTGAAGAAAGTCAGAGGTCAGAAAGGCATTTATGAATTCTTCAAACAGTCAGGTATTG
Source organism: Proteles cristata cristata (assembly GCA_017311185.1). Lineage (NCBI taxonomy): Eukaryota > Metazoa > Chordata > Mammalia > Carnivora > Hyaenidae > Proteles > Proteles cristata. Next base: position 3,730 of record JAESUZ010003977.1, read on the forward strand.
TTGGAAAGACAGCTGCAAATGGTATACTTGCGTGGCAAATTCAAAGAGACAGATGGCTTCCCTTTGAACAAAGACTATTATATACCTTAGAAAACGCAGAACTTCATGTAATGGAACAGTGCTTTTAAAACTCTAAAAATTTACAATATCATTTTCCTCTAAGTTTGTAGAGTGCAAATTGCATAGGACAGTAAACTTCTATCATTTAAAAAAAATCTATGGGCTCAAGTTCATCACGGAGGCAGTGAAAGTAACCCCTTTTAATTATCTAAAGGAAATGGCTTGGCAATTCAAAAAAATTATACCATGGCTTAACATACTTTTAAAAGTGTTCTTGCACAATTCAGTTTTGATTTTTCAAAAACGAAAATGTGAAAATTAAACTAAAATATCATATGAGATTCATTTTTTTCCCTATACAAAGTCATTTTTTTTCCTAAAGAGAATATTTGAGTTTTTAATTGGTAGCGTATTTTTTCTTTCTTGTGACAATAACCATTCTTCAATAAGCTCAAACTTTTTCTGGAACCACAAAGCCTGTTATATATGTCTGTTTTGTTTGTTTGTTTAAAGATGCACATAATGACATTTACAGGTTTAAAATGATTCATTCAAAACTGTTTGAATGCAGTTATACATGTGGAAAAGTTTAATTACCAGCTATCTGCATGGTTGCGATATTACCCAGAGGGCTGTACTTGTTTCTTAATTAAAAATATTTGAACTTAATAATAGGGAACTCTATTTAAATATGAATAAAACATTACAAGGAAGAAGTTTACCAAGTAGTTAGCAAATCAATTTCAGTAAGTGTTCCTTAAGAATTACTAGTCTTTTGTCATATCAGGGGATGAGAAAAACAGGTCTCCAGCCTCTCCGTTTGTAAGAGCCTTTAATTTTCCCTTGTTCTAGAGTCACTTCTCATTGGCACTTTGCGAGATCAGATTTTCAGTGGGATGTCCACTTACAATTCCTGATTGCAGTACCTTGACGGCTAAGTTGATGGCTCAGGTCTCCACGCAGTCTTCCAAAGCCCAGTAAATTACATGACCATCCTCCTGGTTGTTCAGGACCCAAACCTGAGAATCATCCTTGATTCTGCCTGTCTCCTCTTCCCTATATCCAGTCAGTCCTGACCCCCATTATGCCAGGCATCTGCCATTTTTTTCATCTTCACTCTTATCTATCAGAGTAATGCCTCAACTGCTTTCCCTGCTTCTATTCCTGTCTTGCTGTATCCATCCTTGACACCATGAGAGGGAAGTTTTTGAATGTACATGTCATTGTCTTGCTTCAAACCCTACAAAGACTTGCCATTGCATTTGGAATAAAGGCCCCCTTCCTCACCATGGCCTTCCTTGACCTTACATGATCTGAGGCCTAGGTACCTTTCTACCCTCATCCTCTGCAACTTCCCTTTGCCCGTATGTCCCAGCTATATGGGCCTCCTCTATTTCTCTAAGATGCCCATTTCAGGAACTTTGCACCTACTATTACTGATCCCGGAAACATTATTCCCAGGTTCTCTGCATGGCTAGCTTTATCTTAAACTTTAGATCTCAGCTCAAATGCCACCTAGCTGGTAAGGTGAAAATTAAAGTATGCACCATTTGGGCCAACCCTATTCTCTACTACATCATCTTGTTTTGGTCTTCCTACACCCTTATCATAGTATATAACCTCTTTAAGTATATGCCTTTATGTCTTCATTGTCTGTGTTTCCCAATGGATGCAAGTCCCCTGAGGAGAGATGTCTCATTTGTTTTGGTTGGTATGTCTCTAGCACCTGGGGGAATACCTGGCCTGACAGGTGCTCAACAAGCGAAATGATGCTGTCACATCCAGAAGTAGAACCAGAACAGCTGTAACTCATCACCTAGAAGTCCTTTATGTTAGAAACCCAGCTTAGGTGGTAGAAACCCCCATCCATGTCAGTGCTCCACATCTATGGACTGTAATGCTAGCCAGCAAAGGTAATTTCATACCTGCATTCATATAATATTAGATGGACTTCTAGCCCCAGGATACTTGTCAAACTTCCTTTTGCATCAAATACATTTCCTCTGAGTCATACCAATAGAATCCTTCTAGGCCTGACTGAGCTCATCATGTCTGTGTTAGAATTCACTCCTAGGAAACACTAGTTGAGGTATTAAATCTTAAATATCTTGAAAGAAGGGAAAGTTTTTCATTTAAATGAAACCCATTTGTGGGGCAATTAGGGAAGAAAGAAATAAAAGACATCCAGATTGGAAAGGCAGTAGAACTCTCTCTATTTGCAATGACATGGTCTTGTTTATAGAAAATCCTAAGGAATTTACAAAAACACTATTAGACCTAATTAACATTCAGCAAGGTTGCAAGATGTAAAAAATCAATATAAAAATAAATTGCATTTCTATGAATACTAGCAATGAACAAATACAAAATAAAACTAAGAAAACAATTCTATTCACAATAGCATCAAAAATATACTTAGGAATAAATTTAACAAAAGAAGTGCAAGGCTTGTGTGCTGAAAATTATAAAACATTGCTCAAAGAAATTAAAGACACGAATAAATGGAAAGATATCCATGGATTGGAAGGCTTACTACTGTTAAGATGTTAAGATATCCCCCAAATCGATTTTAAGATTCAATGCAATCCTAGCTGCCTTTTTTTTTTTTTTTTGCAGAAATAGACAAGTTGATCCTCAAGCTCCTATGGAAATGCAAAAACAATCCAGAAAAGGAAGAGCAACGTTGAAGGAGTCACACTTCCTGATTTCAAAGCCTACTATAAAGCTAGGAACCAACACAGTGTGGTACTGCATAGGGGTAGACATACAGATAAACAGAATAGAACTGAGAAGTCAGAAATCAGCTTTTAGGTGTATGGTCACCTGATTTTCAAAAAGAGTGACAGACAATTCAATGGGAAAAGAACAGTCTTTCAACTGACAGTGCTGGCACAAGTGAATATCCTCATGCAAAAAAATGTAGTTGAACCTCTATTTCCCACTATAGACAGAAGTTGGCCAGAACTGGACCATAGGACAAAATTTAAGGGTTAAAGTATAAAATTTTTGGAAGAAAACCAAGGAATAAGTCTCTGTGACTCTGGATTAGGCAATGGTTCTTAGATATGACACAAAAAGCATAAGAAACAGAAGAAATAAATAGACTTTATCAAAATGAAAAACTTCTGTTGCTTCAAAAGATAGCTGAAGAAATGAAAAGACGAGTTACAGAATGGGAGAGTATATTTACATATGTACCTGACAAGGAACTTGTGTCCAAACTCTTAGAACTTCACAATAAAAAGATAAATAATCCAATGAAAAAATAGGACAAAGATCTGAATAGGCATTTTTCCAAAGGAGGTATACAAATGGGCTAATAAGTGTATGAAAGATGCTCAACATCTTTAGTCATTAGGGAAAAGCAAACCCAAACCACAAGGAAATGACACTTTACACACACTAGGATGGCTGAAATGAAAACGGCAGACAATAACGAGTGTTGACGAGATGTGGAGAAATCCGCCCAACCTTGCTTGGCTGGTGGTAGAGAATATGGTGCAGCTGCTTAGGAAAACAGTTTGGCAGTTTCTCAAAAGTGAAACGTAAAGTTCCATATGACCCGGCAATTCCACTCCTGAGTATACACCCAGGAGGACTGAAAACATATCCACACAAAAACGTGCATATGAAAGTTCATAGCAGCATCTTTTATTATAGCCAAAGAGTGGAAACAACCAACTATCAACTGATAGGTGGATAAGCAAATATGGCATCCCCACATAATGGATTACTATTCAGGCATAAAAAGAAATGAAAGGCTACAACATAGAAGGAACTTGAGAACATTATGCTAAACGAAGGAAGGCAGACCCAAAAGACCACATAGTGTCTGATTTCCTTTATAGGAAATGTCCAGAATAGGCAAATCCATAGAGACAGGAAGCAAATTAATGGCTTCTGGGAGTTTGGGGGAAGCAGGCAATGGGAAATGACTATTAACGGGCATGGAGTTTCTTTTGGGGTGATTAAAAATGATCTTGGATTAGTGGTCATGACTGCACAACTCCGTGAATACACTAAAAAAGGCGGAATTTTGTACTATGCGAAGTAAATATCAGTGAATTATTAAAACAAAAGTTGCTGCCACGGTTTTCTGGGAACTGGAGAAAAAAATCCCTTCCTGGAGTTAGCAACACACAGCAGTCTTGAGGAAACTTGTTTTCACAGATTCTTAGCCTCAGCTATTAAGTGGAGAGAACGTTGGGCATTAGCACTCTTTCACTATGAACATGGATTTGTTTTTTAAAGGAAGAGCACTGGAAGAACACTCCATTCCCATTGTAAATTCACCCTGAAATGGGACAAGGTGCCTATGCCTTCAATAATTTCATACCCTATTAAATTGAGGTTACCACATTCACAAATGCGAGCCACAGATTGTAGCGATCGTGCTACACGTTGTTAGAGATCGCGTTATATTAACCTGAGTTTTGATGCTGAGGTCAAACCTCTCTGCACAAATGGTAAGAAATGCCTTTGTGCCTCACTCCCCTCAACAAAGATGAAGCTCCTTCCTTCTTTCATCTTTTTGAAGGGAGTGCTCTGTCAGTCTCCTTAGCTGTAAAATGGAATAGTAAAAAATGGAACGCAGCACAGAGGGCCCCGGTGCAGAAGGGACATGTGTCAGGTTTGTGCTTTGTAACCGGCAGTGAGCGGCTGTGAGAAGGTGTCTTGACACAACCCAAGGTGTCTGCAAACTGGCTTTTCCTAAAAGCCCCTTAATGAACAGGATGGGCAAGAGAAAGTCCCCTGCTCTCTCTCCAACCTTTCATTATTCCCTGGCATTAGCTTAGAGCACCATTTTTCAGGCAGTGGACTTGGCTGAATGGCCACGTACTTAAAGTCCATTTGTGCCTCCAGTTCCCAAGCTGCTTTTCGTGCTCTGGCTTTCTTTCTATGAAAGATGGTGCCGAGAACAAACTGAGGGCAGATCGGGTGGCGGGGAGGGGAAAGGGGGTGATGGGCATGGAGAAGGGCACTTGTCGGGATGAGCACTGGGTGTTATATGGAAGCCAACTTGACAATAAACAATTAAAAAAATGGAAAGATAAAAAATAAACAATCTTTTGCCTATATTATGACGACAGACATTACCTAGTAGAAAGGTGGTGGCAAAAAGATTAGGGGAGGGGCGCCTGGGTGGCTTAGTCGGTTAAGCGTCCGACTTTCGCTTAGGTCATGATCTCGCGGTTCGTGGGTTCAGCCCCGCGTCGGGCTCTGTGCTGACTGCCAGCTCAGAGCCTGGAGCCTGTTTCAGTCTGTGACTCCCTCTCTCTCTGACCTCCCCTGCTCACGCTGTCTCTCTCTCTCTCTAGAAATAAAAAAAAAAAAAAAAAAAAAGATTAGGGGAAAATGGATGTCTTCTTCGAGACTTCCTTTGGCTCCAGTTTTGGCAGCCTAGTCAAGTGGAGCGCCATTGTAGAATAAAGCCTTAGCTGTATTCCACTTATTAGCACACCAAAGGAAAAAAGATACAGTTAGGTAGAACATTTGTTTTGGAAATAGTTTCAAAAAAATGAGAAACATGCAGAAATAAACCTGACCACTTTCATCCTAAGCCACCATACAATAAATCCATTTTCATTATGTTAGGTGACACTACCTTCTGGTGTGCACGCATACACATGTGCATGCAAACATGGGAAATAAGAGGAACACGCATTCTAGTTTTATCTGGATTTTTCTTGAGGGGTGGCCGCCATTTAGATAAGAGTTGGCACATATTTATGTGGCCCAGAGTGGTGGACACAGGGAGCGTTTTTGGATTCAGATGATCTAGCTTCAAGTTCGAACTCCCCAACTGACTAGCTACTGTCCTTGAACACAGTGCATAACCATCTGAACTTTGGTTTCCTCATCTGGAAAATGAGGATGGAGGTCTTCACCTCTCTGGTCATTGTGAGGATTAAATATGTCATGAAAAAAGAGCTGGCAGAGTGACCAGTGCATGGTTAATGCTAAGAAATATTAGCTGTTTCTATTTTGTTAATGATGCTGTATGTGTGTGTGTGTTCCTTGTGTGAGGGAACAGTCTCTTCTAAATTGCATGGAGTATAATTGAATCAAAGCTTTACAGCATAACACATACAGAATACTTAGGACATGACAAATATAGAAAACTTTGAATGTCTAAAAAAGATGAAATATTGGGGTGCCTGGGTGGCTCAGTGGGTTAAGTGTCTGGCTCTTGACCTCAGTTTAGGTCATGATCTCACGGTCCAAGGGTTAAAGCCCCACATCAGGCTCTGCACTGGCAGTGCAGAGTCTGCTTGGGATTCTCTCTGCTTCTCCCCTGCTCGTGTGCTCTCTCTCTCTCAAAATAAATAAATAAACTTAAAAAAAAAGGAATATAAATTCATTTGTTCTCTGGTTTCTAGGTGCAGCTCTGGAGGGATTGGAGGAAGAAAAGTACTAACACAGGAAGGAAGAAAATCAATCTGATGGACATGAATATAGCCACCAAACTAGTCCAGGGATTTCTTCAATGTCACTACTCTACAGTTAACCTTCACTCAGGCCATTTATTATTTGGGGGCACTGCTGCAAAGAGACCAGAAAATGAATAGAATAATGATGTTTTTATGGCTCCTAATGTAGATTGTTATCGAAAATCTGTCAATTTTACTGGCAAGCCTTTGGCTCAAAAAATAAGATCCTCATTTGTAATTTGCAGGCAGTAATAACTAAAATTATGAGAAGTAACTGGGAAATAAAAAAATAACTATGATGATAATTATCTTTCTCATTAAAAACAAGAGGCATTCTATTATCAGTGGGATGTGCAATATACCCTTTAACAGCTGCTGCTACAGAGCTAAAACACATCCGAATACGAAGGCAAATACATTACTGATCACCCAAATGATGAAAAATAGGTACTGCTGAAAATGTTTGCAAAGTGGAACAGAACAGAACACAGCAGTATGTGCCGCCCGCCTGTGCAAACCAGAGCGAATCCACTTACAGATACTTGCGGAATTGGTCTCAACTTTTCCCCCGAGATTTCCTTTACGGAGGTTTTGTTTATTGAAGCTGGTACTTGATGGGCTGGTAAGTCCTTTGCTTTGATAACGGGATCTGGAGTTTTCTGGGAGGATTCGCTTCTTCTGGGGGGAGAATGGCATGGTGTAGGCACCAAACTCATTTGAAAGTCTTTTTTATCTATCTGCTTCGCCAAGGAATTCTGGCTTTCTGATGCTCCTGCTTCTGCATAGGCACTTTTTAGAGGTCCTGTGCCTGTCCGCCTTGCAGCCTTCCCCAGCATGCTGTCTAGTGTCAGCTGAGTTAACCCTGAAGGACTGGTTGTTGGGCCCGAGGAACCCTGGATACTGTAGTTATCCTACGCATGGGAATAAAGTGAAGCCATTTTGAGCCAAAATTTGCGGTGAATAAGCTACTGAGAATAGTTTTTAGTAAGTTCATTATTCTCTGAATAAAAGCTAAAGTACATCTATCCTATTTTCTTCTGCAATAAAAAAAACAAGTCACTAAAAACAGCAATGCAATGCAAACAGGTATACATCCCTTGCTAAGATGCCCTGCTAGATGGTATCTGGCCTTGAGAAGACATATAGGAAGTAGTCACTAAAATTACAGTCATTTCAAGAAAGCATGTGGAAGAAGAAAATCCACAGGAAGTTACCTAAGCATTATATACTTTGACTTCCTGATAAGCTAAGTCCATGGGAAGAGAAAGTATTTGGCTTATTTAAGCAGGGAAACGTTACTCTAAAAACAAGTTGGCCTATCACAGTATTCCTGTCTAATATCATTGTAGGGATGTTTTATTGTTCAAGAGCAACAGGTAATAAGCATGTTTTGTGAAATATTTTTCTTACATGAAAATTTCAATTATAGGTTTTTTTCCATAAGACATGAGCTCATTAAATGCAATTATTTGGAAAGCTAAAAGTGAAAGCTACATGAATTTGACAAGCATGTAGTTCTCGGGTTATCCCTAGGAAAGCAAAAATTTAAAACTTTAAATTTGAGAAAGGAGGAACTGCAAACATAAAATCAATGGCTGTGAAAATAAATAATGGAAATGAGAACTCCAGTGCTATTTCAGTTGGTAGATTTTTCTCCTATACAATAAGAAATTTAAAAAGAAACTAGTGCCATCATTGCTTATAGATGCCAATGTAGATTTTTCCAATTTGTCTTATTTATTTAAATATGCAAATATGTAGGGGCACCTGGGTGGCTCAGTCGGTTAAGCCTCTGACCCTTGATTTCGGCTCAGGTCATGATCTCACGGTTTGTGGGTTCACCACATCAGGCTCTGAGCTAACAGTGTGTAGCCTGCTTGGGATTCTGTCTCCTCTCTCTGCCCCTCCCCTGCTTGCTATTTCTCTCTCAAAATAAATAAAAATAAACTTTAAATATGTGAATATGCAATAAAAGATATTAAACATGTAAATATGTAATAAATGGATATTAAAATGATAAACTGAGGACAGAAACAAAATCAATAAAAGCAGAGTACATTTTAAAGACATTATCTGAGTGGTGCCTGGGTGGCTCAGTCGGTTAAGCGTCCGACTTCGGCTCAGGTCATGATCTCGTGGTTCGTGGGTTCGAGCCTTGAGTAGGGCTCTGTGCTGTCACCCAGCTCAGAGCCTGGAGCCTGTTTCAGATTCTGTATCTCCCTCTCTCTCTGACCCTCCCCTGCTCATGCTGTCTGTCTCTCTCTCTCTCTCTCTCAGAAATAAATAAAACATTAAAAAAATAAAAAAAAAATAAAGACATTATCTGAGGTCTTAGAATGTGTATCTTAACATTCAGTGTCAGTAAGCTATTCCCTACTCTTCCATTTGTAGCCACAAAGAACCAAACATCTAGTGATTCCTCAAATTTGGTATGTTTTTAATCTTTTTTTTTTTTTTTTTTAAATTTTGAGAGAGGAGAGAGAGCGAGTGAGCTCTCAAGTGAGTGAGTGAGTACTCAAGCAGGGGAGGGGCAGAGGAAGAGAGAAAGGAAGTGTGGATCCCAACCCTGGGATCATGACCTTAGCTGAAATCAAGAGGCTGACACTCAACCATCTGAGCCACCCAGGTGCCCTGGGACAGATTTTAATTCAGTCTTGCTGCTAGATAGTGCTCTCTCTTCTCTAACTTGAAAAAGTAAAAACAACAATTCTTGTTTTATTTTCTATAATTGTTACATACAATTGGTAGTGGGATTTCTTTGACCAAAAGACCCTCTACTCATTCATTTCCATCATATTTTAATAAAAAAAAATTAACATGTGCCATGTATTTAAAACAGATTGGCCCTAAAAATAGGTTGGTTGAACAGAGAAGGTATAATAATGCATCTTTGGGCCAGAATCTTTGGATCATCCTGGGATTCCATTTTGTATGTGACATAGGCAGAAGTTAGGAGCTTCTACAATAAAAATTAGTACAATAAACATTTATCAAGCTCCTGCTATGTGTAAGGCATTTTCTAGGCACCATATAAGATACATAGGTAAGAACATGGGCACTGATGTTGGGAGGCACAGAGTCTTAAAGGCAAAAAAGGCATAAAACAGAGAGATAGATACCTATGAAAGTAATAATTTCATAAGGTAGAAGGCAGTAAATATCATTCCAAAAGTTTCAGATATACTATTATGAGAATTCAGATGGATGCATAGATAGTCAGATGTTCGCTACATTATTTTAAAAACACTTTGAAAATAAAATTATTATAAGAAGTCCATTTTTGAGACTGTGGGTGGGTCGGAGTATAGTCTTTTCTTTCTACCAGTTTACTCAGGTGAAAAATTATTTCTTTTTGCTGGGTATGAGCAGTGATTACATACACAGAAATATTCACGAGATGTGTATGGACATTCATCTCACATTTTTCCTAAGATATACCCTGGTTTGGAGACGGGTCGAGGAGGACAGATTCAGCTGCATTTCCTGGTGAACATTCTCATGGTTAATCTGTATTTCCACGGTATTATGTTTCTATGCTATTTTAAATATATGGAATAGATAAATAACTGGAGACTCTGGACAGAGTATAAAAGGCTTGCTTACTTTGGCTGCCCCAGAACCAACTCTGGTTTACCCCAGATTCTGAAAGAGGAATTAGGACGAATGAGAAAGGGAAGAGATCCACAAGACTAATGCTTTGATTTAAATTGGGTCAGCTTCTCTTTTAGAGTGGAAATAGAGAATAAAACCTAGTATTGTATTTTCTAGGAGTGGCACACTGGCAAAATGCTATTCCTATCTTTAGCAATACTTTTGATTTACTAAAATAGATGATATACATAGAGGTGATATTTATTGATTTCATAAATGTAATAACATTTTTGGGCTCAACATGCTCTTGGATTAATTTTTTCTTATATAACATATGCATTTGTTATACGCATTAGAAGTTAGCTTACTACGACTTGATTGAAAAACAACCACTTTTTCCCCTTTGGTTTATCACTTAGCTACTGAAAACCTGTACAGCAATTGAATATAATTTGTCAGAGTGTAAAGAAATTGTCATGCCATTTTCACATTCCAATCATCTGTTCATCTGTTTCTCAGAAGAGCAAATACAAAATGCTTTTGATTTAACTTAATATATTTTTTTTAAATGTCCCAAATCTCTTGAACCATTTGTCTTCTGGGCTCAGAGGCATTTGTTTGTTAAATATTCAATCACGCCCCAGTGCTGGGAACATCAATAGAGTTTGCCTGATTAACTGTAGCACAGCATATGTACGCTGAAGATGAGAATGATTTCCCCAAGGAGCCAGCACTTTCTCTGTTGAACTACGTTTCTTAAAAGGACATGCAGATGGGCATTTGGACAATAATTTCTGGACGCATAGAATGGACTGCTCTTGCTGAGCTGTAATTTTAAAAAGACAATTTTAATGACTCTTGAGGGCCACCTACTTGGAGCAGATGGGACCAGGCTCTTTGTATCCAAACTTCAATGTTAAGTGAGTCAGGATGGAACTGTGTTTTAGCCTCTGTGAAAGTGGATGATCATATTTATTTATATTTCAATTGATTTTTTAATTCAGCCCACCACAAAAAAAAAACCTTTCTATAACCTTCTTAAACGTTCTGTAAAAAAACATGTCTGCAATATTCCAAACACACCTTTGATGGCAGTTTTGAATTTGTAATTGAGGTGGAATCAGCAGAAGTTTTTACTTTTGTCGAATGTGTTAGTGACTAAATGTATGAACTGACAGCGTCTTTTAGTTGGGACATTAGTGCTAGTAGACAATAGATGATATAGGTATATACTTCCACTGTCACCTAAAGAGCACAATTTTTTCACAGATACAGCTAAAGACATGAGTCATAACAGAGTGAGAAAAATAATTTCTTCTTGGGGCGCCTGACTGGCTCAGTGGGAGGAGCATGTGACTCCTTGTCTTAGGGTCATGAGTTTGAGCCCCACATCGCATGTAGAGACTACTTAAAAATAAAATCTTGGGGCACTTGGGTGGCTCAGTCAGTTAAGTGTCTGACTCTTGATTTCTGTGCAGGTCATGATTACACCGTTTGTGGGATCGAGTCCCATGTTGGGCTTTGCTCTGACAGCTAGGGGGCTCCTTGGGATTTTCTCTCCTCTCTCTGCTGCTGCCCCACTGTCTCTCTCTCTCTCTCAAAATAAATAAATAAACATTAAAAAGAAATCTTAAGGGACACTGGGGTGGATCGATTGGTTGGGTGTCTCACTCTTGGGTTTCAGCTCAGGTCATGATCTCAGGGCTGTGGGATTGAGACCCTCATTTGGCTCCAGGCTGAGTGTGAAGCCTCCCTGATATTCTCTCTCTCTCTCTCTCTCTCAGTCTCTCTCTCTCTCCTCTTCATCCCCACTTGTGCTTTCTCTCTCTAAAATAAAAATAAATAAAATCTTAAAAAATTACTTGATGGTAACACAATTGACTACTCAAATGTATCTTAAAGGTATTCACTAACAACCATCCCCAAGAAGTATTTTTACTTCCACCTCTTGAATTGTACAGGAAACTATTAAAGTAATACAGTTCTCACTGCGTGGCAAAGGTAATTGATAGTGGTATCTTATAATGCATTTTACTAACTGGCTTATAAGGAAGTAAAATGAAAGGAAGATGTGTTTCTAACAGGTAACTAACCTGCAGAATCTTTGGGATTAAAAGGGGCTGGGTGAATTATTATTGTTAATATCTTTACCTATAGCCAATGATGCTTCACAGACAAATCATAGAAGTTAGAAGGGCTCTACAGATGGGCAAACACCATCATGTGAATATTTGGGGAAAATGAGGAGACTCCTTTAATTGTTTAAGCCAGACACATATTTTCTATAAGTTAAGACTTCATGCTCTTTTAGCTGATAACACTTTAAAGATTTACTGTGGAAATTCTATCCACAATCAAATATTTACTTGCAAGATGTTTATCTTTTAGCAAAAGTGACAGAATGATATTCTAAGCAGACAAGGGTTTTATAACCTTCACTTGCCTATAACAATGAAGAGCCAAGTCACATGAACCAAGGGGCCTGTGACTTTTGCAAAGAGGATCAGAGCTTCAAAAGATAATAATAAAGGGGCGCCTGGGTGGCTTAGTCGGTTAAGTGTCCGACTTTTGCTCGGGTCATGATCTCGCAGTTCGTGGGTTCGAGCCCCTGGAGCTGTTTCAGTCTGTGACTCCCTCTCTCTCTGACCCTCCCCTGCTCACGCTGTCTCTCTCTCTCTCTCCTAGAAATAAATAAAACATTAAAAAAAAAAAGATAATAATAAAGACATAAAGGGGCGCTTGGGTGGCTCAGTCGGTTAAGCATCCGACTTTGGCTCAGGTCATGATCTCGTGGCTGACAAGTTCGAGCCCTGCATCAGGGTCTGTGCTGATAGCTCAGAGCCTGGAGCCTGCTTTGGATTCTGTGTCTCCCACTGTCTCTGTCCCCCTCCCCCCCAACATCCCCTCGCTTGTGCTCTGTCTCTCAAAAGTGAATAAACGTTAAAAAAAAAAACCTTCGAAAGATAATAATAAAGACATATTGATGTGAACAGCCTTAAACATTTCTCATGCAAAGTAAATATTAAATTTGCCTGGCAGGCTTAGAGAATACGTTATGCTGTAATTCATAATATACAGGAATAAAAATGCAAGGCCATATATTCACAATAAAGCCCTTCCATTTTTTCCCAAGATACACATTGACATTATAAGTTTTAAAAAAGGCTGCACAGAAATATAAGCGGCCTCAAACGGAGTAAATATTCTTTCTATTTTGTGTATGTACGTGTGCGTGAGAAAGTCATTCAAATTCATTAGTTAAGTGCACAGGGATGAATGTTTTGTTCTTTTTTTTTTTTTTTTTTTTTATTTTCTAGGACAGAGAGAGAGAGACAGCGTGAGCAGGGGAGGGTCAGAGAGAGAGGGAGTCACAGACTGAAACAGGTTCCAGGCTCTGAGCTGGCAGTCAGCACAGAGCCCGACGCGGGGCCCGAACCCACGAACCGTGAGATCATGACCTAAGCGAAAGTCGGACGCTCAACCGACTAAGCCACCCAGGCGCCCCGAATGTTTTGTAGACTAATCCGGAAATCTAGGCTATCAGGAAAAAAGTACGAAACAGCTTAACTGCTGCGTGTTAGAAAAGATACCTTGAAAGCAAAAATGATGGGAAAGCTGAGAGGGGGGCCTAAAAGGGTTCTTTTACTCCGTGGTTAGTAAATTTGTTCTCTGAAGCCCTCCACGGAGTTAGATGGGGAGAAGATCTGGAAGGTTCTGCTAATTTGAATTCTCTAAATAGTCAGTTCACATAATTCATGTCCAACTATGGACAATTTTTTGGCTTAATGTTCCAATTTGGACTGTGGCACAGGACAAATTATCTGGCCTTGTAAATATCTACTTTAGTATGTGATACATGCCAGTGTTTTGGGGAAAAAATGATGGCATTTCTAAATGAAAAATTAAGTTAGGGGAGTAATAAAATATTAATATAAAGCTAACCATTTCAAGTTGTAAACCAGGCGTACGCTCAAAGCTATGTTGAGAAATATGGCATAAAATACAGTGTAGAGATGATAATAGTAACAGGCTTCTTTTCTTTCAGATGCTGCAATAATGTGAAAGGAGCTTTCTGAGGATAATTCATCTTACATGGTAGTCTTGATTTTATAGCTATATATTTCCATAGTGTGCTTTTCAACTAAGAAGTAAAAACTCAAAATTAACTGAGTATCAGGAATATTAGCATACATGGTTGCCTAGGGAATAAAATATATAGTATAGCAAATATAAGAGCATATGCAAAAAAAAAGAAAACTCCTAATTTTGAGACTCTCACACTAACGAAGATTTCAGATGTGAATTAATGAATAGTAACTTAAATTACAAAATCAATGTATCATTGAAAGCTTACTTTAATTAGCCTTTACTATTATATGTGTACTTTTCCTCTAGCTATCATAGCAAGATTTGATTTTGCTTAGTTTACATGCTACTGAATATATCTAATTTCCCTTTAAAAATACTCAAAGGTCTACCATCAAATAAAGTCTTTTAATTACAGGTTATAAACTTCAAGCATCGTAAGTAATGTAATTATACTCATTTGTCCACTGTTACTTATAACATAACATTGTTTTCCTTAAGGATAATTATGTTACTCTAAGCATATAACATTCTCAAATAATGCAACTAATATAGTAAGGATGCCTAAATTAACCGATCTGATTTTTCTTCAAAGACTGTATGTAAATAAACATTTGAGATACATAATCCAATTTCCCATTGACCTACACAATTAATAAATGGGAGAAGTAATCCTACAGAAAAAGAAATTACCAAAAAAATTACCAAAAGAAATAACCAAAAATTATTTTTCGATAAAGAAGGGATCATCACAGATTCTAGAACTTGTTTAAATATAACCCGACATTTTTGTTGGTCATGTTTTCTATTTTAGTTTGTATCTTGTTTTTGCCTCTAACAACAAATCCCAAAGCTTGTATAATACGGCCGGTTTCTGCCCTTCTATCTTGCTACCGCTGTTAGTAGGCTCTGACTAATGGTAGGCCAGGATGGGGGTTAGCAATGAGATGGTCCCAGGACAGACTCTAGCCATATACTACTGGTCATTTTGATGGTCATGGGACAGGAGTGACCAGATAGCTATGCCACTCAGAGCCTGGGTAATGCAGGATACATTTATTTTCTATTTCATGTAGTTGGTAATTAGCATATGTCTGCATAATAAATGATGAAAGATGTAAGAAGTAGAGTAGCTAATAGCAAAAGAAAGCACATAAAGTGATAACAAGTTAAAATATTCAGAACTAGCATTCATTTTCCAACGAAGCTCTACTGCTTCTTGTGAAGACTTAATCCTTCATACAAACAGAAGAGGTAAGTTTCTTATGTCGTGAAAATTAATGGGCAGTTTCCCATAAAACTTCTCTCAAAGTTTTCCAGGGAAGGAACTAATAATTCCCACTTGCGATGAAATTTCCACCATTCCTCCTGCTTAGTTAGATTTAGATAAGAAAGATGGTGCTGTGCACATGGGAGAGGGATGGGTTATCTTGTTAATGAAATGATATTAATTAATTTATCAGATTAGCCAATAACTGACAGCTTGATGGAGCCTATACTAGGTCTGAAGGCAAATTTCTATTTTATAATTTTTATACCTTAACGTTTTTCAGGGTGGAAGGGACAAAGATGTTCTGAGCAAAATGTGAAATGCTGGCATCAAATGTTCTATTTATGTATAAAGGGGTTTAGACTAGGTTTGTTTGGTATGAATAATAGTTTCACCACACTCAGAAGCACAAATTATAAAAAAAGGATTTCCTCATGCGCTTTGCTATGGAAACTCATTAAAAGTTGCAAAACACCATAATTGCTGCCTGAACACTCACATCTTATTCTCAACCGGCTCTGAAGGTAAGAGTTCTGAATCTAATCTGCATGCTGCTGTCTGAATGGGGATCCTACATCAGTTATAATTTGAAAAAACTTTTTTTGTAAGCAGATACAAAACAAAAATTTTTTCTAATTATTATTATATAGTCATTATATTATATATAACCTAATATATTTGTAAATAAGTTTATTATATATAATTTATTAGATATAATTATTATCTGTTTAATATAGAAATGACTTGTATAATTTCTCTAAACCATAACTTGACTGTAATCTGCTTTTAAGATGATTATTTTTCATGGAAAATATGAATGCCTATCATTAAAGAACAAAACTAATGGAATGCCACAAATGCATTAATCTCATATGGGGAAAAAGAGTTACTGGATTAAGTTTTCAACAAATGTTTCAGGACTACTTTCCATTTGGTTTATAGCAAGTTCTTTAAAACTTTATGTGAATTTACTAATTTATAAGTTGTATTTGTATTCTAAATAATTGCAAACAGAAAACCTCGGGTAAGGCAAGTCCCAGCACTAATCCATGATTCATTATCTAAACTTTAATTGGCACAACTCATGAAATTCTGGGACCATATGGAAAATAATGAGTCCTAATAGGTCTAAGGTGGAGAGATGGCAGGGGAGTAAGGAAGCCAGGAAGCTGTCAATTCGGAAGGCTTGGCGGCTGCGACACAGCTTCCCCAGAGAGCCAGGGCCAATGTGTGCGCAGGGTCTCAGTGGCCTCGCCATCCTACAACTAAACTGCGTTGAGTTTTCTCATTCTGTGAGACAAAAATTAAAATGAAAAAGCAAAACCAACCCCAAACCCGGTTTCCATAATTAAAAATGAAATTGGCTGACTGTTAATAAAAAAGGCAGCAATTCAGAGTTACCATAACAACCTGAGGCAACTGTTGACCGACACTGCAGTGGCTGCATTTGTCTAAATAGCGGCTGATTGCCCCTCTTTCATTTCAGCTGGTTTTAGCGCTCCGCGGGGCTAATGGCACAACCGTGCTTTAGAACGACCGCACTCATCAAGCGGTGTTACCTCTTCGCTGCTGTCTCCGCCGTAAAAATCATCCTCCGATTCAGTGTCTCTCCTTGTCACGCTGGTATCCTCTTTTAGATCCAGAATAAATGGGCACTCCTCTGGGGACAGAGTCTGGGTTTTCCCATGCGGTGCTGATCGCGGTCTCGAGGAAAAAGTGAAAATGTCCTTTGGAACAGCCTGGGTTTCCTCCGCCAGTTGGTCACGTTCACTTTCCTTGCTGGCTTCTAGCCACAAGTGTGAAGCATGGCAGGAGTCATCATCCAGAAGGAGAGACTGTCTGCTGGACGCCAAGTGGGAAAGGTGATCATTTTCGGGAAATATCCACTCATCTGACATTTTGGAAGAGATGACAAAAATTAGAGGAGTGTTCCGTAAGTGTTATATTAGGCAGGTACTTAGTTTAAAGTTTCTTATGTTGAAACAGAGATTTATCAAATAATGCAGAAGCCAAGGAATGCAACCTACCCACCATCTTGTAACCTGCTAAACATTTAACCCCATAGATCAGTGCCTACAGCTACGGGGAATTCATTGCACTTTCTCTCCATCTGAGTTGAAACACTGGGCGGGAAATTTGTAAGTCTGAAATAATTATCACCTGGCTTGCAGCAAGTTCTTTATAGCACAGCCTCATCAATTTGACATTCCAGGGGGGAGGAAATCTTCCAAATATAAAAGGGTTTGAGTAACTAATATCTTCTTTTACCTGTAGGAGAGCAGGGTATTTAACAAGTTTCTTTAAAGAATATATCTGGGCATTGTTCAGATTACAAATCATGGAGGAGAGGAAACCATGAAAAGGTTAAGAGGCTTTTCCTTTCCCTTTCACTGACTGAAGCGGGACAATTCATAGACTAAACTGAGTAGACTTTTCAAGTAATAGTAAATCCACAGAAATACTTGTTAATGTGACTGGTGAACTCTGCTGGTGAAAAAGTTCTTTATGTTTAATTATAGGAGGGAATGTTTTGATACAAAAATCTTTTGCACAACATTATTTGCTTTTGTTAAAAATACTGAATTCTACGACTGATTTTCCAGTAGTTTTAGGTGTACAACACAGTGAAGAGATTTTAATCTTTTATTTAACACTAAGATTTTTATAGTTATGATCTAGGCAAATTGAAACAGACAAATATTTATAATGAATATCATTAAAAGCATGCTCATTTTCTTTAGAATTATGGCAGGAAAAAGTCATATTTTCTCAACTTAGTCTATTTTCCTTAAAATTTACTTTTTTTTTGCTATATAATGTCAATGGTGAAAATCTTACAAAAATCTGCAGAACCAAATTGTGGACATGGTCATTTTATCCTGACTCTGGAATCTGGCTACATTTATCCTCACAAGGAAAGTAACCAAGATTTGCTGACTTGAAACTCTAAAGCCTACATTCGGAAAGCAACAAAGAAAAGACCTTTAATACAAATAACATTAATGGCACAAATGAAATTGTATTCATCATAATGTATTCATTGGTTGTGTAACTTAACACTATAACATAGCTTGCCTATAAAAAGTAACAAATGTACATTTCTTAGAGAACATGTACAAGGGACAAGCTTTCACATTTTCTGTAGATAAATGGCCAACGGCGGGCTGAATCTATGTCATCGGACCACATTCACAGGGGACGTGGGGGCTCCTGAGTCAGTGTGCGGTGAGCAGGTGAAATAAACAGATTCACTGGGCTGTCCTATTTGGGACAGCAAACTCTTTTGCATGGTGCTAAGAACATCCATATGCTTTGTAAACCCAGTAGGTGCTTTATTAATACATAAATGTTGAAAAAGATTTAAAAAAAAAAACCCCAGCGTATTGCATTATGTACATGGATAGGTCAAGAAAATTGGAGGAAAAAATACTGGGAATCTTCACTTTGCAATTAAACAACGTGCGTGACCTATTCCCAAACATATTATTAACTGTCAAAAAGTCAAAGTCAAAGGAGTGTTTTTACACCAAATGGACTCTAATTATCTCACCGCCACATGCTTTTTTGGAATTTGTAGTTTTACCTCAAAGTATTTCCATATCAATTGTAATGAATAATTTGGTGTGTTTTCTTAGGGAAATATGTAAATTACTGTGTAATCACAATATTGCAGCAAACAAGATAAATGCAAGAATGATCACCTAAACATCTAATTAGTTTTTCTACACAGTCAGATTTATGCTAGAGACACTAATTGCGCCTAACATTTTAATGAAGGTTTCAACATTGCATAAATAAGACTGACAAACTACAAACAATTTTCATTTATTTTCCTTTTTCCCTCGCTCAAAAACAATTCGCCTTTGTATAAGTACCACACACCTGCTAGGCAAGATATGTTGATGGGCTCAATGCGCTACACTCCAACCATCTCCATTATAAAGAGGATGTGGGACTTGTAACAATAGGTAATTTTTGGGGATTGTGATGATGTCATGTGAAAACTTCAGAGTTTCAAACTTTCCTTCTGAAAGTCTGACATACAATTGGGGTTAAAAGGAGATTTACGAAAAAATGATAGATTTTTAGCAAGTAACTGAATCATAACTTTTCAAAATGACCGGGGTTTGAAATGTTAAGTGTATTTAGATTTTATTCATTACTAGCAATACTGGTGCAATAAAGACGCCAACCTGCTTGATCAGGAGACTGTGGCGCTGGAGAGCAGGCGTTCATCTCTGCTCTCTGCTGGGACACACTGTTGACGATGGTTGTCGCTTTATCTTCATTCCTGTTATTTCCTGAAGAGCAGCCTTTATTGGAATAATATGTTATTTCTTTTGATTTTTTAAAAAAGTTATTTTTGAAGAGTGCTATTAACATGGGGTACTTTCCTACATGACTACTGAAAAGCACGTCAGAGGTGAGATAAGGATTATGTGCAGTTTTTTTTTTCCTTTTACACCAAAATGTTTTAAAGATGAACTCAGCTGCATTTTTGTAGCGGTTCATCTTTAAACTCCTTGATATTTGCATGGGGACATTTCAGATTCATGTTTTACAATATGCAATAAAAGGAATTCCAAAACTTGTATCATTCTTAAAGGGTACTATATTTTTCCTTTTGGTTCCACATAAAATGGAGTGTGTTTTCTTTAAATTACAACTCTTGCTGAATGAAGCAAGCTTTTTCCTGCAGCATCTTAAGAAAATGGACACAGAATTAATTTTTCTACCGACCATTTTGTAAAAATAACACAAATCCTAACAAGTTGAATTTCAGCATACCCAAAAACCCTATGTTTTTGAGAAATTATGCTAACAGATGCGTATAAGACTCTGGGCTTGACTCAGGGTAGACTACTGCGTGTGCAGACAAATCGATCCTTGCCTTACCTCCTATCCAATATTCAAAGGGGTAACTATAATAGCCACCTAAATGTATCTAATGTTTTACTGGTTGCAAAGAGTTGAAATTTTAACCTACACTATATCAGATGGCATGGAGTCAAAAGAGAGAGACAGCAAATGTAAAAAAAAGATATATATACATATCTGAAAAGGGCCCAATTTAAAAAGAAGAGATATAAAAGCAACATGAAAAGCTATGAGTTAAGTTCAATTCTAGGAAAATCTATAGGCAGAAACTTCCTCTATCAAATTTGGGCTATTTCTAAAAAACAATAATTTAAGCTTATTCGGCCTTTGAGAGTAGAAAGCAGGAAGTCCTTTATTTCTGCGGTACTGTCTATTTAATCCAGCAAATCTCTGTTAGGGCTCTAGAGCAATTCTCTTGCAGAAAATTTGATTTCCATAATCCCTGTAGAAAAGACATTTATATTTTAAATGAATTGGTTCATAATCCTTTGACATTTACAACCTGCAGAGAGAGATTCCATTGCTCTGAATAATATACAGATATAAGATAGTATTGAATTAGTGCCATACCGTGGTGTGCCTCTGTCCTTTCTCCACTGGTGCTTTTTAACCGTAATCTTCTCCTGTTATTATTCTTATCTGCTGACGGTTCTTGAGGGGGATGTGGGTGCAGAACATGCAGATCAGCTGGTATGTTTTCATATCAAAGAACAAAAAGCCAGAACAGAAAGTAGTATATGGGTTGAAATAACTCAGCAAATATAATTAGAGCTATAATGAGAATGTTTCCGTATCATTTTTGACATCATACAAAATGGTATCAAAACCATAACTTATTCCTTCATAGAAAATAGGTATTTATTCCTATTCCAATATTAGGATCATAACAGGCTTTCAAAATTACTAATACATTTTAATCTTGTAATATAACCTTACAGAGAGCCTCAGGTCATGTTAATCATACAACATCTATATTAAAAATATAAAAAATGGAACTGATAGCTAAGACAGAAAAATTCTTTCTTCCTTTAAAAGAGGAGGTAGATAAATTTCTAAAGAACCATGGAGAACTGAGATTAAACCTGAAAAAGAATTCTTAGGTGTAATTTAATTCTGTAATAATAATAATAATAATCATAGTAGAATTTAATATTTACTGAATGCTTAATTTCTTGGCACAATATGGGGTGTTTGATTTTTCTGCTTTAATCCTCATAAAGACGATTTGAGGCAGTTATTACTTATTACTACAATAGTGCCAGCAGTAATTTTATCCCCATTTTATAGATGAGGAAACTGAGGCACACAGGGTTTGGGAAATTTGATCAAGGTCTCACAGATGGTGGTAGAGCTGGGACTAAATATCTATGTTATTCATTTCTTTATCTCAGTTTTGTACTGCATGGGAAATATAGTCTGTGGTAATGGTCATTAATCTCAAAATCAAATAAAATCAACACAAATGACTCCCCCTTCAACTCTCACGAAAGTAAGATATGCAAGAATGGAAAAACTGACAGTGAGTGGTAAGCCTTCAGTGCTGGTCTCAACTCTTTCCAATGATTACAAATTGCAAATCACTTTGCCTCTCTGTTAGCCATGAACCTTCAATCTATAAAATGGGACAAAACTCTCCTCTTCACTAACAGGGTTGTTTTTATATCAACAAGAGAAAGTAAAAAGCATGTTATAAATGGAAGAGATTAATTAAAAGATAAAATTAAGAAAACTTGAAATGCATGTGGAGTTCTCAAAATATAGTGATAATAGAATGCTGTGTTATTTCCTTGCCAATCATCACAAAATAAAAACACAGGGTACTATGGTAATTTGAAATAGTGGAATAAAGAGAACAATAGGTTCTAGATGATAATATAAGTTTGAAACATATTTCAATATCTGCCATCTTTTTCATTTTTATGTATTTATGTATTTATTTTTTTCATCTTTTTCATTTTTAAATGATAATTCTCTGGATATAAGATCTAGTCAAGAATATAACTTCAAATTTATCTTCACAAGAACATTTCTCATTATTTTTCCCTAGCTATCAAAACTTATGCATGTTTTGGAGTGCCTCAGTAGCTCAGTAAGTGTCTGACTTCAGCTCAGGTCATGATCTCCTGTTTTGTGAGTTTAAGCCTCGCATGGGGCTCTGTGCTGATGGCCTGAAGCCTGAAGCCTGTTTCGGATTCTGTGTCTCCCTTCTCTCTGCTCCTCCCCAGCCTGCACTCTGTCTCTCTCTCTCTCAAAACTAAATACACACTAAAAAAAATAAAAAAAAACAAACTTACGCATGATTCTTACCATGAATAGGTACAGTCTGCTTTATTTGGTGAATATTTTCTTTATTTCCTTGCTCCTCTGACTCAGGGATCAATGAGGCTGACATTTCTGCACTGCTAACACAGTTCTCTGCCACAGACTGTTGGCATGATCGGCTATTTCTGGACCCAGTGGATCTTACTATCTATAAGGAAAAAAATTAATCTGCACATTTTAAAATATGGGAATTGCATTTATTTCCTGTAGAATATACACAGACTAATAATATTTGGACCACTAAAAAGTGACAAAGAAAAACTAGAGGAAATAAGCAGGTTAGAAAGTTGGTGGAGAGGAAAATTATTGTAGAAAATTAGAAAGAAATGGAAGGAGAAATATAATATGAGATAAAACAGAAGTCAAGCAAGTCTTCTAGACACAAATTAAAACGTGCTTATTTGCTACATTCCATCTTTAGTAGGTAGGAGTTGAACTGAAAATTGCTGTGTATGTCTGAAATTCAGAGGAAAGTAAAAATAAAAAATATAACATTTGAGAATCTGGTTGTTGTAAGGTGGTGATCCAACTCTTTTTTGAGGGAGACCACAAAATGTGCTCACATATATTTGCCTTTAAGTTTTGTGAACATAGTTAATGAAAAGAATACTCAGAAACATTAACTGTGTTGATATGACAAAAATAAAACAGTTTTGAGGTTTTGTAAAATCCTGAATTTGTTCGCAATTTATTGAAGCCTTCTGCTTTTGGCATGTAATCTCTCTCCCTCTTCCCCATTCCCCCAACCCCTGCAGTGGGAAGAAAAGCTTCCCTTACCATGCCCCTCAACGCTTAGATGAGCTCTTAAATCTTGCTCCTACCTCACTGGATATCTTCATGTTATTTCTTCTGCCGGAGAGTGGAGGTGGTCCTAGAACTCTGGATCCAAAGGCGATATGACAAACATCGTGATTTTTACTGTTCCGCACACTGCCTGTTCCCTTGTTAATGAACTGATCTGTTTTGTTTAAGGAAGGTAATAATAGTCCATTAATAGATATAATGACAAACACCATGTTGCAATGTTTCTCAAAATGCAATCCAGGTGTCATATGATTCAAATTCCAGTATAGGACACTTATAAAAAATGCAGACACTGGAGCCCAACATCAGATCTACCAGATCTGTAGAATTAGAATCTTGGGGAGGGGA
The DNA here is from genome assembly GCA_017311185.1 of Proteles cristata cristata. Lineage (NCBI taxonomy): Eukaryota > Metazoa > Chordata > Mammalia > Carnivora > Hyaenidae > Proteles > Proteles cristata. Next base: position 27,520 of record JAESUZ010003977.1, read on the forward strand.
GGCAGAAATCCATAATTTTAACAAGCTCTCCCAAATGATTCTTATGCTCAGCAGTTCATTTGAGAACTGCTGCCACAAATATTTTGCCTCAAAAAAGAGAGGGGGAGGGGGAGAAAAGAAAGAAAGAAAGGCTACCAAAAAATATATCTTAGTAAGGAAGTATTTTAAATAAAACTAAATCAATTGAGCAAATATTTGCTTGAGCACTCTCCTGAGCACGTACTAGAGGTTGTCAGTGACACAAAATAGATAAGATATACTGCTTGCCCTTGAGGAGTCTGGAGGGGAGGTGATAGTACAACAGGTAACCATAACATAAAGCAGACCGGGGGGGAGGGGTGTGTGTGTGTGGGGTGTGAGGAATGAAGAATAAGTGACCTCTTATACCTTAAGTAATTAAAGTCAGAATTACCCTACACACTACTGGGTATTTACCCCTCAAATACCAATACACTAATTCAAAGGGATACCTGCACCCCTATGTTTATTGCAGCATTATTTGCAATAGCCAAACTATGGAAGCAGCCCAAATGTTCACTGACAGATGAATGGATAAAGATGTAAATTATATATATATACATATATATGTGTCTGTGTATATATATGTGTGTATATATATAACGGAATATTATGTAGTCATAAATAAGAATGAAATCTTGCCATTTGTAATGACATAGAGGGAACCAGAGAGTATTATGCTAAAGAAAAAAGTCAATCAGAGAAAGAAAATACCATATGACTGCACTCGAATGTGGAATTTGAGAAACAAAACAAATAAGCAAAGGAGGAAAAAAAGAGACACAGATTAATTAATTAATGACACAGAACAAACTGTTGATTACCAGAGGGGAGGTGGGTGGAGGAAGAATGAAACAGAGGATGGGGATTAAGGAGTGCACTTTTCACGACTCAAAAAAAAAAAAGAGTAAGTGACCTCTTGAATGGACCTTGGATGATTGATAATATTTCAAGAATGAAAGATGTAGGGTGCTCCAAACAGAAAAAAGTGTCTGAATAAAGACAAGGAAGAGTGAACTCGTAGGGTATCCTTGGGGAACAATGAAATTACCAGCTTAGCTGGAAGGCTGGGTTTGGGTCACAGTGAACAGAGCCTTAAAATGCTAAGAGCTGATTTTAAATTTGGTAGGCAACAGGGTATCATTTAAAGTTTTGGAGGAGAAAGAGAACAAATTGGTTTCACCTCCAGGATAGGGCAGGTATGATTACCAAATCTTGTTGTCTTTCCTTTCTGGGCACACAGCTACATTACATTTTTATCCATCCCTACAGTTACACGGGTCATGTGGCTAAGTTCTGGTTAATGAGACTTGAGAAGTGAAATGTGAGAAGTATAAACTACTTCTGGGTTTCTAAAACCTCGTGCATAATCCCCAATACTCTTTCTTCCCTCATCTCTTGATAAGATGCAGAAGATCCAAGGGAGGACTTTAAGACCCCGAAAAGAATCATTAGATAAAAGGAGCCTGGGTCTCTGAATGACCATATGGAAGGTTGTCCAAGGAAGTCCTGACTGGATGAGGCTGTGGGGCTCCTTGTGGCTATAGCTAGCCTCCTCTGACTAAAAGAGAAGGTGAGAGAATGATGGTCTTTAAGTCAAAAAACTGCCTGCAACCTAGAAAGCCTTCTGCTCTGCCCACTTGCAAGACAGAACCAACTTGAATATTATGATGTGAGCTCTAAGTAAGTCCACCTTTGTCCAATAGTCCTGGATATACAAGAGCTACTGGCCACTTTCTGTCTAACTTATTCCTTGAAAAAAATTCCTATGGTTAGCTAGGTGGTCTCTTTACCCTCTACTGTAGGGCTATAATTTTACATGTGCTGGAGTTAAAAACTACTCCACTGCAAAAGCATGAAAAAAGGCACAGAAGTTAGTGAAAGCATGCCATGCTTGGGAGGCTCCAAGCGTTAATTTCGATCTAAGTGGAAGCAACATGTGTGGGTAAATGGTTGTTTTCTGGGTCTGGTTTTGTATCTGCAACAGATGAAGCTAAAGGGTTGGGGAAGGGTCAGACTGATGACATGGTCTGAAAGAATGTTTGCTGGACAGAAGACTAAGATCTTCTGGCTGGCAAATTGGTGAGCAGCTGTACCGTTTTAGTATTCTTCAAATTCTTGAGGCCCTGTGTGGTAGAAGAGAGATTCCATTTGTCCAAAGGTCAGAAACAGAACTAATGAGAACAATTTACTTCAAGGTTTTAGTCCAGCATAAGGAGCATAATTAAGCATGTCTGCTCATGGCAGTGGAGAATTTTCTGTCATTTTGAAGGTGTCCAAGCAGAAGTGTGGGAAGCTATTCTGGCTGTTCTGAGGCAGATTCAGATGCCAGATGACTTCCTACTTTCTATTTCTTTTCTAGGCCTCTCTTCTGAGCTCCACTCCTTATCCCCAGTGGCCTTCGTGCTCAATTCCTCTTCCACATCTCCAAGAAGCTTCCAACAGGAAACTTGGTCTAGTGAATGGCACTGCAATCCATTGAGTTTGAAGAGTTAGGATCTGGATATCATTCTTGACTCCTCCCTCCACCCTCTTCACAGCCAATCCATGTCTATTTGTCTCTATTGCCTCTGCCAGCACTGCGAATCCAGGTGATCATCATCCCTCTTCTGATGATTGCGAAGCCTCTCAAGTGACCTACCATGTCCACTCTGGCTCCCTGTGCCATGCCTTCTCCAAAATGCAGCCAGAGTGGTCTTATAATGGAGAGATTCCTTTTCCTCACTTAAAACTTTTCAACGGCTTCTCTGCTGCTCTTAGGGTTACGAAGAAAGCCCTTAACAGTAGCTGCAAAAACCTACATGCTCTTACTTCAGTTCATACCTTTCACTCTCATTTTCTGCTCTCTCAACAGACTGGCCTCCTGAACTCTTCCTGCCTACCAGAGCATTTGTGCATGCTGCTACCCATGGCTAGAAGGCTCTTCCAGTACAGGTACTCCCATAACCTTTCCCTCACATAACTTGTTAAAGTTGAACTTTGACATGTGTTTGTGGGATTCTCTGATGTGTGCTTCAGTAGCCTACTTTGACACTCTAGAATTGCTAGTCAGGTGCTTGACGTGGAGTTATAGATTCTTGCTAAGCAAAATGAATGAATCATTAAATGTAATGAATCAAAGGGATGTTGGATTAAATGACTAAATATTCTTTTTTAAAAAAATTTTTAAATTTATTTTTGAGAGAGAGTGTGTGAGTGGGGGAAGGCAGAGAGAGAGGGACCGAGGATCCAAAGCGGGCTCTGGAATGACAGCAGCAAGCCTGATGTGGGGCTCAAACCCACAAACCATGAGATTATGACCTGAGCCAAAGTTGGACACTCAACCGACTAAGCCACCCAGGCACCCCAATGACTAAATATTCTTAACTTTGGTTAGAATTTCATTTTTCCTTTTAAGAAAATTTGCGAATTGACGAGGAAGACTGGATAGGACTGGACAACTACCAGGATATGGGGGATAAGAAGGATCAACAATGACCACGACATTGATAATTAAGTGAGTTGGTATGGCTTTTAACAGCAGTAGTGAGTAGTGCTGTGGCACCTCAATCAGATGCCTACTCAGGTTCCATGTGAAATTTTCTAGTGTTAGCAAATAGATTATTGGTTGTGTGGACATCTGTATTTTTTAAAGTCATTATAAAAATCCATTTGAAGTTAGCAAAACCCTATTAGTCTGTTAGGACCAGTTAACAGAAAAAAATGACACTCAAATACCAGGCCAATTGGAAAAATTTATTATAGAATCTATCATCATTTGTACCTTTTGTGACCAAGTAGAACAAATCCTGGACTATAGATTTTGTTCTGAAATGTGGAATTTCCCCAGAAATAGCCACTGAGGATCCTGAAGGTCATGGGACATGGTTTGGGCCTACATGGAAAATTTCAGTATCAGAATAGGAGCATTTTTTTTTTTCGAACCTCCAGTCATGGGAACCATTAGAAATGGGCATATATATATATATATTTTTGCATATGTTTCTGTTCAAATATCTTATGAGGTGATTTCCTTAATGTTTTTCTTACTCTTCATATATATATATGAATTGTATATTATTATTTTAAAAAAATTTTAATGTTTTTTAAATTTATTTCTGAGAGAGAGAGAGAGAGAGCGTGAGCAGGGGAGGGTCAGAGAGAGAGAGAGGGAAGACACAGAATCTGAAAGAGGCTCCAGGCTCTGAGCTACCTGTCAGCACAGAGCCCGATGTGGGGCTTGAACCCACAAACCGTGAGATCAAGACCTGAGCTGAAGTCAGACGCTTAACTGACTGAGCCACCCAGGCACCTCTTGAATCATATAAATTATTAATTTAAGCTCCTTTGACTAGAAAGACCATTTATTTGGTACTGTATGTATCCCCACTTGTGACAATGGATAAATCTCACCACAACTGTAAATAGTATTCAAGATTAAAAGGAAGATTTTTTAGGGGAGAGAGAATTTAAAAGATCATACTGACATAGTTCCAGCTATAATTCAACAAAACGTACACATTAGCCAGTTCATAGCTATTTTAAGAATTAAAATTCCTAAATACCTGGAAGTTTTTAGGGGAAAATCTTGTTTAGCAGCAGATATCCAGTGACCATTAAAGGTATACCTAAACCTCATATAATATAATCCTCTAAATCACAGAAAATTAGATATGACCCTCATCTATAGAGTTTCTTTAAAGAGTAACATATCACTATGTTTTAAGTTTCAGTCTATTTTTTAAAAATTTACAAATGCTAGTGTACTTTTTTCACAAACCAACATATAGCAATACTCTACCATTAGGTTATCTCTTTAGGTAACAGACTCAACTTTTTGGTACAATTAACATACATATATTCTTAAAGCTTATTTCATTTTAGTAATCTTATTTATAGTCATTGTCATAATTATCTCTATAAATATGTATCATGCTATTTATCTACTGTAAGAGAGTCCTAATTAAAACCTACAAGGGAAAGTAATTTAGACTTTTGGTTTCTAAAATAAAAAGTAAAAGAGACAAAGTTTCTATAATGAGGAAAATCTTAATAAAAGAACACTATAAGCAGAAACTCATGCCTTTTGAATTCTAAAGGGAGCTCTTTTAAGAGCTGATATCAATATGCACAATATAAGGTTAAAAATCACGATTAGATTAAAGTCATGCTCTAGGCATTTCATTTTCTTGAGTTTGCGGAAAATGAACTTGGTGTAGGTCAGAGATGTTACCATTAATTATTTTGCTATTTTATGAGGGGGATATGCCTTTGTAGTTAGAATATAAAACCTGAGGGTCTACTCTCTAATTGTCTCTTAGAAAAATAAACATTCATTTTTGTCTCAAGATACAATGTTCTAATTATAATAGTCATTTAAGTTTGCAGGGTTTTCAAAGCTTAACCAGAAAAACCTGTTGAATTTTCAACTGTAATCATTGAAGGGTCATGCTCAAGACTTATATCTATTATCTAGCAATCAAATCAGAATTAAACTTGCTAGCAGAATCCAGACCTTGAATTGGATTAATTTTTATTTTATTATATGTGTACTGTTATAAAGAACATCAAAAATAGAAAAAGGGCTGAGCTAGTGGAGCAATATTATTTTAGACAAGGTACTTCACCTTTCCAAGCCTCACTTTCTTTCATTAGGATTGAGATAATGACAGCGCTTAAGTTACGGTGTTTTTGTTAGATCATATGAAACAATGCATGTAACATGCCAAACACTTCTGAGTAGGGATTAAATCCTTGTAAACATGTTATTAATACCTTACACCTTGAATAGCATTTGACACTTTACAAAGTCTGTTCAGAATCATGTATTCCTTCAATCATCTATCCTTTCAAGTAATGATTGGGCATCTGTCCTGGCCAACCACTCTAGGCACAGAGTAAGACAGGGAATAAGATGAACACATACTTCCTTCAAGGAGCTCATAGTCTAATGGGTGAGACAGGTATTAGAGCAAGTCATTCATAAATAACTACATGATAACCAGTGTGATAAGAGGTATGCAGGAGAAGCTCAGGTTATTAAGTATATTTAACAGAGGGCTGTATCTAGTATTGGGGTCAGGGGAGAGACATTCAACTTGGAATCTAAAACATGATGGATATGATGATACGTACATGACCTCTGTACAGTTTTCAATCACTTGAGATATTACTCCATCTCCAGAGATGATAAAATGGAGGCTCATGATGTTCAGCTATCTGTCCACACAGAGCAGGGTCTCAGAACTCCAGGGTCCAAGGCTTTTACCACACCCGATGCTGCCCTCAGTGGGCCAAGAGGGCGCTTCAGGGGATTCTTCCCATGTCTTCTATTTATTTTCTGTGCAGTTTTGTGAAGATATCTGATGTAACAGTTATTTTGCTATCTGAAAAGTGGGTCTGTTAATGGCTATATAGTAAGTACCAGAACTTAATGGATATGACAGTTAATGTATATGATGAAGACAAATGGGGTTTATGAGGAATCGAGTATAGAATATAATACTGTAATATCCTTTTTCAGAGGGAAGAAAGCGGGGTGCAGGGAGGACAAATGGAAACAGAAGCGGCTTCAATGCCAGGCAGGTAACACACATGTGAATGGCAGGCACTTGCAGACTGTGAAGTGGGGGAAATGTGGCTATTTGAGGGTGCACGTCCTACGTAGAAAATTTTAATTCAAAACTCTTTTAGACCAGTTGGGAGGATTGGCAGTCTGTAAACTCCGGCAGCATGATGAAAAGACAGGTAAGTAGGTGAGTGACTAAAGCAGGGAAGACCTTAGGTGATAAAAATCACTCTTCAACTTTTGCAAATAATTAAAACCAGTATTTAGCTATATCTTGTTAATAAAAAGTCTAAGACATTTTTGAAAGGCAATAAAACATTAAAAATTAAAATTAGAATAGCTCTTTCTCCACTAAAGTCGCGTACGACCTTAGACAATGTCATCTGTGTGTAAAGTTAAGCTATGACAACAAGATAAAAAGTAATAAAGCACAAGATATTAGTTTCCTTCACAAACTCTTAATTTATTAAAAAGCCATCAATAACCTAGTTTTTGGTCTCTACTATTAATGAGTAAAGGAACCTTTTCAGGGAAACAGTTTTCTTATCTCAATAAAACTTTCCATTTTTTTTTTAAATGTTTTTTTATTTATTTCTAGGAGAGAGAGAGAGAGAGAGAGACAGCGTGGGCAGGGGAGGGTCAGAGAGAGAGGGAGACACAGAATCTGAAACAGGCTCCAGGCTCTGAGCTGGCAGTCAGCACAGAGCCCAATGTGGGGCTCAAACCCACGAGCCGTGAGATTATGACCTAAGCGAAAGTCGGACACAAACCAACTAAGCCACCCAGGCTCCCCTAAAACTTTCCATTTTGAATAGTAGAGGTTATACATAACATAGGCCTTGGTAGATGATTTGCATCATTTGGTTTTGTAACTAGGACAGTTTCCTATAACATGAGAGAAGGCTCCACCCAGAAGAAAATCCTTAAAACGAGTAGTGAGAAATTGCTTAATGGGAGTGAGTAATTAAGAATGCATCTCTGAAATAGACTGCCTGGTCACTCACTAATTACTTTATCTCTGTGAGCCTCAGTTTCCTTATCTACAAAATGGTGATTCTGATGGTTTCTACATACAAAGGTGTATGAGAGGATTAAACGGGATAAATGATGTGTGATGGCTAATTTTATGTATTAATTTGACTGGCCACAAGGATGCCCAGATTAAATACGACCCTAAATGTGACTGTGAGGGCATGTCTGGATGAAATTAACATTTGAATTGGTAAATTCTGCCTCAAGCCCCAAGGTAGGTTGGCATCTTCACCCAATTCATGGAGGGGCTGAATAAAACAAAAAAGTGGAGGAAGGGGGAATCTGATCTTTCTGCCTGACTCCTTAAGAAGTCTGCAGCTGCCCTCAGACTGGCACTTTCACTGTCAGGTCTCCTGGTTCTCAGGCATTTGGATTTGGACAGGAACTACATCATTGGCTCTTCTGGGTCTCCCGCTTGATGACCATAGATCCTGAAACTTCTCAATCTCTAAAACTGCGTGACCCAATTCCTTACGATAGGTCTCTCTCTCTCCCTCTTCATACATATATATACTAGAACCAAATGGTGGAAGTTATCTATCAAGGCCTATATTATATGTAAGTTGTATATATGTGTGTGTTCTGTTTCTCTGGAGAAACCTGGCTAACAAACCATGTAAACAATATAGCGAAAACTCAGTAAACATTAGTGATGATGATGATGATGATTTGCTGCTTAATATACTCACCTGCTCAAATTATATGGCTAGCATCATTCTCTTGATCACTTGATTAACAAGTATCTATTGAGTTCCTGTAAATGTTAAAGATTGAGCTAGGTGCTAGGGATACAACAATAAATAGGACCCCTGCAGTTTTGAAGCTCACATTCCACTTGGGGAGACAGCAATAAGCCAACAATTAAGTAAACAAGAAGACACCAGGTAAGGATAAGTGCTGTGATGGCAACGAAAGCAGAGTGATGTTACAGAGAGGCTGTCATGGGGGTTACTGGAGGCCCTTGTGATTATGGCCCCATGTTCACCACTGTGTGAGCTATGTGTAAACATGTATGTGAGCATAATTCGTACTAAGGCAGTATAGGTTAAAATACATATTTTGCAATTATATCATAAATAAAGAATTTAACATTTAACTACTTAAAAGATTTTATTTTGTCACTAATTTTGGATTTCCTTCCCAATATACATTTTAAATGAAAATACTGACATTAAATAAATAAATATATTTTAGGGGCGCCTGGGTGGCTCAGTCGGTTGAGTGTCCGACTTTGGCTCAGGTCATGATCTCACGGTTCTTAGGTTTGAGTCCCGTGTCGGGCTCTGTGCTGACAGCTCAGAGCCTGGAGCCTGCTTTGGATTCTGTGTCTCCCTATCTCTCTGTCCCTTGCCTGCTTGCGCTGTGCCTCTCTCTATCTCAAAAATAAATAAACATAAAAAAAGAAATATATTTTAATTTTATAGCAATTCTCTGGGTTTTTCAAAAGACAGAAAAGTATATAGAAGAAACTAAAAATGCCTCATAATTGCTCTAACATAATCTACTGACATCACAAATAATGAATTTAGAAGGTTAAAATTCTCTAGTAGAGGAAGACATCAGAAGTAAAAGTCTTATCTTCCTGCCCCTTGCCTCTCTACTAGTCCCTGTTCTTAAAGGTTATTATAAATTTTCTTGTTTCCTTAAAAAATTGTATGCATATACCAGCATCCTTAGGTAGCTATCCTATTTATTTAAGTCAGTAGGCTCATACAGAAATAGTATCCTGTGTTTCCATGTTTCACTGACAACAGCTTTGAGACCTTTCCAGATCATCAACACAAGTAGATCAGGTCATCTGTATAGCTGTATCCATAATATCTTAGTGTCTGGGTGTTTAATCAACTCCCTACTAGGCACAGGTTCATATTATAACCCATTCTATAATAGACATCTAAAGGAGAAATGTAAAGGTTGGAACAAGTCATTCCCACAAAAGTAGCACAATTATCAAATGGATTAGATGTATTTTTCACATTTAATATTGCATTAATATTTATATATCAGTTTCTTCAATATTTGGTAGATATATCATAGAAAAATTAAAATTCACTCTATATATGATTTGTGACATCTCTGCTGTAGCAAATTTCACAGATACTGATCAATACCAGACTAAATTCCTTTCATGCTTAGAAAATTTTTAAAGAAGGAATATGACCAGTGATGCCTTATTTTTGCTAAAGATGGGGAAAGAGGATATATAATTCAAATGCAAGAGGCAGTTGAGTTTACTTTAATTCATTATCAGACATTGGACCCAGAGATTGTGGAATCTCTTTAAACCAATAATCTTAAGGCAAGTCTTTAATGAAAGTGCGAGTTTAAAAAAGTGTTGTTTTTTTTTTCCTGGAGTCAGGATCAAAATCCTTTTTCTTTAAGGTTCTACTTTACAGTGGATTTTGTTACTTGATTTGAATTTTGCTTTCATAATGTGAAACCTGAAGAAGAAATTCTAATAAGGATCTCACCAGTGCCAACTACAGTTAAATGATTATTTCAGAGCTGTGCTAAATGCATTATCTTATCTATTTGCAATACTGCTAGGAGATAGAGATGCCAGTCTCTTCTTATTTAAAAACGAGTAGAAGCCCACTAAGACTTCTGCTGTGGAAAGGAGAGCACTTAGGAAAACTGCCTTCTAATGTTTAAGCAAATTACTAGTTTTGATTTGTGGTTAGCGGACCATTACATCTGGTCATTAAGAAGCTGGATGCTCAACTTCAATAACCAGATGGATACTCTGGTTCAATTAAACTGGGGTCCCATTAATGAAATAAGATCATTAGAGACCCCACAATTCTCTGCAGACTAACAGTCATTAGCTAATGTGTACTAGGAATTGACAGAGTGAACAGAGAACATTGGGTTTTGGGAAACACAATTATCTTATTAATTTCATTAGTGCTCTTGATCACGCTACGTGACATTCAACAAAACGCACTAAGTTTCAAGGTTCCCTCTTTTGCTCAAGTGAACGTAGTAGAAAGCATCCATAGGAAGCAACTACTTCTTTCTGTGGCAGCTTCACTGGGCTCTCAGTGTGTGCATTTATAATAAGATATACAATTGGCATGAGTACTGTGCAGTCAATTATAGGAGCACACAGTCATTTTCTCATGCAATTCCAAATCTCATCACGGGGAATCCATTTTTCAGACAGAAACAAAAACAAGCAGTTGAAATGAAGAAATATCTCCTGGCTTTTCCAAGATTAGAAAGTCTGCCGTTGGGCATTATTCATTAGCTGCACCTTTCAAATAAAATATCGTATATAGAGAAAAATAATAATTATTATATTCACTCATAGTAAGTTTTAAAGTCCACAAATGACAAAATTAGCAACTGAAAAGTATTTGTAGAAAGAGAACCACGAAGTTCAATGTACAGTAGCCTCTTCCCATCCCTGGGGATACGTTTCAAGACCCCCAATGGATGCTTGAAACTATGAATAGTACCAAACCACATACATACTGTTTTTTCCTGTACATACATACCTCTGATAAACTTTAATTTATAAATCAGGCACAGTAAGGGATTAATAGCAACAACTGATAATAAAATAGAACAATGATAACATGGTCTAACAGAAGTCATGTGAATGTGTTTTCTCTCAAAATATCTTATGGTGCTGTACTCAACCACTCTTATGATGATGTGACATGATAAAATATCTACATGATGAGATGAAGTGAGATTAATGATGTAGGTGTGTGACCTAGCATTAGGCTACTACTGACTCTCTGAGGATACATCAGAAGGATGTGAACCACAGGTGACTTCAGGTAACTGAAACTTCAGATAAAAGGGGACTACTGTATTTTCATGTAATCTTAGTTGCCTTGCACGTGCAATGGGATTTACTTTAAGAGGAACAATCATAACCCTTATGGTTATAAAGGAATAGAAACTGGGATTCACAGGGCCGGATTAGTTTGCTATTAAATGATGATTATTAATTTTCTGTATAAATGACTCAAGTTGACTATTATGAACTGAGATCTCATGCATGGAATTTACAAAATATATACTAATATCCTCTTCTACAAGCTGGGATCAAGTATGGCCTATGAAAAAGTTTCTGTTTAATTATAATATTGAGTTAATGATGCAATTAATATTTATTCAAATTCCTTTTTAATCTCAGGCATTACACATGTCCTTGAACTTTAAATTAAAAAAAAAAAGACACTAAAAAAATCTGGATGTAGACTTGCATTTTCATTTAAAGACACAATTAATTCTTAAAACATTAAGCTAGAGAGATAAAAGAAAAAAGTATTCACAATTGCTCTTAGAGTTATCTGATAGGCTTTACAGCTTAGTCATTACTGTTACTGAAAGCATTCACAGCCTATTAGATACAGAAAGAGTGTTTGGTTACCAAAAAAACACTCTTGCTCATTTCATTCTGTGTTGAATCTTCGATTAAGATTGATTTGTGACCTGAGGTGTTTACAGTGGCTGTCTGGTTAGTGAGATCTTTTTCAACCATTTATATATTTTCTAAAGGTTCTTTAATGAACATGGGTTATATGTATTCTCTGTCTATCCCTCTCTCTAAAGATAGATAGTGTCTATAAAAAATATATAATTTCTTACTACTTGTGCCCTGTGCTACCAAAATGCCTTGCCTAATGTTGGCAATTATGGAAGCAGGTGACAGGGACATGGGGGTTTATTAGTCTTCACTTCACTTTTCTGGAAGTTTGGAAATTTCGTAATAAAGGGTTTAGGAATATAATGTCTATTTACACATAGTCCCCTGCCAGGGTTTAAACTAAAAAAATTACAAAATAGGTCCCAAATCTCTAGGAATATACAATTTAGGACATGTAATGCTGATGAGGACCGACATACAGAAAATATACCAAGAATAAATGAAAACAGGATAAACAGAGAGAGTGGAACAGTCCATTTCTGTAACTCATTCATTTCATCAGGCTAGCTCCTTTCCCTGGCTTCTGCTTTGACCTCTCTCAAACTCTGACCCTGTTCTCTTCCCCATCTGTTACCTGGTAATCAACAAGTCCTGTCTGTGTCTTCCCTGCAGCATCACTCAGGGTCATCACTTATCATGCAGCCACTGACACTATATGCTCAGATGGCTTTAAAGACATCTGAGTTGTAATTCTTAATCTCTGGTCTTACCTGACCTAAAGATTCATCTTGAATCTTGATGTCAAATTCATCTTCCTAAAAAAGGCATTACTGTGTCTCTACTTGAGGAAAGCAGGAGGCACACTCTTCACGTGTTCTTCTCATCCAGCCATTCTGCCTACTGAGGCCATTCCTCTTATTTATTAATCCCTCAGAAAACTCAGCCATGCATTTTGCTGTCTCCTTGTCTTTGTTGAGTATTCTGCACCATCTTACACTTCCATAAATCTTACATTTATTTATAATAAACAGTTATACAAGTATTTTTTGAATACTTCCAAGACCTACTTCTTTCTCCATAAGTACCTTATTATGACCATCATTTCACTTTCCTCGGGATTATTTCCATGTGAGTGTCAGCTGAGCCACAGGACCTTTGTTTGGGTAAGTGATCCAGTGGTTCTCAACTCAGGCTGCATATCAGAATCACTGAAAGCATTTAAAAAATATCCATCCAAGGCCAATTAAATCAGAATCTCTGGAGATGAAGCTTAGACATTAGGAAAAAATAGTATTTTACGTAAGTTATTTTTAAAATGTCCCAGATGATTCTAACAAACAGAAAGTTGAGAGCTACTCAGCTAAAGAATACTAGGTTTCTTTGTTTTTTAAAAAAGTTTTTAATGCTTTTTGTTTTTTTAAATTAGTTTTGAGAGAGAGCGAGCAAGCATGAGCAGGGGAGGGCACAGAAAGAGGGAGACACAGAACTGAAAGGCTCCAGGCTTTGAGCTGTCAACACAGAGCCCAATGCGGGGCTCAAATCCAGAAACCATGAGAATGGTGACCTTAGCTGAAGTTGGATGCTTAACTGACTGAGCCACCTAGAATATTAGGTTTCTTGATTTGTATATACTGTTTGTTCATTTGGTAAGTAGCTATGGGTGTTTACTACAGAGTTGAAAAACTGGCAGCCATGGCCTGGTTTGTTAGGCTCATTGAGTCTTCTCAAAATATTTCAGATTTTAGACAATATTTTGAATTTGGAAGACTTATAAACATGGAGACACTCAGCTTCTCTTGAAAAAAAAAAAAAAAAGGAAGCTCTCATGAGACTGTGCCTGAATTCTTGTAAGACAACACTTGGATAGAACGGAACTGCAGTCTCTCTTCCACCTGGAAAATGAGCTCGTTTGTTGCAGTCCTTACCACTCCCTATTGCTTCCTCACAGGGGCTGAGGGTTAACTACCATTTTTTCTATCATTTGCATAGTTGTCAATGTTACTGTTTTAACAGGAGGGAACAATTTCTTTGAAGCATTCCCTCACTTCTCTTCCCTTCTACTCCCAACAAGACTCACTGTTGAGTAGAAAATATTTCTATGTGTCAAATATCCTGGCATCCAGCCCACTTTATTCATTTATATTATCTGACTGGCCTTCACAGTAATTTGGGTTTGCAGCCCCTGGCTTCCAAACACAATGGCAAACACTGTGTTGGATGCTACAGACATAGAAGAATGAGGCACAGTGTCCTTTCTCAAGGAAGTTACACTTTATTGGGAAATATAGACATATTACAAAGTATTGCCAAAAAAAAAAAGGGAAAAAATTCACGGAAAGAGAACAGTGCTTGTTAGAATCAGGAAAGACTGCTCAGAAGAGGTAGCATTTGAGTTGTATCTAAAAAGATGAATCGGGAGCTTTTCCAGGCAGAAACCAAAGACGCCATTTTAGGCCAAGAAACGGTAATCTCCAAATATGACTGTGTACAAGCCCACCCAAAGTGGTCAGAAGGTCACACACAGGGTATGAGAGATGAAACTCTGGAGTAGGCTGGGCTAGGGGAGGTTGGCTTTGTGTGAGTTCCCAAGGGGTTTTTCATTTTGTTTTCTAAAATAGTGTGAAAGGGTATTAAAGGTCTTTAATTGAAGGGCGGCAGGATCACATTTCTATTTCTATAATCAGAAAGATAATTCTGACAGCAACGTGGAGATTAACTGGTAGGCTAGGGTGAGCCACAGTGGGGACCTAATCAATGAGAGTAGCAATAGGATAGAGTAGGAGACTGATAGTTTAGGAGGGATAACTGGCTGGGCTTGGAAGCTTGCAGGGAAAGGAGAGGAGCAAGCAAGGATGTTTTGATATGGTATGTAAAATCTGAGAAAGTATTTTAGTTGCTAAAGAGAAATTTACAATGATTTATCACAGACATGGGTCGATGTTGGAGTGATTTAATATTTAAGTTCAAGCGATAAAGCATCATTGCCATGCTGTTTTTTCCTTTTATTTTTGGGTCTTATAAATAAAAATGGTTATAATTTAGGTGCCTGAGTGCATACCTGATTCTGCTGATTTCAGGGGATGACCTCCAAATTTTATTTCAGTTTGGCGGAGCTTAGTCATGTTTAGCAGCTGTGTGACTTGTGGAACATCTGTCGTCAGCTGGCAGCTTCGTGGAATGATGTCTGTAGGTTCATCTGTTGGAAAGGGAACCCCACATCCAGCTGAAAACAGAGGCAAACATTCGTTTCCCAAATGTAAGTCATTTTTGCCAAACGGACATACCTTACAAATGAAACCAATTAAAGTAAAACATTTTTAGAGTGTAACTCTGAACAAGTTACATGACCTTACAGCCTTGGCTTTCTCATTTGTAAATGAGTGTTGTAATTGCACTGCTTACTTTCTAGGACTCTATAAAACATTAAATGAGATACGGTGTATAACGTAAACAGCTGGCTCAGAGACTTGTTCAATAAATGAGAACCATCACTGGATATATTTTACACTTACATTTCAATACTAGAAATGTGACTCAAGAAAAGATCTAGTTAGGGGTGCTCTGAATCAGATTTCTGGGAGTACCCTGGCTCATTTATACAAGATCAGTACATGCAATGATGTAATTGAATAAGCATCTAGAGCCTCTATATGAATAAAGTCATTTTTTACCTTTTTTATATTGAAATAATTTTAGGTCTATAGAAAAGTTACAAAAATAGTACAGAATTCCTAATACCCTTTATCCAGCTTCCCTAAATGTTAACATCTTACCTTTGAATATTTTCAAAGAAAGAACAGTTTATTAAATTAAAATATTTTTATTATTGTAATCTGTATTTCTAATGAGATTTGATATTATTCATACATACTTATGTGGATATGTAAATTTTCAGCTTAGTATATCTTCTGCTCATGTTCTTATCCCATTTAGGTATGAGAATACTATTGTCTTATTTATTTGTATGTAAGACCTCTTTTATGGCAGAGATATTAAGCTTCGTCATATGGTAGCAAGCAGGAATTAAACTGGTATTAGCTCCAAAAAGCAATCTTACTTTATGTATAAAAGGCCTTAAAAAAGTACATGCCATTTTTCTCAGTAATTTCACTTTACAAATCTTTTCTAAAGATGTTCTAAAAGAACATCAGAAACTCAGATGAAGATCTATGTAAATAGGTGTTTATAATTTCTGAAAAATAAACACCTGTATTACCTGTAAAGAACCACAAGAAATCCTATTTGTGAAGATAGCTTAATGATATGGGAAAGACTTGTGATAGGAAGTTAAATGAAAATAATATATATAAAACTCTAACTTACTGTAGAAAATCAATAAATAAAATGCGTGAACGGCAAAAAGGCTAAAATGAAATATACCAAAGTGTAAAATAACTTTTGATGGTTTAGCTTAAGTGTAGGTTTTATTTTCTTCTGCATGAAAATGTTGATAGGTGTTTAGTTTTGATAAGTAAAATTTCTAATTTTAGAATCCAGTGGAAAAAACTTGTGTGTGTATATGTGAATGGGAGTAGTAAGGAAAATTCAACCAATCATCCCTTGAAAAACATCCTATGTAAGTATAAACTCTAATCACGTTTATAAAGGCAAATGATGTTAGGTTTATGTGCACCCGAGCCATGGCAGTCTCCTAATTACATCCCAATGTTCTAATCTTTAAAAGGAAATGAATCATTTAACTAAAAACTTAAATACTCATCAACAATGTATTAGTTTCTAAGTGTCCTAATGTTCCAGTCATTAAAAATGCAGTAGATTTACAAATCTTAGTTTTCAGGTGTTCTTTGTTGGTCCATTTCTTATTTGTCATCGACATTTAGAAAATCAATATAAAGTAGTTGAGTAAATAAACTCTCGAGATAGAAAACATTTGGAAAAATAAGTAAACGAACTCCAGATACATATCTGACATATCAATTCAAACTCCTCTGAGGTAGAAAAAGATAATTTCCACATCAATGCCAATATTGATAAACTAAGATTTTATATTAAAAGGAGCAGAGAAGGTTAAAAGGCCCTGAAATAAAATGCTGCACTGTCAATCACATAAAGACAAGTCATAGAAACTTCAGCTTTTAGGGATTGTGTGGATGGTACAGGGTACAATGCCACACAAAGTTTGAAATGTATCCAAAACAAAGTCTGAGTTTCTAACTAATGAGAAAAAACCAGCTAATGCCTAGGGATCAAAAATCCAAGGCAGAGACTGTTACAAAACTCCAATCTGAATTTTACAGGAATGTGGTTGACATGCAAATCAGATTTTACAGTAAAAGGCTGTGTCATCTTTCCTTTCTATGGATCTACTCTCCCTTTGCACCCACAACTGTCTCACTACTTATTAGACAGTTCATTGAGGGAAACTGTGGGCAGTATAAAACCTGAAATAAAAGGAGAAATCGAAGAAAAACTATTGGTTTATTACTTTAAAATGAAGACTAATTATTAAGCCCATTTAGCAACTACTAAATTTTGTAGTTGCTCCCACTTTGTGGAGGAATACATGGATAGGACCTTTAGTCTCATTTTTGTGAGACCAAACTCTGAAAGAGCTTCACAACCTGGTAGTTGAATGTTCTGATAGACCAGAGGGGAAGTTAACTCGGCTCCCTACCACCCGTCTCACCAATAAATAGCCCTTCCTCATGTCCAATTACTAGGTCACTTTGTTTTATTTTTTAGCATTCATGGCTTAATTAAAAAAATAAGAAATCTAAAAACAGCATTGATCCTACATAAAAACTAAATACTGCTAAACTGTGAGTACACAGAGGGCATGGCATGCCTTCATTTATTGATTTACTCATTTCATCATTCAGCAAATACTTATTGAGCTTCTACTATGTGTCAGGTGCTTATCTATAGTGGCTGGGAATCTAGTCAGAGTGACTCTGTCCCTGGTCTTCTTGGAAACTCATACCTAGTAGAGAATATGAAACAAATTATAAATAATTATTTAATTATATTTTGTTAAATGCTCTGAAAGAAAAGTTTAAGATGTTGAAAGAGGTAATGGGAGTCAGAGAAAGTCTTTTCTGATAAAGAGCCATTTAAGCTGAGTCATATAAGATAAACAGAACGTGCAGATGAAGTAGATGGAGTGATCATTCAGGTGGAGGGAACACAGCATTTGAAGACTCAGAAGGCAGAAGGACTCTAGCGCATTCTAGGAACTGAAAGAAAGACAATTCTACCAAAGGATTCTTAGTATGGGAGAGAGAACAGTGAGAGAATACGATGATGTAATTAGCAGAGCATCTGGCTCAAAGGGGATGCTCAGTAAATGGTCATGGTCATGGATGAAAGCCCCTTAAAACAGCTGACCTAGATTACAAGCAGCTGCCAAGTCCTCCATTTTTCGTCTTTGGTTGTTCTTTGCTCAGCTATATCCTAAGAAGTATGCCATGCACATATTCTTTGGATACCCTATCTTCCTCTCCAGATGGCAAATAACAAATCATGCTAGTAATCAGACACTAAGAGACCAGGGACTACCTGCATTGTTTTTACAAACAAGCTGCGTCTTCTGTAACAGGCTGTGTATGGAAACACGCAGACTGTTTGATTAATGTTGGACAATGACATAGTCAAATTTTATAGTACTTTTGCTAACAAATCTGAAAGAACATAATGTTGGCTGGAGGGGTCAGCTCAAAATGGCAAAATGGTGCATGAAGGAGAAGGCTATAAGAAAACTGACAGATCTGCTTATGCAGCATTGAAACACAACCGGATGGTGGGATTTTTTGCTATCTTTGCTCCCAGTATGAGTCAGAATGTTTGAGTGACTCTGTAACCCTGTTTGGCTTTCTTTGGCCATAATGCCATCATAAAATGAATCATTCTGTAGGCGCTGAATACCTTTATAGAGGACCTTAGCTAGCTTTAAAAATTAGTCATCAATTTTAATACATATATAAAGCACTTTACGCATTAAAAATCATCACCCCCATTTTATTGGCAGGGGAATGCCTTATAAAATAGTGACATTTATTTAATTTTTTAATGTTTATTTACAGGGGGGGGGGGAGGAGCAGAGAGAGAGGGAGAAAGAATCCCAAGCAAGATCCAGGCTGTCAGTGCAGACCCTGATGCAGGGCTTGATCCCACCAACTGTAGGATCATGACCTGAGCTGAAATCAAGAGTCAGATGCTTAACCGACTGAGCCACCCAGGTGCCCCTAAAGTAGTTAAGTTTATAGATGTATCAGTTCGTGAGTTCTCCTAATTCATATAATTTAAATAAAGAATTTTTTAATAGTTCAGTGGTCTGAGACTCAACCATATTCATCTTATTTATCTGGAACAGCCTGTAGCACCTAGCACAGTGATTAAATACATAATCTCACCTCTCTGAAACACCAGTGAGAGCCAAGTAAAAACCACAAAAGTCTAACTGCCAAAATATATGTGTCTTAAGTTTGTTTGGGCTGCTATATAACAGAACACCATAGACTGGGTGACTTAGAAACAGCAAAAATTTATTTCTCACAATTCTGGAGGCTTGGAAGTCCAAGATCAAGGTACTAACAGACTTGGTGTCTGATTTGGGCCCTGTTCCTATTTCTGGTTCAGAGACTGTTGTCTTCCTACTCATGCCTGACATGGCGGTAGAGGTGAGGGAGCTCTCTGGGTCTCTTTTATAAGGGCACTAATCCTATTCATGAGGGCTCTTCTCTCATGACCTAAACACTCCCAAAGGCCCCCATCTCCAGACACCATCATATTGGGGATTAGGTGTCAACGTATGAATTTTAGGGGGACACAAACATTTAGTCTTTAACAATACTGCTACAAAGTCTTTAATTTTTGTTTGTTCATTTACTCATTTGCCATGTAAGTGTCAGATTTTTCTCTGGGCCTGACGTAGGTCTGAATCTCTGCCTTTATGGAGCTCACTGTATAATGCAGAAAGAGATTAAGAAACAGTATAATATAGTGGTTAAAAGCACAGTGTTGAATCAAGGCATCCTTGGTTCACATTCTAGTTCTATCACTTATTAGCTGTCTGGCTTTGGCATGCTAATTTACCTTGCTGTGCCCTGGTCTCCTTATCTGTAAAACATGGATTTAAAAAAATAACGCTAAACTTATAGGGTTATTGTGATGATTAAAAAAATTAATGTATATGAGGGCCTAAGAACAGTGTCTGGTACGTATATAAGTGGTCATTCTTAATAACAAAGAGTTATGTCAATTATTTCATTATAATGGACACAAAACCACCATGTCTTAGCATGTGTTTTTAATAATAAAAGGTCTTGATATTCACAGGGGTAAATAAGCCTTAACTACACCAGACACTTGGCTATCTTAAATGAATCATGCCCTTAGGTTTTTTAAAAAAAATTTTATTGATGGGAATATACATTAATATAAAATTAAGCATTTTAAAGTGAACCGTTTATTGGCACACATTACATTTACAACGTTGTGCAACCTCCACCTTTATATAGTTCCCAAAACACATTTCCATCATTCTAAAGTAAAATTGCTTACCCATTAGCCGGTTTCTCTCCCTCTCCATTCCCTCCAACTCTCATTCCTGGCAACCACAAATCTGCATTCTATATGGATTTATCTATTCTGGACGTTTCATAGAAGCAGAATCATATAACATGTGACTTTTTGTCTGTGTGTATAATACATAACCATGTTTTGTTTATCCATTCATCTGCTGATGAACATTTGGGCTGTTTCCGCATTTTGGTTATCATGAATGACAGTACAGTGAATATGCATGTACATGTATCTGTTTTCCATTCTTTTGGGTATATACCTAGGAGTGGCACTGCAGGGAATTCTGTGTTTAACATTTTTAGGAACTGCCAAACTGTCTTCCACAGTAGGTGAACTATTTTGTGTTCCCATTAACAATGTGTAAGGATTCCAATTTCTCCATATCCTTGCCAACAGCTGTTTTCCATTAAATAAAAATTATAGCCATCCTAGTGAGTGCGAAGCGGTATCTCATTGTGGTTTTGTTTTACATTTCCCTAATGACTAAAGATATTAAGCAATTTTTCATGTTTGTCAACTATTTATATATCTTCCTTGGAGAAATACCTACAGTAGCTAAGTCCTTTGACCATTTGTTAATTGATTGTGTGTCTCTTCTACTGAGTTGCAAGAGTCCTGTCAGATACATGATTTGCTATTTTCTCCCATTTTTAGGTTGTTTTTTCAATTCCTTAATAATGTCCTTTGATTTTCAAACATTTTAAAGTTTTAATGTCCAATTTATCTTTTCTAAAAATTTAGTTGTTGTGCGCTTTGGGGTCAGTCATATCTAGGAATCCATTGTCAAATCTAAGGTCATAAAGACTAAGCTCTATTTTTTTCTAAGAGTTTTATTTAGCTCTTAAATTTAGGTCACTGATCCATTTGAGTTAATTTTTATACATGGTGTGAGGTGCGGGGGTGGGGGTGTGTGTGGTCTATCCTCGTTCTTTTGCATGTGGTTATCTAATTGTCCCAGAACCATTTGCTGAAAAGTCTCTTCTCCCCTAATTGAATGTTGTTGGTACTCATCAAAAAAACAGATGTATGGGTTCATTTCTGGACTCAATTCTATCTCATTGGGTTCTATGTCCATTCTAACTGTACCAAACTGTTTTGATTACTGCAACACTTGAGATAAGTTTTGAAATTGGGAAGTGTGAATCCTTCAAATTTGTTGTTCTTTTTCAATATTGTTTTGGGCTATTTGGGTCCCCTCGCAATTCCATATGAATCTGAGGATTGACTTGTTCATCTGCAAAGAGGTCATTGAAATCTTGAGAGATTGCATTTAACCTCTAGATCTCTTTGGGTAATACTAGCATCTTAACAATATTGTCTTCCAATCCATAAATATAATATTTAGGTTTATTTAGGTATTCTCTAACTTTCCATTTATTTAGGTATTCTCTAACTTCCTTTAGGAATGTTTTATAGTTTTCAGTGAACAAGTTTTTCATCTCCTTAGTTAAATTTATTCCTAAGGTATTTAATTATTTGGGATGAATCTATTTAATGAAGTTGTTTTCCTTAGAGTTTTTGAGATATGAAACCCTATTAGAAATAATATATAAAATACTTACACAATTGCTATTTTAAAAAATATTTGTTTATTTACTTTGTGTGTGGGGGGCATGTGCACACATGAGTGGGGGAGGGGCAGAGAGAGAGGGAGAGAGAGAGAATCCTAACCATGCTCCACGTTGTGAGTGCAGAGCCTGATGTGGGGCATGATCTCATGAACTGTAAGATCATGACTTGAGTTGAAATCAAGAGTTGGAAGGTTAATCAATTGAGCCACCCAGGCACCCTTAACCATTCTTTTTTTTTGAGAGAGAGAGACAGAGAGAGAGAGAGAAAGCATATGAGCAGGGGAGAGGGACAGAGGGAGAGAATTTCAAGCAGGCTCCACACCTGGCATAGAGGCTGATGCGGGGCTTGATCTCACAGCTCTGGGATCATGACCTGAGCTGAAATCAAGAGTTGGGGGCTCAACTCACTGAGTCACCCAGGTGTCCCAACAATTGATATTTTAATCAGAATAGTTCTGTATCTTGATATATTGATATTCATAACTTATTTTTGTGGGATCTACTGTTGGCTAGGCACCCCTGCTATGCTGAGATCTTACTCCTTTTCTTGCCCTGGGGTGGTTTACTAGGCAAGGGCAATATTGAGTTCAGTTCCACTGCAGGAAGGAGTGGGCATGCAGCCTTAAACTTATGAGATCTGAATAGGATGTGTACTCACCTGACCTGGAGATAGAGAGGCAGAGAAACTGTCAACAGTGTTAGTTATTAAAAACACTAAACCAGTTCAGTTGCTGAGGAAGGTAAACGTGTATACTGTTGAGGAAGGAACAGTGAGAGGCTTGGCCTAGAGTTCCATCTTCCTGACCTCAGCACAAGATGCCTCATTTCCATGGGCCTTATTTTCCTCCTCTGTATAATTAGACATTGGATTAGATGATCTCCAAGGCCTTTCCCTGCTCAATGAGTCCATTATGGCAAGATGTCAGTATTTCTAGTTTTTTGTCTGGCCTTTGAAGGGATAATTTTCTTCACATTGCTTGACATTCAATAAAGGTTTATTGAATAGAGACAGTGACTGAATGAACAACCGAACAATTAGCCAATCTCTACTTCATTAATTCACCAAACATGTATGACAGATTACCAGCACCAGGCCATGTACTAGAGATAAATATGGAGACTTAACCTACGCCCTCAAGGGGCTCTCAGTCTTAAATCATACTTTAAATTATTCTCTTTTTGCATTCTCAACACAGAACACATGACCAAGTGCTGACATTTTACTTTATTTTTTAAGTTTATTTATTTATTTTGAGAGTGAGAGATGTGCAAGTGGGGAAGGGGCAGAGAGAGAAGGGAGAGAGAATCACAAGCAGGCTTCACACTGTCAGTGCAGAGCCCCATGCAGGGGTTGATCTTACAAACGGTGAGATCATCACTTGGGCCAATATCAAGAGTCAGAGGTTAAACCAATTGAGTCACCCAGATACTCCACTGTAGTGATATTTTAGAAAGAGCACTGAACTGGGTGTTAGAAGACCCGTAAAACCATCAATGGCAGAGTCTAAGTCCATGCCTAGTGGATAATCACTTGCTCTTTCCTCTCTTCTCTTTTCTCTCCTCTCCTCTTGTTTTTCTCTTATACATATATTCTGTTTTTTTAAATGCAGAATGATATAAGCTAATCAATAATTCAGTCATGCAAATGCCTAAAATTGCCAATCCATATCCTCTCGGGGACTGTAAAGTCATAAACTCATTTGAATCAGCATGCTTTACTACTGGTCCAGCATAAGCTATTCCTCTGAGGGAAGTAAAAAACTGTTTAATTTCTTGTTTCAGGGTTCAAGTAATTCACTTTCTATTATATCACACTGTGTAAACAGAGAACAGCAATGGAATCAGGCAACATTTCCTAGCCTGGGTGAGTTTAAGAGGTTTTAGAGTGAAATGTAGCAGTTTAAATAAGCCAAGGACAACAGGGTACTGAGCTTAAGTAAGCAACTAATACAATATCTTTAAATCAAATCTCAGAATGGAATGTAAGAAACAGGAAAAAGAATTTCCTAAGATAAAAGTCTCAATACTATGACTAACAGATTTGTCTTTGCAGGAAAAAAATTAACCCTCTCACTGCCTTCAGTATGAAAGACATAGGGACATCCATAACTTAACCAAATACAGACACCCTTAACATAGCCAGTCACCAAATCCTGACATTCTTATTCCATGACATGCCTTGCCCCTTTTTGGTAAAGTTTTTTTTTTTTTTTTAAAGAGGCTCCATGCCCAGTGTGGAGCCCAATGTGGGGCCTGAACTCGTGACCCCGAGATCACAACCTGAGATGAGATCAAGATGCTCAATTGACTGAGCCACCCAGGCACCGCCCCCCCTCCACTTTTTAAAATTTCCCCTCCCTTCCATCCTCCCAAGAAGGCCAGTACACTGTAGTAATTAGGAGTCTACACTCGAGTCCTAATGACAGGCTTCAAAACCTGCCTCTACTATTTAACAGTTGTGTGACACTGGGCACATTATCTGACTTCTCTGTGCCTAAGTTTCCCTATCTATAAAATGGGGATAATAGTAACATGTGCTTCACAGAGTTGTTGTGAGTATTAAGTTAAGCTCATATATAAAGTGTTTAGAACACCTACTGCTCCGATTAGCACCATCATCGTCACTGCTATCACTACTGCTGCCAACCTCCATGACCAGGGACACTCATTTTGCCCCATACTGTTATCCTTTCTCTTCTTTTATCAAATGTCTTCCTAAGAACTCTTGTAATGTTTACATTTCTATTGTCTAAAATTACACAGTGAACTTCGAGGACTAGAAACTGGCTCTACCTCTTTATGTCACACAAAACATGCAGCCTAGTAGTAGAATATTATATTAAATCATACCTCCTACCCTGCCGTGTACCATACTGAAGTCCCTGTTCCTTGAACGCATCAGAATTATTCATGATACCCTGCCTTTATGCATATACACTCTTTCCTCTTTTGGAAATGCTTTCATCATCCATTTTCATTAATTGGGAAATTATTATTTTTCCTTTAGGATATATTTAGAAATTTATTTCTCTAGGTGAGTACAGACCAAACACTGCTCTATGGATAGATACTGACTGATGATGTCATTTTCATTGGTCTGTGGTGAAAATGTCAGCTTTTATTCTGAAATTAACACCATCCTAATGTGTGTGTGTGTGTGTGTATGTGCGTGTGTATGCTTAAATGTCTTTTCAACTAATGAAATGATCAGAATAATTGTAGTATTCCTTGTTTGTTTCTTTTAATGTTCTGATTTCGCAATTTCAAAAGTTGGCAACTTATGTTAGTTAAGTTCTTCTTAACTTGGTAGGTCTGTGAAACCAAAGTGACTCTCCAGGTGGCTCTTTCAGATATGAGGTAAGTGCTGTAGACTTTCCTTCCACTGCTTTTTAAGCTCAATAGTTAAGTTCTCCTAGGTATACAATCTACATGTGCATGTAAATTTCCCTGAGTGATCCCAAGCTCCTTGAAGCAGAGGCTGTACCATCCCAGTGCCTGATTATACATAGGAGGCAGATAAATGTTCAGCATCTATACAGTGAATTATAGTTTTTATCTTGTCACATATAGTTTTATGTTTTATTGGATCTTCACAACCACCTCATAGTAACTGATGAGGAAACAATGCTCAGAGATGTTCAGAACTCACAAGAAGCACAAAGTTGGTACATGGCCATGACAATGGACTGTGGGACCATTAATCTGTATCTTTAGCCTCTACAATACCAATTTAACTTCTTCAAGATGTATTTGGTTTATACACTTTATGCTTTCAGTGGGAATGGAACAGTATTTTACTTAACCAAGGAACAATCATTATCCTCACTTTACTGATGCAGAACCAGAAGCATTGTGACAGGGTGAGCACTTGTACAAGGTTAAGTCCTGGCAGCTACGTGAGGAATACGGGTTTATGTTCCATAGCACCCCAAACCACAGCACGCTTCCCCAAGTCTCTTTGGAACATTTGAGGCAATCTGAGATGCCACATTCCCAAGGCTTTTTACCAGCCCTTCTGAAAAACTAAGAGAAATCACACCAATGTTTGTTCTTGGGATTTTTTACAGATAACCCATTCATTTTAAAAGTCAATTATAAAACAAAATACATGTATATTGTCCAAAAATACAAATGATACTGCAAAATTATGAGAAAAAGACCTCTTTCCCTAACTTCTGCTCTTCCGCCTCACTCCCTCTCCCCCGCCCCCAA
The DNA here is from genome assembly GCA_017311185.1 of Proteles cristata cristata. Taxonomy (NCBI): domain Eukaryota; kingdom Metazoa; phylum Chordata; class Mammalia; order Carnivora; family Hyaenidae; genus Proteles; species Proteles cristata. Next base: position 53,822 of record JAESUZ010003977.1, read on the forward strand.
GCCTTGCAATACAGAGGCAACTATTTTCAAGTCTTTCAGCAACAGCTTCTAGATCTTCTGGTACTTATTTCTTTGTTTATAAATAGCAGCCTCTTATTGACATTTTTATTGACATAAAAAAATACTTTTTTTAAAAATACTTTCTCTTTTTCTCTCCTATTCTGAAATTACACAATGGTGAGTGTTTTCTTCTTGCTTTTTTTCTTTTTCTGTTTTGATGAGCTATGTCAATCTGAAAACAGCTGGCCTTTAATTTTGGGAAATCTTTCTATATATCATCCTTCCTGTTCCCTCTAGTCTCTCATTTAGAATTCTATCATTCTGCTGATGGGTCTCTTGGACTAACTTCTAATATTCTTAACATTTTTGTCTTATTTTAAGTCTTTTGGACTTATTTAAAAAATTTTTTTATTCTAAATCTCTGAAGAAAGTCAATAGAATACAGTCTCAAAATAGCTGGATAGTTTCTAAGTCAGAATGTCTAGTATACACTCAAAACTTACTAGACATTTCAGGATACAAGAACAAGAGAAAAACACACACATAAAAAACCAGATCCACAGGAGAGACAGATATTGGAACTGTGAGCCATGCCTTTTAAAATAAATTTGCTTAATATATTTGAGAAATTCAATAGTGAGATAGAGAATTTCAGCTGAGAAATGGAAACTATAAAAAAGAATCTAATGTTAATTATAGAATAAAAAAAATAACTGAAATTAAGAATGCCAAAGTATGTGTTCATTCAGCTCCTTGACAAATATCTAAAGAAATGCCTATCTAGAAGCTCCAAGAGAAATGTAGAATGATCCTAGCAGCACTATTCAAAATGCCTAATAAGGACAAATAAACTGTGGGACATTAACACAATGTCATACGATGTACAGTAATTAAATTACCAAAATAAATGGATCTCACAAACTGTTTTGTTAAAGATTATATATATGGCAAGAACATATACTATATGATTCTACTTAAATAAACTTCAAAAATAGGTAAAATTAATTTAAATTGTTAGAAGTCAGGAGAGAGTGACTTCTCAGAAGAAGACAGAGGGTCATGATTGGGAGGGGATTATGAGCAGGGATTCTAAGACGTTTGTTATTTCTTGATCTGGGTGATGGTTTTATAAATGTGTTCACTTTGTAGTAATTCATAAAACTGCACACTTATGACTTGTAAATTATATAAAATGCTTATAAGATAATAAACTTCAGTAAAATGTATTAAAATATAACAAGAACAAATTATTCATATTTTATAGATGCAGTATGTTTTCTTAACTCTGAGGAAAACATGTATCTATTTCCTACTTTATTTATTTCCTTCTTCCTGTTAGTTCTGGTGTCTATCTAACATGTATCCAATGTACCTGAGTTGATAAGTTCTCTGGATCAGTTTCTCCAAAGAATAAATATCCTATTGTCTGGTTATTTGGAGTTAGAAAGGGAATTTGGGATCAGTTAGCAGCCCATATGGAATTTTAGCCAATTTCCTTGTTTTTAGCTGCACTTTTATTTCTGTCTTTGGCAGTGGGCTGCCAATTCTTGAGCCCCTCTGAGCTTCTACATTATGAATCTCATTGGCAATTCTCTCTGTAAACCCAATAGTTTCAGCTTCCTCTGCTCTTCTAAGTCAGTTGTCGCTCCTCAGTCTTACAAAATTTATGAACATCCTTTGTCTGTTGTTTGCTACTTTTCGATACTCTTCATCTTGGTTGGTTTATTACCATTTTTAGTCCCATAATTTTAGTGGGGTTTGAGGAAGGATCAGAGATAAAAACATGTATTTAATATGCCAAATTTTGATTTACTGTTTTCATTACATTTATTTAAAAAATATCACGTTATGATTTACCTCCTATGATCTGATGTAGACTGCACATATATTTCTATAAATTTTGAGGTTTCTTATTAGCTAGGTGCTATTTTTTTTTTTTTAAATGAAGTCTTTTGCTTTCTTGTATAGACTTTAAATGACATATAAGATGAGTGGCTGCACTTCCTGCCTTGTAATCTCTTTGGGAGCTGTTAATGCACTACTGTGTTTTGTTATCAAATGAAATTTATAGGCACAGTGTCCTGCTCCACAGAGTGAACCACACAAGGATTTCTCAGCCACTCATCCAGGCAGAGCACAAGTCTAAAGTCTACTTTATACAAACTTCTAAGAAATCACCTTTGCCATCTTACGTGCTGCTGTTTCCTGGGCTCCTAGAAAAATTGATTTTGTTAAAAATAATCCCAGACAAAAATCAAGAGGAAGCATCAGTATTCTCTCAATACTTTCAGTTGTTTAAGGCTATCTTAGGAGAGTTTGTGCCATTTTATAAATTCTAGATAGTTCAGTTATCTGCAGAATATATTTACTAATCATATAATGAGTAATCAATGTGTATATTTCCAATCTTTCTACAAATAATATGAGGAATAACTCAATCATTTTCCTATTTTAACATGATTATTGGAAAATTAACATATAAATGTAATTTCTCCCAAATGAGCTAATGAAATATACACAGAATAAAGAGATAGTATAATTGGACAATGGCAGAGCTTTTTTATGTTGACATCTTTTGAATACCCTTTTACTATATCAGTGAGTCCTATCTCCTTAGTTGGAAATCAGACATTTGCTTTTGCTAGCCTCCCTTGCAGCATGTGACCTAGGTTCTACAAGTCTGACATAGCCATCTGCCTTTGTTTAGTAAAGAGAAACATGAAGAAGTCTACTTATGGTGAGGGTGGCGAGGAAGAAGACCTCAGTTCTCTAGAGCTGCAATGACAGAAATTTTGGAACTAGGGCCCAGCATTATGTTGTGACTTACAGAGTCCTCATCCAGTTGCAGTAGCTATTGGGGATCTTCCGTGGAGGAGTCCTGTAGTGGGAGCTGCATTTGTTTTTGGCTGTGGGGTCTAAGCCTGACTTTCTGGATATCACTGAGATTCTATGAACTGGCTCATTTCCTTAAATAAATTCTTTTTTTCTGTTTCAACTACCTAGAAAGGATCCCATGCTTGCAACTAAGAACCTTGACTGACTTTCATGGTAACCGCTATCATAAACAAAAAAGGAAAATAATCACAAAAATGAAAAAGGCATCTTTGTGACATTCAGCTATAGTTAAAATAAACACATGATTCAGAGTAAAGAATGACATATGCTACAACATGGATGAACCATGAGGTCTTATCGCTAAGTGAAATAAGCCAACTATAGAGAGACAAATACTATATGATTTTATGTATATAAGGCAACTACAATAATTAAATTCATAGAATCAGAGTGGAATGCTGGTTACCAGCAGTTGAGGAGGGGGGAAATGGGGAATTACTAATCGATGGGTTATGGTCAATATGAATAAACTCTAGAGATCTGCTATACAGCACTGTACCTGCAGTCAACAATAACATGTTATGTACCTAAAAATTTGTGAAGGAACATGTTAAGTGTTTATTCCACAATAAAATAAGATACTCATACTAACCAAAGGTATGTCTAATTTTTAAAAACACGCCGGAGACTTTAAAAACCTTGGTAGCAATTTGAACATACCATCTTTATCAGCAGTGTCTTGAGGCTTGCATTTTAAAGTGAAGATCTTCCGTAGCTTACAGTTAGCTGAGACAATAATTCCATCCAATGACTGGAAAACCGCTCCCTTGAATATTTCACTGGTAAATGCTACCAAGTCTATGCAAAGATTGCACCACTAAAATAAAGAAAAGACGGGTAAGTACTTTCAATAATCACATAGGTGAATAAGCCATCTATATGTGGGTAGTCCAGAGAGTTGAGACAATTATCTGGATCAACTTGCCCCAAAACAATTTTCCCCCTTAAGCAAATTTCTATTTTGGCTTCAATTTCTTAAAAATTGCTTTGATTCTTCCAAAGAAGTCATCACAATCTAAACTATACGTTGGTCATCTTACTGTGGAGTTCTCATTATGAGGCAAGATTTTGACAACTTTGGGAAATAACTCTGGATCCGCAGGCAGTATGCTGGTGGGGAGCTAATTGCAGGTGCGTTAGACCACTTAAATCTTGAAAATCAGGGATAAGTAGCCAATTGTTCCTTCAAGGGGACTAATTTGATCATAATTAGCCACTTACATTTGTTAAAAAAAATCATGGATGAAATTGGAAGCCGGGTTTAAATTGTGGCCGGTGCTGTCTACTTATAACCAATTAACCTATTGTACAGAAATAGATTCTTCTAAAGAATTTGTAATTATGCCCGGTATTTGCCAGTTTTTAAAGTACTCTTTGCAGGGACTAATTTCTACCCATTAAACAATTAGAGTCCTCAATACTTCATCAAATGAATTCTCTAAATGATCTGAGTTAAAGAAAAGGAGAAAATAATCATTTAGTGAGAAATTAAGACATTGAAGATTGCAGCACAACAACAGAAAAAAGAATTTTTGAAATTAAAAGCAAGGTAGTATTTAAAGTTGCCTGTACTTTTAAAATATCAGTTTACATAAGGTTCATCTTATTAATCTGTCAAAATTGAAAGTTATATTTATTTATAAAGGAAATAATAATGTTATTTTTAAAGGCATATTCTATTTAGGAATGTTGATTTTAGTATGAAGAAAAACCTGAGTTTTTTTTTCCACAGTAGAAAAGTAAGACAGATTGCAGTAAGTTACTGATTAAATACAGGAAGATTATGCATAGGTATCTCAACAGTACAATTATATTCCCAGGCCATGGGGATGCTCTGGTCTTTTGGGTGAAAAGAAGTCTGGTGGAATAAGAGGTGGGAAGGAGGGCTGACTGTGATGTGGTAATGAGACTGACCTGACCTGCAGGGTAGTGAGCTCTGGGGAGGTGAGGAGGAAACATGGGATGGGCCAAAAAGTCAAGTTCCGGAGGAGCAGAAAGATCAGAAAGAAGGAGAACACTGGACTCCAAAGGGTAAGACGTCACTGCAGTTCTTGAAGAAGAATGTGATAAGAGTGGAGTACTGGGAATTCTAGAGTATCCCTGATTCAGGAATATATGGGGGTGGGAGGAAGGCTGAGGTAGAGCAGAGACTGAGGCACAGAAAGACTAGTCAGTCAGTCACTTAAGCATGAAATGAGGAGTGTCTTGTGGAGGGCTAGTATAGGGGCCAGGTGGTAAGGGACAAGTCCAGTAGGCATGCCACGGGGTAGATGCGACATCAGAGTTCAGTAAAATCCAGGTTATAGGGGATGGAGCTATTGGGGTTTACAGCTATCCAATAATTATTAACATTATTATATGAGCATCACTATTGTTGTTATGTGGTTCCTATTCTTAAGACTTAAGATTATGTCCCAATTGCAATCATTCAGGTGGTTTGTCCCAACAGTACTGTATTCATCCATTCTTCCTCACAGGTGCTAAGCACTTCTCAGGTGTTAGACATTGGGCATGACTCTGACATAAAGGAATGAATAAGAGAGTCCTTTCAGTCTGGGAAGGGAGGCAGCCATGAGGCATCTGGTATGAACTGTTATCGCAGAGGGGGCTCAATGTGAGAGGATGGGGAGGTTCAAGAAAGCCTTCTTTAAAAAAATCTTTTTAATGTTTATTTTTGAGAGGAGAGGGAGAGAGAGAGACAGAGAGAGAGAGAGAGACAGAGAGAGAGAGAGAGAGGGCATGAATGGGGAACGGGCAGAAATAGAGGGAGACGCAGAATCCAGAGCAGGCTCCAGGATCTGAGCTGTCAGCAGAGCCTGACATGGGGCTTAAACTCACAGACTGCAAAATCATGACCTGAGCCAAAATCTGACACTTGACTGACTGAGCCACATGGGCGCCCCATGAAGGGCTTCTTAAAATTTGTTTTAAATGCCATGATGTTACATGTAAATATAAGCCCAAACATGCCAAATTTTATACAAAATGTAGTTCTTGTCACTTCTCCACTCTTCTAATCATACTGTCAGCTCTTAACTGTTTCTTCTTTCTGTATCTTTAAATAATACCTTTTGATTTATCAATTTTAGGCATTATCTACTGTTTTCTTGTTATGGTAGATAAGTCCTGTAGTTCACTTACACACCCTACTTCCTCCACTTTATCCTCCCTAGGTAACTGTCTCCCCCTCTTTTTTCCCTTTTCCTCAAAATCCATATTCTGTGTTTTCCTTATTGTGACTATGTAACTATTATACACAACTAAGCCAAATGATGCTCTATGATTACCTTTCTTCATGCAACCTCTCGATATTTCTAGAGTTAATGATTGCTTTATTGTGTTTGAATCCAAGTTTTCCTATATCTAGGAAAGGAAAGGCTTGGAGGTGACATCTGAGTTTGGTTTTGAACAAGGAATCAGTTTCCTGGTGGGGGCGGCATGGGAACATGGTCATTTCTTCTCAGGGCCTTGCCCTTTATTCCCTACTTACATGAACCCTCCAACTGGCTGCACCTGTATACCTTGTCAGACTCCATCAGCTTGGCTTGGGAATTGGTGTCCACTGTGTTCAAAAACTCTGAGGCCCAAGAAACCAGGCCCTTACCCACAACACACTTTTCTTATCCATCGTAGTCAAGCTGCTTTTATTTCTTCTGCCTGGACTCGCGCATGATGGAAAGTACTCAACAAATAATAATCTGCATGTATAATGTGCATGATGTATGAAGACATGCACATAAATACATGCCAACACACATACTTTCGATCTTTCATTTTATTTTTCTAAGGCTTTATTTTAATTCCAGTTAGTTAACATACAGTGTTACATTAGTTTCAGGTGTACAATATGGTGATTCAACACTTCCATACATCACCCGGTGCTCATCACAAGTGCCCTCTTTAATCCCCATCGCCTATTTTACCCATCTGGTAACCATCAGTTTGTTCTCTGTTGTTAAGAGTCTGTTTCTTGGTTTGCTCTCTCTCCTTTTTTCCCTTCTGCTTGTTTTCTTAAATTTGTTTCTTATATTTCACATATGTGTGAAATCATATGGTATTTGTCTTTATCTGACTGACTTAATTAATTTCGTTCAGTATTATACTCTTTAGCTCCATCCAATTTGTTGTAAATGTTAAGATTTCATTCTTTATTTATGGCTGAGTAATATTACACACACACACACACACACACGAATATATATATTCAATTATATAATATACAGAAAAGAACAGAGGCAATCGCCTCTTAATAGCTTCTTTGGTATACTTGTGTATATATATATATATATACACACACACATATATATATACTTATATATACATATATACACATATATATAAAATGGAATATATATGTATATATACCAAGTGTACTTTGATACACATATATATACTTATACATACATATATACATATATATATAACACTTTTTCTATATCCATTCATCCACTTTATCACACACACATATATATATACTTATATATACATATATACACATATATATAAAATGGAATATATATGTATATATACCAAGTGTACTTTGATACACATATATATACTTATACATACATATATACATATATATATAACACTTTTTCTATATCCATTCATCCACTTTATCCACTCATCAGTCAATGGACACGTGGGCTGTTTCCATAATTTGGGTATTGTAGATAATGCTGCTTTAAACATTTGGGTGCATATATCCCTTTGAATTATTTTGAAGTATTTTTGTATTCTTTGGGTAAATAACTACTAGTGCAATTTCTGGATTGTATGATAGTTCTATTTTCAACTTTTTTGAAGACTTCCGTGCTGTTTTCCAGAGTGGCTGCACCAGATTGTATTCCCACCAACAGTGCAAGAGCATTCTCCTTTCCCCACATTCTTGCTAATATCTGTTGTTTTGTGTGTTGTTGACTTTAATCACTCTGACACATGTGAGGTGATATCTGATTGTAGTTTTGATTTGCCATTTCCCTGATGATAAGTGATGCCAAATATCTTTTCATGTGTCTGTTGGTCATCTGCGTGTCTTTGGAAAAATGTCTGTTCATTTCTTCTGCCCATTTCTTAAATTGGATGGTTTGTTTTTGGGGTGTTGAGTTGTATAGTTTCTTTATATTTTGGATATTAACCCTTTATTGGATGTCATTTCCAAACATTTTCTCCCATTCTGTAGGTTGCCCTTTAGTTTTATTAATTGTGCAGAAGCTTTTTATTTTGATGTAGTCCCAAGTTTATTTTTGCTTTTGTTTCCCTTGCCTGAGGAGACATACCTAGAGAGAGGTTTCTATGGCTGATGTCAAAGAAGCTATTGCCTCTGTTCTCTTCTAGGTTTTGCATGGTTTCACGTCTCACATTTAGGTCTTTGATTATTTTGTATTTTTGTGTACGGTGTAAGAAAGTAGTCCAATTTCATTCTTTTGCATGTTGCTGCCCATTTGTTGAAGAGAAAGTCTTTTTTCCATTGGATATTCTTTCCAGCTTTGTCAAAGATTAATTAACCATATAATTGGGGGTTCATTTCTGAGTTTTCCATTCTGTTGCATTGATATATGTGTCTCTTTTTGTGCCAGTACCATACTGTTCTGATTACTACAGCTTTGTACTAGAACTTGAAGTCTGGAATTGGGATGCCTCCAGCTTTGTTTTTCAAGATTGCTTTGGCTACTGGGATATTTTATGGTTCTATACAAATTTAATATTCTTTGTTCTAGTTCTATGAAAAATGATGTTGGAATTTTGATACGGATTGTATTAAGTGTATAGATTTCTCTGGGTAGTATAGACATTTTAACAATATTTGTTCTTCCAATCCATGAGCATGGAATGTCTTTCCATTTCTTTGTGTCATCTTCATTTCTTTCAGCAGTGATTTATAGTTTTCAGAGTACATACAGGTCTTTCATCTCTGGTAGGTTTATTCCTACGTATCATTGTTTTTGGTACAATGAGATTGATTCCTTAATTTCTCTTTCTGCTGCTTCATTATTGGTGAATGGAAATGCAACAGATTTTATATGTTTGTATTGTATCCTGCAACTTTACTAAATTCACTAATCAGTTCTAGCAGTTCTTTGGTGAGGTCCTTTGAGTTTTCTATATATAGTATCATGTCATCTGCAAATAGTGAAAGTTCTACTTTTTCCTTGGTGATCTGGATACCTTTTATTTCTTTGTGTTGTCTGACTTGCTATGGCTAGGACTTCCAGTACTTTGCTGAATAAAAGTGGTGAGAGTGGACATTCCTGCCTTGTTCCTGTCTGGAGAGGAAAAGCTCTCAGTTCTTTTCCATTTAGGATGATATTAACTGTGGGTTTTTCATATATGGCCTTTATTATGGTGACATATGTTCTCTCTACACCTATTTTGTTGAGGACTTTTATTATGAATGGATGTTGTACTTTGTCAAATGCTTTTTCTACATCTTTTGAAATGATTATATGGGTTTTACCCTCTCTTTTACGCTTACTGATATTTTACAGAAATATTCATTTTCATTATTTTTGTGTTTCCTACCATGATACTGTCATTTTTGGTGTCTTCTTTCCAGTCAAAGAGTCCTCTTTAATATTTCTTGCAGGGATGGTTTAGTGGACACAAACTCCTTTAGTTTATAAGTTTGCCTTGAAAACTCTATCTCTCCTTTTATTCTAAATGACAGCCTTGCTGGTCAGAGCATTTTGACCACAAATTTTTCTCATTAAGCACTTTGAATACATCATGACATGGCCTTCTGGCTTGCAAAGTTTCTGTAGAAAAACTTCTGCTTACTTTATGGGTTTTCTCTGGTAAGCTAATGACTTTTCTCGTGTTGCTCCTTTTAAGATTTGTTTTTTATCATTTTATTTTGCAAGTTCAATTACATACAGTATGTCATGGTGTGGCTCTGCTTTTGTTAATTTTGATGGGAGTTCTCTGTGTCTCCTGGGTCTGGATATCTGTTTCCCTCCCTAGATTAGGGAAATTTTCAGGTATTATTTCTTCAAATAAATTTTCTGCCTCCCTTTCTCTCTCTTCTTCTTCTCGGATTCATATAAATATGAACGTTATTACATTTGATGGAGTCACTGTAAGTCACTAAGTCCACCTAAGTCTATTCTTGTTTTGTATAATTCTTTTTTCTCTGTCTTGTTCAGCTTGATAAGTTATAATTACTCTGTCTTCTACATCACTAATTTGCTCCTCTGCTTCTTCCATCCTGCTATTCACTTCATCAAGCATGTTTCTCATTTCTTTTACTGATCCCTTTATCTCTAAGCTACTCCTTGTCTCTCTGCGTTAAGGGTCACACTCATATCTTCCACTCTTTTCTCAAGTCCAGTGACTAATCCTTATGATCACTGTTTGAAATTCTCTATCGGGCATGTTATTTTTCTGTTTCGCTTAGATCTCTGGCTGTGGCCTTGTCCTGTTCTTTCATTTGGGATGAATTCTTGGTCTCCTCATTTTGTCTGCCTTACTGAGTCTGTTTCTGTGTGTTACAAAAGTCAGCTATGTCTTCTGAACTTGAAAGTAGTGACTTGATATAAAGAAGAGATCCTGGGGTGTCCTTCAGTGTAGTGTTCCCTTTTCACCAAAACCTGGCACTTTAGGAGAGCATCCTGTGTATGTTGCTTATACCCTGCTGCTGTGTCTGAGCTGCTTTTCCTTTCGGTGCAATTGTCTGCATGGACTCTCTGTCTTCTGTGGGTTGTGCTTGCTCTCTGTGGTGCTAATGGGACCTAGGCATGGCAGCTTTGAGGTCATGTGCCCGCCGGGGAATTTGAGAGTGGGGTTGCAGTATCACCAAAGTCTGCACTGGGGTGCTCCAAAATGGTGTGTGTGGGGGGGTGCATTCTCTAGCTGCCAGGACAGGAGTGTGAGACTAGGCATGGTGAGCAAAGATGAGTGGACAGGGTGGGCCCTGCACACAAGGGTGGCTGGGGGTGCATGGCCGGGTGTGGTGCAGTGTCTAGGCTTGGTGTGGTGACTGCTCGTGGTGTGCAGTGGTGGTGGGTGGGGTGCACTATGGTGGCTAGTCAGGGCCCATGTGTGGCTTTAACAAAATTTGTCCTGAGCTGAGGGCTGAAGCCAGAAGGCTTGGAGTGGGCTAGTTCTCAAGAGAACTTGTGGGCATGGCACACTGCCAGTGGGTCAGGCAGCAAGTATCTGTGCAGCTCCACCTCTTGAAGGTGGCTCTGTATTTATGCTAGAGAGATGGGGGCGGAAAATGGCATCTGCCAGTTCCCTTGCTTTCATAGAAGCCCCCCAGCATGCTCTGCAATCAGTATGTACAGATCTGTCTCCCAGTTTGCCCCCACGGCTGTGCAAACTACTGTTTTTGTTGTTGTTGTTGTCTCTCTATGCAGACTGCTGTCTCTTTAAGGGTGGAGACCCAGCTATTACTCGTCCTCCCGGCTTGCCCATTTGTATTTCCCTTTTAAAGGAGGGACCTGAGCACCAGTACCCACCTCTTTGGTGTCTGTTCATAAACTGGGTTGTTTGCAGTTTGGAGTTCCTTGTAGATTCTGGAGCCAACTATCTTTTCCCATTCCGTTGGTTGCCTATTTTTTCTTTAGAAGCTTTTAATCTTGAGGAGGTTTTATTTTTGCTCTTGATTTTTGCTTTTGGGGATGTGTCAAGTAAGAAGTTGCTGCGGTGGAGGTCAAGGAGGTTGTTTCCTACTTTCTCCTCTAGGGTGTTGATAGTTTCCTGTCTCACGTTCAGGTCCTTGATCCATTTTGAGTTTATTTTTGTGCATGGTGTGAGAAAATGATCTAGTTTCATTCTTCTGCATGTTGCTGTCCAGTTCTCCAACACCATCTGTTAAAAAGGCTGTCTTTTTTCCATCGGATATTCTTTCCTGCTTTGTCAAAGATTAGTTGGCTGTATACTTTTGGGTCCACTTCTGAGTTCTCAATTCTGTTCCATTGGTCTATGTGTCTGTTTTTGTGCCAATACCATACTGTCTTGATGATGACAGCTTTGTAGTGCCCTCTCCCCTTTTAAAGTGAACTCTATACCCAATGTGGGGTTCAAACTAATGACTCCAAGATCAAGAGTGATATGCTCTACCAACTGAGCCAGCCAGGTACTCCAGGCCTTCTGGTTTTTAAAGCCAAATGTCATGGGGATTAGCCTTCCCTGTGTGAGCTCCCTGCTGCGAGGGCCCATTTCTCTGCCCTCTCTGCACGCAGCTCCCTCCTTCCTGCAGGCAGCCTCCTTTGGCCTTTCTGACCTTTCTAACCTTTTGGTTGCAGCTTCTTCTCTATATTTAGTTGAGGAGTTTGCTCTTCCAGTCTTCAGATTACCCTCCAGTTTGTTGACTTGGATGTGGATCATATTTAGTTGAAAATGTGGGATGGGGTTAGTTCAGGGTCTTTCTACTCCACCATCTTCCCAAGCTCTCCCTCAAGCAAAATCCTCAAACTCTCATTTTATAATCACTCAACTAACCCCATAAATGTGTGGGAGCTGATAACTTTAGTGAATTCATCTCTTAGAGGTACAGATGGGAGTAGCTCCTGAGGAAGATGGGGATAACTTTCACAAATCTCCATTGGCTACAGGAAATAGAAATTACTTTTTTTAGCTGGTATCTGTAAAGGTTCTACTTTTCATAAGCTTCAACAAATAACTCATTATTCATATAAACGCTGTGATAGGCTTTTGGGAGTTTCAGAAGAGTATGAACTCTCTACTATCAACATGTGGCTTATCTGAATTATAGTTGGTCTTTTTTCTTTAATTTTTTTAAACATTTATTTTTTTGAGAGAGAGAGAGAGAGAGAGAGAGAGAGAGAGAGAGAGAGAGAGAGAGAGTGCAAGCAGGGGAGGGGCAGAGAGAGAGGGTGACACAGAATCCGAAGCAGGATCGGGGCTCCAAGCTGTCAGCACAGAGCTTGATACGGCGTTCAAACCCACAAACAGTGAGATCATGACCTGAGCTGAAGCTGGATGCTCAATCAACTGAGCTACCCAGGTGCCCCTATAGTTAATCTTTATAAAATATTGTTTTCCTTATTTTTGGTGATCAACCAGTCTTAAAACCCCTTTTTTGACATTTTCCTTGACCTCTAATCACTTAATTCCTATGTGTAACTCTAGTCTAGCAGAGAAGAATTCTTGATTTACAATATTCCTAATTATGGGCTTAATAATTATGTACCAGAAAGACAGCAAATCTGACAGAGGAAAGACAGTTTTGCTTAGTTTGTTGGTTCAATTAGTAAGAGAGTTTATACTATTTAGCTCCAGTATGGAATTCTGCATAAAGGAACTGACTGGGAAAGGGCAAAAGAATGATTTGAAGCATGAATTTCTAGATTTTACTGACTCATGTTTTGGCCCTATGGCTTTACTATATACTGGTGAAAGGCCAGTAGACTGTGTGAACACACACACACACACACACACACACACACACACACACACACACACACACCCATTCAAATGCAAGTGATAACAAGTTCTTAGTCATCTAGCACTTTCCGATTTTCCTTGCCATTACTGCAGGAAACATGTGAAGATAATTGGATTCATTTTGCCAGTGTAGAAAGAGCCTGAGTCACTGTGCTCAGCTCTAGCTAGTGGTGCCTTTCTAAAAGGAAACAACAAACAAGAAACCACAATTTCATAGCCTAGCAATCCTAAAGTACATCTCTTCTCACAATTTTAGAACCTCATTCTGTTTTTGTGTTCCTAAAATGATAACAAAGAATAGGGTTTTAAGACATTTTTTTCTTGTGCCCTTTAAAATGATTTTTCACATTAGCTTTAATATCTCAAAAGAAAATCTGCTTACAATGACCTTATTCATCTCAGTCACCGTCATACTGTTTATTAAATGGTGTAAGTGGAAATCAAAATAGTAATGTTATATCTGCATGGTGAGGAGAAGCAATTACCGGTTACTACTATATTAAAAAACAGTTTCCCCAGGAAAAGCAAATCATGACAAGTCCTTACACGGAGAGAGGGGAGTTAAGGAGAGGTCGGGGCTGTTCGTGTTCTTAGTGCTGAACCACAGAAAGGCAAGCTCCTTATAATGTATCTTCATGATACATATTTAGTAGTTGACCCCCACCTCCCACTGCTGTCTGCATTGAGCAAGCAGTCGCTTCCTGAAATGGCAGCCCATTGCTAATTCTCAAGTTATCTTTCACTGTGCCCTCTGAAATCCTTACTACTAAAAAGTAATTACATTCTCTGTATTTTTCTAAGGGTCCTGCAATACCTTACTTTAACCGAAACCTGGCTTTTCTCTGAGATACTAGTTTTCAACTCTAGAGTTGAAGCTCACTTATGGAGTTCACATGTGCTTCTTCTACAGCCTCAATTTTGAGGCCATGGAGCTAGGTTACATTGGGAGTGGGCTTGCACTTCCGACTGGGAACCCTATCTTTTTTGAAGCCTGAGGCATTCCATTCACAGGCTCTTCTAGCCTTTTAACTTCACTGATCTTCAGTTCAGTCCCTGGTCACTCCCACTTCTGCAGACACAACCCTGTCAGCCCACATACACGTTCCTGAAAAACGCTGGGACCAGATTCACTTTACCTTCTAAAGTACTGTCCAATTAACCTCCTATCCAGGAGTCCCTTAACCTCCTATCCTTCCAAAACTTTCTTCACCTCTTCACTCAGCAATCCACTCAGATGGCCACATCCTGAGATTTAACTTTATTTCTCTGAAACACTTAACTTTTAAAATTTGGAATTATAAATTATTTTCTACTATCTAATTATAATATTCTATTACTTAACCTGTCTGGAAATTCCCTCCAGTTAAACTCTACTGGCGACTCCTTTTAAATACATTTCTCCTAGGGACGCAAGAGTGTGGGCTCTGGAGCCTGTCCGCCTGGGTTTGGATTCCAGTTCTACCATTACTAGTTAGATAGTCTTTGCAGTTGCTTAATCTCTCTGTGCCTTGTTTTCCTCATTTGTAAAATGATGGTAATGATAATACATCTCTCAGAGTTGTTAGGATTAAACGTTTAAATGCATGTAAGCACTTATAATAGTGCCTAACATATATGTGCTTAATATATGTTAACCATACAATCTTTTTGACCTTCATACCATGAAATGCACAGACTTTAAGGGCACAGTTTGATGATTTTGATCATTCAGTCACCTGCATACCATCAAGTTATAAAGCATTTCAATCACTCAAGAAAGCTCTTTCGTGCTGCTTCCCAGTCAATGTTAGACTCACCCCTCTTAAGGGCAAACACTAATTTCTTTTACCTTAGATTATCTATTACTTCATATACATGGGATCACAGTAAGTGGTTTCTTTCATTTGGCTTAATACTTGAGGTTCACCAACGTTGTTTTATGTATTAGCAGTCCATTTTTGTTTGGCTGACTAGTACACCACTCTGTGAATATACCACAATTTAACTGTTCAATCTTCTGTTGTGGGACATATGGGTTATTTCAAGATTTTGGCTTTTATAAATAAAGCTATTGTAAAATTCCCATACAAGTATTTTTTTATACACATACTTAAATTTCCACGGATATACACCAAGGAATGGAACTGGTGGATCAATGGGTAAATGTTTAACTTTATCAGAAACTTCCAAAGGTATTTCCAAAGTGGTTATGTTGGAAATTCCCCATTTACACTGGAATATATGATAATTGTTCTATATGTCACCAACATTTAGTATTCCCTGTCTCTTTTATTTTAGCCATTCTAGAGAGTGAAGTAGTGGTAACTGTGTTTTTCATCTGAATTCCCCTGACTGATGGTATGGAGCTCTTCACATGTTTATTTGATTGCATAATTTTGCTTATTCAATTGTTTTTGCCTTAAAAATATTATTTTTTATTGTACAGTTGTAGAATATATTCTGGATGTGTCTTTTCCCAGATATATGTATTAGAAATACTTTTTTCCAGCTGTGGCTTGCATATTCATTTTCTTAAAAACGTCTTTTTTATGAGCAGTTTTAAATTTGTTTAAGCCCATTTTGTTGATTTATTCTTTATTAGGGTTAATGTTTTCAGGGTCCTAAGAAATCTCCTAAAGTTGTTTATATTTTTAGCATTTACATTTAGATCTATGATTTATCTTAAATTAGTTTTTGTGAATGGTGTGAAGTATGGGTTGTGGTTCATTTTCTTTTCCCCATATGGATACTCAGAAGTTCCAGTTCTGAAAAAAGATGTTCCTATCTCCACGGACTTGCTCTACTGTTTTGGTTGAAAATCAAGTCACTACACGTGTGTGTCTATTTCTAAACTTTTTATTGGTATCTATGCCAATAACACATTGTCCTGATTACTGTAGCTTTACACTGTGTCTTGAAATCATGAGGCACAATTTTTATGTCTTGAAATTGTTGTGTAATCTGAGACCTTTAAATTCCCATATATATATTGTAGAATTTGTTAGTATATTTTTCAAAAACTATTAAAAAATTAAAAAAAATTTAAAAAAGCCTTGGGTGCTTAGATGGCTCAGCTGGTTAAGTGTTTGATTCTTGGTTTCAGCTCAGGTCATGATCTCATGGTTTTGTGAGTTTGAGCCCCAGGTTGGGGCTCTGTGTACAGAATCTGGGATTCTCTGTCTCACTCTCTCTTTGCCTCTCCCCCACTCACAGTGTCCCTGTCTCTCTCAAAATAAATAAAAATAAACTTAAAAAAAAAGTCTACTGGGATTCTGATTGGGATTAGATTGGATATACATTCTTTGGATCCATAAACACATGTCTCCATTTATTTACATCTTCTTCAGTTTCTCTCAGCAATGATTTATAGTTTTCAATGTAAAGGTCTAGCATATATTTTATTAACTGTATTCCTGAGTATTACATATATTTGATGCTATTGTAAATATTTTTTAAATTAAAAATTAAAAATAGAATTGCTGAATAACCATACTGTATACCTAAAACTAATACAACTTTATGTTAAGTATATTGGAATTAAAATAAAAAACTCAATAAAAATATTTAAATTAAAAAAATTAAATTTCAATTATTTACTGCTATAAACATCTTATATAGAAATATATAAAAATACCATTGACTTCGGTTATATCTACACTATATTCTGTGACCCTATAAACCTCACTTATTTTAGTAGGTTTTGTTCAGTTTTTGTAGATTCCTTAGAACTGTCTACTTATATGATTATGTTGTCTGCAAAGAGAGAAAGTTTTATTTCTTTTTTTCTAATCTGTATGTGTTTTTTTCTCTTTATTATCTTACTGCATTTGCTGGGACCTCCAATACAATGCTGAATAGAAGTAGAGTGGATAACCTTGACTTGTTCCCCATCTTAGGGAATAAATAGTCACTTTTTCACCAGTATCATTTAGTTGTAGATTTTTTAAAAATAGGAACCTTTTATCAGGTTGAAAAAGTTTCCTTCTATTCCTAGTTTGATGTAAGTTTTTATCATAAATGGCTGAGGAATTTTTGTTAAAAGATTTTTCTACGTTTATTCAGATGACCTTATGATTTTTTTCTCCATTATTCTGTTAATGTGATCAATTATACTGATTTTCAAATGTAAGACCTACTTTGAATTCTTGATATTAAGGATTCAAATATTTATGTTTATGAATGATACTGATTTATAGTTCTCTTTTGGGAATTATAATGTCTTTGCTGATTTTGGTATCAGAATTATGCTGACCTCATTTTATTCAATGACTTGGGAAATGTTCATTCTCCTCTATTATCTGAAAGAGAATGTTTAAAATTGGTATTATTTTTTCTTAAATGTTTGGTAGAATTATATGTAAAGCCTGGATGTAGATTTTCTGGATCTGTATTTTCTTTGCAGGAATGTTTTTAATTACAAATCCAATTTTAAAAATAAACAAATGACTATTTTAAATTTTAATTTCTTTTAGTATCAGTTTTAGTAATTTGTCTTTAACAGAAATTTCCTACTTCATCTAAATTGTCAAAATTAATGACAAAATATTGTTCATAAAATTCCTTTGTTTTCTCTTTTCCCTATTTTCATTCTTGATATTGGTAATGTGTGTTCTTTTTTCTTGATTAATATAGCTAACAGCTTATCACTTACTAAATCTTTTTAAATAACGAACTTTTGGTTTTATTGACTTTCTCCATTGTCCATTTCTTTATTTCATTGATATAGTCTATTGATTATTTCTGCATATTTTAGATGCTTCAGATGCAGGGGAATCTGAGAGGGGAATGTTGAAATCTTCATCTAAAGTTATGTATTTATGTTTCTCACTTTGGTTCTATTACTTTTTGTTTTGTGCATTTCCAAGCACTGTTACTGGGTGTGTACATATTTAGGTTTGTTATATCGTCTACATGATATGACTCTCTCATCATTATGAAAATGATTCTTTACATAATATTCATTTTCCTGCAGTCTACTTTGTCTGATATTAACATAGCCACTCTAGCTTTTATACAGTTAGTGCTTGCATGATATAACCTTTTCTTTTTAAAAATTTTCACCTGTCTTTAGATTTAATATACTTTTCTTACACATTTTTTAAAATGTTTTATTTATTTCTGAGAGAGAGAGAGAGAGAGAGAGGCAGCATAAGCAGAGGAGGGTCAGAGAGAAAGGGAGACACAGAATCGGAAGCAGGCTCCAGGTTCCGAGCTAGCTGTCAGCACAGAACCCGATGTGGGGCTCGAACCCATGAACTGTGAGATCATGACCTGAGCTGAGGTTGGACGCTTAACTGACTGAGCCACCCAGGTGCCCCTATACTTTTCTTATAAACATTATACTATTTTATCTTGCTTTTTAATTAATCCACCAATCTCTGTCTTTTAGTCAGAGATTAGTCCATTTCCATTTAATGTAATTATTCCGATGTTTTTGAGTTTAGGACTACCATCTTGCTATTCGTTTTCAATTTGTCCCATCTATTCTTTGTTTAGTTCTTTCCTGTATTCTTTTGGATTGAATACATTTTTAGTGTCCCATTAATCTCATCAATTGGCTGATTATACTCTTTTTCTTTTCAAAGATTGCACTAGAGTTTACATTATGAATCTTTAACTTATCACACTCTAACTTTGAGTAATAATAGAATATCCCATGGGTAAGAATCTAAAAAAAGTACACTAGTATCTCTACTATTCTTTGTGTTAATGTCATATATTTCATATATTTTACTTCTATATTATTATAGAAGTAAATAATACAGTATTATTTTTGCTTTCAACAAATACTTTTAAAGAAATTATGGTATGAATAAAGAATCTTTTAGATTCATCTACATATTTAACATTACTGGCACTCGTCTCTCATTTAGACCCACATTTCAATCTAGCACACATTTTTTTAGCCTAAAGAACTTCCTTTAATATTTTTGTTGAGCAAGTGTGCTGGTAATAAATTCACCTTTTTAGTCTGAAAATGTTTTTATTTTGCTCATACTTTGAAGGTTAGTTTCACTAAATTTCTAGGTTGACAGATTTAAAAAAATTTTTCCCCAGCATCATTCCATTGTCTTCTTACTCTCATTGCTTCTCATGGGAAGCTGTGATATACTTTAGCATTGTTCTCTGGTGTATAATGTAATTTTTCCTCTGGCTGTTTTTTAAGATTTTCTCTTTATCGTTGATTTTTAGCAATTTAGTTATGATATCCCATGGCATTGTTTTAGGGTTGTTTCTTTTTGTTTGTTTTTTAAGTTATGATATACTGTGGTGTACTCTGGTGTGGTTTTTGAATGATCTTCAGCTCTTGATTTGTTTAGCT
This sequence comes from Proteles cristata cristata, assembly GCA_017311185.1. Taxonomy (NCBI): domain Eukaryota; kingdom Metazoa; phylum Chordata; class Mammalia; order Carnivora; family Hyaenidae; genus Proteles; species Proteles cristata. The sequence goes on from JAESUZ010003977.1 coordinate 73,425, forward strand.
TACTGGATCTGTAGGTATATTTTTTAAATTTTGAAAAATTTTAACCATCACTTCTATAAATTTTCTTGTGCTCAGGCTCTCTTTGCTTTCCTTCTACTAATATGATTATACACATATTAGACTGGCTGATACTGTTTCACAAGCCAGTTGGACTGTATTAATCTCTTTTTACACCTTTCCCCCCTTCTGTGCTTTTGTTTGAATAGTTTGTATATTTCTGACTTCAATTTTACTGTATTCCTCAGTGTTTAACTTGGTGGTAAGTCCAGTGAGTCTTAATGCCATTTTCTCCATTTTTTCCCACTGATTTTACTCCTTAAGTGTCTTTCTTTCCTGTTCTCCTCTTCTACTTCTTTGGTGCTGCTCTAATTCAGTCTCATATGTCTCACCCAGACTTCTGCGTTGCCTCTTACCTGGTCTCTCAGCCTCCAGCTCTTCCCATTCTGATACAATAGTTATTTTCTAGAATACAGGTCATATCACAAAACTTCTCCATGTTAAAAATTATTTTAAAAATTTCTAATGGGCTAAAATTCAAACTTCTCAACATGGCTTTCAAACCCCTTTATGGTTTCATCTAGCCTTCCTTTCTAGCACTGTAATTCTAAACGTACTTTTTTTTTTTAATGTTTTATTTATTTCTAGGATAGAGAGAGACAGCGTGAGCAGGGGAGGGTCAGAGAGAGAGGGAGTCACAGACTGAAACAGGCTCCAGGCTCTGAGCTGGCAGTCAGCACAGAGCCCGACGCGGGGCCCGAACCCACGAACCGCGAGATCATGACCTAAGCGAAAGTCGGACGCTTAACCGACTAAGCCACCCAGGCGCCCCTAGCACTGTAATTCTATATGTTTGAATCAGTTAATGGATCAAACGTGACATAAACTTCCATTCCTTTTTTTGGTGCGTATTCACTATTTTGCACAAATACCTCCACTATAACATTCCCCAACTTGGCTAGATGAATCTGATATTTTCCTTTAATAGCATTTGGTTCCTAAGATTAGCTTGGTGTTCACCAGAGCCCATTATCTTTAATTGTTTATGTGTTTGCTTCTCTGCCATATTATAATCTCCTTGATGAGAAAGATTGTGTGTCATTTACTTTTCGATTCTTAACATTTGGCACAGACCTACACCTGTAGCAGGGACTCAATAAGTATATGTCAACTGAAATGAACTATAAGTTCCAAAGTTTATTATGACACTATATTTATAAGTTAATAAACACAGACTTATGTTAAGAGAAAATAGTAAAATAATAACAATATCAACTAATATTAACTGAGCACTTACTATGACCTGGGCACTATTCTACATAATAACTGTTTCGATCCTAACAACTCCTCTAGGAAGCAGGTTCTATTACTGTCACCTAACTGATGAGAAAATACAGCACAGAGAGATTAACTGACTTGGTCAAGGGCCCACAGACAGGAAGTGACAACCAGAATTTGAACCCCTACAATCTAGCTCTAGAGGCCACACTCTAACAATATCCTGCCTGTTCATGTGATTTATGGAGGTAATCATCTGTTTTTCAGAACTTATTTTATGCACTTGCTCCTCCTTCACATAACCATTCAGGGCCAGCAGAGGAAGGCATGGATCTGCTCTTCTTTCCCCAAATTTCTTCAACATCTGTATTAAACTGACAGGTGAGTAGAGAGAGAAAAACAGGTATCTTTCGGTGATATTCTCAAAAAGGAAATGAAAACATTTACAGACCTTCAAATAAGTACCAGAAGGTTATAAACATTCTCTAGTATCTTAAGTGTATAACTAAATGATCTTGTGTCTAAATAAACCTGCTTCCTCTATTTCCTTCTCATTCAATGACACTCAAGAAATTAAATACTGTTAAACATCAAACATTTCTAAATCACTGGCTTTATGGGAAAAATGATCGTTGAGGGGAAATTTAAAAACATTATACCACATTTTCAGTTTGTAATAAAAGCCATAACATATTCCATCAGAGTTGTGGTTCAAGAAAGTACAACTTCTGAAGAGTTGTCATTTAAGTGACAAACACTGGGTATCTGAGTGGTAAAGGTTACTAAAAGATTTTGGCATTGCAATTTATCATACCACTTCATTATAGCTCCAATGAATGATTCATGCTCAATGATATTTCCATACCTGAACTTCCTATTCAGATACAATTAGATATACTGTACATTAATATATACTTTGGTGGCAAGACATTGATGTTCATTTGATACCATCATCAACTAACTGGAATTAGATTGAAAAAGAAGTAAGATTGATTTCAGTGAGTCTTGACTAAGTGGCTACCTCCACTGTTTAATCTGATGGTTATTAATTTTTCAAACTGCTCTTATCATTGAAAACCTAAGTAAAAAGTATAAACTGTTGTAATTTAAATGTAAAGTGAATCACTCATAATTAAGAATAACATGAGAAATAAATTTTTTAATTTGAAAGGTTGAACATTTAATGGTAACTGGAAAAACTAGACATAAATATTCATACTGGTGTGGCTCTAAGAATATTTATTTGCTGCCTTTGGCTATGTAAGATTTTAGCTAAAGAACCAAGGCAAAGTGGATCATTTAGCAATTATCCTTTAAATCGAGGCAAACCGTATGCCTAGAGGGCTGACGCAGATAACTGAAATGAACGAAACAGGAAGGGTCTGAGTGCACCTGCATTCTTTATGAGTGCAGAGGACTAAACTTCATGCAGAGCTTAAAGCCCTGTTAAAAGTGTGCAGTTGCCACTCTGCTTCAGCTGACTGCTCAGTACACAGCAGACGGTATCGATAGCTTAGCTGAAGAGCTTTAAAAAATACTGTGTTTCAAAATATCTACAGTTTCTAAAAAAGAAGATGTGAAGAAACTTTTGGCAAAAAGCAGAGAACTAGAGGGGCGGCTGGGTTGGCTCAGGTCATGATCTCATGGTTCATGAGTTTGAGCCCTGTGTTGGGCTCTGTGCTGACAGCTCTCTCTCTGACAGCTCAAAGCCTGGAGCCTGCTTCGGATTCTGTGTCTCCCACTCTCTCTGTCCCTCCCCTGCTTACACTCTGTCTCTCTCTCTGAAAAATAAATATAATAAACAAACAAAAAAAAGCAGAGAAGTAGAGCAGCACCACATGAACACCAAGGAGGATCCTAGCGATGGCATTTTGAATGGGTGGAGTGCTCTCTCTCACCTTGCTTCTCTCTACAGAAGGTTCCCCTAAAACATAACTCAGTTCTAATTCGATAAGGGCTCAATGTGAATAGACTACATCAACAGTGGAAATGAAAGACCCTCTGCTACTGTGGCATCTCTTGGATTCAAGGGAAATTAGTATAAGTTTTAGAACTGAATTTCTTAATATTTGTTTGAATAGTACAGAAGATTTCTGGGAACATCTAGCACATTTTAGAAAGGTCCATGGGAAACTCATTTATTTTCTCTCCCATGTCAGGAGGCACAGTAAGATTTGCCAATTTGTTGGACAAATATTTATGGAGTACTTACTACATGCCATGGATTTATAGGGACTAGGGATACAAGTCAATTAAGACATGGTTATAGTCTAAAGGCGGGGAGATACGTAAGCAAACGTGATTTTGGTGCAGAGTGAAGAAGTGTTATAAGGACTACGAATTTCTGAATGCCAATGGTGAACTATACCCCAAATATCTAAACCACATAGGGGATACCATGGAGGGCTTCCTAGAAGAAGTAGCAACTAACGAGCAAATTAGAGCTGTAATCCTTATCTAAGGCTTAGACTGTGCCAGGCATTGTTCTAAAAGCCTTATGTTTATATACTTGTGTAAATCTCCACAACAACCTTTAATAGGATGTATATCTCATGTATATCTTATGTTAGATGCATTTTATTTTTTTTAAATAGTTTATTGTCAAGTTGGTTTCCATATAAGACTTAGTGCTCATCCCAACAAGTGCCCTCCTCTATGAGGAAAATGAACACAGAAGCTTGCACAGGGTCACATAACTTGTAACTGTGAGAATTCAGATACCATGCTCTTAATCTCTGTATTATTTATGTGTTTGTATTTAACAAAATATAGAATAATTAGAATACATTACAAGTAGTTATGACTTGGTGATTTCACTGGGATGGGGAACACTATAGAAAAAATCTTATCTTTGCTTATTGCTTAGGACTATCTCATAGGTAAGTGAACAATTCTTTCTAGATTCAGCCACAGTGAGGAAAAAGTTCTAGATACGTTACAAATGTTATGACTGCTTTGCCTTTTAAAATTTAGCATGAGCTTAAGTTACCTAAAATACTGACCAGTTTGCTTTCTTCACACAAGGATTTTTTAAAACCTATATGTAACTATTCTCTAGAATCATCTGATTAGGGGCTGGGAAGATGAGGTAGTTAAGTCATAGAACATCAGGCCCCAGGACCTATTACACATACTATTATTTTTTAGTTTCCATAGTACATTTCTTGGGTCCTTAGATACTTGGTGCCACTGGCACAAATTCATCTGACTCACCTGTTAAATAAGAAATATCAGTCAGTTAAGTTTACTTCTTATGTCATCAAGGTTTACTTGTAAAGAAAGATAGTATTTGATTTTCAAATACTGTATTCCTGCAAATGACACTGGGTATGTGTATGTGTGTATATCATAGCCGTGTACAGAATCATCAGTTTACATTTTAACAAACTATCTAGAACTTCAGTTAGTTAACTGACAAAGGGGACTGAACTCACAAAAGCAAAGTAATGAAAGATTTGATTCAATGACCACATAGAATAGTGTATTGGTCTCACACATGATTTAACTCTTAGAAACCACCTAACACTGTACTCTAAAAAATCGTAGATGAATAAGGAAATCAATACTTAGACACAGAAGGGTGAATGCAATTTTATATTATTGTAAATGAATTACGTACTGCTATTGCCCTGCTATTGGCTCCAACTCGGACTATTGAATATACAGTGAGTTTTACATTGCCGTCTTACATTTGCATGTTGTTAGAGGCCTTTTATTTCTACTCCGAGAACTCCCTTTAGTACTTATTGTAAGACAGGTCTAGTGGTAATGGATTCCATCAGCTTTTGTCTGTTTCGGAAAGACTTTATCCCTCCATTATTTCTGAAAGACAGCTTTGCTAGGTAGAGTATTCTTGGCTGATTTTAAGTTTTTCCCCCCAATATTTATCCTATTCTCTTCTGGCCTGAAAAGCTTCTGTTGAAAAATCTCCCCATAGTTTTATGGGGGTTCCTTTGCATGTAACTTCTCTCTTTTCCCTTGTTGCTTTTAAAATTCTTTCTTTGACTCTTTTTTTTTTTTTAAATTTTTTTTTTTAATGTTTTTATTTATTTCTAGGAGAGAGATAGAGAGACAGCGTGAGCAGGGGAGGGTCAGAGAGAGGGGGAGTCACAGACTGAAACAGGCTCCAGGCTCTCAGCTGGCAGCTAGCACAGAGCCCGACGAGGGGCCCGAACCCACAAACCGCGAGATCATGACCTAAGCGAAAGTCGGAGGCTTAACCGAAGAAGCCACCCAGGCACCCCTCTTTCTTTGACTCTTAACATGTAATTGCATTATGTCTGTGTCATCTTATTTAGGGTCCTTTGGGCTTCTTGGATCTGGATATCTATTTCTCTCCCCAGGTTTTGGAAGTTTTGAGCCAGTACTGCTTTATTTATTTTTTATTTTTTTAATGTTTTTTTTTATTTTTTATTTTTGTTATTTCTAGGGGAGAGAGAGAGAGAGACAGCGTGAGCAGGGGAGGGTCAGAGAGAGAGGGAGTCACAGACTGAAACAGGCTCCAGCCTCTGAGCTGGCAGTCAGCACAGAGCCCGACGCAGGGCTCGAACCCACGAACCGCGAGATCATGACCTAAGCGAAAGTCGGACGCTTAACCGACTAAGCCACCCAGGCGCCCCAAGCCAGTACTGCTTTAAATAGACTTTCTGTCCCTTTCTCTCTCCTCCTTATGGAATTCTCATAATGTGAGTATTGTTTATTTTCCTTGTGTCTCGTAATTCCCATAGGCTTTTTTCACTCTTTGTCATTCCATTTCATGTTTTACTTCCCTGACCGGATAATTTGAGTTGCCTTGTCTTCCAGGTCACTGATTCTTTTTTCTGCGTGATTGAATCTGCTTTTGAAGCTCTCTATTGAATTCTTCAGTTCAACTTACTGTATTTTTCAGTTCCAACATTTCTATTTGCTTATTTTTGATATTTTTTATTACTTTGTCAAATATCTTGTGCTGTTTGTGATTTGTTTTCCTAAGTTCATTTGGTTGTCTGTCTGTATGTTATTGTAGGTCACCAAACTTCTTTAAGAAGATTATTCTGAATTCTTTGTCTGACAGATCACAGATCTCCATTTTTCTTAGAATCAGTTATTAGAGCTTTATTAATTTCCAGGTGTCATATTTACCTGACTTTTCATGATCCTTCCTTACACTGGTGTCCATACATTTGAGAAAGTGGTTAAAGGTTTCTTCTAAAATAAATGTATTTAAGACCCCAAAAGGTGAGTTATTTAAAGGAAAGTATTAATCACAGGTCGTACACAAACATGGTAAAGTCATGAGAGTAGTACTAAAATAACTGAAGTCTGAGAAAGACTAGTCAGTCATATCACGCTCAAATTTCTTGGCCTGTCGCCTACTGTTTACCTTCCCCTACATTACTGCTGCTTTAGGTCTCAGAGGTCACACAATAGGCATAAAATCTCCCAACCTATACTTGACTGTTGCATTATAGGACTGCTCTTTCCTTAAGGCTATTTTTAAAAAATCTGGCAACAATGATTAATCATTCTTTGTTCTCAAAATATGTACCAATTTTCAGCCTTCATGCTTCTGTTCATGCTGTTCCTTCTGCCTGGAATGCTTGCTTCCCTTCTTTACCTGTTGAATTCTTACAGTCCTTCATAGGCTCAACGAAGTGATTTCTTCTTCATGCAGCCTTTTCTCATCTTGCACTCAGATGGGCTTCTTTTCCTTTCATGGTACAAGTAGAATTTCTCTCTTCACTGCACTTCCTATCACATTTTTGTTACTATTCCAGATGCTCAAATAATTATATTTTCCCACCTATTGGATTTTAAGCTCTTTCATGGGAGGAAAAGGAAGAGTATGCGTTTTATTCACTTTTTTATATGACTATAGCACTTAACAAAGTACCTTATACACGGAATAGGCCCGTAATTAGTATTTGCTGAGTTGAATTTAATATTTTAAGCAACATTCATGTGACACTTACAATTTTGCGTTTGATCATGAAAAGTGGGATTTTTGCATGAAGAGGAGTGGAGGACAGTTCCTTATGGACTGTTGATAAATACAATCTTCTTTTAATGTTCCCTAAATCAGTAATTCTGAAAAAAGAAAGAAGAGAGAAAGATTTTGATCAATATAATAACCGCTGCTTTGGATAATCATCAAAATGATATCGTTTATCATATAGGCCCTTTCCAATAGGGAGATCAAACAGAATTTAAGAACTGCTTTTTTTCCCTTTCAAGAAGTAATAAAGTTTCTTCCTTAAATTCAAAGTGCTCACAAGCCTGAATGTATAAATTCACTTAATATGCTAATTTATTTTAGTACTCTACACTAGATTTCCACAGTCTTCTAGCCTACGAAAAAATTCAATTTGTATGAACTGAGGAACTGCTAGCCTTTAATAACCATGCTTGTTCCAGCCCCTTAAGCTTGTGTTATCTTGGGACATAGTGTCACCTACTAAATAGGAAAACATTATAGGTTTCCTTCCCTAGAAATGCACCTGTCATTTTATATAGGCTTTTAGTCTGCTTAGAGACAGACACAAAACACTGACTGTCGGTTTCACTTCCTAAGCACATATCTTCAAACCAGAATTATAATACACAAGTTTATTGCTCACTATTCAGGTCAAGCCACAGTGATACCAAGGACACTGAATTTGAACATCCTTAATAGATTTAGACCACAGCCATGATCACAAAGATTAGGTTTGCTTCAAATTGATAGAGGCTCATTTTTATGTTCTGCTTCCTTTAGGTCTCAGAGGTAACAGGAGGCTTAAAATCTCCAAACCTGTCTCAGGCTGCTATATAGTAGTGTTGATGCTTATTAAAGACTGTCTTTTTACCTGAGAATAATTGTTTGGTGTTTCCACCATTTTTAGCAACTTTATCTACATGTACAAACTGCTAATTTTCTACACTTAGTAATCCCCCAAGCTGATGACATTTCATTCAAATGAACTACTATCCATATTTACAGTGTAATTAAATATTTTAAAAGTCAACATAGCCTTTTCTTTTTTTAAAAAAATGTTTATTTATTTTGAAACAGAGAGAAAGAGTGAATGTAAACAGGGAGGGGCAGAGAGAGAGAATCCCAAGCAGGTTCTGTGCTGTTGGCACAGAGTGCGATATAGGGCTCAATCTCACAAATTGTGAGATCATGACCTGAGGGCCAAAATCAAGTGTCGGATGCTTAACCAACTGAGCCACCCAGGTGCTCCAACATAGCCTTTTCTATAGCTCTTCCTTATCTGCCCTCCTACTTCCCTAATCTCATTATTTCTTCCCTCTAAAATATATATTCTTCTGTAGAAAAATTATCAGTGAACAATGTTAAGAATAAAATCAGTAAAAATTATACGAGATGAATTCAGAATATGCTCCACCTAAAAATTCTACCCTACCTGCACGAAACAATATTATAAAATCATTTAAAATGCAATAAAGCCTTTCAATCCATAGTCAGAGGCAAGGTTAAAATGAAAGAGTATTAAGCTTACTGCAGGTTTATACTCAGATGTATAAGTAAATATAGTATAATATTTGTCACAAGGCAGTGTCTTCAAAGTGGGATGAGCACATGGGGAGGTGGGGTGGTTAGAGCCATCTTTCATCCCATCCTTTAAAAAATGTTATTTTTGTGCATGTTTAATTATATAGTAGGTACTGCAATATATTCATGTTTTTGAAATAAGTAAATGTACCTGTGTGGTTAATGTGCTCAAACATTTTACCAATAGGTACTGGAATAAATATGTTTGGAAAGCATTATCATGTTATTAGGTCTCTTGTGTAAGAAGCTCTGATTAGAAAAGAGAAGGGAAACTATATTGGGATTCTGGAAAGGGAAAGGGAAGAAAAAGTTCCCTTGGATTATACAAATAGTTCGGTTGCATCAACCAAAAACTCATTTGAGCACAGTCTAGGTCTGCTTTGCTTATAGAGAAAAGACTATGTCATTTTTGGGGCACCTGGGTGGCTCAGTCAGGTGAGTGCCCGACTTCGGCTCAGGTCATGATCTCACAGTTCGTGGGTTTGAGCCCTGCATCAAGCTCTGTGCTGACAGCTCAGAGCCTGGAGCCTCCTTCAGATTCTGTGTCTCCCTCTTTCTGCTCATCCCCAGCTCGTACTCTGTCTCTGTCCCTCAAAAATAAATAAACATTAAAAAAAAAAGACTATGCCATTTTTATTTGAATTGGTAAGGATCAAACCCCAAAGAGAGGAATGTTTACGCAGAGTACCGCTTTATCAACATACAGAACAACAAGAACACTCATTCATTCACATGTTTAACAAAAACTCACTGAGGCAGGCAACAGCCTGAGAATAACACTGGGGAATAGGATGGTGAAAAAAGTGAGGTATAAAAGGAGAAAGAGAAAATAAATGCAAGTTATCCGAAATACAATGAAGAAAAGAAATAAGAGACTGACCTAGAAAACATCAAGAAATGACCTACTTTATAATAAAGCCAACAGGGTTAGATAGGAGCTAGGAGGTAAAAAGAGGGCATGAAGTAGAAAGGGTAGGCAAGAACCAAATCATGCAGGGTCTTTAGCCAAGATAAATGGCCTTATAAACTTAATTTACACTAGAAGAGTCAACATCCACCTGGCATGATGAATGGACATCATAAAAACAAACAGTTATAGTCTCTTTTATTTCTTTACTGGGGTAAAATATGTATGAGGATTTTAGAGTACAGTCTCATGTGCCTTGATAATTGTATACACTAATGTAATCACAACTCCAAACAAAATATAGAACATTTCCATCACTCTAGAAAGTTCTCTCCTGGCCCCTTCTCATCAATCCTCATTCCTGATTTCTATTATAATGTCTAAGTTTTGTCTGTTCTTAAAATTCTTATAAATGAAATGGTGTAGCATATACGGTTTTGTGATTGGCTTCTTTCATTTAACATGACACTTTGGAGATTTATCCATGTTGTAACATGCACCAATAGTTCCTTTCTTTAATTGCTGAGGTTTGTATGGCTATGCAATTTATCTATCTATTCTCTTGTTGATGGATACTTGTTTCCGGTACTGGTTTCTTATAAATAAAAACTGTCTGAATACACCTATAGAGTCTTTTTGTGAACAAGTATTTTCATTCTCTTGATAACGAGGATGGGATTACTGGGTGGTTGGGAAATAAGTATGTATAATTTTATAGAAATAATTCTCCAAAGTGGTTGCAGTGGTTGTATACTCTCAACAACTTTTGGTACTAGCAGACTTTAATGTTAGCCAATTCTGACTGGTATGAACGAATATCATTGATTTTATTTGCTTTTGTCTTATGAATGGCATTCATTTTTTTCTTTTAATGCCCAACATGGGTCTCAATCTCACAACCCTGAGATCAAGAGTCGCTCATTCCAATGACCAGATCAACCAGGTACCCCGACTTTGACCACTTTTACATGCGTTTACTGGTATGTCTTGTGTATGTCTGTTAAGTCATTTGCTCAATTCTTATTGGGTTGTTCTCTTATAATTCTAAGAATTCTTTATATATTTTGGATATTTGTCCTTTGTCAGATATATATATTGTGAATACTTTCTTGCCTATTATCATAATGGTATCTTTTGTTAACCTTTTATTTGGAAATAATTTCTTACAGAAAATTATCAATAGTATACAGAAACTCATATACACATTATCAAGATTAGCTTATTGCTTAATGATACCTTTTGCTTAGCAGAAGTTTTTAATTTCATGAAGTCCAGCTTATCATTATTTACAGTAGTGCTATTTCCTAAAAAAATCCCTGCCTAGCCCAAAGTTGCAAAGAAAATCCAACGTTTTCTTCTAGATCTTTATAGTTTTAATTTTTACATTCAATGATCCATCTAATATGAATTTCAGCATATTATGTGAGGTAGTAGGTGTGGTTCGTTCTGTATGTTTATCTAGTTGCCCAGAACTGTTTGCTCAATACTCTCTTTTCCAAACTGAAATGCCATGGTACCTTGTTGAAAATCACTTGTATATGTGTTAGTGTGGATCTATTTCTGGGCTTTCTATGGATCTATTTGTTTCATTTATCCATTCTTCCACCTATGTCACACTGCCTTGATCACTCTGGATTTGTAGTAAGTCTTGAAACTAGATAAAGAAACTCTTCAACTTGGTTTTTGTTTTTTTTCTTGAGGTTCATTAGGCCCTTGCTTTTCCAGATAGATTTTAGGATCCACTTGCCATTTTCTATAAAAAAAATGTTGTTAAGAGTTTTGGATTGTGTTGAATCTATAAGATCAATTTGGGGAGAACAATCCACTTACATGGTATTTATTCTGTGTTTATTTAGTCCAGGTTTAATTTCTTTGACAAAGTTTTACAGTTTTCTTTTTTTTTTTTTTTTAATGTTTTATTTATTTCTAGGAGAGAGAGAGAGAGAGAGAGAGAGAGAGACAGCGTGAGCAGGGGAGGGTCAGAGAGAGAGGGAGTCACAGACTCTGAAACAGGCTCCAGGCTCTGAGCTGGCAGTCAGCACAGAGCCCGACACGGGCCCGAACCCGCGAACCGCGAAATCATGACCTAAGCGAAAGTTGGACGCTTAACTGACTAAGCCACCCAGGCGCCCCTACAGTTTTCATTTAAGACATCTTGTGCAATTTTTGTTAAATTTATCCCTAAGTATTTTGTTTTTTGGTGTGACTGAGAGGGAATTTTAAAAGTTTACCAGACAAATGCTACCAGAATATAAAAATTCCATTTTTTTTTTGTATATAATTATTTCTGTGACCTTGCTCAACTCACACATTAGTTTTAGTAGTTGTTCTGTAGATTCCTGAGGATTTTATACACAAACAATCATGTCTTCAGTGAATAAAGACTTTACTTCTGCATTTTTCAATATTTTTATTTATTTTTTTCTGGCATTACTGCACTGGCCAGCACCTCCAACATATACTGAGTTGAAGTGATAAGAGCAGAAAACCTTGCCTTGTTCTTGATCATAGGGGGAAATGATCTATGATCACTATGATCACTATGTTTCTTCATATATTATTTTAGATATAAGTTTCTTTTATCAGATTGAAGATGTTCTCTTCTATTTCTACTTTTTTGAAAGGTTTTTTCTTTAAGTCATGAAAGGGTATGGAATTCTGTCCAATGCCTTTCTGCACTGAGATAGTCTTATTGTGTTTCTCCTTTATTCTGTCCGTATTTTGAATTAAACTGATTGACTTTCAAATGTGAAACTAACCTTGTATTCTTGGTATAAATCCCAATTATGCTAGCATTTTGTTGAAGATTAAAATTTTTTTTTTAATGTTTTATTTATTTCTGAGAGAGAAAGAGAGAGAGAGAGAGACAGCTTGAGCAGGGGAGGGTCAAAGAGAGAGGGAGATACAGAATCTGAAACAGGCTCCAGGCTCTGAGCTGTCAGCACAGAGCCCGATGTGGGGCTTGAACCCATGAACCGTGAGATCATGACCTGAGCCGAAGTCGGACGCTTAACTGACTGAGCCACCCAGGCGCCCCATGAAGATTTTTATACCTCTGTTCATGAGGTACATTGGTTTGTAATTTTCTCATAATATCTATATCAGGTTTTGATAACAGAGTTAAGCTAATTCCCTAAAGTGATTTGGGAAGAGTTTCCTCCTCCTCTATTGTCTGAAAACTTATTTTAAATGGTGCTAGTTTATTTTTATTTTTTAAATATTTATTTATTTTAAGGAGGGAGGAGCAGAGAGAGAGGAAGAGAGAATCCCAAGCTGGCTCCATGCTGTCAGTGCAGAGCTGGATGGAGGGCTTGAACTCACAAACCGTGAGATGGTGACCTGAGCTGGATTCAAGAGTGAGATCCTTAACCAAAATGAGCCACCCAGGTGCCCTAAAATGGTGCTAGTTTAAATGTTAATAGAATTAATCTAACTAAAGTTTTCTTTGTGGGATGATTTTGGTTATATATTCAATTTAATAGATTATGAGGCTGTTCAGATTTCTGATTTTTGTTGTTTCAGTTTTAATAAATTGTGATTTTATTGCCTTAAAGTTGTCCATATTATCCTCTTTATTATCACTTAACATTAGTAGGATCTGTAGTGGTATCCTCTCTCTCATTCTTGACATTGGTAAAAAGAGGTGACTTCCCTCTTTTTATTAATCCTGCTATGGTTTATTAAGTTTAACTTTTTAAAGAAACAACTCTTCTTTTGTAAGATTTCTCTATTCTTTGTTTTCAATTTTATTGATCCTTGGTTCTATTTTTATTTCCTTCTTTCTACTTATTTTAGATTTAATTTGTTCTGTTTTCCCTCTTTGCTTCTTAGGGTGGAAAGTTAGGCAATTAATTTAAGCCTCCCTCTTTTCTCATACAAACATATAAAACCTATAAAGCTTTCCTCTAAGCATTATGTTAGCTGTCTCCCACAAATTCTGATATGTCGTATTGTAATTTTAACTGAGTTTCAAATATTTTCTAATTTCCCAAATGAATTTTTCTTTGAATCTTGGGTTACTTAGGTGTGTGCTATTTAATTTCCAAATAGTACAGTCTTTTCTATATATTGCATTGCTATTGATTTTTAATTTCATTCCATTGTGGACAGAAAATATACTTCGCTAAGTTTCCTTTTTAAAAAAATGTAACAGTAAGACAATGTACGATTCAGAATATGACTGGTGAATGGTCTACATGCACTTGCACTTCTTATTTTTTTAGTTTAAAACTTTAAAACACTAAAAACTACTTTCCCCAAGTCTACTCAGTACTGATCTATTTATCTTTATGTGTTTCTTTCATGTTTCTGGGCAAGTCTGGCACCTAGGTCACAATTTTCTTCTGCCATCATTCTGGGTAACTTTATCTACAGAAGAGGGCAAAATTTAATTTAAATTTAAACCTATTCAACCATGACAACCAAAACATCTATTCCATTTTAGCAACTTGCACGGAGAGCCCTACTCTGTAGCCCATCATCACTAGGACCTGTTAAAACTTCAAGGTCTTCTATTCAAAGTGTCTTCCTGATTTCATTAATTCATTCAACTAGCATCCAGTCAATGCCTTACTGGCACAACACAAGGTACCAGAGGTATGGAAGTAGCTAGAGTGTAGAAATCATTCTCCAGTGTGGAAAGAAAAATACCCATTCTTCAGTAGCTGGTTTAGCACATTTCATAGACGTTATCTTATTCAGCCTCACAAAATCCTTCACTAAAGGCAATATATTCATGCTCTATTTTGTAGATAGGAAAATTAGACTCCAGAAACTAAGGAGGCTATGGAAATATAGCTTAGTTAAGTAGCACAGTGTTAAAACTTGTCTCTTTAAAATCCACTGTGATTTCTGTGATATGACTGTATGGTCATTACCATAATAGGCTGCAGCTCTTTCATTCATTCATGCTCAGTGGCCACTAGTTGCCACATGCTGTGCTAGCAGTGACAAGACTGCCTTGGTGTCCTCTTTGCAGAAACGCTTTCAATACAATACTTGTTCATCTGATAAAAACCACGTACGCTTTTGCTTCTCCCCCTTCTCACTCTTTTAAAACCATTTCCTGCTCAATTTTGGATTCCAGTCGGGATCCAATTTTCCAATAGGTCACAGACTTGTGTCTTACGATGATTCGAGGTAAAGCCTCCTGAAAGGATGATCCAAAGCTAGCAAAATGAGTATCATCTGCTAGAATGTGGTAATTCATCTAAAGAAAAAAATCTATCCAATATCAGAAGGTCTTTTTGGTTAGCATACAATCAAAACAAGTGACTTAGACTTCAGTTCTTAATGTATGCATCCCCCAAAGGAAAGGTAGTAATATTATTATTAAATATCTGTTAGGAAGGTCTGGGTGACTCAGCTGGTTAAGGGTCCAACTTGATCTCAGCTCAGGTCAAGATCTCACAGTTCGTGAGACTGAGCTCTGCATCAGCGCTGTCGGCACGGAGCCTGCTTGGGATTCTCTCTCTCCCCCTCTCTCTCTCTGCCCCTGCCCTGTTTGTGCATGTTCTCTCTCTCTCAAAATAACTTTAAAAAATAAATTACTCCATCACTCCAAAATGTATTGAACATTTTCTATATGCCAACACTGTATTAAGTATTCTAGATGCATTATCTCACAATGCTCTCATAAACAACACAAGATGCCTACTAGTATTCTCTCTACTTAACACACGAGGAAACTGAAGCTTTAATTCTCACACATCTAACAGGATGCAGATTTAAACTCAGATCTAATTGATTCTAGTACCTACATTCTTAATGACATGCTGATTTTCTTTTGGGCAGACAGTGCCTATGAAAACATCCATTGTGGAATAATCTTTGCCCCTGGGAACAAATATTTAGCATCTGGTAGCTAAGACTGTTTGGCTGGATAGAGCCCAGGTTTGCCTTTGTAACTATGTGTGTGTATGTGCACACACATTCCATTCACAAATTCTTCCTTTAAAATTTTGTAAAAAAAAAACAAAAACAAAGACAACACCCTTCTGATCCAGGAACTATTATCTTGCAATTAAAAGTTCATAGGCTAATCTGACTTCCTTCATTTCCATGTTCTTGGAGGTCACTTCACTGTGCCACCATAGCTTCCTATACTTACAATCCCCTCAGTTACTAGTGAGGACCTCTGTGAATCACTGATTCTCCTCTGTTTCGAACATCTGGAGTTCACTGTTCCAATTAGCTGTCAGATCCTGTCAAAGTCACTTTTCTAGCAGTTTCATGTCTGTTTCTTCTTTGGTTTTCTACAGCCACAATGCTTAGTCATTCCTTGCTTTAAATACACTAGTCTCTCTGCTTCTACTCTTTTATCTCTCAGTCCATTTTCCATGTGGACCAGCCATGGGGACTGAATGACACCCTGTGGCTCCAATTTCTTTGGCATCCTACTGCCTAAGGAATAAAGTCCAAGTTCCTCATCTTGTTATTCAAGGACCTCCCAAATCTGATCTTTAGTCATTACTCCATTATCACTTTTCACCACATTCCTCTATGTGCCCTCCACTCATGTCAGACTTCACATAACGAGTGCAGGACTGAACCCAGGGGGTTGCAGAGGCATCAGGTGAGAACATCAGCAAGGAGGGAATTGCAGAATAAAGCTGGGGTTGGTTTTGAGGAGTCTTAACATGAGATGCCAAGAGTTCGATGGGGGAGATATCAAGGTTATACTTAAACAGAAAAGGATGGAAATCTAAGAGCAGCATCTAAATCTTTACCACATGCCAGACTCTCCACTCAGCTTCACCATGGTGATCTCATTTATTCCTCTCAACAACTTTTTGAAATAGGAATTAATATCACATCTTATCAATGTAGTGAGAAGCTCGGAGATATTAAGCCATCTGTTCATGGTCTCAGAGCTAATATGTGGCAGAGTCAGTAATCTATCTAAAAAGATAAAGCAAGAGGAATAAAGGTACATTATTTAGAAGTCCATCTGACAATTGCAGAGGATGGCAGTGCATGGTTTAGTGTTTTTGAAAGGTTTCAAGCTTATTAGAAAGGAAGGAGTGAGTAACTGGCCTGCAATCCACTTAACTCTTTTACTAAAAGGCATTCATTCAAAGAGAAAGGTGAGCAGCTAAAGCTCCTTGTAAACATGATTGCCCTCTGGCAAATATACTAGTGGTGTTTATTAGGGGAAACGTCCTTACTAGCTTGGTTGTTTTGTTTCTCTAAGACGGCTTATGGTTGACAAACTTGGGGCATGGTTTGTTATAGCCATGGTTATAACCACTTATGGGGCATGGTTCTTGGAAAATGTCACATAAGGTAGAAGTGTAAGCGCTCCCTTTGGGTGAGTTAGAGTCTCAGTGTTGTCCTTTTGAGTATTGCTTAGAGAAGTAGTTTGTTAAATCTGGGCCAAAGTACATTTAGAAAGAACTGGAGAGCTGCAATGGTAGTTCCAGATCTCTTTCTGCTTTATGCGAGTATCAGTACTGGCTAAGATCCCTGATTCTTGACTCTACTTAACAATCAAAACCTTTGTGATATCTCATATACCTGGCTATGTGGTACAGCCTCTTTATGAATCACACCCTCAAAGGTAGAGGCTGAGGAAAGGACACAGGTGCAAGTAGTTTATTGGAGAGCTGATTCCATGAAACAGGAATGAAGGAAGAGGTGGAGTAAGACAATAAAGGAGGAAAAGCCAAGATAGGACTGCACTGTCAACAATACTGCTATAGACCACAGGGGCTCCATTCCACCAGGGTGTCCAGGACCATGGAGACATGTACAGAGCACCTCCCAAAATTGTCCACTTGAAGAGAGCAGGTGGGAGCATATATCCCCTACTTTTCAACTCCCCAAAGGGTTTAGGGTTGCCTCACCTCCCTAGTATTTCCAGGCTACGCCTGTCTGTGGGTAGAGTAGCAGGCTTCCACAACATCAAAGAAGGTCCTGGATGGCACTTTACATGGGAGGCTATCCAAGCAAGCTTGCTCCAAGCTGCCCACTGTAGCTGCAGCTGATATCAGACATGAACTCAGGAGGGTGGGACACGGGAGTGGGCTGCCACATGACAATACCAGCATGCTTTCTACTCAAACATACTAGTCCATCCTGTTGTAATTTCGTGCCTTTGCTTATGTGTTTCCCTTGAAAGCCCCTTCTCTGATTCTGACAGCTGAAATGATATTCATCCATCACAGTTTGGGTTGTGAGGTCACCTCCTCCTTGAAAACACCTCAGATCTCCAAATTAAAAATAATCACTTTTTTTGGACTCACCACAGCATGTTTTTCACCCTCTATTACTGAATTTCTTTCAGTCCCTCTTGGTGTTCTAGGTCAGTAACTACAGTCCATTTTATGGGCCATAATCTGATGCAAATATGCAAATCTTTTCCTTTGTTTTCATGGGTGAATAATATGCGGTACCATAAATTTCAGTTTTATCACTTCTAGTAACATTCTAATTGAGTTAAAAAGGGTTACTAGCATTTGGTACCCCCAAGCCCATTTAAGAGTTTCAAGTAGTCTCTCATTCTAAATTCCACAAAGAAGTCTGACTGCCCAGAAAGGTCTGGTGATTTGTAAGAGTTCCCAGTATGCACATGTACAAACACAGCATTGGTGGGATTTCTGCAGTTTGGGGGAAGGACAATTCATTACAAAATTCATCATCAGTGTTGTCTTGAGTTGGTAGTAGTTTTTGAGTACTGATACTCTTTTTTTTTGTGACAAATTGTTATTATTCTAGACTACTCATTATCAACAGGTGTGGAAATAAGCTGCAATGATTAAGAGCATTAATTTCAAAGTCACACTTTCTGTGTTCAAATTCTGGCTTGACACCGGGATGTTACTTAACTTTTCGTGCCTCAGTTTCTTTATTAATAAAATGTGGAAAACCATAGTACTCATAGGATTGCTGTGAGGACTGGATACATAAGTGAATATAAGAAAAATGCTCAGAATAGTGCTCGGCACACAGAAAATTCTAGCTAAGTATTAACCATCGTCAACTGGGGTGGCTGTGGATTGTTTAGTGAATGCTGTGTGTTATTAGCCTTTAATTTTCTACTAACTAAAATATTTATTAAGAAAGATAGGCTCCCCCTGGGCTGTATGGCTCCATAAGAACCACACAATGGATACATGGCCCGAGTTTGCCCTTGCGGAGGTCAGGATTTGGGTTTGCACAAAATCCTTCTCCGTCAGATCTAGCCATTATGGCTCTGATCTTTGGAGAGTTTCTAAATGATCATGTGGCCAGTTTAGGACAGAGGTATTGGGACTAAGCCACTCATATGGTGATGAGAATTTATTCTACTGTCTTTGCAAAAATAAATATGCAAACCTTCCCTATCTCATAATCAAGAATACTTGGTTTTGGAGGGAAAACAAAATCATGTGCTAAGCTTAAATGGTTCTGAAAGCAAGCTGAATTGCTACTTTAAAAAATTAAAATTAGTCATTCATGAGAGAGAGAATATAAATGCATATGTGTGAACTACTTAAAAGCTTCATTATGCTCATGTGCTTTTTTGGGGACAATTTAGTTGCTGTAAGGAAGGCTGCTTGTAAAACAGCTCTTCAGTTGTAATACAGGCTTGATTTTCACCATCTCAAACCTCCTGTGACCTACCAAAGCAGAAAAAGACAAGCAACACTGGCATTGCTCCTCTAACACTTAAAGACATACATATATATATTTTAAAAACCCATATATGAGTTAGCACATTTTTATATCTGTAAGTGAGCATTCATAGCTAAGGGTCAGCAATGTGATAGAAAAAGTAATGAGACCATGTTGAGAAAAAATGGGGTAGTCAACAGGAAAATCAACCTCATTTATTATAATATTCTAGTGATCAGCAGGTGTAGAACTCTCTCAGCTATGGTCATTAACGACATTCATTCCAAACTTAACATCTACATTTGCAACCATTTGAAAGTAAAATTACTTTCCAATTCAGTTTCCAATTTGCTTTTATATCTTCATCTTTGATTGACAATTTTTTTTAACAATGGCAACCTCAGTGAGTATTTGAGTAAATGGTAGCAACCATCCAATAGTGTAAACTCATCCATTTAAATTACCTATTCACTTTTCTTCTGTATATGCAATCATTTACAACCACTGAATGTTTACTTCAGCTTAGAATGAACTTGCAAAACTGATGTCAGGCTTCTGGTGATTAGATTCATTTATTAGAATTATTTGTTCTGAAAGCCAAAGTGGTATTTATTTTTCTTATCATGACCTAAAAATGACCAAATTTGAATGCACGCCTTCAGTGATGCTACCAAACAACTCCAGGTATAACTGCAAGAAAATAGTGAATTTGCAAAATGGTACATTTAAATGTGTGCAATGATGTTTAGGTATATAGTTAACAAATTTAACTTTACCAAAATTTAAAGTCATGCAGGACGCCTGAGACCCTCCTTATATACTCACTCCTATGTTTTATGATCACCACAGGGAATTCTATTCCATTAATCTTTCCTAGATCCTTTCTACTAAAGTTTAAATTCATTGAGGATTCTTTTGTCCTTTATAGAGAAGAACAGGAATTCTGAACCTAAGATGGTTTCATATATTTTGTAAAACACAAGGAGCCCTCTTTTTATAATTAGCATTCATTACAATGCGTTATTTCACAGGTAGGACTTTAAATTAACAACTAGTACTCTGAATTTTTCACTGAATATAATTTGATCCCCTTTTAAAAAGCAGCTTTATTGAGGCATAATTTACATGTCACAAAATTCACCATTTTTTAGGTGCATGTTAGTGGCTCAGTTGGTTAAGCATCCAACTCTTTCTTTATTTCAGCTCAGGTCATAATCTCACAGTTTGTGGGACTGAGCCCTGTGTAGGGCACTCTGAGCTGACAGAATGGAACCTGCCTGGGATTCTCTCTGTTTCCCTCTCTCTGCCCCTCCCCTGCTTGCATGCTCTCTCTCTTTCTCTCTCAAAATAAATAAATAAACTTAAAACAAAACTCACCATTTTTAGCCTACATTTTTAGTATTTTAAGGAGTTATGCAACTATGACCAGATTTCAGTCATTGAACATTCCCATCATCCAAACAGATCCTGCATACCTGTCTGCAGTCAGTTCCACTCTCATCCCCAGCCCTAGGCTATCCTGAATCTGATCTGGGTCTAGAAAATTGCCTTCTCTAGATATTTCATATAAATGGAATACAAAATATAAATTTTTTTGCAACTCACATCTTTCACTTAGCACAATGTTTTTGACATGCATCCATACTGGAGCTTGTATCATTAGTTTTTATTGCAGAAGAGTATTATAATATATGGGTATGCCACATTTTGCTTATCCATTCACCAGCAGAATTGATAGAATTGCACTTTGTCTCCAGGTTTGGCCAATCTAAATAATGATACTAAGAACATTCAACTCTGGGTGTGGTCAGGTTTTCACATTTCATAGGCAAACACCCAGGGAGACAGCTATTGTGGGTATAGGGTGGTATCTCACTGTGGTTTTATTTCTAAAAATATTTTTCTTAAGTTTTTATTTAATTCCAGTATAATTAACATACAGTGTCAGCTGTACAATATAGTGATTCAACACGTGCACACGACACCCTGTGTTCATCACAAGTGCCCTTCTTAATTCCCATCACTTATTTCACCCATCCCCCAACCCACCTCCCTTCTAGTAACCATCAGTTCTTTGCAGTTAAGAAAAAGTTCAAAATAGAACTACCCTATGATCCACAATTGCACTACTAGGTATTTATTTACCCAAAGAATACAAAAATACTAATTCAACGGGATACAAGCACTTGAATGTTTACAGAGCATTATCTATAATATCCAAATTATGGAAACAGCCGTGGTTTTAATTTGCATTTCCTTAAAGAAAGATCACATTATCATGTGCTTTTTAGTCATTTATCCATTTACTTTTATGACATGCCTAAGTTTTAAATTGGGTAATATGTTGTTATTAACAAATAATAAGAGTTCTTTTTATATTCTGGATACAAGAATGTTACTATATATATGATTTGCAAATATTTTCACCATTCTGAGGCTGTCTTCATTTACTTAAAGGTGACTTTTGAATGCAGTACTCTTATTTTTTTTTTTTATAAAATACAATTTATTATTTTTTCTTTTATTATTTGTGTTTTTGTGACATATCTACAAATGCTTTGACTAACCCAGGGTCATGAAGATTTCCATGTTTTCTTCTAGAAATTTTATACTTTTAATTCTTACATTTAGGTCTACAATCCATTTTGAGCTAATTTCTGTATACGGTGTGAGGTAAGGTTCTAAGTTTTTTTGCATGTGGATATCCAAATGTCCCAGCATCATTTGCTGAAAAGTCTATTCTTTTACTCACTGAATTCTTTAGCAATTTTGTAAAAAAAAAAAAAAAAAGAATCAACTTGATCATAAATGTAAGGTTTTATTTCTGCATGCCACTTCATTTATCTATCTTCTGCATGCCATTAACATGCTGCCTTGATTACTGTATCTTTATACTAAATTTTGAAATCAGTAAGGATAAGTCCTCCAGCTTTGTTCTTCTTTCATAAAACTGTTCTACTATACACCTTTGAGTTTCCATATATTTTAGGATCATATCATCATTTTCTACAAAAAAAAAAGCCCACAAAAATAATTAAAAAACAAAAGGACACAACCACCACTGGTGAATCTATGGATAAATTTGGGGAGAATTGTTAAGATCACAATATTTAATCTTCCAACAAAACGGCTCTCCCTGTATTCATAGCTTTAATTTGTATCAGCAGTACTTTTAAATTTTCAGAATAGAAATCTTGAAATAATTTTGTCAAAGTTATTCCTAAGCATTTTATTCTTTTTGATGATACTGTGAGCAGAACTATTTCCTTACTTTCATTTTCATATTACTCTATCTAGTATATAGAGATGCAATTGATTTTTGTACATTTACTTTCATATTCTTCAACCTTGCTGAACTTATTTATTACTTTTCTACAAACATTTATGCTGTTTGCAAATAACAGTTTTGCTTTTTCCTTTCCAATATGGATGCTTTATATTATTTATTTCTTTTTCTTGCCTTATTGCATTGACTAGAATCTCCAATACAATTATGAATAGAAATGGTGAGAGAAGACAGCCTTGTCTTGTGTCTGATCATAGGGGGAAAGCATTCAATCTCTCATTATTAAGTATGATGATAAGCTATAGGTTTTTCATAGATGCCCTTTATCAGACTGAAGAGGTGTGTTTTTATCATTAACTCAAAATGGATCAAAGACTTAAATATAAAGGCTAAAACTATAGGTGTTTTAGAAGGAAACACAGATGAAAATCTTCACGTCCTTCAATTAACTAATGGTTTCTTAGATATGACATTTGAAGCACAAGCAACAACAACAAAATTAGATAAGCTACATTTCTAAAAATTAGAAACTTTTGTCCTTCAAACAATACCATCAAGAAAGTAAGAAAACCCATAGAATGGGGGAAAATTTTTACGAATCATATATCTGATAAGGGTCTAGTGTCCAAAATACATAAAGAATTCATGCAATTCAACAATAAAAATAAATATTCCCGTTTAAAAATTAGTAAGGAATTCGAATAGATATTTCCTCAAAGAAGATATAAAAATGACCAATAAGCAGATGAAAATATGCCCAACATTATTAGCCAAAAGGGAAATGCAAATCAAAACCATGAGATACCATTTCACACCCACAAAGATGGGTATAATAAAAAAGACTAATAGTAACTAGTGTTGCTGAAGATGTGGGAAAATTGGAACCTATGCAAATTGCTAGTGGGAATACAGAGTGATACAGCCACTTTGAAAAGTTTGATAGTTCCTCAAAAGGTAAATGAAGAGTTCCATGTGACCCAAGCAATTTCATTCCTACATATATATTCAAGAAGACTGAAAACATATGTCCACACAAAAACTTGTACATGAATGTTCATAGCCAAAAAGTAGAAATAACTCAAATGTCCATCAACTGATAAGTGAATAAACAAAATATGGTAGGCCCATACAATGGATAATTATTCAGGCATAAAAAGGAACAAATACATGCTACAACATAGACAATTTCTGGAAATATGGCAAGTGAAAGAAGCTAAACACAAAATACTGCATATTGTAGGGTTCCATTTATATGAAATGTTCAAAATGAGAAAATCTCTAGAGATGGAAAGAAAGGGCTGGAAGTAGCAGGAGGTGGGGAGTAATTTCTTATGAATACAGACACTTTGTGGGTGATGAAGCATTCTAAAATTACACAGTGGTGATGGATGTACAACTCTGTGAAATATACTAAAAACCACTAAATCATATATTTTAAAGGGAGAATTTTATGGTATGTGAATTACATCTCCATAAAAAAAGCTGTTATGAGTTCAATCACTTATTGATGATGGGACTTTGGGTAAGTGGAAATAGAGCAGAAAGGTACAGAAAGGAGTAAGCATCACCTTTCTTGGTGATACTCTTGTGCTTCTGGAAAACATTCATTCAATGGCCCACAGTCATTGTTGTGCATTCACCTGTGTTGCCCAGAAAAATATGTTCAAGTCTTAATCCCTGGTACCTATGAACGTGACCTTATTTGGAAATGGGGTCTTTGCAGAAATAATCAAATTAATATAAAGTCATGCTGGATTAGAGTGGGCTGTAATCCAATGACTGCTGTCCTTATAAGAAAAGGGAAATTCAGACACACACACACACAGAGGGTACCATGTGACTACAGAGTCAGAAACTTGAGTGATGCATCTATAAGCCAAGAAATGCCAAGGATTTCTGGCAACTGCCAGAAAAGCTGGCAGAGAGGGGCATGGTAGAGTCTCACTCACTCCTTTCAGAAGGAACTAACCCTGCTGACACCTTGATCTGGGACTTGTAGTTTCCACAACTGTGAGACACAGCATTTCTGTTGTTTTAAGACACCACCAGTTTGTGATTTATTATGGCAGCCCTAGGAAACTCATCCAGTAATATTTACATCTTTATTATTAAAGACAAAGGGTTCCAGAAACTAGAGTCAACCTCTTGGAATCTCAATCCCTTCATCTAGAAATTGGGGATAATAACATGTCTGTTCATCATGTTTAAAAATGTTGCTAAAATCATGTTAAAAAATTATAAACATGAAAATGAGAACAGTGCTATCTGTGGGAAAAAGGAAAATTTGTTTACACACCATCAAGTGCTAGATACTGTTCTATTTGTTGGGATGGGTGTGTGCACAGATGTTCGCTTTATTAATATTTTATGGTGTATTTCTTGGGCATATGAATTAGAGTCACTTTCTGCCCTAGCCCCAGAAAAATCGATATGAAACAATAGTTCCTTTTAATGTTCTACTCTCTTGTTTTTTTGGCTATATTAATAAATATATACAATAAAATACAAATTTTAAAAAAGAAACTGTGAAGTCCTTTGTAAATATAGGATATTACTCCTCCAGACGTATGTTTCTAATTGATTTGTCAGCTCTAATTTATTAGGTTTTCTTTTTCTTGAAGATCATCTGTTTTCAACCAATATTCACCTTCCTTAAAAAAGCTACAGCCTGGGCGCTAGAGTTCTGTGACATAAAAGTGAGAAGTCAAATCATGGAACTCTCATCTCACTCTCCTAACCCTCTACTCCCACCCCCACCCGGCAAAACACACTTTGTCCTAAATTGTCAATGAACTCATGTTTATTTTAGGAAATCCAGCACCAATGCACTGCAACCCTTTATTTATACATAGGGTTAGGGCACTGCTTGTTCCATAACTGACTATTCTGTTGCACTGGATGGTGTCATTATAAATGATCACTTTTTGAAGACCACTATAAAGAAGATACTTGGCACTAAAAGTATATTTTTCACAAACTGCAAACCAGTTAGGATGCTCAATTATCAATATAAAATACTACACAAACTGTGATTCTATAATCTATAATTCTATAATCTATCATTCTATAATTTCTGAGTATTTAGTCTTGAAAAAACATTTAAAAAATTTTTCCCTCAGTGAAAATTTGATGGTATCCAACAAGGCGGGGGGGAAATCTGTCAAATGTCCTTGAACACCTCTAGATTTTCTCTCCCTCTTCACCTCTGCTTTCCTGGTTGTATCGCTATAGCTGCAGAAGATTATGAACCTTTAGGTAATGTGTACATTTTTTAATTCACATGAAAATCTCATGTGTCTTTAAATGGAGAAGATTTTACAAGCACGTAAAGATATACTTACATGGACATTCATTACAACATGGAGAGAAAAACACATAGAGCAATTTTAGATAAATATGCTATTCTATACCCATGTAATGATACACATACCAGCTATTAAAAAGAATGAGGCAGATTAATATGTTGTAACATGGAAAGATTCCCAAGAGAGATAAAAGTAGGTGGCCTCACTGTCACCACACCAAACCAATTTCTAAAGAGTATAAAGGGTAAAAAGGATTATAATACACCACACACACACACACACACACACACACACACACACACACACACACAGAGTTAATCTCTGAAGGTACTCACAAAAACAGTACTAAATGCAGTTACCTTTGGAGAATGATTCCAAAGATTCTTAATTTGGGCATGGATTGCTTTTATTATATAATTTATAAATGGAAGAGTTTTAGCCCATATGGACAAAGTGATGATTAGTGGTTCACTATCTGGAATAAAATAAATAAT
Source organism: Proteles cristata cristata (assembly GCA_017311185.1). Taxonomy (NCBI): domain Eukaryota; kingdom Metazoa; phylum Chordata; class Mammalia; order Carnivora; family Hyaenidae; genus Proteles; species Proteles cristata. The sequence goes on from JAESUZ010003977.1 coordinate 99,820, forward strand.
CTACACAGACAGCAACATACAGAAAAGAAGGTTTAAAAAACCTCTTCACTTCTCGGGACCTCAGAAAAGATATTATGCAACATTTCACAGGTACCACAAGGGGATTGTAGCTAGGGTCGTGCTGCTAGGCCCATACTCATGTGGGGAATCAATAGACCATCCTTCGAGGTAAGAGCACAACAATTTACTTATAGTGGTTTATCGAGTGCTTAGTTCAATACGAGTGGACGTTTTGTCAATAACCTTCTAATGGATGCTATGGATGACAGTTCAGCGCTATAATACACAAGCTGGAAGGCCATATAATAAAATCTATAGGTCCCTGGAGTCAGAGGATGATCATTTGTAGAGGAACTAAAGAAAAACACCAAGAAATAACTCACTGTAGGGCCTAATAATTGTTTTGAAGTAAAAAGCAAATAGATTTGGTTATTATGGATTGCATTAGTGGTAACACATTGGTGCCATTTTTATACATTCTTTTATCTTGAAAAATTTTAGTAAATGAAAGGTGAAATTAGAAAGCTTTCCTTCATTTGAAGTAGACTGGAAGCTTATCAGTGTAAACACATTTCCCAATTAAGTTAGACAACACATAGAATTCATCACCTGAATCCTATTGGTTAGAATTAAGAGCTTGAGATGAGCAGCAAATTAACTCATTCGATTCCATAGTCAATTCACAAGTTTCCAGCACAAGGCTAAAGTAGTCACATGAGCTGTATCTATATCAATTTTCAAAGCAAGGCAGTGTTCCCAGAAGGCACAAAACTGCTGCTCCTTTAAATAGTATATCCAATTAGATATCAAGATTATTTTATGGGGAGAAGATAATACCTGTCATTTTCACATTTGATTTCTGAAGCATTTACTATTCCATTTTTATTTTCCCTAAAGCTAGATTTATATATTATTCAGTTTTTTGGGAGGAATTAAAATGTGCATTCAAATAGCTCCTAATGACTTATATCTGGGAACTTCTGGGTTCTCCCCCGTCCCCTGCCTCCTTCTCTCTGTTAAACATTCTTTTCCTTCGGGACTATTTTCCATTCCCCGTTCTGATTTTAAATGTTATCTCTATGTTGAAAAGTCAATCTATGTCTCTAGCCCTGAATCATTCCTTGAACTGCAAACTGCTTACTTGAAACCTTTCCTGGATATTCCTTAGACACTGCAAATGAAACCTATAAAGAGGCAAACCAAGGAACAGACTCTTAAGTATAGAGAACAAACAGATGGTTACCAGAGGGGAGGTGGGGGGGGATGGGTGAATTAGGTGTACACTTGTCATAATGAGCATAGGGTGATTATGAAGTGTTGAAATCACTATATTGTACACCTGAAACTAATATAACACTGTATGTTAACTAACTGGAATTTAAGTAAAACCTTTTTAAAAAGACCCTAATTCCTCAACCTCACTACTTCCCAGCAAGGCTCAAACCAGAAACCTAAGAGGCATTCTTGACCCAGATTTCCTCTCTGTCAGTCTACCAGTTCTATGTTGAATCCACTCATTTCTCTTGTACACTGTCACTCTGGCCCAAGCACCATGTGTCTTGCCTGCACAGCCTTCCAGAGGGTCTCCCTGCTTCCATTCTTACCTTCCTTCCCCAGTCAAGACCCTCAATTGCAGCCAGAGTGACCATCTTAAATGGGGATCAATCATCCTGTCTTATGTAAGTAACTTCATGCTGCTCTAAGAACAAAATCTAGGGGCGCCTGGGTGGCTCAGTAGGTTGGGCGTGTGACTTCGGCTCAGGTCATGATCTCGTGGGTTTGAGGCCCGCATCGGGCTCTGTGCTGACAGCTAGCTCAGAGCCTGGAGCCTGCTTCCGCTTCTGTATCTCCCTCTCTCTTTGACCCTCCCCTGCTCATGCTGCCTCTCTCTGATTCTCAGAAATAAATAAAACATTAAAAAAAATTTTTAAAAAGAACAAAATCTACATTCCTAGCTCACAAGGTCTATAAACTATCCTGCCTCACTTACGAGGTCTCACGCTCTAGAGTCAGGATCTCAAAGAAACAAAATCCACTCTACATGGGTGTTAAATGAAGAGGCTGTCATGAAATATCTCCTTACAGAGGTATGGGCAGGGTTGAGGGAATGAGGGATGGTGAGTCACTGAAAGGTAACAACAGAGGGCAGCCATTACCATTCCTAGGTCTATAAGGCCAAGAGGAGGATGGGAGCCAGGGCAACTGGATCTTCATAGGAGGGGTCCAGCAGAAGGGAAGGGAAGAAGTACCCTGACTTCTTCTTTCCTGTCCTCGCATATCCTGCTGGTACTTCCCATTGACTGAAAAGGCTTGACATCGAGGGAGTCTGGGTGTTTAATACAAAGTGATCTGGGGGAACAGAAGGGATGTACTGCCCAAGACACAGAGCACATGAACAGAGCACATGAGAGAAGGCAGTGCATGGATCTGGAGGGGTGGAAGGGAGATAAACCAGCATGCATGCCAACCTAATTCGTGCCTCTGTTCCTCTTCCTTACTCTCTGGCTTCACACTTAGCATACTCTTGTGACAGGAATTTGTACAGGGTTTTCTTTATGTGGGTACCTTTTTCCTTCCACTCTTCACATGGCTAGTTCTTCATCCTCCTTCAAGTCTTAATTTAAACATCCTTATTGCCCTACCTAAGAACAGGTACCTCCTTGGTTAATCCTTTACCTGTTTCCTTCAGAGTACTTACCAGATTTGTATTTTGATGTGCTTGCTTTTCTGTCTTCTTCAGAATAGGAGGGCAGCGGTAATGTGATTAGCAGATGCCTGCCATATAGTAGGTGCTCAGTAAATATTAGCTGTATTAATGTTCGTCAAATTAGACAGCAAAATCATATGGCTGTGTCTAGAGACAATGGACTTATAGAAACATCTGCATGAATTCTAAACTGAGGCAGCATTTGGGAAAACCCACTTAATCTTTATTTTTCCATAAGGCATGGGTTTAGTTTTTATAAAAAATCTTTATGCAAAGGAAAAATCTACATTAATCGATGCTCCATTCCTTGTTTATTTAAAAGGAGAATGTATATTATGGCATCAATGGTCTAAGTGAGAATAACTGTATCATTTCAAAGCAAGGTTTATGCTCATTTTTTTTTACTGCTGTTTCTATAGCAATAGCATAAAATCACCTGTTTTGGTCTGTGATGCTCTTGGTACTAGAGTATTAGTCATTTCAACATATTCTTTTATTTCTTTTAAATCAAATAAGGGAACAATAAAAAGGGAGTAGCTTTGAATGTAGCAACACTTGGCTGTGGGTAACATTTTTTAGATGTAATAATATGGCAGATGCAAAGCACAGTCCACAGTGGTGACAGCTCTTCCACATGATCGTATGTTTCAACATCCACGTGCTTCTTTCACCTGCTCTGAAAGAGGAGCATCAGCTGATCCTAAATTTCAGAGTATTTTAACCTATGAATGACAAGGGCCTATTTGATTTTGCAGGAAGTCTATAAAAAGCAACCATTGGGCTTCACTAATACACCACGTTATTTTTAAAGGCAACTGCATTTATAATGGGCAGTCTCCACTTAGGATTCATTCAACAAGGTGCACCTCAACATCTAAGCAGTTAATGGACTGAAAGTGGCTGTGAACGTTGGCAGGAGAAGGAAAGCTGGGAAACACCTGACTCTGGAAGGAGGTGAACAATGGAAGACAAAGGACACAAGGAAAGAGAAGAGGATCAAGGAAAACTGGAAGGTAAAAAGTGGTGGTAGAAGAATGCTGGAGTAACTTCTAAGAGGCGACAGCAGCCATGCTGGTAAGCACCAGGACAAGCCCTGTGGCCAGGAAACTACATTGTGCTTATGGATGGCATACTGGCCTTGAGGGGATCCTGTGTGTCACAAACAGTGACCATATGGCAAGACTGATAGGATGTAAAAATTCTGGACATCGATTATTCCCTGGTAAAAGTTTTACACCTTTTTTGGTCAGATATTTGGGGTGGTAAAGGTATGGCTGGTTCCTTCCTGGAGTTACTGCAGCCCAAGAAGGGAGGGTCTGGAAACTGGTGAGACAGCACCAAGGCCTGCAAGGCCCTTTGTTCTGGGCTCCAGTAGGTAGAGACCAGCAGAACACAGAAAACAGAGGGACACAAGGTAGGTTCATGAGGACCCTTACAGCCACCTTCTTACCCTTCAGGTTCTCACGGTCCTCACACCACCTCTGACTCCCCCACTCACTCACATTCTAATATTGTCCCAACCCTGACCTTCACACTCCCATCTTTCTGAGCTTCAGAAGCCATAGGCTTTTCCCTGTTCCTGACTTGTCAGGTTGCAAATCTCAACTAAAAGCAATCTAACTGCCTCATAGTTGACAGCTCCCCAGATGCATGAGTGCTGAGAAAAATCTTGGTTAATTAAAAGAAAGAAACAAGGGGGATGTATTTCTGGACTTGGGACTTCCTGGCACTTCTAATGCAGCAGTTCTAATGACCATGTTTTGAGAAATGTGGCTGACTTCACTGGAAAAGCCCACTCCTTGGGCTTTCAATTCTTATCAATCCCTACCTCTTTTTGGCTACCCTCTGAAATATCCACTCTTATCCCAGGTCCTAATGCATTTTTGCTATACTATTTAAGCCTAACCTTAACTGGGGCTCTTTATTATCCTACTGAGGTGGTGAAGTTATGATTTACCAGGTACCTTATGCCAGGGCTTAAGGTTTAGAAGTTACCATCCAATGAAGTCCCTCCCAAAGGGCTTGCTTCTTTGGAGCCAGAGGCAGGACTGGATGCTACGAACCTTCAAATAAGGAGAATTATAAAACCTGCAACTCAAGTGAAGGCAGTGTGGGAGAAGAGAATGGGCTTTTCAGACAATCTGAACACAAATCATGTTTGTTCCACTTATTAGCTGTAGAGCTTTGAGCAAGTTAGGCTTCCCTCTTCTCAACATCCTAATCTTTGACCTAGGAATAAAAGCAGGCTCTACCTTGTAGAATTGCTATGGGGATCAAATGTGATAATGTATTGAAAATGTCTAGCATAGTCTAAATAAGGCATTTCTGTGCTTTATGTGTTAACTGTGAGTTGACTAAGTTTTGTTCATATTCCAGAACTTTAAGGTTATAACAAAGCATTTCTCTAAGTGTTTGAGCATAATCAAAGCTCCTGAAAAATAGGCCTCTCTTGCTCATCCACCTTTGAACCAAAAGAAGATGGCTCTTGGTATGACAAGAATACAAGCTGGATTCTGAATGTCTATAACAGAATGTCAACTCAGTCTGGTACCTAAAGTACACTGATCTCACCTGAAGCACCAGCACTGAAAAATCAGCACTAATGCACTCGTCAAAAAATTCTGCCATGAACTGACTGAATCTAGCACTTGCCAAAGACTTGCTTGAGATATCTGATGTTCTGAACCATATCATATGTCTACCCCTAAAGAAATGCCTTCACAAAGTTGAGATTTAATGTTTTGTCCTCAGGGTTTTTTTTTTTTTTATGTAGAATCAATATAAGAAAAATCCCTTTGAAGAAAACTTTATGTCTTTTGCAAAAATCGTATCCCAGATGGCAAATAGGTTTCATTTTAAGTGCAAACATCAGTGACGGGTAGTGACTGGAGCGGTCTGTTAGGAAGGACTGCAAGGTTGCCGTGATCGATTAGCACGGTCTGCCGGGGACACCAGAGAGGAGGTGTGGTGCCTCTGTGGTACATCGACCTACACTCTCACTGCCACCGCTGAGGGCACAGCTCACTGTGCCACATGCTGTACCTTGTAGGAGCACCTGCTCACTGTCCACGTCCCATTGGCCGCTTGCCACTGAGTCTTGGCTCTGTGAATCCTTCTGTCAAGCTGCCCTCCTCCCACAACCAAGTAGCCCTCAGAATTGAAGAAAAGGTTACAAAAATGTTACTGAAGTGGACTCACAAAGGGTAAGATTTGAAGACAGGATGCTTCTCAAATCAAGGCCCTATAGAGCCCACCAAAAAAATCCAGTGAAGGCTAGCCACTATGAAATGAAACTTAAGCCTGATTAGTGGTTATTGAGAAGACAAAGATGAAAGAAGAGGGTCTGAACAGAAGAAGGAGAGTCAGTGGGGGGGAAAAACACGTTTGAAGAAAAATGTTCTAACCATGGGCCATTAGGGTAATGATGGTATTTCAGACAGCTCAAAATGATAAATCATTGCAGTGTGTTTTAAAGAATTCTTTACCAGAACCATTTTAGTGATATTAAATTGTTTAAGTGGTCATCTGTGGAACAGCGCAGCAACCGGCTGGGTTTATGGACCAGTCTGGAACAGCCATTAAAATAGCTACACCTGCTACAGGAAACCTGTTTGTGACTTTCCTTTGCCAATCACAGATCTGGTTAATCCCACCTTGGTAGTCATTTAATTTTCTGTAGGTTACTTAATGCAGAAGGAATGTGGGTGCACTAAACTGTTTCCAATTTAACAAAGAATATATATATATATATATATTTTAAATATTTTTATTTATTTCTAGGATAGAGAGAGACAGCGTGAACGGGGGAGGGTCAGAGAGAGAGGGACATACAGATTCTGAAACAGGCTCCAGGCTCTGAGCTGGCAGTCAGCACAGAGCCCGACGCGGGGCTCGAACCCACAAACCGCGAGATCATGACCTAAGCGAAAGTCAGAAGCTTAACTGACTAAGCCACCCAGGCGCCCCAGAATATATTTTTTTAAAAGCACAAAAGCCACATTCAATTTTAGACACCAGTTTTAGAACTTATGGTTCAGTTTTAAATCTTTTCTATTTGAAAGATGTACACAACAAAATCAGAGCAAAACATCATAATGGGTAAGCATAAAAGAGATGGTCTATTCTACTAAAAAATTTGCTTACTGGAAATAAGAAATCAAATATTTTATTATCAGAGCCTAATAACAATCACCATGACACAATGAAATAGAAGTTATTGCTTATAAATGTCAACAATGATAGTAATAACAATAAAGACTTATACAGGGCTTACTTGGTGCCAGCTGCCGTTCTGAGTTCTTTATGTTACATTGTAATATTCAAATTAACCCATGGGATGTGTTTTATTCTTCCCACTTTATAGATGAAGAAACTGAGGCACCGGGACAATAAGCAACTTGCCTAAGATTACATGGCTAGTGAGTGTGAGAACCAGGTTTCAACTCTAGGCATTCTGGCTCTAGCATCTGTCCTCTAAACCACTATGACATACAACCCCCTCGCCTTTGGTCCAAAAATCCAATTTAACCCCAGTGTAAGGCATCATAGGAGGGGTAGGCTTGGGCTATTTCTGAACTTCATGTCTCCCAAAATTCCTTTAGTCCCCATGATTAGTGCTTAAAGAAAACAGAAAGTATGCTTATGAATTTGGTTGGTAGGAAAGGAAGAATCCAGTTGGCAGGAAAATCTGGTGATAGGATTCCATCTTGTTTATTATAATCAGATCTTTTCTACTTACTTACGTAGAACCTTTCTTCTGAAAATCCCAAAAGAACTTCTCCTGCACTAAACCATCAATAATTGCTACTACTGGCTTCCCATTTCTTCAATTTACGGTGACACTTTATTTGTCAGACATCCCTGAGCGATCTCTGGTTTTTGAACTGTGAACTAGCTTAGTGATGAGAGCACAGCTTCTGAATTAGTTTCTGATAAATTTCACCAGAGGGGATGGGAATAATTATCACCCTTTGCCCCACTGCCCTCAAACCACATGTCGACCAACAGAAAATGCAGGGTGCAGAATCGTCACACTGTGAAGATAGATGTAGCCTAATGACATGGAAAGAGATGCCAAATCGTTTTCAACTTTAGAGGGGACAGCCTTGCAAGATTTAATTAGCTTACAGTTGAGAAGTAATTTGAAGCTTCAAATTATAGTTATTTAGAGACTCTTGAATTGCTCATCATTTCACTTTATAAAACTACAATATGAGGCAAACTTCCATGGAAAAAATGATTAGAATAATAAAAAAAAAAGAATTCCCTACAGAGGGGCAATAAAGGGAGTGGAAAGAATCAAGCTTGGGAGCTAGGCAGCGCTGGGTTATGGCCCCACAGGTGCAACGCTGGGCTATTCATGAACTTCTCTGAGCTTGTGTTCTCATCTATAAATTATCATTTGTCTTATGATGTTGTGTGAGCTACAGGGATTTTGGTAAAATGCCTGGCATATGTCACTGCTCAATAAATTCTGGTGTACTTATTACCCTTCCTGTTCTCTGTTTATACTAACTCTGAAATCTTCTCTGAGAGTCTCCATTTCTGAAATCCACTGCTCCTTCCTCTTTGCCTTTCCTTTTGGAAATCTGTCACCACTGGCCTGACTGTGACAGCCTCTTAACTTGGCTCATGCCTTCTAATTTTCCTCTCAGCATCTGAACACATCTGTAGAAAGACAACCACCGGTGTTATCTTCCTAGTTTACAAACACGATGAACCTCTTGCTACAGATTAAAGTCTGAAAACCTGTGCATACTTCTCTGTCTTCATCTGCTATCATTCTTCACTCACTCCTATGTCTCCAGTCAAGTCAAAATACCAGTGGGATCGTCTGTACCTGTGCCTGCTTTAGGGCCTTTCACTTGTTCTATAGCACCGTTTAGGAACATCATCCACTCTATCAAAGATCTAACTCTAACAGGCAAAGTGGAGACCTGAATTTTACTTACAGACTCCACAGAAATTACACCCACTTCTGTAAGCATTTCTCTTACCGTTCTATGCTGTATTTATTCTTTATCATTCTCTTTGATAGACTATGAACTCCCTAAAGAAAGACATTGTATCTTTTTTAGAAAAAAAGTTAAAAAGTTTTTATTGTATTTTAATATGTATGTAGTTGAACAACTTCAAGATCCAGTATCTATAACAATGACCTTCCACAAATCTCTAGCTTGGCACAGAGAGACTCCAAATATGAAAAACGTTTCCATGGGACCATGTATTGAATGTTCGTATCCACTGCCTAGACCTCAGTGTTGCAGGTCAGCAGGGGCCTTGATCCTTGAAGGAGGGTGAGGCAGCCATCTGCCATCTGGGTAGTAGCCACCTTGTTCTCCTGGCTCAGGGTGGAGGGGGTGAGAGGGTGGGGCTTTCTTTAGTTCACCAAAGACATGGGCTGAGCCGTCTGCTTGTGCAGCACTGACTGAAGAACTAGTGGTGGAAAGAGAGCCCCCTCCTCCCATCTGTCCCTTAATGAGGGGGACTTGGCAGGAAGGTGGGAAGGGTAAAGGGCCTGAGAAGGATCCTTTTACCAGGGATTGGAAGAAGTGGTGGTGGCTTGCCCATGACAGGGGTATTTGTGCCATGGAATGAGGAATGATCACTGCTAGCCAAAGACTTGGTGTCTCAATGCCTTCCAGTTGCCCTTTCCTGGTCTCCAGGTAGTCAATGAGCAGGTTGAACTCATTCCCATACACTTTCCCTCAGTCAACAGGAAGAGAAGCTGCTGAATGCCCGAAGGGACACAGTCGCTGGTAAGGCACCTGCAGAGTAATCCCACCATACTGCTGGTGCTCCTGTTCAGAGAAAAGTCTGTTTTCTTTAGCCACAGCACAGGGCATCTTCCAGGAGCATATGACAAGAAAAAGCTTTTGAAACACTCATGGAGCATCATTATGGCGCAAGAGGAAAGTTTTACATTAGACTGTTCAACAAGAATGCAAAATGGGGACCCATCATCTTTGACTTCCTAGAGTGCTCGTGTTAACACTTGATTCAGAGGAGAGGTGAATCATTTCCACTGCAAGGCCATGGTCCTGCAACCAATGACCTAGGATGTTATGAATTCCCTCTGTTCACTTTTGATAGAAACAATAATACAACCTGAAGGCCTCTCTTGATCACGTTCTTTTTGATTAAAAGTGCTGGAAAAGCCCTTCTTTCCAGGTGTCCCTGCTGCTGACATCACCAGAATACACTGGTACCACTCATGGTTGTCTTTGTTCCTTTTTGAATAATCAGTCACATTCTGCCATAATTCTTTAATGCTTAGCAGGTCTTCATCCTTCTTTAAGTAGCCTTCTTGGGGAGAATAAGAAATCAGCAGAATAGGTTTATATGGCTTGCTGCTTTTAGCTACCAAAGTTCTTCCATTTTATCCCCTATGAAGCCTGGCCGATGAAGGCATCTTACATCCTCAGATCACACAGTTGGTAAGCGGCACAGTGCTAATCAGCTGTAAAAACTCTATCCGTGGAAGAGTGACAAAACCCACGTGTAAAGTTCAGTCTCAGAGGACTCCCCAAAGGTACTCAAGACATTGTATCTTCTTTATCTCTGTACCTACAGGGTCTAGAACAGTGGGCCTACAATCTTATGTAGTACATGTTGAATAGATATTAAATGAGAGAATGTCTAAGCAGCTTGCCTCAATTAGTTCACTCTCATCTCTCATTTGGCCTATCAATCATTAGCCATTTATTACAAATCTATATTTTGGTTAATGATTATTCTTCCTTTATTAGAAAGCAAAGGATTCTATCAGTATTGTGGTTTGAGCTAATGAATATTTCTGCCTGCTACAAACACCTAGTCTGAAAAAAATGAAGTTTAAATGATAAAAGAGTATGTTGATAAGGTGTCAAATGAAGAGGAAATAAAAGCCACAGTGGATAAGCCATGAGTTGATGTCTAAGTGTGTTGGGGGTGGGGAGGAGGAGGAAGAGGAGATCTGGCCTAAATAAATATAAGGATCAGGTCCTAATATGCATGTGAATGCATATAAAATCATGGACAGAAGTCCCAGGACTGTAACCTATGTGGGGACAGTAGATGTGGCCTTGGGCTTACATCCTAGGTAAGCTAGAACTGAGGCTCCTGCATAAAGCCAGACTCTGAAATGATTGTCCCTCTCCATGAGACAGGTGAGACACTCTTCTCACTGATTCAGGCAACAGAAAAGCTGCTCTCTAGCCAGGCTCTGGGTTGAGGAGAAGTCTACTGTGAAGAATCAAAACTCCAAACTAAGCCATGCTTATGAATGTAGTCTGAGTTTAAGCTACTCTTTGGGCAAGGAAATTCCAAGCTTCAGAAAGACATTTAAAAACTAGTCCAATCTCAGTAAAAAAGCCAGAAGCCAAAAGCCTTGATGTAGCCAGAAGACAATGCAAAGCTCTTCCAGAGGCACAGGTCGGCAATCTGTGCTACAGGTACCCCCACAGGTAAAACACCCCTCAATGAAGCAAGCGCACTTTCCAAAGTCACTCACTGATGTGAGGAAATGATACACCAGGAGGGAGAGTCAGCATATGTAAGAGACAGAAGCAACAGCTTCTTTAGAGAGCTATTAGAGCAATCGGAAAAATAAGTATGTTTAAACCACAATAAAATAGGATAGGACACCATAAACAATAGATTTGAAAAAATACCAAATAGGATTCCAAAACTTTTTAGAAGTTTATTTCATTAAAAAAAGAAAGAACAGGGAAAACAACATATTAGATATAGCTAAGGAATTAGTGATCTGAGGAAATTACCCCAAATGGAGAGATACAAGAAGGAACACGATATGGGAGGGGTGCAGGTGGAGTTAAAGGTATCTAAGGTGCTTGCTTTGTAAGGGGATGGGCTAGTGACTGTCAACTTTGTTAAGGTCAACATGAAGGTTATAAATTTACAAATGTAAAGGTTATACTCTCCAAAAGAATAGAAATAGAACATACAACTTCCAAACTAGCTAAGGGTAAACAAGTACTACATACAAAAACTTGATTTGGATCTAAATGTGTATCCTTAAATTACTTATTAAAAACGTGAGATTAAGCTTCATGAGTTAAACATTCAACTCAAGAAATCAGGAAAATAATATACTCACAAAGGAGAAAGAGGGTAAAAATTAAGAGAATAACTAAACTAGATGCTTTAGAGTATCAACTAAAACAAAAATCGGATTCTCTGAAGAGACTAATAGAACACTTTTGGAAAGATTAGTTAAGAAAAGTACATATTAGAAATAAAAATATAATATTAACATTGTCTAGATATGGCAGAGAAAACTACATATATATTCCTCTATATCTCTCTCTATAAAAAGCTCATGTAACTTTTACAGCCCTCATAATAAATTTAAAACAAAGTGACACTTTTCTAGAATAATAGAAATATTAAAAATGACTCAAGAAAAAACAGGAAAGCTAAAAATACCTGTTACCATTAAACAACTGATATTGAAGTTCAAAAAATCCATACACCAAAAGCCACCAGGTCCAGATGTTTTAAAGACAAGTTTTAATCAACACTTTAAAGAACTTAATACAGATTTAGATAGGAAGAAAGAATAAAAGCTCCCCAACTTAATTTATCAAGTTTGACTTTGTTACTAAAACCTCATATAAGAATGGAAAGAAAAAAAATTATAAATTAGTCTAATTAAAGAACATATATTTAGAAGTCCTAAAAAAATAGCAAACAGAACCTAGCAATGCACTGAAGGTCTAAGATGATCAACAGGGGGTTAACTCAAGAATGGAAAGATGTTTCCACATGAGAATATCTGTGATGCAATCCATGATATTATCAGATTAAGACGAAAATCATGATCAATTTGGCAGATGGAGAAAAGGAAACATTCAATAAAATTCACTCATTATTGATAACAAGCCTTAGCAAACTAGGAGAATAAACACATTAATTTGTGATTGAGTTATATGTTTAAACTTTGTATCAGTAAGGATGGTTTATGTTATAATAATAAATAACCCCTAAATCTCAGAAGCTTAATGTAAAAGCAAGAGATTATATTTTGTTCACATAAGTCCCATGAAGTACCAACCAAGAGGCTCTAATGACTCTAGTAACTCAGGTACCCAGAATGGTACATTCTTCCCTAACCACCAGGGCACTCAGATGGGAACATGGTGACTGGCACACTCATTATTGTCTTTAATTTTTTTAATGTTTATTTTTGAGAGAGAGAGAAAGGAAGAGAGAGAGAAAGGGAAAGAGAGAGAGAGAAAGAGAGGAGGGAGAGAGAGAGTGCACAAGCAGGGGTGGGGTGGGTCAGAGAGACAGAGGGAGACACAGAATCTAAAGCAGACTCCAGGCTCCGAGCTGTCAGCACAGAGCCCAACACGGGACTCAAACTCTTGAATTGTGAGATCATGACCTAAGCTGAAGTTGGACACTTCACCAACTGAGCTACCCAGGTGCCCAAGGTATGCTAATTTCTAAAGCTTCTTTCTAAAGTGATCACATCACTTCTATTCATCTTTACTGGTAAAACAAGTCATATGTCCAACCTAATAAAAGGGTGAGAAAGTGAAATTCTATCATATATCTGAAAGAAAAACTCTAATATTTGGAAACAATCCCAATGACTATCTGGGTTATATGTTTGAAATATATATAAATATTTGGTCCTCATCCTTGATTCCTACACAGAGCTCCAAAAACCCTTGGAACTTCCTGATAGAAGTGACAAGATAATTTTTCTTTTTTTATTCATAACACACTTTCAACCTTACCTGAATCTATGCTAATAAGATGGCTCTTGGTGGGTCCCTAGATACTTCAGGCTAGGGACTGGTTGCCAGAGAAACCAATCATGTGATTAAAGGGTTGGAATGCTTGACCACCAACAGTTGATGATTTAATCAAATGTGCCCACTTAATTAGGAACCCTCATGTAACCTCTACATAACGGAGTTAAGAGATCTGGGTTGGTAATCACATCAAGGTGCTGGGAGGCTATGGGTCCTGGAAGCTCGGCACCCCTTTATCCCATACCTTGCCCTATGCAGCTCTTCCATTTGGTGATTCCTGAGTTGTGTCCTTCATAATAAAACAGTAGCAGTAAGTCTAATGCTTTCTGTCCTGAGTTCTGAATCATTTTAGCAATTATTGAAATTGAGTGTCAAGGAAACCTCCAGAGAGGAGGGGTGTGTATGACTATTGGTCAGAATTACGAATAGCCTGGAAGCTCTACTGCAGTGAGTGTCCTAAGTGGGGGAGGTCTTGTGGGACTGAGCCTTTAACCTGTGAAGTCTAACACAAACTCTGAGAGCTTGAACTGGTTCAACTGCTGGGCACCAAGCTGGTGTTGGAGAATCTGAGACTGTCACATACACTGCCCCACACCCCCAAAACACACAAATTAAAGGCATGGCAGATGATTATTATATACATTAGAGCTGAGAACTACTGCGTTCATTACTACTGTATTTCTGTACTTTCAGTTGGTCCTTAAGGAAAAATAGAATTGTGCAATATTAACCATCATTACTTCTCAATTTCCTTCTTTCTTTTTCTAAACTGTTCTTTACCATTTAAAAAAGACTTTCCATTTTTGTAAAATATTTATCATTTTTCAAATGGAAGCCTGAAGAAAAAATAATAATTTGCAAGAACATCAATGCCCATGGTTCCAAATGTTATTTTGACATCTTCTGCCAGAAGCTGTAGTAAATTTCTCAGACAGGAGTCATTCTGAAAATATATACATTCTGTGCTTTTTTGAAAAATCATTTTTTTCCAACTTAGATAACAGGAGATGGAATTAGTATATTTCATTTTAAAAAGACTGAATATAAAATTAACGATCAACTGCATGAATAAAGGAAAATCATAGATGAAAGGTCAGTGAACATTTTAAAGTCTTTCATCACTCAAATCAATAAAACATTGAAATTTATATCATGTTTATTTTTCCTTTTATAGATTTGCTGTTACTAAAATTGAGACTAGTGAAAAAAAATCTAGCTGATGATGTAGAAGACACATAGAATCCAGGTCATTCAATCGTAATTGGCTCGAGATCTGCAATACTAATAGTAGCACATCTTATGTAAAGAAGGCAAGTATATAGAATTAAGGCAGCAAGGAAGCCAAAGCACTGAGTAAGAACATGCTGTTTTTAGAATTTTTGCTAATGATGATTACATTTTAAATTCTTCCTAGAGTTTCACTAGATACAGCATTACTCATATCCTGTCTTTAAGAGGTATTCAATATTACTGATGTATGGAAAGAGGATACTGTAAGTAGTTCATGACCAAAGTTTTCAGGATTCATTAATGAATTTTTCTAGACATGTCTCCTTCTCCGCAAGGAAGACAAAACTTTGTAATAGAAATCTCTGTTACATAACAAATCTATAAATGTTAACTTAAAAACAAAAAAGAAATGTTTGTCTTGCATCCTACTTTCAATAAAATTAGCCAGAACTTAGTTTTCACTTCACAAGATGATGATCACTTTTCAACAGTGGAAGTAAATTCATTTCCATAATTTACATGAAATTTTCAAAGAGCAGTAGGATTTGGGGGCCAAGAAAAAAAATTTAATTAATGCTTACCATATATGGCTGCATTGGGGTAAGGATAAGAAATGAGTAATTTATTGACTCATTATTAGCAGAGCACGAGGAAAGGCATGAGATATAGCAGAAATGGAAAGAATTATGACCTCTGAGAAAGGTGTTAGTCAAGAGTTTCAAAACTAGCTAATCATGTGAATAATGTATAAAAAATTACAGTAAATGAAAGTAATTTGTATCGAGAAAAACTCTCAGTGGAATTAAATGCCTGAGAGGTGCCTGCAGTGAGCTGATGGATAGCATGTAATAAAGTCAGGAGCAAATGGAAGGCATTTTGTTGCTCTGACAATGCCTTGGGAACTCTGAACTGCAGCCCTAATCAACCCTCAGAGAGGTCCTGGGAGGATGTGGTAGCTGATGAAGAAATTAGCAACTCCAAAGAGGCAGAAAGACTGGCATGGTAAATCAAAATAGAAATAACCGTTTTGGGGGGCAGTCATTTCTGTATTCTTCCACAACAGATTATAAATAGCTGAAGAAAAGACATATTACCTACCACTACTGATGCGTTCATCGCAATGTCTAGCCCTAGGTACTGCACATCAGCTTCCCACCTGCCAGAATGCTCTTCCCAGCCCTCCAAAGGGCTTGCCCGTTCTTGTCCTTTGGGTCTGTGTTCAAATGTTACTTCCTGACGGGTGCTTATCCTGACCACCTTTCCTAAAGTAGACCTTTTAGGGTGTCTTCTTCTTATTCTGGAGTTACACCATAAACATCTACTTTATTTTATTTTTTTAAACATGATTTTCTTTCCTGCCTCCCCTACTGGAATGTAAACTTCTGGAGGGCAGGGATTGTATCTGCCTTGATCACTGAAAATATTCTCAGTACCTAGAATCACTCTTGGCACATAGTGGGCACTAATACATATTAAATAAATGAACAGCAAAGACACTAAAAATGTATTGTTTAGGTACACAAGCATAAGAGAATGAATGAATAAAATCTCTTTTCAAAGGAAGGCATTTATAATATTTTCTATACCTTTTGGTCAGTACTGTATAAAGTCTGATTGTATCCCACATCCTCAACAGTTTATAGACATTTCCCTAAGAACCAAATACTCATCATTTCCCCCAGGAGAAATATCAGCAGTTACTTACAAAAGCTAAGAGCTCACCACCATTGTCCGGGGCGTATTACTAATGCAGAAATGTTAACGATATTTCATTATGGATAACTCAAAAGGAACAGCACCTACTTTTGGCTGCACAGCACCAAGTATGCCAACTTAAATGTGTGGAGACTGAGGAAAATAGTTCAAGCTAAGGAAGGGACAATGATATCTTTGTGACTAAGGAAACAGATATTCCCATCTCCAGCCAGATTTCTTCAACTGTGACCTCTGATAGAAGCTCAGTGACAAACTGCTCATTTCCTAGGAACCCCATGATGTCCTCTAAGGGCTGAATATGAAAAGGCATGTTCAATAAATATTCACTGAATATTAAATATTCTTTCATGTTTAATTTTTGTAATGTTTATTTGTTTTTGAGAGAGAGAGAGACTGAGACAGAGACAGAGACTGAGCACAAGCAGGGGAGGAGCAGACGGAGAGGGAGACACAGAATTAGAAACAGATTCGAGACTCTGATCTGTCAGCACAGAGCCCAACATGGAACTCGAACCAACGAACTGCAAGATCATGAATGGAGCTAAAGTCAAACACTTAGCCTGCTGAGCCACCCAGACACCCCAAATGTTTGAATCATTCGTTAATTTAAAATGAATAAATCACACTCCCTCAGAATGACACCTTTGACTTAGATTACTTAAAAAAATTTTTTTAATGTTTTACTTATTTTTGAGAGAGAGAGATAGAGACAGCATGAGCAGGGGAGGGTCAGAGAGAGAGGGAGACTCAGAATCTGAAGACAGGCTACAGGCTCTGGGCTGTCAGCACAGAGCTCGACATGGGGCTCAAACCCACAAACAGTGAGATCATGACCTGAGCTGGTCAGACGCTTAACTGACTGAGCCACCCAGGCACCCCTAGATTACTTACTTTCATAAAAGTGAATCAGGTTTCAATGCAATTATTCTGGACAAGTTGGCAAAGTACAGAAATTTTAAGTAGGTTCAAAATTCAGCTTGGTTGACTTAGTAATATCACCACTGATAAATATGCAGTAAGCAAACTAGGTTATCAAGTTTTAAAGGAAGTCGTATAATGCTTGTTGCAAACCTGTGAAATGGGTTAGCAGTGCTATCCCCGTTTCACCAATAAGGAACCTGAGGCACAGAGAAGTTAAATGATGTGCCTAGGGTCTCATGCCAGGATTCAGGCTCAGGCAGTCTGGTTCTGGATGTGTGCTGTTCACCACTAATCTAATCAGTGTTATTCCCGCGTGGCTTGCCTGCAAGCATATTGTTACCAGTCCATGACCAGTGAAGTACCAAAACTGAGAGGATGTGTTCAGACACTTACCTGGCAATCTGACAGTTGGGACACCCCAGATGTGATCACTGGGCTCATCTCGTTGGACAGAGGCTACAGACCAGGTTAGGGGTTGTCAAAGGCCCACGAATGGCATGTGGCCCTAACTATGCACCAGTACTTATATCATCTGTCAAACAATACGTTGGTCTTAGATGAACAGGAAAGTAAACAACAACAATGATGACAACGACAAAACACCTCTATAAATAGTTTGAAAAGCCTGAACAATGCTGACCTCATTTGAATTCTCAGATTATCCCATCTCAGATGGAAAAGAATACTGGGAATATTACTTTTTGCTTGTGTCCATCAGACAACAAATACAGAAAGAATTTTGAGATTCACTCAAGTTTGCATTTATAAATTTAGTATGTATTTTAATGAAGATGTCATATAAAAACATTCCAATCTGAAATATATGAGTAATTTGTAGCCCTTACTGTAAGAAAATATAATGCTTAGTCATTTAAGGTATATAAGAGAATACCTACAGAACCACCCATCTGGAACTTAAGGCTTTCAATTCTACTCTCAAAAAGAACCTTCATAAAATGCTGAATACAGTGAAAAATATTTAATTTACACCCTTTGTGTGTGTGTGTGTGTGTGTGTGTGTGTGTGTGTGTGACACACACCTCTTTACCCAGCAAAATAAGTTTTCCAGAATCTAATTCCTTTTTTTGGATTTATGATAATTTGGAAAGTGATTTATTTTTATTTATTTTAAAAATTTTTTAATGTTTTATTTATTTCTAGGAGAGAAAGAGAGAGAGACAGCGTGAGCAGGGGAGGGTCAGAGAGAGAGGGAGTCACAGACTCCGAAACAGGCTCTAGGCTCTGAGCTGGCAGTCAGCACAGAGCCCGACGCGGGGCTTGAACCCAAGAACCATGAGATCATGACCTAAGTGAAAGTCGGACGCCTAACCGACTAAGCCACCCAGGCGCCCCTGGAAAGTGATTTAAATCAGATCAGAAACCATAAGGAATGAAACTTGAGGCAGTAATTTTCCACTTGATTGGGGAAATCAAAATATGTCTAAAATAATACAATGATGTTGAATATATCTACCACCATGGAGGAAAAAATGATACCTTGATACATGGTGATTATACATAAATGACACATATACCTTAAAAGGCCTTCTCCCTTTTAAGGGAACTCTCCTTAAAATGTCATAAAACTTCTTAGTAAAAGTGCATTCTAGACAGGATTCAGAAAACTTTTGCTGAGGCCTGTAAGCTCTGAAGCAGAGACCCAATAAGGTGTGATTAACTGAGATGCAGTAAACTGTTTCATCCCAATTCTGACCTTAGAATACTGCTAGGCTCTGGGGCCCTATCGTCCAGGTACCTTCCTGGTGACTTTTTTTTTTACGTTTATTTTTTACTTTTGAGAGAGAGAGGGAACATGAGCGGGGCAGGTGCAGAGAGAGAAAGGGGGATAGAGGATCCGAAGTGAGCTCTGCACTGACAGCAGAGTCCCAATGTGGGGCTCAAACCTCACTAACTAACCTCACTAACCAAACCGTGAGATCATGACCTGAGGAGAGTCTGAGGCTCAATCTACTAAGCCATCCAGGTGCCCTGTGAATTTCTAAGGAGACATTGCACTCCACCATCCTTGCCTACCTTTTCATTTTCAACATCTGTATTCCTAGGTAACTACATAAGGAAAAGAACTACAGCGAAGAAACACACACACACACACACACAACCTGAACATTGGCTTTGAGTCTCTGAGCTGACTTTACACACAATTCCAAGTCAGTGGAATCTGCCTTTTCTTAAAGCCTGCAGAGTTCTCCCAGGTCACAGGCCTTTCTGCCTGCTTCTGAGATTCATTACAGGCGGCCGAGGCTGGGAGCGGCCGGGAACGAGATGGCTGGAGAAGTGGGGCATTACTTGATCTTCTATCATTCTGATAAGAATTCTATGAGGCAAAGAAAAGGCATATGCCATTATCCTCACTTTTTTTTTTTAAATGGAGAAGCTGCAGCATACAAAGAAAGTTAAGTAAGTTGCCCAAGGCACCAAGCAAATTAGTGTCAGGGAATTCAGCTCTTTAAAACCCCTGCTCTTCTCCTCATCAGATAACAATACTGCCTTTCCTCTCCTCCCATACTTCTCACACATATTGTATTCAAGTTTGATATATATCTAAATTGTACTTTATGTATATGCACTTCCAGACACCTCAACCAAATCATCAAATTATAATTTCCTATTATGTTTTCTTTGAAATGTCAGCTTTTGAAATGATACCCATAAATCTTTCAAACATGAAATTAGTAGGAAGAGGAGAGAAAGGATGATTGGAAGCAAAAAATAAGAACAGTTTCAATGACTTTGATTGGGTAAAGAACCCAAAGATTAAAAAAAAAAAAGCCTGGGGTGGGGAAGAAGCTTCTATTTGATGGAGTGTTTTGCCTCTTTCTGCAGTAGGTGGAGCTATGGTACTATTCGTTAGGGTTACAGAAAGCCTATCAGTGAAAAATAATCCAATCCGTTCCTAGGATAGCCATTTTCTTTTGCATTTTCCAATAGTACTTTTCTGTTTTTTGAACGTTTTTCCGCCATGCCCTGAGACTTACGGCTGCTCTGCCTACATGCCTTTCTTTTCTGGAATTACAGAGGGTTACCACCTTCACTGCACATCCTTATGATGCCATTTTTCAGAGGATATTGGGAGACAGGGTTGCACAAAGCAGCCTGCTTCCCCCTATTCCATCACTCAAAAGGTTTCCTCTATAATCTATCAAATCTATTTTTTAGCTTAGAAACAGAATGCTCCTGCAGCACCTGAAAATCTCCCAGAATCACCACTGGCACATGTCTTTTAAATTTTCACATATAACCCCTCATAAAAATACACAGCTGATAGAGATTAAAAAGAGAATTGGGGCACTTGGGTGGCTCAGTCAGTTAAGCACCTGACTTCGCTCAGGTCATGATCTCAGAGTTCATGGGTTCAAGCCCCACATCAGGCTCTGTGCTGATAGCTCCAAGCCTGGAGTCTGCTTTGGATTCTGTGTCTCCCTCTCTCTCAAAAATAAATAAACATTAAAAAAATTAAAACGAGAACAAAAAAGATTTAATTTAAAAATAAGGAACAATTTTTCCTTATTTTCCTTATTTTTCCCCTCACCCAATCTCTCTCTCTCTCTCTCTCAAAAATAAACATTAAAAAAATTAAAAAGAGAACAAAACAGATTTAATTTAAAAATAAGGAACAAAAATCTAAAACTGGGCTAACTTTTAGCCCAGTAGGAAAATAATTCACCTTTAAGAAAGTATAAAGGAATCAAAAAAAGTCCGTCTTTAGAGGCCACTGGGTCTGATAAAACTATTGGACTAACCTGATGGTTAATTTTATGAATCAACTTGACTGGGCCACAGAATGCCCAGATATCTGGCTAAACATCATTCTCGGTGTGTCTGTGAGGGTGATTCTGGATGATATGAACATCTGAATTGTCAGAGTAAAGCTGAGCACCCTCTCCAGTGTGGGTGGGCTCATGCAATTTATTGGAGGCCCGTGTTGAAGAAAAGGCAGAGGAAGGGAGAAACCATTCTCTCTGCCTGACTGATTTTGAGCTGGGATACCCCTCGTCTTCTGCCTTTGGACTTGGACTTACTTGGACCTGAACTTAGACCAGGACTGGGGCTTACTCTCTGTCCTGGCTCTCAGGCCTGTGAACTCAGATTGGAACTGGGCTCTCCTAGGTCTGCTGCTTCACAACTGCAGATCATGGAACTTCTCAGCCTCCATAACGGTATGGGCTAATCCCCTCACTCCTCCCCCCCTTTTTTATTTGAGAGAGAGAGAGAAGCACAAGTGAGCAAGGGACAGAGAGAGAAAGGGGCAGGGGAGAGAACCCCAGGAGGGACAGAGAGGGAGAGAAAGAGAAGTGGGGCTTGGGCTTGCCCAGTGTGGGACTCAAACTCACGAACTGTGAGACATGACCTGAGCCGAAGTCCGATGCTTAGCGACTAAGCCACCCAGGTGCCTGCTAATTCCTTATAATAAATCTCTTCATATAAACATATACATAATGTATAGTATATAACAAAAATATGCCTATCCACCTATCTATATAAATTGATTTTGATTCTCTGGAGAACCTAGACTAATACAGTTATGAATTTCATGTTAAGTTGCTTTGGTATAAATGAAGCAAAAAAAAAAAAAAAGTAGTGTTGACATAATATTAATTCATTTCTAGGTAACAACACCATACTTGTTTTTTCTGGTAAACAAGAGGCATAGTTTCTAAACTTATTTACATAAATAAATCTTGTCTGTAAAAACTCTGTTGTGTGTTTACACTTGACTCTGTGAATAAATGCTACAACAATGACAAAGGAAGAGGAAGGTGTCTCTATGTCTTCCTGCTAGCTGAAAAAATACATTCTAGTCTTCATATGATCACCTACATGGCTACTTTTATCCCCTCACTACTAGAAAAATACAACTTTTACCAAAAACAATGGTTGCTATTTTTCCTATCTGTAACTCTGAAGATATCGAAAGACTATAAATAGGTATAAGGGAGCATCATATCTATGAAATTCACGGAGTAGGAAATGTATTTACTTACCTTAGGAACACATCTTAAGTAGAGAGGTTTTTTTCAGGCTAGGGTAAATAATTAAACAAAGTTACCAAATGCCTACTACATCCTAGGCCATGGAAACCAGAAGTCTGTGGGCCATTGGTATGGTCTACATGGGAGACACACAGCCAGAATACAAATTGGCTTTGTCACCAAGCACACAATTTTTCCCTAACAAGAGTTATTCAGAGAAGGAAGGAGAGTGTTGATTTACACTACTGCACAAGTTCCTTACCTCACCGTGGATGGTCACTTTGAGTATCATTGTTCTAGGCAATTCCTGGTATTTTCATATGTGTTATTTTATTACTTATAATACCTAACACTTCTGGAATTCTTATATGTGTCTGACACTTGCACTAACATTTAACCATCAAAATAACTCTGTGAAATGTGCATTATTACTCCCATCCTATGGACGAGAAAACTGATGCCCAAAGTTTTCACAGACAGTAAGTAGTGTGCTCGGATGTGAACGAGGCAGTGTGGGCTCCAGAGCACGCTCCTACCACTTCACAGTACTGCGTCTCACCGAATCTGAATCCTCGGTTCAGTTATGCAGACACTAACTGTCTCCATTGTAAAGGTGAGAGACAAAGCTCCTTGGCTGTGTGCTGCGCAAACAAAGGGCTGTACCTAATTCATGCCTGCAGGTTCTCTCTGGAAGCTTCTAATGACGTCCCCACACTTGTGGGCATTGTGGTGAAAGGCAGAAGGGTCATGAAACATGGTCTCTACTCTCATGAAGCTCATATCCTCATATAAGAAATACTATCAATAACTCAACCAAGTATGAGATGGAAGGGCTTCCCTGCTCTGGGCTCAGAAGAGTGAACATGAGGACCAAGGTCTTTTAAGGACATTCTCCAAAGCCTAAGCCTTGAAGGTAGACAGGTCTAACCTCACAGAACTGCAAACGCCCACATGCTGTATTTGACAGTTTGCCCAGTGATGAGATATCAGAAGAGGGACAAATAGATAACTTTTTTAATAACAATGCCTTGATGGACTTCCTGTGGGGGTCTGGCTTCTGCCTTGAGGAAAAGGCATGGGAGGCCCAGCAAGGAACTGGACAAGTATGAGCCTGCACAGAATAAGGTCAAGGTAGTATATAAATCCTGCTCTCAAAACATGTGAGAGAGTCCAGGATCTGCGCAGATGTGACCCATCTAGCAGAAGTTCAAAGAGGCACACTCAGTGGGTTTTCCACAGAATTGATCTCTAGGTTGTTTGAATAAAGGAACCGATGACACTAACTCAGATTTGAAGGTCATTATAATGAGACTTAGAACTTTGGCAGCTGTGTGTCTTTGAGTGGGCAGCTGTCTATGGGCAAGTCCTTCAAGGTCACAACAGAGTATGTGGGTTGTGGAGATTCCTAGCAGCAGCGAAACAGGCTCATAAAGTTAGGGAGATTCTTCCCAATACCTGTCTACCAGGAGAGTAGAGGGTCAGAAGCAATGATTTTGAAGTCTGGCAGGCCTGGTTTATATACCCACTCTGTCTCTTTCAAACAGTGTGACTGTGAACAATGTACCCATTCTCTGTAAACTTCAGTTTATTCATCTGCAAAATGGGAATAATAATATCAATCTTGAGACGTAAACTATACGGACGTGTAAGATGAGGTGCACCTGGTGGCTCAGTAGGTTAAGCATCTGACTCTCGATTTCAGCTCAGGTCATGATCTCACAGTTGTAAGACCAAACCCCATGTTGTGGAGCCTGATTAAGATTCTCTCTCTCCCTCTCCTTCTGCGCCAACTCACGTTGAGCATGCTCTCTCTCTCCCTCTCTCAAAAAAAAAAAAAAAAAAAAGATATATGGAAGATGCTTAGCATTGAAACCTGGCACAAGACTTAACAAAGAAAAATTGGTATTTACTAAGTCCTTATTGTATGCCAGGCACCCTTCTAAACTCTCACACCCATTTGCTTATTCATACTTCACAACAGGCCAATGAGGCAACATGGTGGACTGCATTATTATGGACACATATTCCCTACTCCATTCACTGTGAGAAAATACATCCCTACCAAATGACTCTAGGGTCAGGCTATCTGTGTGATAGCCTTTGCCGGTGGCTATCAGAGATGTGACCCAACTAGCACCAATTCTAAGAGGCACCCAGAGGCTCCATCATACTACTGAACATGATGGCACCATGACAGCCTGCACCCTGGAATGAAAAAGACAGGTAGAGTAGAGCTGCAGCATACCCAAAGCCTACATGTGCAATGAGCAAGAAATGAATGTGTGTTGTCACAAGCCATGGAGAGTTGGGGATCATTTGGTAGTTTAAAAATCATCATTTGCAGCTGATAAAATTGAGGCACAAAGTGGTTAATTCACACAAACTTGCACAGTGGGTGTGCAGTCCAATTCTAAACCACCACTCACTGCCTCTGAGCTGCTTACCATCACTATCACTGATGAGGACTCAGTCACCAGGGGAGGTTTGTTAACAGCCAGGCCTGGGACGGAGACTTACTGATGGCCAGAGGCAAAGCACAAGGCAGAACAGGAGTGCTGGTGTGTGTCTGATGGAGAAAAGCAAGATCTGTATGTAGAAGAAGAGTGGACGCCAGTGTGAACACAGATTATGAAGAGGTGAACAAGATCAGTAGAATGTATGCTTTATGTGGTGGAAAATTAGAACCCACTGAAGTTTGGGGAACCAGAGAAAAAGCCATAAGACTACAGGCAGCCAAATAGTCTTAAAAAACATGAATGCAAGACTAAGGGGGCTACTCTAGGCTTGAGACAGGGACCTAGAATAAGGCAGGAACATTGGCAGTATCACGAGAGGGGACAAGATAGAAGATGGTTAGTGACTATTTGGAGGTACAAGAGTTACATTCTCACTCACACTTCTTTTTTTTTTATTTTTAAAAAATTTTTTTTAATGTTTTATTTATTTCTAGGAGAGAGAGAGAGACAGTGTGAGCAGGGGAGGGTCAGAGAGAGAGGGAGTCACAGACTGAAACAGGCTCCAGGCTCTGAGCTGGCAGTCAGCACAGAGCCCGACGCGGGGCTCGAACCCATGAACCGCGAGATCATGACCTAAGCGAAAGTCGGACGCTTAACCGACTAAGCCACCCAGGCGCCCCTCACTCACACTTCTTAAACAGGAAGAGGGAGGGAATGACAGATGGATTCTAAAGTACCAAGTCTGGGGGAATTGTAAGATGATGATACCCAAGCCTGGAAGATATAGACCTTGCATATTTATACAGGATCTTGGCCCTCTGATTTTTCTCACTGGATTGTTTCCAGGAAAGGACCACACTGTGGCCAGTCACTAGAGCCAACTCAGAAGAGGTTTTAACAGGTCTTATCAGGGCTCTGGGTTTTGTAACTAATGGTATTTACTTTCTGAAACACTAGAAAATCCAGTCTCTGTAATTTAATTCACAGAACAGTAATTTAATTTAAATTACAACTCTGTAATTTAATACAGAACTACCACATCTGAATTCTCCTTCTTTGACTCTTTTTTTTTTTTTTTTTACCATTTGCTACTTATTGCTGCACTGTTGTCTGTTTGCAGGAGTTCCTGCAGTGACCAGAAATAGGGTGTAGACAAAGCTAAAAGGTAGAGGGACAAGGGGAAGAAGAAATATTTCAGCTTCAAAACGCCAGTCAAGATTTTTAGCAATCTGATTAGGTTGGAGTCAGAGAAACAGAGCCGTGATAATGGTAAAGACACCGATGCTGGTGTTAATTTTTGCAGGAGAGGAAAAAATGACCTGATGATAAGATCTGGAAATA
This sequence comes from Proteles cristata cristata, assembly GCA_017311185.1. NCBI lineage: Eukaryota > Metazoa > Chordata > Mammalia > Carnivora > Hyaenidae > Proteles > Proteles cristata. Next base: position 125,945 of record JAESUZ010003977.1, read on the forward strand.
AATCATTATCAAGGTGGACAGGGAAGGGCTGTGGTACCTGACGGATCTGGGAATGCTGATGGAGGAAACTGGAAACGCATCGGGGCCTGTCAGTTCATGAGACAGCCAGGACTCAGGGAGAATCCAGGAAGATGTGAGAGGTAGGGCGAGGGGGAGGGGGTGGTGCAGACCAACAGAAATGGAGACAGAAGAATGGATGGCAAACTGGAGAGCATGCAGGATGTGATTACAGAGTAGAGTGCTGTGTCCCTCCAAAAAGGAAGGCCCATTTGGGGAGCTCCTGGAACAGAGCTCACGGGGCACCACCTGGGGTGGGGCTCAGGTGAATAACCTACGGAAAATACCATGCTTTGAACTAAAACTGAGGGCACTGAGGAGACACTCAGGCAGGAAAGGATGTCACCCATGGAGAGAGGTAAACTGGATGAAGTGAACCCAATGGGGAAAAAATGGAGATCTCTGGATTTAAATTAGAGGACGAAAAGGGAGAATTCACCTATGAATCCCAAGAAGCTTAAACAATTAAATGTCACTAAAACTAGGATGAAGATTGGAATAAAAAATAATAATGTTTATTTATTTATTTTGAGAGACAGAGGGAGAGAGAGCATGCACACATAAGAAAGAACAGGGGAGGGGCAGAGGGAGAGGGAGAGAGAGAATCCCAAGCAGGTTCTGTGCTAACAGCAGATGGACACAGGGCCTGACCCCTCGAACTATGAGATCATGACCTGGGCCAAAATCAAGAGACGGTTGCTTAACTGACTGAGCCACACAGGCACTCCGAAATAGTCAATTCAAAGGCTGAATGGAAACAGAAGAAAAGGAAAAAGAAGATCCAGAAAATCTAAATCAATATTAAAATAACTAACACAGCACGGTAAGTTCTACTTAAACTTGACACTTTATACCTGAGGTCTCTTTGATAGCACAGTAAAACAGGGCATTGTACACTGCCTCTCTATGAAAATGTGGATCAATAAGAAGACACACACAAGGAAACAAAGAGGGTAGTAACCCTGAGGATTGTGGGTTTGGCCTTTGAAGAAGAAAGTCTTCCTCAAATCTCGAAAGCAGAAACCCAGTCAGGCAGCACCTCTAATGAAGGGTGGCCTTGGGGAGGAAGGGGGAGCTCCTGATGTCACTGTCTGGTCTTCTAGGAGTCAGGGGCTCCCCAGGCCCTCTGCCAAAGAGTGTGACTGGAAGGGAAGGATAGAAAGACAGAAAGGTGACTTGTGCTAAAGACAGGATTCTAAAACCTAGAACTTTCTAAATAGAAAAGGTGAACTACTAAGCAAGGTTATAACTTTTAGCATTTTAAAATAGCCACGGTATACTGAAATGCCACATGATTGGCCACTATCTTAACCATTGCCTAGGAGACAATGCAATTAAAAGCATATGGACTGTCAGAGCTTGAAATAACTGAGTTGGGATCCCACTTCTTAGCCTCCTGAGAAGCCTCGGGAAGGATAGTCTTAGAACCTCAGTTTCTTCATCTACAAAAGGGAACTAGTAACCACCTCTTACTCCAGAGTTTGAGCTGATACTGCCAGGAGCACCTGTCATACTCATGAGCTAAATGAACATTAGCTTCCTTCCTAAGGGATATGTGGTCCAAATCCAGGGGTCATACCTCCAATTTCTAAAGTCATTGGGAAAAATGAATGTTTCTTAACAGCGTATTTTATATTCAGCTTGACTAAATGGTGTTATGAAAGAAAAGCTAGTGGAGGTATTTTTAAATGGGAAATCATTCACTCATTAAATTTTTTTGAGCAACTATCATGTCCTAGGCACTAAATGCGATTAATTAAAATCTCATTCAAAAATTAAAAAAACATCTACTTAATAATTTACGTTTTAAGAACCATCATTGATGATGCTATAGTTTTGATTGTAAGAAATACTAAAGTGTATCCTAGACACCTGAAGGGGGGAAAACAATATAAGCTACTGACAAGTCAACACCATAGGGAGTGCTGCTGAATTTTACATTCTATTATTCCTACTCTCAACCATAAGTCCGATATACTTGGGGTGGTTTCCAGGTAGAGTGAGGGATGCCACATCAATGTCCTTGGGCTTATCAATTGGGATTGGTTCTATTTTTCTTCATCTTTCTTCCTTATACAAGCAGCTGATACTTAAAGTTTATATGAAAAGGAGAGTACTTGAAACCTTCTTTTAATAGGAACCAACATTTGTACAGCTTAAAAAGCACTTTCTTTTTATCATCAAACTTAATCCTCACCTATTAAGTAGGCATTTTCTCCTTTTTCATATAAAAAAGCTGGAGCTCCTAGAAAATTAAATCACTTGCCCAAGGTCTTGGTTAATGGCAAAGCTATAAGACATCCAGGATTTCTGACGAAAAATTCTGTGGTTATATGATGAATCAAAAGTCCTATTTTGTAAGCATTTCATGAGTTACCAGAGTTTGTAGGGGATGGGAAATGCACTAATTATCTGTGCTAAAAATGCACTACAGAAGGGAGGTGGAAAAAAATGGAAAAGTTTAAGAATTATGAGATGTTGTATATAAGATTCTTGGTCACCTGAAGGAAGATACTCATTTTATGCATTATAACAACCTAGTTTCTTATTTCTCTCTCTCTCTCTCTCTTTTTTTTCCTCAAGACAACAGCTAGAAGGAGTGGGCATAGGGCAAGCAGATGTTATAGTTCTACACAAGTTCTGAATAGGAGAGTAAGGAATGAAGACTCACTGCACAGACCTATTAGCCAGAAATTTGGTGTGTATGTGTCACTTACAGGTGTTTTGTAACCTAATCTACTCAAGAGATTCAGACACAGAGTTAATACTTGGAAAGCTAGATGCATTTCAGAATAGCGAGCTATAGGATGCTTTCACAGTTGGACTATATTTATAGTACTATTCTTTACCTTTCTAAACCAACAGTCACATATATGCCAAAGCACCACATATGTATCCCCATAAAGATCCACATTAAAAATATCAGAGACACAGTGTTGGCAATGGTAGTCAGTCTAGACACAGACAGATGAAATCTCATTTTAGTGGGACAAGTCTGAAAACATCTGTTTCTATTTTCCAGACATGACATGAAAATGGAGCAGTCAATATATCTAAGTCGTAGACTATGCCTGATGATGGTAAAAACTGGTCAATCCTAATTTTGCCACCATGGAGCATTACAGGGCAGGCGTGAAACTAACTTGCAGGAAGAAAGCAGAGGAGCCTGTACTTAAAATATACAATAGGAAGAAGATTTTCTGACTTCACTTGCATTGCCTCCAATTACTAATGGCTTTTTCCAAAATTGGTTTTTGCTTAAACTAAATGCAGGGGAGTTTCTCTTAACAGACTGACTGGGTTAACTGACACTTTTTGTGAAAATACTTGTTGGAAAGGCAGATTCATGTGTGTAGTCTTTCAACCCCCCATCAGCTGTGCAAGAATAGGCCTTTAGCCTGGAATACTTTCTTATCAAGAAATAAAGAAAAGTCCTCATAGCCTGTGCTGAATGTATAACCTTGCGTGGGAATACCTTTCCTTGTTTCAGACTCAGTATGTGTTCTCTGTTTTGATTAAACATGTGGCACCTGGCCATACGGCACCTGGCCAACTCCCCTAACTCTGCCTGTCCCCTTCAGCTGAAGGATAGGGTCCTTGTGCTATGGCATAGGAGGGGAGTGTCTAGGTCAACTGTCCCCTATGGGGTAGCTACCCAGACAAGCCCAGCCAATATCAGTCAACTCCAACCCACCCTTTAGATGCATGAGAAACAATACATAATACTTTTCAGCCCCAAACCTTGGAGTGGTTTGTTATGCCAAAAAAGATAACTGATACGAAGTCATCTTATACATCACTGTGTTCTCTGGTAAATACCACACTGTATTGAGAGACTATAACATAATTAACATGTACCATGTATGAATTTTGCTTTCATATAATTTTCAAATTTTGATCTTATGTAATTTTTTATAAATTAAATTTTGTATTTGTGTTCAGTCATTTTATATCACTTTATTCAGTTTAGATAAACTCATCTGATATGAAATATTGTGCCCATACTCTGTTCCTAGGCAGGCAGTAACTGTCATAGATCTATCATTAGCTCTTATTGTCATAAAACTTTCAATATATTAATGTAACTGAATGTTTTCATCATCTGATTCTTTTTTAAAAATGTTTATTTTTGAGCATGCGTGTGAGAGATCGAGAGAAGGGGGGAGAGAGAGAGAGAGAGAGAGAGAGAGACAGAGACAGAGAGACAGAGAGACAGAGAGACAGAAGCCAAAGCAAGCTCCAGGCTCTGAGTTGTCAGAACAGAGCCCAACGTGGGGCTCGAACCCATAAACTGTGAGATCATGACTGGAGCTGAAGTTGGATGCTCAACTGATTGAGCCACCCAGGTGCCCCTTCATAATCTGATTCTTAATTTTCTTGTGGTCAATAGACTACATTATTTGTGAACGAATCAAATTTAATTGATTATTCTCATTTCTAGATTTGATGAAGCCTAAAAGACAGTATGAACTAGTAAACTTTACTTGCAAAATATCCTAGACATGCTGAAATAGGTAAAACAAATGTGGCTTTCATGAAAAGAACCTCTTGTTTGCCTTAAGAAAGCAGAAACTATTTCCTTCCATATGTAATGAATACAATAAGGACATATACCTTTTGATAATCTGGGGATGTAGAGGAAGGGAAAGGACACACAAGATACACTGTTATTTGTCAATGAAAAGTATTTAAAACCAATGGCCAGTGCCTGTTCTTAGTTGGAGCTGGGTAAAAGAAAGATAAAGAATTGGCTATGGATGGGGATAAGCTTGTACTAGGTGCATGTAGGCAGTGATGGATCAGAATGCTGATAAGCCCCTCCTCCCTCCCCTCCCCCCCACACCCCCGCCTAAGCAAGCCTCTGCCTGTCTGCCAATGTTTTCCCATAGGTCTTCACCAAGGGCTGGGGGAAGTATACTGAATGTAGAGGGTAGAACTCTACATTCTAGTGAAGAATGTAGCAAGTGAAGGGAAATTCATCCACCTAAAGCACTCTGGGATTTCAGCTACTGGAGGCTGGGGGTGACCAGAAGAGCTGAGGGTTAGCTTTCCAAGGAATTCTTGGCCTTCACAGAGTGTACATGGTAGCCTTCCTCAGGAGGCTTGGGTCAGACAGCAGGGGGAAAACACATCTTCCAAGGCACAGAAAGCCAGGGGCAGCACTGAGAACAAAGAGCACTCCCAAGGGGCCCAAAGACTTGGCATCTAGGCTATAAAGGAGAGAGAGATCTCTTACAGCTTGGAAAGCCATGTGTCTAGAAATGTGCTAAATCTTGCCAGTGGTCAGAGCTCATGCTCTGTTGAAGGGAAAAGATCTAATCTTGCCCTCGAAAGATTAGTAACAGACTGAATTACACAGAAGCTTCAAACTTTAAAGCCCTGCCCCAGCCTGACCATGGACTGACTCAGCCCCTGACTCCTCCACTGGCCTAAGAGGAAAGGGTTTGTTCTTTTTGGAGGTGAATGTTATTTACTTCAAGCTTTACTGTTCTTTGCATGCAATGTGTAGTATGTAATTCAAAAATTAAAGACCCACAAGCAAGACGTACAGATGACTCAGATGGACGATTATTTGTTATAAAACTGATGAAAACTCTAATATTGGCAGCATTTCCTTCACAGAGATACATTAACAAACAGGTAAATAATCCTAGCACTCAATGAGAGGTGTGGAAAGTTTTTTTTTTTTTTAATTTTCTTGTTCTAAAGACATTAAAAATTTTTTACTATTTATTCCATTCGAGATTCTGACTTAGATACTGAAGCTGCAAAACAAAGTATAGTCTCTTCCTGGAACTTAGTCTCCTGGGAAAGACAGACCTTAAATAAATATAAACCAACCTAATAAATGGTATAATAAAAGCATAAAGAGAATGCTATGGAAGGCACAAGAGATGAAGGTAGAAGAGTCAGGAATGCTTCAAAGAGAAAGGCGTCTGAAGACAAGTTTTTTAGGATGAGTGGAATTCACAGATGGAGATGAGAGATGGGCACCCAAGTTAAACGATAAGGAAGGATGTTAAAGAATGGAAAGTATGGTATAGTTTCGAGAGCCCACCAGAAGCCCAGCAGTTTTAAACAGCACAGCGTGGAGGGAATATGTTGGGAGGAGGGAGATGTGATTGGACAAGACAGACAGAGCCAGAAGAAAAAAGCCTTTAGTATAACAACAAAGACTACGGAAAGCTTTTAAGCATGGAAATAATAAAATCAGATTTACATTTGTGACAAATATTTCTAGGACTTGTAACACTACATTATTATTGTTTATAAACTAGCCTCTGTCTGACTAGGAGCACTTGAAGGGTAAGAAAAGATGATAGGAATTGATCAAAGATGAAAGGAAATAAGATTTGAGAGATGACATTAAGAAAATTCCCTGAGCTTTATGCTGAGATTGTGATCTTTATTACTAAAATGATCACACAATACCATTTTTACATTTATCAATCATGAAGTTTATTCATACAGCAAGCCTGGTTCACTTTGTTTTCATATGAGGATGTAATGCAAAGTTCAGTTTTGTAATTCCAAAGTAGACAATATTTTAAAGTGTTTTTTTTTTTTTTAACATTTTTATTCATTATTGAGAGATAGAGAGAGACAGAACATGAGCATGGGAGGGGCAGAAAGAGGAGGAGACACAGAATCTGAACGAGGCTCCAGGCTGTCAGCACAGAGCCTGACGCAGGGCTCAAACTCACAGACTATGAGATCATGACCTGAGCCGAAGTCAGACGCTTAACAGACGGAGCCACCCAGGTGCCCCAACAGAGAATATTTTAAAAGACACAAGTATAACTTCATGAAGACTTAGTTAATTTAGAAAGAGAAGTTTATCAGTTAGGGGCGTGTTAAGCTACAGATACCGCAGAAAAATAGTGGTTTAAAGAAAAAGGAGGTTTATTTATTCACTCAAGTCTACCGACAGGCAGTTCAGGACAGGGTAGTGGCTCATAATGCCATCAGGGACCCAGTTCCCCCCCGCCCCTTTCCTCGCCATCTTCACATACAGCTTTTGCATTCATAACCTAAGGAAGGCTGCTGACTTCCATGCACTGTATTCATATTTGGAGCAGAAAACAAGGCAAGAGCAAAGTGCCAAAGGACACAGGGCTAAAGGAACAAGTCGGCGCAGTCTATCCCTTTTAAAAAGCTTTCCTGGGAGCACTGCCAAGCGAAATTCTACTTGCATTTCATTGGCCAGAACTAGGTCATGGGGCCGTCTCTAGTGACACGGGGGTGCTGGAAGGTGTGTCTGTTTAGCTGGGTTCACTGATATCCCAACCAAAATTCTGCTAAAGAAAGAAGAGAAAAATGGATGTGGGTAAGCAGTGAGCAGTGTCTGCCACGGAATGTAACATATAACCTTGCCCAGCTTTTCGGGTAGGTTGTCATAGGTCGCAATCCAACTATCAAGAGACCCACGCCAAACACCCTGCACGCCTATGAGGGAGACAGATAATTTTCTCTTTTGTAAGCAGTTCATATTGGTATTAATGGAGGCTACTTGAAAGGATGTTCCCAGAATACTATGATTTGAAGAATAAACTTAAAACACAGACAGCAGTTTTGGAAGTTTACCTAAATTCTTTACATATGAAGGGCTCGTTGAAGTCACTACAGACGACTGGCAACTTTATCTACTGTGTGCACCAATACCGGTGAGCAGCAGAAAAACAAACACCTGCACATGTTCAATATTCTAGATGCTTCCCAGGAAGGCTAGGATAAGCCAGCTGCTACTTTCCTTCCTGCTCAAATATTTTCCAAATATTAAGCTATTTTTGTTATTGCAAAGAGGCAACAAAATTCACAGAACTAAGCTTTTAACAACTGGCTACTATATTTATGACAGATGGCTACATTTACAATTATTAACAGTCTTGCTACTGTTTGAATATAAAAGCCAAAAAAGCTACATAAATTACATGCTCAGTTGCCTTTTTTCTAATTTAACTTAAGGGAACAGGAATTAATTTGATCTATTTTAAATATTTGCCAACAGGATGAGTTCAATGACGTATGGAAGGATAATACTGAATTCAGTCTTTCTACCTCTTGCCACTAAACAATATATCAGCTTGCTTTTCTACTGAAATTGCATAAAATAGATAGGACAGCTAATTTAAACAGTTGTTTGCACATTCAATATTTATAACCCGAATCTTGCATGACTGACTGGAAGCAGTGAGTTAGAAGGTTTAGCTCGGCTGCTGCCTGGAGTGATGGATGGCCTCGAAGAATTTCTTGTTCACTGACCAGATCAATCACATAACAGAATAAAAAAAAAAAAAATAAGATCAGTCTTAAACTAGATTCCCAACATTTCCATTTGTATGCAAAACTGTTGCAGGAAGAAATGTATCATAAAACATAATGTGAAGCTACTTAAAAATAATAAAAATCCACCAGAGATGCTTTAGAATGCAAATAAAAAAGATAGGGTGACAGAATAATATTCTGTGATTTAACTGAATATTAACCGGGACTTTATTATATCTATAATCCAAGAGTGTTGTCAATTTATAGTGATATTTTGATCGAGCTCAGACTCACAAGTAAAAGGGTGTACAAATCATTGAAAAGGCTGCAATTTGGGGGGCAGTATTTGCAGTTGAATTTTATTGAATTGAACACAAACTAAAATGTGGTGTTGTGGCAATTATTCTATACTGCTGTTTTTAATTATTCCAACGGCCATTCTAAAAACAATGAGTCTGTTAACTAAGGAGGGAACCAACATGTGAAGTTTCAAATTACAGTAATCCATCCATTAATGGTTAACTCCAAAGCATCTGCATTAATGGAGGAAGGCAGTAGTGCTGTCCCCAGGCCATGGCTAGTGTCTGCTACAACAGGTTTGACTGGTTTGTGGGAGTCCCTTGTGAGCATCTCTTTCCAGCTCATTCTTCAGTGAGGTGGGGCTGGCAGCTTGAAAGCAGCCAGTGGGAACGTTTACCACATAGAAATGAGAAATGTTCAGTATCAGGGTTTCTCAATACCCTACCCCCTCTGCAGTGCTCACTGGTAGACATGTACCAGCACACAGCAGTGTAAGTCAGGGTAGGAGGTGGGCTAGGAGGCTGAGGGGACCCAGGGCTGGAAAACTTGGATCCTGCTGAATAGGTGCAGGAATGGGCAGTCCCAGACCCCGGATAACCCTGAAGGTACCCTGAGTGTCTATGGATGCTTGTAGGTAGCAACCAGTATGATGGCAATGGCATCGATCACTTTCTTTGGCCCTTTGGCATTCAACTTCTCTTCTTGAGCGAGTTTATCCCTCCAAGGAGTAGAAGTCAGAGGAGGAGGAGGAAGAACGGGGGAGAATTAGAAGAAATGAGGAGGAGAAGGAAAAAGAAAATGAGAAAAAACAATGAAAAAGAAAAAAAAGTAGAAGGCAAAGGGCAAGAATTAAAAAAGGCGGAGATGAAAGAGAAGGCAAAAGGAAGAAGAAAAAGAAGGGGAAGAGGAATGATGAAGAAGAGAAAGAAGAAATAAAATGAGGGAAAGAGAAAATAAGCAAGAGAAGGGAGGGAGTTGTAGAAAGAGGGGGGACATGGAGAAGAAACAGGCTTTCAGACTTCTGCACACACAGACAGAAAAATGTTCAGAAATGCTAGATGCATGGGTGGGCCCTTGGGTCTAAACTGAAGAGCCAGACTTCAGAGCTGCAGACAGCAACCTTTCTGTAGTTCAAATCTCTTTCCCTCTTTAGTGGCCAGAGCTTGGGGTTCTCTTTTGAGCCAACGGGTGAGGAAAATCTGGCCATATTTCTGATAGTCCAGCAGAACCAGGGAACAGATGCTGGGAAGAAGACGGAGCCTGGGTTCTGGCCACCTCATGGGTTTCCAGAATTCCGCATAGCAGTGTTTTTCAGACATCAAGGGCACAGGCATCACCTAGAGGACTTGTTAAAACACGGATTGCTGGTTTCTCTCTCGGTATTTTAGGTGTGGGGCCCAAGGATTTGCAAGCCAAGGCTGCTGATGCCTCTGCTGTAAAACACGAACTTAGTAAAATAAAACATATCCTGGAAATGATAACAACCCACATCTTAAGATCTTATTAGTGAGTATCTTAGGAAGAATTCAAATGAGAGAAATATAGGCTAATAATGAGGGGCAGAAGTCCTGAGAGGGAAGAAAGGCATCACGGATCAATTATTCCTGCTTACAATTATGCCTTCAGCTGGCTGTGGCATTCATAAATGTTTCTCTAGTAGCCAACTCTCGAGTCTCTGACTCACTCCCTGAAATCTTCATACCCTCAGGGCTAGGTCTTCTGAAATCATTTTTATACCAATGAGCACAACTGAACTGAACAGGAGTGAATGCCTGACCCAAACTAACACAATCATATTCTCTCTCTAGGTATTTTGAAATTGCCTGGTAGGACTGGAAATGGAGCAGAAACACAGAACAGCTGAGATGGAGAAGTAAGAGAGAGAATACTTAGGCTTTCTAATGCTGGCTTCCACGCCCAGCTGCACCATTGTCCTTTGGTTTCATGTGATGCTCCAACATACCTGCGTTTAATGCCCCTACTGTGCTTGAATTCACTGAAGCTGGTTTGGTTAACTGAATAAGTCAAATGAATCTAACCTCTCTCTACAACTGTGAAACTCATGGGCCATTTGACACAGTGGACAAAGCTTGCCAATTCTGATATGTTAACCTTCATTACTAGCCTATGCCAGGGTGCTATCACCAAGCTAGTGAGGAAATAAACAAACCGTTATGCCCATTTCTTTTTGTGTTAGAAAAGTTTTATGCAAACATCTTCCTTACCATTTTTAAAAGATCAGGTAAAACAGTTATTTCTATTTGTTACTGAGAATATCAGTTAGGGCTCTATATCAAAAGTTAACAGGTGGGGTGCCTGGGTGACTTAGTTGGTTAAGCGTCCGACTCTCGCTTAGGTCATGATCTCGCGGTTCGTGGGTTCGAGCCCCGCGTCGGGCTCTGTGCTGACTGCCAGCTCAGAGCCTGGAGCCTGTTTCAGTCTGTGACTCCCTCTCTCTCTGACCCTCCCCTGCTCACGCTGTCTCTCTCTCTCTCTCTCTCCTAGAAATAAATAAAACATTTAAAAAAAAACAAAAAACAAAAAAAGTTAACAGAAAACCCAATTCAAGCTAGCTTACTTCATAGATGAAATCTATTAGCTCACATAATTGGAAAGCAAAGAAATAGGACAGCCTTCAGGGTTGACTGATATAACAACTCAAAACAGTCATCGATGACCCAATTTCTTTTTCTTTCTTTCCTCTGCCACCTGGGTCAGCTTTAGCCTCATGGTCACATGTCAGGTGCAAGATGCAAATAGTGCTCCCAGTCCAGCAACCTAAACAAGAACCCTAAAATTCACTCTCATTGGGCTAAAGCAGGTCAGACTCCCACTCCTAAAAGAATAAATGTGGCTAAGTGGATGGAATGTGCTAACTGACCTATCAAAGTCCACACCAGGGGCTGGCCATGTTATCATCACTTTTACTAGAAGTATAAAGGCTGCCATTAGGCAGGGGGAGATACCCAAACAAAACTCTGAAAATTTTAGAAGAGAAAAATGTGGCAAAGTATGCTAGGCAGAGCCAACAAGTGTCTACCACACTTGTTTCTTATAGGTGGAACTGGAAAATAACTTAAAAATTCACTTCATTTTGCAACCATTATAAGTAATAACTGGTTCAGGCAAGAATCATCATGCTAAACTAGTGAAGAAAAGCTTGATGAGGACCAAGATACTTATGTACTATCATGGAATATCCCCACAAATGACTTAGTAATTTAAAGAGAAAAGTAGTAACTTAACTGCGAGGAAACTTGGCAGACATCACTTTAACCAAGTGATCAACGTCCTCATCCCCTAAAATGGAAGAAACTGACATCATATGCCTCTTGGTAAAATGCACTTAGAAGGATACAACATCTCCTTTATAATATTTCTAAAATATAAAATGTAGAACTTGAATCTAATAAGGAAAACATCAGACAAACTCAATGAAAGGGCATTCTACAAAATAACTAGCCTGTACTTTTCAGAAATGTTATTGATGTGAAGGCAAAGAAGAGCTGAGGAACCACTCCAAATTAATGGAGACTGAACACAAAGAAAACTAAATGGAATGTGTAATCCTAGACTAAAAACATAAGTGCTATAAAGGACAGTAGGTCTATACTATAGGTAATAATATTACATCAAGGTTGAATACCCTAGTTTTGAAAATTATACTGTGGTTATGTAAGTGAATGTCTTTGTTCGTAGTAGGAACATAATTAAGTATTTAGTAATGGAGAAGAAGGTCTACAGTTCACTCCCAAATAGTTTGGGGGAAATGTGCATGTATACACACACACACACACACACACACACACACACACACACACACACACACACACAAAGTAGAAGCAAATGTGGTAAAATGCTAATTAGTGAATTTGGGTAAAAGGTATATGGCAGCTCTTTGTACTATTTTTGCAAGTTTGCTTTAAGTCTGAAATTACATCAAAATAAAAAGTTTAAAATATTTAAAAATTATTTTAGACTGCATGTCCCTATAATTTTTCTCAAAACATGAGGTACTATTGTTTTGCACTGGTATCACTTAAGTTTCATAAGGTCAAAAGAGCTGATGGTAAATTATAATTTTCTTTTAACTTATTTATTAGAAACTCAGCTGGTAAAAGATGGTATGTGTTGGCCAAAACCTGTTGTTTCCTTTTCTTCTGGGCACAGAGAGCTACTTTCTAGCCTCCAATTCTGTTATAGGAGTTCTGGCCAGAGGAATGTGACCTCAAATATGCTCCCATGTAATTCTCTAAACTCTCTCTTCTGTACCTGCTGTCCAGATACAGAAGATCCAGTAGAGGACTCCAGGGTTCTAGATGGAAGATGGCAGGAATGTAGGTCCCTACATGACTATGTGTGATCAGAGCCCCTACCTGGCCTGAACTGAATTATGGCAAGAACAGGAAACAAACTTCACTGTGTTAAGCTACAGAGATTAGTGGGTTATCTGTGATAGCAGTTAGCCTACTGACTAATAACGTCATTTGATTTATAAAATAGATTAACAGAAAGGTGTCACTCCAGGAAAATGAGGGTATCATGTGCTTGCTTTCAGAATATACTTTAGAAGAGCAGTTCTCAAAGTGTGTTTAAGGGACTCTTGGTTCTCAAAGGGCAGGCTGGGGACCCCAGACAGTCTCCAAGAGCCTTTCAGGGACTCTGTGATGTCAAAACTATTTTCAGAACAATACTGAGACATTTTTTTGTCCTTTTCATTCTGAGTATACAGTGGAGTTTGCCAGAGGTGACATGAAATATTATACCATAAGAGACTGAATCTGGAATCAGGTATGAGAATACACCTGTCTTCTAGTTAGCCACACATCAAAGAGATTTACCAAAATGTAAAACGATGCCACTCTGTTAATTTTCTCTTGTGCTTTAGAAAATATAGATATTTTATGCTAGCTATTCAGAGTTACTTACATTAACATGTGATGGGGTTATTATTTCTAAGTAATAAATATCTTTCAAATTTAATTTCTAATATAGTTAAATACTGACAAATATAACAGAAACTCTTTGGAGTCTTCAATAATTTTTAAGCATGGAAAGGGGTCCTGTGACCAAAAAGTGTAAAAAAAACACACCACTGTTTCACAACAAGTAGAAGTATATATAAGAGTCACAACATTTTAAATAAATAAACCCATATTGTTAAAATACATGGGATGGCACAGTGATGGTCCCCAGTTGACCTTTATTAACCAAAAAACACAGTGTCTAGGACATGGTAGGTGCTAAATAGATAATTGTTAAATGAACACATTGTACAATGGTGAGGATATCTACATTTAAGAGTGCTACGATAACTGGATGGGGCAGTATGTATACGTGTCTGTGTATATTATCATTGTTCACAATTTTTAAAGGTTTTTAAAAAATGTTTTTTATTTATTTCTGAGAGAAAGAGAGAGAGAGAGAGAGAGAGCGTGAGCAGGGGAGGGTCAGAGAGAGAGGGAGACACAGAATCTGAAACAGGCTCCAGGCTCTGAGCTGGCTATCAGCACACTGCCTGACGTGGAGCTCAAACCCACAAACCATGAGATCATGACCTAAGCCGAACTCAGATGCTTAACCGACTGAGCCACCCAGGCACCCCTATTATTCACAGTTATTACTGCCCTTTTATGTAAGAGGCTTCTATATCCCCAACCCACTGACTTCAAGCTTGGCTGTATGAGTTGAATTGGCCAACAGATGTAAGTATAAGTAACGTGTCCCACATGTATCTGTGAAGCTATAAATTCATTTGTGTGGTTCTGCTCAGACTCTTGCTCTTCTGCCCTTTCCTCATGAAGAGCATGTCCCACACAGGGGCTGTTTGTTCAGTGCAGGCTCTAGAATGAGAAGACACAGACTAGATACATAGCTGACCTAGAACTAAGGCACAGCTACAGCTCACCTGCAGCTCTCAGGTCATGTGAGACAGAAATATATATATAAAAAAAACAACAACAACATTTTAAGGCACCTTAGCAAACTTGGCAATTAGAGTATGAAATAAGCCTAACATACTGTACATGTTCAACAAACCTAACCAATTACTCAGTGCAATTATTTAGCTAAAGAAGCACTAAAAACTGGTGCTCAGTCCTTGAGTGGCTGCACAAAGTCTACCCTGATTAACTTGGACATTTTATACAGTACCATTTAGATAACCTCAGGATTCCATAAACATGAAGTACATGAAGTACACAGGACAGGAATAGCATCAAAGTAGTCTCACTCTAAGTGGCTCCTGGATGGCTCAGTCAGTTAAGTGCCTGACTCTTGGTTTTGGCTCAAGTCATGATCTCACAGTTCATGAGTTCGAGCCCTGTGTGGGGCTCTGCACTCACATCGTGGAGCCTGCTTGGGATGTCTCTCTCTCCCTCTCTCTCTCTGCCCCTCCTTAGCTTGCTATTTCTCTCTCAAAAAATAAACATAAATTTTTTTTTAAAAAGTAGATCTCACTCTAATAAAAAATTCTGGCTACTATGTACCCCTAAATACCACCCACTAGCGGGATGCAGGAATATCTGTAGAGATTATGGGCAGGTAACTGAGGAAGAAAGAGGTTCTGAGGTAAGTGAAAAATATTCAGACACAAAGGAGAGTACAAGCGGGTATATCAGCCCATTTGCCTGCCCTGCACATAGTCTCTTCTCAGGGAATCTTTCTGAAGCTGTAACCAAAGATGAAGTGGTCGGCTTAAAGCCAATGGCTGGCCAATGAGTGATCCTGATTATTCTTTGAGATCTCTGCACTGTAAGATACATGGATTGAACCTGGTCAGACAGTGATGGGTATTGGAGTTGCAGGGTCATAGAGGGACTTACTTGTAGCCATATTTGCCCACATTCACAATGACAAGCAGAGAAAGCTGGTCTGTGAGATGGAACAGAACAGAGAAGTCTCACAGGATACGAAATGAGAAAGCAGCTGCTAGAGAGAGAGAGAGGGAGACAGAGAGAGAGAGAGAGAGAGAGATTAATGTCAACCATCACCTCCTAAGAGGCCTGTATCAAGTTGTGCAGTTGGGTTCTATAAGACCTTTCCATGTTCTAATACGTATTCTTTTATCTGACATAATTTAAATAGATTAATATCCTTAAGAACCAAATGATCCTTAAAAGAAGTAGGGTTTTTTTTTGAACTTCGCTAATCCTGACTCAAACACCGAATTAACTATTTCTGGTGTTTTTTAGAGGACAGGGATTGGGGAGAAAGAGAAATCCAGATGACAGTAACAGAATTAACTTTCCGCAGCTTGTAGTCCAAAGTACTTGGAGAAATAACTTCACTCTCAAAGCGTCAAAAACCATGATTATAAAGTTATACTACATCTTTACCTTTTTCCAGTGCAAGCACTAAAAAGCAGCAAAGATGCTAGAGAGTCAGGAACTCTGGATTTAGTGCTGGCTTTGCCTCTGAGAAACTTTGTGTGTTGAAAAATGTCATATCCCTTTCTGACTCTCAGGGTTTTTTCCATGAAAAATAGGGGTTGGATAAGATTTATAGATTCCCTACAATAATAGAGAATTGAACTTCTAAAATGTTTTATAAGTTTATGCTAACACATCAATTTCTAAAATATAGTAAAGTCATACATTTTACTACAAATCACTATGTTTATGGTATAGCAGTAATCACATATGGTTTTAAATAATTTATTTTCCAAGTTATAAATCAATGGCACTTAACCTCAGAACAAAGAGGAGGGTAATACCTATGTACAGTAAACAGAACAGCTGTACCTATTTACTGCTAACAAATTAACCAACCCCCAACTATCCTGAGGATTTCATATCACTGTCATTGTTTGTTTATTATAATAGCTCTTAAAATATGAAAGAGATATAAAATGTAAGATCACTAATGTGTTCTAATAAAAAAGCGCTGACTACTTGGGTTTTAATTAAAGTTCTCTTGGAGTTCTGTTATGGGCGTACAATGAGAATTGTTATAAAAAAGCCAACTGTGATGCTCCTTAGCTTTAATCCAGCTTTGAGAACATTTACTTACATTTACTCCTACACATATAATCATTTTGAGAAAACTCAAGGGTATTTACTTCTCCTTACCTAATAAGTTCTCCTGACTCTCCTCATTCTTCAAAATAGTTACTACCCTGCCAGCAGAGATGTAGCTAGGAGAAATGTACTTTGTACCTGGTAGGGCAAATAAAAGGTTAAATTAAGGCCCAGTTAGTAGTTTTCCAGGGACTAAGGGCTGAGAAGAGGAAAGCTGGACACTTTCTTAATCCCGCTTACCTCCTTTTCACTCTACTTCTTATTTCCTTCCCTGTCTTTTTCTAATCCAAGAACCACCTTGGCAGTATATTAACACATTTCAGCCTAATACAACATATACTAGCATCACTGAGGACCCAGCATGCACACAGAATTCTTCTAAGTGCTGTGAGTGACCACAACGATGAATAAGCTGTCCTTACCCTCAAAGTAATCATATACACAAGCATGGGAACACCGAGAATGTAGAGACTGACTCAAACCAGAGAACATGCGGAGGATACATGGAGAATACATTCATGCAGAAATCCAAAACATGGTTTGGCCTTAAAGAGCGATTACAGTTTCAAAGGTGAAGAGACAGGATTAGGTTGGATGGAAACTTAAGCCAAGGCATAAGAGCATGTGGGGTATTCAGCAACTACGGTGTCTACGGCATGGGGAAGGGAATGGAGCAAGTCATAGAGAAGTGCCTCAGGTTAGATCCAAAAAGGTCACGGTGCCCAGTGACCACCAACTCTGTAGGGCACTTGGATGAAGAAGCTTGGGTTGTGGCAAATTTGATGGTTTCATGGATATAGGCTGTCAATGACCAAAGGTTAAAACTAGTGTTGATCATTAAAAAAGTAAAGGCAAATGCTAAAATTTCCCAGCAACAGAGGACTTGAATGTAGTTGCAATTTGCAATGTCAGCTTCATTTGATTATGCATTACTACTCAATTTTAAAGAGAAGGTCGAACCACATGGCAGTGGATTTCAACCTTTTGAGGGAGAAATGGCATCCTCTGCTCCTATAAAACATATAAACATTACCAACCAAAAAAGGGAGAATGGGACTTCGAAATTCAAAGTTGAGGGCACCTGGCTGGCTCAGTCAGAGGAAGCATGCAACTCTGAATCCCGGAGTCATGAATTTGAGCTTCACATGGGGTGTAGCGAATAAATAAATAAAACATTAAAAAAGAGAGAGAGAGAGAGAGAGGTATTGGGTGGCTCAGTTGGTTAAGCATCTGACTCTTAATCTTGGCTCAGGTCATGATCCCACAGTTTGTGAGTTCGAGCTCCATATCAGGCTCTGTGCTGACAGCATGGAGCCTGCCTAAATTCTGTCTCTCCTTCTCTCTACCCCTCCCCTTACAACACATGTGTTCTGTCTCTCTCAAAATAAATAAACTTAAAAAAAAAAAAAAAGAAAGAAACTCAAAGTTCAATGATAGTTCCACAGGGATCTAAATATACTAGCTCCTGAAGATCTCATGGTCTAGTTAGGGTATACAGTTGGTTGCAGAGATTCATAAATAATACCATGTGTGATAAAGGCCATAATAGACTTATACATATAAGTGCTATTGTAATATACACTTGTGACTTATTACACATATTTCATTCCACCAAAGTTATTTCTGTGAATCCAAATAAGTCTCTAAACTATTTGTGCATCCAAGTAAGAAATTCTACAATTTATGGGGGGGAAATTACAAAAACTAGGAATTCTAGAGATACCAGCCCTCCCTATTGAGGGCTTCTCCTTGTATTTATTACTAGATGGCTTAATCAAAGCCAAATGACTTCATAAAGTTTCATTACATATTTTAATTTTAAAGGGAATTTTTCTTACATATTAAAAAGTTCTAGACTGCTTCATAAATAAAAAATCCCTAATTATTATAAATTTTAAAATAGGAACCATATAAGTCCCACAACATACATATTATGTTGTATTTTGTAGATGTTTAAGATTATTTCATTTTGAATAACTGAAATAATTAAGTGCCAGACTAAAAATAAAATACAGTGACAGGGAAGGAGAAACAAACCAGATGAATTATTTCTCCTGACAATAAAAAGTAAGCTATGTATCAATGACATTGAAAAAATCGATCTTTCCAACTCTGCCATATCAAAGAAGGAAGAGCATCTGGAAGATATGTGATTTGCTATGAGTAGTCTTTAATCATCCCTGTTAGTGAAGAAGAACACGGGTAGTGGTAAATAGCAAAGGCCTACGTCTTCTACCTTAAGCACTGGAAATTTATATGCTTTGTTTTTCCCAGGGCCTGGTTTCTTCACAGATGAACCTTCCACTCTATCTGTGGTTCCACACTTGGCCTGGACACTTGTAAGTCTCTTCAACCAATGCTATGAAGCCAAGAGTTTCTACAGTTGTCTTTTAAGTAAATTGTTAACATCTATACTCAACAAATGGGAGTCACTTCTTTTCATGTTTATGTTGATCACTGTCTTCCAGATAGAGAAAGTGCATGAGTCACCAGTCAAGCAGACTCCCACCAAAGAAAAGTTATTTTCCCATCTCTCTTCAGGGACGAGTACCATGAAAATTTCACAGAGGAAACAGACATGTCCAACTTATCTCAAGATGTTTTAGAAGGACAATTGAAAAATTAAATACCCCTGTCCTCTTATTTAGAGGTATAAAAATTATAAATTAACTACACAGTTACTGTTTGGCATTATCCAACTTAATTCTCATAATTACTCAATAAATAGATATAAATATCCCCAATGTACAGATAAGGCTGTGAGACACAGAGGGCTCAGCAACTTGCCTGGGGTCTTCAGGCTGACACATGGCAAAGGCAGTGACTCCCAAACCTGCACCACAACTCATCACAGGACTCTGACTTATGCCCTCATGGTGTCTGGGGCAATAATTAATCTGCACAGCACTCTAACAAAGGCATGTCCTTTTATTATGTTTTTACAGAGTAAGAACACTTCCAAATATTTGCATACATGCAATTTTTCCTTTGCTAGTATTGTGTTTTAGCTTTTAGCATATATCTAGGTTATCTAAAGAGCACTGTCAAGATAATTTAGATAGCAAAATGAACCGAAATAAGAACCAGAAAGAAAAGATATCTCACAAGACATTTATTTAAGAGGTAAAAAATATACTATCTGATTTATATACCTACCACATGTGTTACCTAAAACTTCTACACAAAACCTATTTTAAAGCATGCAAATTTAACATATTATGAAAGTCAGTATGCAAAACATCTTAAAGTGCTCTCTTTATGAATGCATGTAACAAAATATACTGATTATGCAAGCACATTTAATTGGACATAATTAAAATAATGAGGTTTAAATACTGATGATTTTAAGAAGAAAAAGTAGAAGTCAGAATTAGCCATGAGATACATTCAAAATGTTAATCAAACTTGCAATGTCATGACCACTTTAGCACACCATACTCCTAGTTTTTTTTTAAAAAAAAAA
The DNA here is from genome assembly GCA_017311185.1 of Proteles cristata cristata. Taxonomy (NCBI): domain Eukaryota; kingdom Metazoa; phylum Chordata; class Mammalia; order Carnivora; family Hyaenidae; genus Proteles; species Proteles cristata. The sequence goes on from JAESUZ010003977.1 coordinate 146,048, forward strand.
GAGCAATTCTTGGCCATTTTTGCCTGGTTCTAAACACTAGTGTAGACATGTATTCACTCAGTGATATAAGAGATTTTACTGGATAATACAATACTTGGCTCTTGGATAACATCATTTTTACAAATAACTTAACAGCTATATAGCAACCACTATTTTCTTTAAAGGAAGGCACCAAAATAACCGAAAAGATAAGAAAGTAATTTTTCCATAAGAAGAGTTGTGCTTAGTAAAATGGACACAATCTCAAAAGCTCTCACCAATGTCATTCTGATGTAAAGACATGAAATTTAGCTATTCTCTCAACTCTGGTGGCTTTAAAGTGGCTGAAGAAGACCAATAATATGTGAAAAGAACAGTTCTGTAGCTGTGAAGCCATATTCCTTTTACCTAGTATACAGTTTTTACTGTCTCCAATGCTATTGAAGAAGAGGCATTAGGAGCAAAATTCAATAGAGTAGAAGGACCTGAAACTTCTATTAAACTTCTCTTCTGACCTCTTTGTCTGGCTCACTAGCAACAAAATAGGAAAGGTGATGTAGGAGAAACTTTCATGAAATTACCTTAAGGCTAAAACTTTGTTTTATAAATGGGTATGTTTCAATTTTCTATTTTGTAGAAATGGAAAGCTTTAAGATCCACATGGACCTAAACCCTCTAAAATTTCTTAGAAAAAGCCCCAACATCCCTGATTAACTCTGACAATTAAAAGGAAAAAAGTTCACATTACCATACGAAGAGCAAATTGAGACAGAATTTGAAGGCCTGACCCAAAGGTATATAACCAGGGGATAGAGCAAAAGGATAAGAGAAAATTCTGGAATGAGCATCGTAAATCCTAGATCGAATTCTAGGTTAAAATCATTAAATTCAATTCAGATAGAACTTCATATTCAGAATATTGCAATGAGGAGATGACAACATATCAGTTCAAATTGGAAAGGACTAGGGACCCTTTCAGAAGTCTCTCTGTTTTTTAAGAATTTACCTTATGAGATTCTACATGAAAGCAGTACTCCAAATAGCCAAAGGCTCAAAACGTGAACCCTTCTGGCAATAACATTTCTCAGGACCTGCAGGCTAAGCATCCCAGCCTCCAAAGAGCACATGATACCCACCAACAGCTTCATAGTGCTTCTATCCCATCTCCTGAAAAAGCATTGGTTGAGATGAGGGAAAATAAGAAAAATAATGTTAGTTCACGAGGGCGATTAACAATATAAAATGTCTCTCAGAATTCATCGAAATAATGACAGAATCAGGAGAAAGGAATTAATGCATCTCAACGACATTCAGTATAATGAATGTAATTCCTGTCAAAAAAATGTATTATTCCAAAATCATTTAGTGTGATTGACAGCATCAAATATAGCAAAATGGATTTCTATTTCAAGATGTAGTTGGTTCTCTTCCAAGAGTTCAGGTTCACAGTGTTCCTTCTGCGCACCAGATGTCTGCCCCCGGGCTCCGAAACACCTATAACCCACCCAGGGGAACCACTGGCTTCCCACTGCCATGTACAGAAGAGATCACAAAAGGAAAGGATTCTTAAAAATCTGCTGTTTATGAAATCATTTAACTTCAGGTCAAACAATGAGATAGAGATGCACTAAAATACTTAGGAAATGAAAACTGCAACTAATGCTAAGAAATAAGCAGGTCAAAATGAAGGGAGGGAATTTATTTTTAAAAAGGGAGGGAATTTTATTTTGTGGGTGACACTAAAAGAGAAGAGAGAATTCTGTCATTTTACTACTAAATACACTATGTGTTAGTAAACACTCCCTTTGCTCTAGACCCTGAATGCAATATGTTTAGATAACTTCTGGTCAGGTTATACGGCTCTGAAAAAACAGGAACATCTGAGAACGGCAATCTTTCCTTCACGAACTCTAATGCTAATACCGTATTACAGGAAGCCCCTGAAAAAGACACAGAAGGCTTAGCACTTTTGTCTTATATAGGATTCAAATAAAATATCCCTACTACATACATATGGGTGTATGGTTAGATAGAAGAATAATGGTATTTTCAAGCATGGCAGCCTGGCATGGTGGTGCAGGGCACACATTTCAACACATTCTACATTTAAACTCTAGGTCTGAATTCTAGCTCTAAGAGTTGGTGGGTCTAAAACCTGTGGCAAATTCACGAACCATTCTGGACTTCACTTTCCTTAATGGTAAAACAATAATTACAACCACTGTACAGGCTCACTCTGAGGATTCATTCAGCTAAACCTAAGTGTTTGGGACAATGTCCAGTATACAGTAAGTACTTAATAATGTAAGCCACTATTATTTTATGTTAATTTTCTCATTTAATTCTTATGACACACCTGTGAAGTAGGTATTATTACTCTCATCTCGTGGGTTAGTAGAGTTAAGTAATCTGCCCAAAGTCACATAGAGATAATACAGGCCTTCAGACTGGATCAGTCAGGTCCAAGCCTACGCTCTTACCTCTACCTAATATTTCATATGTTACCTACAGGTCTTGCTCTTATGTCATAACATTTATCAAGGTGTATTTCGGTTGCCTTTTAACAGATCTTTCACCCTCAGAATAAACTCTGTGAGGACCGAGAATGTGTCCTGTTCATTCATTTCAACCCATTAGTCACAGGTGCTCACTCATCCACATCTCAGAGCTTTTGTGCCAGGCATTGTTAGGTCCTGGCATATTGTGCTGAGCACACAGGGTCCCTGTCCTCATAGAACTCAGAATCTACCCCAAAAGACAGATAATCAAGTAACTACAGAATTATAAATTGGTATAGTTGTAAAGAAGGAAAAGAATGGGGTGCCAGAAAAGAGCATAAAAGATTAAACCAATTTAGCGGGGTGAAATCCAAGAAGATCTTTCTGAAGAAGGGGTACATAAATTGAGAAGACTGAGGAGTTAGCAAGACGGAGAAATGGGGATATGAACCCCTTGTGTGTAGGAGCCAAGGAAAAGACTTCTTCATCTGGTGTGCGAGGTAGGGAAAGCCTGTATGTCTGGAAAGGAGCCAGTTTGGCAGACAAATGGTGAGTGCAGGGCAGTGAGATGGGAAGGGAGAGGTGAGAGACCAGAGCACACAGGACCATCAAGAACTTGAGAGCTGATCCCCAGTACAATGGGAATTCCAGTTGGGTTTTTAGAAAGTGCACTCTAGCTGCAATGTGGAAATTACACTGAGAAAAGTCAGGAGAAGAATCTGGGAAATCCACTGGGATGCTCAACAGCAGATGAGGGGTGGTGTGACGGCAGCATGGGACGAGGAGGGTAGAAGCGAGAGGTGGAAAGTGTACAGGCTCGATGTATACTGACCCTGCACCCCATGCCGAACACACTGCTTGACAGCAATAGGAATTTGGCAATTTGCGGACTGACTGAATGAGTGGTTCCTCAAGCAGAGTCGCTGCTGGTTCTAAGGCATCTACTACCCCACAGATGCGTGACCTCTCCCTGAGCAGTACAATCAGCTGGTGGATGTGACAGACATGGGAAGATGCAGAAGAAATGGTGACTGCATTCATAATCCACCTGGCAAGACTCCACTTACAAAAACCTCTTGATGTGTAAACGTGTCTTTGTGAAACAAAACGCCTCTCCCATTCTGACAATGGAAAATTTCAGAAGCCAGATATCTCTGCTGTGTGACTTTCCAAGCTTGTTAGAGAAATGTATTATGTAAAATAGCCTGGAGCCATGCTGCTAGAAACACCATAAAACACGAAGGGCGCTGAAAAAAGTCCTTTCATTTAAGAAAAAAAATGCTGTAGTTAGAAAGACAAAGTCTATTCGTTATTCTACCTTCTTTCTTGTAAAAATATGGTCTCTGTACTTCCTAAAATGGCAAAATATTTTGATTATCTATTAGCAAATTCAAATGCAGCATTAATACATTTCCTTATAATCTGATAAATTCACAAGGTCAGGACACAGAATGTCTTCCCCATATTATTTAATAATTTTGACCTTTTGTCCATAAGACATTTACTTTGTTAAAACTATAACTAAAGCCATTTGAGGGGTGCCTGGGTGGCTCAGTCAGTTAAGTGTCCAGCTTCAGTTCAGGTCATGATCTCATGGTTTGTGAGTTCGAGGCCTGCATTGGGCCCTTTGCTATCAATGTAATGCCCACTTCAGATCCTCCATCTACCTCTCTCTATGCCTCTCTTCCACGCGCATGCACACGTGTGCTTTCTCTCTCTCAAAAATAAACATAAAAAAACAAAAAACTAAAGCCATTTGAAAAATCCAGATACTTGTCCATGTGGTTATGAGAACAAAACAATCTATGACTATAGTCAAATAATTCAAAGTCTAATAATTAATCCCATCCCCTTGAAAATGTTTTCCCGTACTTGACCAAGAGTGTACATTAATAATAGGGTAACAAAGTGATAGGCTTATTTATATCAGCTGCTCCCTTTTGTGACAAAGTTAAACCTAACATACTTATCAATTTCTCAATAATTGAAGCTTTAGCTATTATCAACTTAGTTAAAACAGTATATTGACAGGGCGCCTGGGTGGCTTAGTCGGTTGAGCGTCTGACTTTCACTTAGGGCATGATCTCGCGGTTCGTGGGCTCGAGCCCCGCGTCGGGCTCTGTGCTGACTGCCAGAAATAAATTTAAAGAAAAAAAAATTTCTTTAATGTTTTTACTTATTTCTAGGAGAGAGAGAGAGAGACAGCGTGAACAGGGGAGGGTTAGAGAGAGAGGGAGACACAGACTCTGTGAAATAGGCTCCAGGCTCTGAGCTGGCAGTCAGCACAGAGCCCGGCCGGGCTCGAGCCCACGAGCCGCGAGATCATGCCTAAGTGAAGTCAGACGCTCAACCGACTAAGCCACCCAGGCGCCCCTAAAGAAAAAAAAAAAAAAAAAAAAACCAGTATATTGCCTAGGCCTAAAACAGTATGTTGCCTAGGCTAGGGTGATAAGCTCAAGTATTTGAGGGCACAAATAAAGCTTAATTTTGCATAGGAAAAGAATGCTCATCAGCAGAAGATTCTGCTCCAAGGTCAAGCCAAGAGTCTTACACTGCTTTGATCAGAAGGCCAACTACCAGTGCCTCTACTGCTGCTTTCAAAGAATCTAAAAGCACAGGTGGTAGAGATCAGAAGAAAAAAAGGGACTGCACTAGATTTCTGTATTAGAAACTTAATAAGCTTAAAAATAAAATATAGTTTGCCTCCTTCCATTTGGTAGGAAACCACTTTCCCTTACACTGGAAATAAAGCTTTATATGGTACACTCTGTACCTTTAGAATGCCTTTAGAGAGTCTTGAAAATGCTTTTTCTGCACAACCAGGGAAAGATACGTAAGAGCATCAGATAATTTTTTGGTACTGTTACTCTAAGAACTATTTCAAAGAATTATGGTAATCATGGCAGAGGTCTTTAGAAAACCTTAGATAAAAGTTTACTGAGGTTTGAAGTTGAATAAAATGAAGGTAGAAATTGTTCCATCTGTCCTTTGTCATTCAAGAAAACAAGACTGTATATTATTACCTAAAATTCATTTTTCCAACATATGCACAAATCGCTAATAGTGTAATTCACATAAACAAAGAGAAATGAATTACCTCAAATTTATGTTATTCTTATTTTATTAAGAAAGTTCTTCCTTCCTTTGAGTTTATACCAATGTAACTAGTACAAAATTACCTTTATTAGCAGGAAAAGTTATTTATTCCAGCAGGGAAAATAAAAGACTAAGCCTGGGTAATGGACAGCTATTAATTATGAAGGGAAATGAAAAAATACCATACCTTAAATCTAATGTTTTAGTAAAAGTGCAAACTTATCAATGAAATTGTAAGTAATATTCCATGCTATAGAAGTACATAAATTAAATGTTATTTCTATTCTCACAATCACCTCAAGACAACAGATAGCTCAACTGAATTAAAGTCGTATATTCTCATTTTTGCTAAACAATCTGTTCACACATTGCAAGGCTATTTAAAACAAATATATTCCAGAGTGCCTGGGTAGCTCAGTTGGTTAAACATCTGACTCTTGATTTTAGCTCATGTTCTCATGATTCTAGAGATTAAGCCCCATGTTGGGCACTGCACTGACAGCATGGAGCTTGCTTGGGATTCTCTCCCTTTCTCTGCCCCTCCCCGGCTCTCTATTACTCTTTCTCTCAAAAATAAATAAATAAATACATATTTTTAAAAAAATAATAAAATAAAACAAATATATTCTAAGCCACTCATATATCAACAGGGAGGGCTAATATTTCTAAACTAAATAACTTAATTTTTTTTTTAGTTCATTTATATATTTTGAGAGAGAGAGAGAGCACATACAGGAAGGGCAGAGAGAGAAGGGGAGAGAGAGAATTCTAAGTAGGCTCTGAACTAGGTGCAGAGCCTGATGAGGGGCTCAAACTCACAGACCATGAGATCATGACCTAAGCCAAAATCAAGAGTCAAGATCAAGATGCTCAATGGATTGAGCCACCCAGGTGCTCCATTAACTAAGTAACTTTAAAATGAGGTATTTCAATCCATCATAATCCAAACATAGTTTTCAATAGCACAGAGTACAAAGTTACCCTTCATTTGAACCAAAATCTCAACCATCTAAATTATTTTTTCTTCATGTTATAGGTTGTTTATTGTCAAGTCCATAATCCTTTGATACTTTCTTAAACAGATGAAATTTGCTTTCTTACCCTTGGGAAATGACAGACTATAGAGATATCTGAGAAATACGATGAAATTAGTTTAATTACTTCATGTCGACTTGGTAAGTCACTGCTCTTTAATGCAAAAACTGCCACTTGTAATTAATGACTGTCCACACTATTTCAATTGATCAAATGTCTACTATACATAAAACATTGAAAGAAGTTCTGTATATCTTACAGCAATTCAGTGGAGAAGTCCTGTCCCAAGGGTATGTAAATCTGAAGTACAAGAAACCTCTGGATCAGTCCAACTAGAATGAGAGAGGGAAAATATACATTCATATGAGCAAACCATTTATATGTGCATATAAACAAATACAATCACATACCATCAACAAACAGCTTTTAACGTTTCAGTAATACAGACCTGTGAGAGCACTACCCATGAGTTACAACCTCATTAACAAAGCAAAAAAGTTGATGAAAATCAAACCAAACTCTAACAACAAATGTTGCCTTTTAAAGTCCCATCTGTGGGGTGAAATTTTTATAAAAATTTAAAAAATGGTAATTTTTTATTTACTATTTTTTTTTAATGTTTTTTTTTTTTTATTTATTTCTATGAGAGAGAGAGACAGCGTGAGCAGGGGAGGGTCAGAGAGAGAGGGAGTCACAGACTGAAACAGGCTCCAGGCTCTGAGTTGGCAGTCAGCACAGAGCCCGACGTGGGGCTCGAACCCACGAACCACGAGATCATGACCTAAGCGAAAGTCAGACGCTTAACCGACTAAGCCGCCCAGGCGCCCCTATTTACTATTTTTATTAGGTTGCTAGAGAACGTACATAGAAAGAACTGCATTCAACAGAAACATATAAAATTGAACTACAGATTCCCATCAAGGTTGCCATAAAAGCATATGGCGATTATTTTTACCCACTGACAGTTTTAGCTGCACTAAACAACTTAATAAAAAACAATAGATCAAGAAAAACAATTCTAATTATGGCAAGAACAACTGTAGGTTTGATGAGCCGTGTCTAGTTCGTATGCTTTTAGATGTGTCCACAGTGAGATGGATGGAAGAACATATTTTCATTTATAATACCTTTTGTTAATTTCACATACTTTTAATTAATTCAAAGCTCACAAACTGCAAACTGATTGCTTTTATTCCCCATCACCAGCTTCATCTGAATTAAAAATATATGAAGAAAAGCCAACCCCTATGGCACTTTTGATAGCTGAAGTCTACAACTGTTTCAAAAATCAATTGATTTTATATTACCTTTTCAGACCTATTCACTTAATTCCTTTCCTCTTAGGTTTTGAACCTTTGCTTGATATCTCAATTATGATGCTCCTAATGGATGCTTTAGAATCACTTCGTCCTGAAACATCCCTTTTAGGAACTTTTTTCCTAAAAAAAAAAACTTTGTCAAGAAAGTGGAACTTTGTCAAGAAATGGAAATGTTTTCACTTGGCTGTGAACCTCTCCTACAAATCCAATAGTACAGGGCAACGCTTGAAGAAGGTGACTGGTCTAAAATGCATGTTACTTTTTATTTATTCTGACTTAGTAGGCTTAACAAATTTAAATACTTTAAAGTAACAATACAAGTTTGGATAGTTTGCATATCCTTTCTTGTTTAGAATTCCTTCAGCGAACTGTTTTCCAACATTCCTGAACAACTTAAAGAGTTTCCACCTTTTATGTGAAATTTAGTTTTTAAAAATTAAAACATATTTGGTCAAATCTGCTTACTATCTTTTACATCAGACATATAAGGATAACTTTTACTCATAATGTCGAGCTTATAAACTGCCCCGGAGAGCCATCACAGAATATAATGATATAATGGGAATAGGGAGTAACAGGCTTTGACCTTTGAAAATTGTCCAGGAACAGGAATTTACCAAATTTATGGAAAAAGTCAGTGAGGCAACCTGAGTTCTGGACTACAAAACCAATGTGAGACATCAAAAATGAGGCCAAATCGAATAAACCATCATTAATTAATCTCTCTCTTGCACCTTCCACTGATTGGCCCTATGGTGCTTGTCCATCGCACAATGGCCCTCTGTATGTAGAGCTGAGAGGGCACCTGGATAAATGAAGTCAGTCTTCACAAAGGTCCCTAAGTTGTGTCCCACATCTCACTGAATCACTGTTCTCTTTCAAACACAAGGAGCTCCACATATAGGGCATTTTCCTATGAACATTTTTAGATCTGAAAGACACTTGCTCTCAAAAAAAAGAAAGCTTTGTAATTCTACTTTCTCACATTTAGAAGCCCTAGTTTCCAAAAGGCTTCACTTCTAAGATTAAAAGAAGTATGACAACACCATATGGTGATGATCTGACAAAGAAAAAAGTACTTTAATAACATTTGACATACACTGATCCTGTATGTCGGAAATGCTAAATAAACTCTATAGTAATATTTTTTTCCAGTGGCCTAGTAAATTTAAACTGACTTTTCATGTCTACCTTCTATTGAAAATCACTCTGATGCTGAATGTGAACTACTATTAGTCCAAAAATGCCCATCGAGTATATAAAAATTCATAAAAAATTAGTCTTTTTACTGAAAAATGCAGGTTTCTGAAGTTTTCTAATCTGTTCTCCACTGAAATAAACTACCTCTATTTTTAAGGGCACAGGTCCTTTTTCCCCTTGAATATTTTCAAACACATTTAACTGGTAAAACACCATTCGTTTTTTAAGCAGCGGGTTTTATACCTGTTCCCGCACAGCCAGTAACAGATGGATGCTGAATGTATAGCTCACGAGTATTTGTTTCACCATTTAAGTATTTGGGACTAGAATACCGCACGGTAATTCTTTCCAAGTGCCCTGCTAAGTCATGGCTGAAGCTATTTCCTGGTTCCCAGGGCAGTCTTGATATGCCACAGCACAGCTCTCCCACTTCAACTCGGAAGACAGCAAACAGCTATGCCTCTGTTACTGGGGATTCCATATTCCTCAGGCAAATCAGAAAACCTTTCTGGGCTCTTTCCCTTTCATGTGTAAAACTGGGCTAACAAATCAGGTCTGTACCTCACAGGATTATCTGTATGGATTAAATTAGATCTATCACTGAATAAATATTTATTAAGCATCACTACATGCTAGACTCGATGTGAACATTTTTGTAATGATTAAGACAGCCATATCTCTGCTCTCTTGAAACTTCCAGAAAGAAGTTCAGGGTGCAATGAAAGCATATGATCTTGGGTCATTGGAGGAAAAAAAAAGATGAGTGAAGGTTCTCTTGCAGAAATAACATTGGAATTCAACTGGAAAGAATAAGCAGGGGTTGAGTGGGCGAGGGAGACGAAGGAACATACAATACAGGGAGAGGGAATACTCCATCATATGATGAAAGAAGCCATGATAGAATGGATGGATTTAAAGACATAAAGGCCTGGTAGGAGAGGCAGAAAGGGAAAAGCAGCAGGAGGTAATTGTGGCAAGTAGTTAGGATCTCAATCATTCAGGGCCATGAAGGCCATCCAAAGGTTATAGGTCACCCCAAAATCAATGGGAAGCCACTCATCCATTCATTAATTTATTTTACACAGACTTACTGAATGTCTACTGTGTGTTGGGCACTATTGTAGGTGAACAAAATAGACTGAATTTCTGTGCTGGGGGTGCTTACTTTCTGGTGATGGTAAGAAAAACATTTTTTAAAAACCCAAAGAAACAAACAGCATGTTAAATGGTGAAAGTACTATGGGAAAAGGTAGAGAAAGGTAAAAGGGATCAACAATATGTGGAAGGGATATAAATTACAGGGCAGGTGGGGCTCTCATTGAGAAGATGACTTTTTTTTTTTTAAATGTTTGTTTTTGAGAGAAAGACAGAGACAAAGCATGAATGGGGGAAAGGCAGAGAGAGAAGGATGGAGATACAGAATCTAAAACAGGCTCCAGGCTCTGAGCTGCCAGCACAGAGCCCAATACGGGGTTTGAACTCAAATGGTGAGATCATGACGCTTAACTGACTGAGCCACCCAGGCGCCTGGGAGAAGATGACATTTTATTTATTTTTTATTAAATTTTTTTAAAATGTTTTATTTATTTATTTCTGAGAAAGAGAGAGAGGCAGTGTGAGCAGGGGAGGGTCAGAGAGAGAGGGAGACACAGAATCCGAAGCAGGCTCCAGGCTCTGAGCTAACTGTCAGCACAGAGCCCAATTCGGGGCTCAAACCCACAAACTGTGAAATCATGACCTGAGCCGAAGTCGGACACTTAACTGACTGAGCCACCCAGGTGCCCTGAAAATGACATTTTAATAAAGGCCTAAAGGAGGGGAGAGGGTGAGCCATGCGGCTTTTTGGTAAAAGAAAGCTCTAGGCACAGGATTACCAGCTTGTGCACAGGTGCTAAGGCAACAGGGCAGCAGACTATGTTTGAACCAGCAAGGAGACCTGTACAGTCACAGCAGAGTTAACAACAGAAAGAGCAACTGGACGTAAGGTCAGAGAGCTAAGAAGGCACCAAATACTGCAAGGTCCTACAATTCTTTGGTTTTGAACCCAGAGAGATGGGGCATTTTCAGGAGAGGAGAGCCTTGCAGTTCAAAGTACTGCTCTAGCTGTGAAACTGACGACAAACTGTAGGGAAGCAAGTAAAAAAATACAGGGAGGCCAATGAGAAGGCAGCTGCGTGAGACATTCGAACGAGCCTGAGGTAATGGTAGCACTGGAGGTGACAAGAAGTAGTATCAGACTCTGAATCTAAGTTAAAGATAGAACAAACGAGATCTTCCTGATCGACTGAACGTAGAGAAGAAAAAGTGGACGAATGTCAGATTTTTTGAGCCACTGAAAACACAAGGTGCTAACAACTGAGATGTGGCTGTCTGCAGCAGGAGGAGTAATTTCTAGGGTTAAGCAGTCCAAGTAGAAATGTCGTACAAGCAACTGAAACTACAAGTCTGGAGGTGGGTTTTTTTTTTTTTTTTTTTTTTTAATGTTTACTCATTTAAGAGAGAGAGAGACAGAATGCCAGTGCGGGAGGGACAGAGAGAGGGAAACACAGAACTGAAGCAGGCTTCAGGCTCTGAGCTGTCAGCACAGAGCCTAATGCAGGGCTTGAACCCACAAGCCGTGAGATCATGACCTGAGCTCTAGTTGGCGCCTAACTGACTGAGCCACCCAGGCATCCCTACAAGTCTGGTGTTTGAGAGAGAAGTCTGATTTGGAAATAAATGTAAGCTGGAGTAAGACAGAGATGGCATTTAAGACCATGAGACTAGCACTGATAACCAAGGGAGGAAATGCAGAACGAGAGTCAAGGGTCAGGTCCACGGGCACTGCAACATTACGTTGGGCTGGGGAAAAAAGGAAGAATCATGAAAGGAAACCAAAAGGAAGACTAGTGAGGTAGAAAGGGAACTAGGAGGTCGGGCATCCTGGAAGATGAGTGAAGAAAATATACTAAGGAGGAGGGTATCAGTCAAATGCTGATATGTCAAGCAAGATGAGTGTTGAGATGAGCCAATGGATTCAGGAATACAGAGATCACTAGTGACCTTGACAAGAGCATTATCATTAGAGTGGTGAGGTCAGGCCACTGAAGGGTTTTAAACAGAGCAAGTCATAATGACATTTATTTTAAAAAGAATACCAAAATGGGAGTTGGGGGAGACGGGGGGCGGGGGGAACCTCATAAAGATGACCTTATCTTCCAGAGCAGACGAAACTCAGATAAACACAAGGCTTCAGGGATACTGATCCCAAGAGACACACCACTGGATCCAGATGCCATTGGCAAAGAGAACAGTAAGTTCAAACAAAAGCCTTAAACAGAAAGTCCTGGGGACAGCCCATCCAAATGACAGATGTCTGCATGTACAGAGCTCCTTCTCATAAGGGCAGCTCCATAGCATGATCCAGGAGGAAGAGCAGCATGGGTTTATTTAGTTAGATAATCATTCATTTAAGTCTGGTTGGGAAGGTGAGCTGGTTATAATCATAAATTATAACCCAAATTGTTACAGTTTCTTAATGTAGAATATTTAACAAACTTAATAAGCTCCAACTATATATGATATACTAAGTCAGGCGTACAAGTGGATTGTGCAAGATTCATGCACTGGAGAAGTGTATAATCTGATCATCAATATCACACCTTCCTCTATTTGATTAGATATTAAGTAAAAAAAAAACAAATGAGCCAAACTCTGGCATTCAGTGATGCTCAAATATAATTTAGAAATATCATTACTTAAAATGAAAAGTTAGGGGTGTTTGGATGGCTCGGTCAGTTAAGAGTCTGACTCTTGATTTTGGCTCAGGTCATGATCCAATGGTCGTGAGATGGAGTCCCACTTTGAGCTCCACGTTGGGCGTGGAGCCAGTTTAAGATTCTCTCTCTCCCTCTTCCTCTGTCCCTCCTCTGCTAGCACTCTCAAGCACATGCTTTCTCTCAAAAAATTTTAATGAAAAGTTAAACATGCTTACTTTCATCATTAAACTTTTTTCCTAACTACCTAATATAGTAGGAAACACATATGGGATACCTAATGTCAAGTTTGCATAAAGTGGATGTTTACTCTTAAAATAGGAATATATAATGGTAACTGAATTAAATTTAGAATGTAAATTGAAAGCTAATTCTCCATTCAAGACACACCATTTAAGTTTAACAACAGCTTCACACAAAAGGTCATTTTATACAAGTAAAAACAGCTCTAAAGTTCCTTTATCAAAAATTACAACTAATTAATCTTAAAGGCATTAGCCCAAGGCAGACTCTGTAAACTATCTCATTTGTTATAGTACCACACATGCTACAGAAGAGCCAGATTAATTTTTAATTGCAGGGCATTGTACAAGAAACACATTAAAAGATTCTTCTGTTTCTTCCAATTAAAACTATCATTTTTCCTTTTAAAAAGCAATTATAGCACACTAAATGTTTTATTTCTAGAAAAAAAAATTCTTAGAGAAACGTAAGTAAAGGGAGCTTGTCTTTAGTCACTGAGTATCTGGTAGAGGAGAAATCTTTCTCAGATCCAACTGAGAAAGGTTACCAGAAGTGATTTGATTCTATCGGTATCACGATTACGTACATAGATGCTAAGGGCATTACAAAAAAGTATAGGCCAACAAGGGAACCTTGGTATAGAACAAAGTCATGTTCCTGCAAATCAGATATACTCACCTCACAAAGTCAATATCCTTAAAAAAAAGATGGATCGTATCTCCTGTAATAATAATAACCTACAGTTTCAGGCATATTTCTCCGGCTCATCTTCGTTCACCTAACTTATCAGCCTATACATTTTGTTGGGAATAAAAAAAAAACCTCTACAGTTAAAAAAAACAGGAACTATGAGGAAATCATGATTTTAAAAGGGTAGTATATTAATAAAAATTATTTTAAAAAGATTATCTCCTCTCTTTCAGGTTCTGTTTCTTATTTTAGAAAGAAACACTGGCAAACTATTTTAAAATTAATCACCTTCCATCTATAATTTCTATGACTCCATTTATGTCTCAGAAATCTAAAATAGCATACAGTACCTTGAAGTGGTAGCTAAAGCAGAGCCTGTGAAAGTTTGGGAAGCTGAATTAAAATGCAAAAATCAGGTACCAAGAACAGATCTTTTCATAGTACCATAAATGTTCTTTTTTAAACTTATTTTTATTTATTTTTTTTAGAAAGACAGAGAGAGTGTGAGCTGGGGAGAAGGGCAGAAAGAGAGAGAGAGAAAGAAAGAAGAGAAAGAATCGTAAGCAGGCTCTATGCTCAGTGTGGAGCCAGACAGGAGCACTTGATTCCATGACCCTGGGATCAAGACCTGAGCCAAAATCAAGAGTTAAACATTCAGCTGACTGGGTCACCCAGGTGCCCCTCAATTAATATTCTTAATTGATAAAGGAACAAATAAGTAAATGATGAACATTAAAAAAAATGGCTGCTTATATTTAAAATATCATCTGAAATCTATAGTTAACATATAGCATAAAGTTGATGAAAATCTGCTTAATCATTTTGAAAAGTTATATTTCTTACATTACCATCAGTTTTACTCGAAGCCTAATTTGATAGGTGACAGAGCCTTGAATTTTAACCTCGGTTCTGCCAATAAACTGGGCTTCTGATCGTAAATTCAGGTGATCTCTCAAGGTTCCTCCTGCTTTAAAATGCTGATCCCAATTTCCAAAGCAAGAATTGAAAATCTATTCTTTGGGCTTTTGTTGAAACACATTTATATCTAAACATATTAAATATTAATATTCCTAAGGGTATTATAAGCTGATGTGTCATTAAGTAGCGCCTTTTACAGTATCCTATACAACTTTTTTTCTCACAAATTCATTTCTATAATTTAGGAACTCTTGGGTTTATTTCAAAGCTTACTCTTATGTGATTTCTTGGTGAGAAGCCAACCTGAGTGTGTTCATTGCAAAAGAACTACTGTCAGGATTCAAAGAGTTAATAAATGTGAAATGTCAGGGAAGTCATAGGCACACAGTAATTACTCAGTAACTACCAGTACTATGATAATCGATGACTATCAAATAATCTTTTAAATCTTCTTACAAATACTTCGAGATTTCAAATTAACAGGGAAATGGAATATATACTTATTTAATATTTATATATGTTTAATATGTATTAAGTAACATTTAATATATAAAACCTGGCAAAGGTTACTTCCCAAATGAAAAACAAGCCTACCACTTTAAGTAAACAGATGCCAATAAAAGTCAAACTAATAATGCCTGTGTAGTAGGCCTAAAAGTATAACTTTAGGAATGAAATGTTAAGTTCTAATATTAAAAATCTTACTTACGGATTTGCTTATTCTCCTTTGGTAACTGAATTTTGTTCGTCTGACTACTGCCTTCGAGGACAAACACAAAGCTTTTAACTTCTTTATCAAATTCCTATAGAACAAAAATACAAACAGTGAGATTTGGCTTCGATTATAAAATTAGAGCTGCAAACCCACAGGAAAAAAAGTCCCAAATTCAAATGACTTAAAAGTGGGCTCAGGCCTTGATGATATTCTCACCCGGAAGCATGCTAGGAACTGGACTACAGAAGCCACACTATGTCACTTGACAAATCCTGTATTGTATCAAGAAACTCTTCCTCCAAATGGTGACCAGTTCACCAGTTTCAGGGATTCCCGCTACTAATTTAGTTTCCAGAGCTTAGTTACCTTTCCTTTCATTTCATCTAAGTGCTTCTGTCTACTGGCACAGGCTGAACATCACCCCATGTTACAGTACAAAAAAATCATCTAACCTAAATTGTATCTGGTCCGGAAGTTCCTTGCTGTCTGGCCATGGCTCATACAGAATTAATTATGGCCTTATTTCATCTACTGGCAAATACTAGTCCCCTAATGAAGTTCTATATATCATCTAATCAAAATCAGTACTAGGTAAAGTGTTACAATGAAGGTGAACTAAAAAACTAAGGTAGAAGGAACATAAACAAAACAAAACAAAACCTGAAAATAAAAAGCCTCCGTATATGTGATGGTCCAATTTATATGACCTAAAAGTGGTAACGGGAATAGTTTTGTTTTGTTTTGATCTTGAAGCAAATTCCAAATCTGAGTATAAAGACCCATCATAATATTTCACAGATCCTCCCAATTTTCGTTCCTGTATGTGTTATGAAATGCATCATAACTAACGGCCGCTAAGAATTAAATAACATTCAAATAAATCTGTATTGTATCCATCACAATAGCATATCTCATGTATTTGGAATGAACACAGAGTGTATTATTTATTCCCTCTATATGCAAGTTGGGCATATACTTAAAACTTTTCAACAGCTTACCCAAATCATCAACATGGTCCATAAACCCTCATGTAGTCTGGTTGCTGCCTGGTTTTTCAAACCACATTCTCTCTCTCTCTCTCTCTTTATATTCTAGCCTTAGTGGCATTTTTGCAATCTCTTAAAAATTCTAAGCTCTCTCCAGCACAAGGAATTTGTATGTGCTTTTCCCTTTGCCTGAAACACTCTTCTCTCTACCAGCCCCATACAGTGCATAGTTAGCTCTTAGAGATCCAATGTCATTTCCCTGGGGAAGACTTTCCTACACTCCCTGCTTTATACCCTCAGAGCATCTTTTAACTCTCATTCACTGTTTTTTTTTTTTTTTTTTTAATTTATTTCTAGGAGAGAGAGAGACAGCGTGAGCAGGGGAGGGTCAGAGAGAGAGGGAGTCACAGACTGAAACAGGCTCCAGGCTCTGAGCTGGCAGTCAGCACAGAGCCCGACGCGGGGCTCGAACCCACGAACCGCGAGATCATGACCTAAGCGAAAGACGGACGCTTAACCGACTAAGCCACCCAGGCGCCCCTCTCATTCACTGTTAAGAGCTGTAGATTTTAAGCCAGTTGCTTACCCTCTCCATGGCCTCAGTTTTAACATCCAGAAAATTGGCATAAAGTACATATCTCACAAGGCTACTGTATAGATCCATATAGGGTGCTTAACGCTGGACATGGCAAACAGTAAGCACTCAGTTAACAGTAGCTTTAAAGAGTTATCCATAGAACAAGGTCCACAGAAAAACATTTTTCTCTCAGTTGTACAGAAGAGGAGAGAAAGAGAAAAGAACAGAGATGGATATAAGTTTTTAGATCTGGTGGCAGCAAGCTGAGGTGGTTTCTAACTGATGGCCATCAGTTTTCCCTGTGAAATGGGGCATGAGGTCTTCTGGTGAGTCACTGAAAAGGGCCTGTCCTGGTTGTAGGTTCAGAAGTAGGGGGTAGAGAGAAGTGGTGGCTGAAAACCTGAAGATAATGGAGAAATAATCATTTTAGGGGCACCCGGGTGGCTCAGTTGGTTGAGCATCCAACTTCGGCTCAGGTTAAAATCTCAGGGTCTAGGCTCGAGCCCCGCGTTGGGCTCCGTGCTGACAGCTCAGAGCCTGGAGCCTGCTTTGGATTCTGTGTCTTCCTCTCTCTCTGCCTCTCCCCTGCTTGTGCTCTGTCTCTCTCTCAAAAATAAACGTTAAAAATAATAATAACAATAATCATTTCAAAGACTAAGAGAACATAAAAAGAGAATTTTCCAGGCTGTTCAAGTTGAATTTATTCTTATTATTTATCAAGTATTATTAATCTAAGAGGCTATAGATATTTTCTCCAAAGTTACTGAGGAGCCCCAAAACCAGCTCGGAAAAGATAAATGACTGGGGATTCTGAAATGGTTGGCCTTCGCTAGGCAAGCGCTATGAGAGAACAAAGAGCAAGGGCATTCAAGGTTTTGCCCGAGAAGTGACTGAAATTACAGACTGTGGATTCTGGGCTAGAGTAAAGGAAGTGAAAACAGAGAATGTACATGCCTAAATCAAACTAAGCACAGGTGAAGAAGAAAGGCTGATGGCCTGAAGGTCTCAATTACATTGAAGAACAAATCTAGTGAGAGTAACTGAGCAAACATCCTTAAGAACTGAAGCTCGGGGGCAGAGGGGCCTGTCTCAATATCTTACTGATTTCAGAGGCCCTACAGTTTGCAGTGATAAGGTCCAGGGTGTGATAGTGGTAACAGGGGCCTGACACAGAGCGGGAAGAGGTCATCAGTGATGAAGCAATCAAGAAATTGAGAAGCTCAAGGTTTGGAGAGATTTTCCTCACACACACACTGAAGTCACCTGAAACAACAATGGAACTTGGCTTACAGAGAAGGCTTATAAGCCATGTGCCAAAGTCTTTTTAAAGGACTGAGGAGCGGTTTCTGGGAGAGCTGCAACCAACAGTGTCATGAAAGGGTTTTGAATGAACCAGTAAATACAGTTCTGAAACCTTATCAAGTCCCTTTTGTTATAACCTTCATTCTCATTTCATTCCGGGATTTAGATGGCTCTAACTTCTAGTACTTACTTTCCAAATCACAGATGGACTGCCAAGGATCTTCCATTTTGCTCCAGGATTTTTGCCCTGAGCACTAAAGATTTCAACAAATGCACCTCCCTAGAAAACAAAAACGACATGTTTCAATTATAGTGAAAGATGGTGCTAAGGAGGAAATACTACCCACTACAGAGTCTATAACTGCTATTCCAGGCATCTGTCCATTGAATAGATCTGGGAGGAAACATTACCCCTGTTATAATTCCTACATTACACTCTGATTGTACTTAAGCCACAACCATTCTGATTTGGGTCACCTTGGAGACATGGTGAAAGGAATTTTTTTTTCAAAGCACAATAAACATTAAATTATGTTTACAAACCCTACACTCTCTCAGTGTGGGGTTCATTTATTTGCCATGCATAAATCATGTTTACGAAACATTCTAGTCATCTCTGACCAAAGGGTTTAACTCAACTCCAGAGTCAGGCTAATAAATTCTGATAAATTACCTGTGGCTACAAGCTTTCCAGTCATACTGACCAGAGCTCCAACATTAGCTTTGACAGTTATTAAATGTCTGACCTTGAGAGTTACTTAACTTCTTGATTCTCCATCTGTAAAATGGGTTATTGGATTACATGGGATAGTAAATAGCTCATCAAACACAATACCTTGTACATAGCAAGGGCTCAATAGTGTCAGCAATAATTATTCAAAAAAAGGGGTAAAATTGAATACATTGGCTCTGGTCAATAAAAAAGCTTAGGAAAGAGTGAGGGTTGGGAGATGATTCTTATTCTGAGCATTCCTAGACCTTTTTATATATTTAATATAATTTGGAAATCTATAAAATCTGTATAAGAAAAATAGAGAATCATTTCTATAGACATGCTATGTATTTCCTATTGTAAACCTGACAATACGGAGGCCCATGCTTATGGAAAAATACTGAACACATAACTCAATATCCATAAGCCTTAATTATCAAAGAAAAGAATTAAGATGATTATCTCTGAGGAAGAGCTAATTGGAAGAAACTGAGAACCTGAAGACTAAATATGCTTTTCTTTTATAGTCTGTTTTAATTATAAGCAACACATGAGCAAATCTGTCTGATTTTTGTAAAGAATTTCCAGTTTTTAATTATTCTCAGTAATACAAAGATATTTTGGTTTCTGAATTTTAACACAACCACTCTAAGACACTTAATTTCTTCCTTAGGCAGTATTATGTGCAAACTGTGTGTAGGAAATAATTACTATAAATTACTATAACTTCTGGTATTAGGTCATATATCAATAAAAATTATAAATCTGAGGCTTTTTTTTTTTCTTTTTAAAGAGAAAACTCCTTGTACCTGGCAATATACTTCTCCCTTCCTCTATCCTTCTGCTTTCTCTGATTTTCCAAGTTTCCCACAGTGGGCATATGCTTTTCATAGCAATATATTTTACCTATATTATGTGAGAGAAACTCTTAAAATTGTTCTAACACACTCAATGATATCAAGAGTAGAAGAAAGAGAACAGCAGATTCCCTGGAGGACACCCTAGGAAGGCAAGTAGCATTTGATGAAAAGGTAGAGGCAACAAAGAAGTGACCAACGGATGGCTGTTCCAGCTCAGGACAAAATCTTTCATCGCAATGGCAAGACAAGGATGGTAAACAGATCGTAAACCGAGAATGTAACCTCAAGTAGAAGTGGTTAAGGGAAGGCAGGAGATTAGGGTTTAAAAAAAAACAAACAACAAAAAAGAAGGCAGGGGACTAGTGGTGTGAGGCGTGCAGGCCATGTTTTGGAGACAGTAGGATACTCAAGGTGACTGAGGAAGGCCCAGGAGCAGTTTCCGCAGTGTGATCTTTGGACAGCCTGTGTCAGAGTCAATTGCAGGGAAGTTTTTACAAAGGTCCTTCAATGTAGTTCCATCTACCGAGCTCATTCACTAGATCTGGGGTGAGAGTCAGAAAATCCACATTTTCACAAGTACCTCCGTGTTTAAGAAATCATACATCCAGTTTTAGCGAGAAAGAAAATAGTACTTAGCCGAAATTCGTATTTTCCTTCCCAGTTTCACCCACTCATGCATTCGCTCATTCACTCTCTTCTGAATAGATTGTGAGATACCACTGTGCATCAACAGTGAGGAGGCGCTTGGTAAAACTCAAGATTTATGGGCCCTGCCCTTAAGATTCCGATTCAGGAGGTCCGGTTGGAGGGGCTGAGATCTGCATTTTAATCAGAGTCACAGGCAATCCGTACACCTTGAAAGAACTTGAGCTGGAGATTGAACAAAAGCCAAATCACATGTCCAAACCCTGGCTGCCTTCTTCGTTTTTCTTTTGGAGTCAAGACCACACTCATCAGTACTTCCTCCTCACCCAGAAAAACACCGAGTTATGGGAAAAGGAGGAGGGAGCTTTGTCCTCACCCGGAATACGAACTACCTCACCCTAGAGGAGAATGCTGTAGACAGGTTGGAGAGCCGTTTCGGGTTACCTGGTACTCATTTTTGAACATTCCCGCAGGGGGCCCAGGGCTTGGGGGGCACGGAGTTCAGGGCGTCCCGGGAGTGGCGTGACCCTGACGGCTGGAAACCGGCGGGCGGGAGCCCCAAAGCCCGACGGCAGGGAAGGGAAGGGCTTCGTGCTTGGCCCCGACTCTTCTCAGCCCCCGGTCAGCTCCACGTCGAGCCCCGCACCATCGCGACCCCCGCCTCAGGGGTGCCCGGGCAGGAGAAGGCGCAGCTGCCTGGGCGGGCTCCGGACGGCCCCTGGGGAGTGATTGTGTGCGTAACCTACGAAACGGGGCGCCGGGCCACTGAGCCACCGAAAACCGCCCGCTCGCCCGGGAAAGACGGGCGCGCTCCCGCCGTCGCCGCCGCCCCTCTCCGCCCCCGAATTCGATCGGAAAGGGGAGGGGTCAAGCGGCGCCCGCGATCGGGCCGCACCCATTGGCTCCCGCGAGGCGCCTGCGCGTTGAGCCGTGTGGGCTTCTTGCCTACGGGAAAAAGAGAAGACGCAGTGACGTCGACGTTGCCCTGGCAACCTAGGGACACTCGTGGAGTTGGTGGACCGCCCCACCTGTGACCCGCGCTGTCTCAGGTCGTGACCTGTGTGAGCGACAAAGCCTAAAATGAGCCTGCTTTAAGAGCTGCCGCTGGTGCTGGACTCTTCTAGAAAACCTGTCGCGTCGGTTTGGTCTCTCTTCATTATAACACCGTTAACTGGTAGGTTGCTGAAGGAAAGAGGCCTGGAATCGTGGAACCCTCACATGGCTTTGGTTCGAAGGTTCCCAAACTTGGTCCCGCCGAGGCAGTAATAAGGTCTGGTATCCCCGTTCATTGTTTCAGAAGGCCTAAGGAAGTAGGAGTACTTACTCAAAATCACTGCGCAGGTTTTTTGCTCAAAATAATAACAATACATTATTGACTCACGCACTTTCCTAAGTTTAACTATTCGATTACTTCGTTTCTTGGTCAGAACCACTCTTATAAGGTAGGCATTATTATCAGTCTTTGGGTTAGGAAGGTAAAATAGCATGTCCAAGATCACATGGTCGGGCACCTGGGTGGCTCTTCCGCTCAGGTCATGATCTCACGTGGCCGATAAGTGATGGAGTTGTTGTGGTGCTTTTGCCTAATGCGGTACTCAAAGCTGAGTTAGGTCGTGGTATAAGCACGTGTTATAAGCACAGTAAGCACCTACAGGCCAGGTGGTTCACAGGTCTACCACCGTGTGAAGTTAAGGATTAGTGTCCTTTCAGTTGAGAATATATCATTTCAGCATTCATTAGGAATTTACTCAAGGACATGATGTTACTTTCTAGTTATGACTAAGTTTGATACTGTAATTCACCCCAAAGTCTTAACTATTTGTGTCCCCTAAAATATGCCAACCACTGTGGGTGATGTACAGCATAAGAAAATGAATACTGTCTGGACCTGCTCCTCATCCGGGCTAAGAAAACTGATAAAGAACAAACTTACTTCAACACACTAGGTGTGTACACAGGCAGAAGTGAGGCCGCCACATAACTAAATTGTAGTATAATATCTAGAATCCAGAATCCCTGATTTCTAGAGCTCAAACCTAGTTCAATAAGTCTTTGGTTAGACTCTGTTCTGGAGGCATGGGAAATTATGGCCAATAGACATGGTCTCTTGTCTTATAAGACTTGTTATTTACTGAGGATATTTATTCACTCATTTATCAGTTAATTCCTAGTGATGTAATATATGCTAGACACTATGCCAAGAGCTAGGTATGCAGGGAAGGCCCCATCTTCATGGAGCTTACACATTCATGGGGATGAGACACAGTAAGCAAATGAGTAAATAAATAATTACAACTTGTGATAAACCCCATGAATCTGGTGATAGGGAATAACATTGGAAAGGTGGATTAGTTTCCTGTGACAGTTATAACAAGTTACCAAAAACTAGGTGCTTAAAACAATAGGAATGTATTCTCTCGAAGTTCTGGAGATCAGAAAACCAAAATGAAGGTGTCAGTAGGGCAGCACTCCCTTTGGGAGCTTTAGACGAGAATCTGCTCCTTGCTTCTTCCAGCTTGTGGATTTTAGCATTTCTTGACTTGTGACTGCATCTCTCCAGTCTCTGCCTCCATGGTCACACTGACTGCCTCTTCTTTTTCTGTGTAGATATCTTCTTTCAGTGTCTCTTACAAGGACTATTGTGATGGCATTTAGGACTCAGTTGGCTAATTCAGGGCTGTGTCTGTATTGCACGATCCTTCACTTAGTCACAACTGCAAGACCCGTTTTTGAAATGAGGAAATATTCACATGTCCCAAGGGGTAGATGTAGGCATCTTGGGGGTTGAGAGGAAGTAACACAAAGGGTGACTTGTACTATAATACAAATCAGTTTTAGATAAATGCTTAAGAGAAGCAAAAAGTCAGTGCAAGTACAGGGGGAATCTAGAAAACATCTTAAGATTTTTAACAACCTACTTGGGTCACTGAAAAACATGTTGTAACACCAAAACTGAAGACAAACTCACAACTTTGTCCTGTGTTATTTTCTTTCTGTCCTTATCACTATCTGCATTTGTTTATATGTTTTTCATCTGTGTTTAGTTATTAGAAGGTAAATTGATGAGAGCAAGGATTTTTTTCTATGTTCACCATTATATCCCATCTCCTAGAGTAGTGCCTGGCACAAAATAGTTGTTTTATAAACACATGTATATTGATTGAATTAAAGGCGCCTTGTCCTTTTAAATTCACCATGTCCAAAATAAAACTTCTCCAGACCTGGGCCTTTGCCATCCTTCCCGCTCTCACTAATACCACAGTGCCTCCTGTATCCTCTCTCCCTGTGGTATAGCATCCTCCAATATGGCTGCCACTGATCCCCTCTTCTGGTATGTTTGTCCTTTGGGTACAACTCTCCCCTTGTGACAATGAATACTGTATGGTGTTGATAGGTCATTTCCAAGAATAGGTTACAAAAAGATTATGATTTCCTTCTTGCTTGGCTTCTTTTGCTCCCTTGCTCTGGTTCTTCTCCCTATTCTGTCCTTACACAAAGAAATCATGTTTCTATATTGTGAGTACCCCCTGGAGAGGTCCATGTTGCGGGGAACTGATGTCTCCAGCCAAAAGTCAATGAAGACTTGAGGCCTGTCAGCAGTCACATGAGTTAGGTTTAGAAGTGAATCCTTCCCTGGCCAAGCACTGAGGTAAATGCATCTCTCATCAATGCTTTCATTATAGCCTTATGACTAAGCCAGAGTCAGAGGTATCCAGCTAAGTCATATCCTAATTCTTGACCCACAGAAATTATGATGTATTTATTGTAAACTCAATTTTAGGGTAATATTTTACATAGCAATAGATAACTAATATACTCCCATACCAATCCATCACCCAAACCTATTTATCTATCTACCTTCCCTCCATTGTAGTCTATCCTCTGATTTACCTATGATTTGCTCTTCCCTGAGCTACTTTGATAGTCTTCTAATTCACCCACCATGTTGGCCTCCCTTCAAATCCCACTGCACGTTGCAAAGTCATCTTTATAACATGCAAATCCAGTCATATCAGATAGTCTCTTCTAACCCTTTTGAGACTATAATCCTGTCTTCCATTCCAGGTTCAATATACAATATGCAGTCCCCTTCATTCAGTCACATTGCGTTTTCTTTTAGTTCTTCATGTTCAACATGTGTGCTTCCGCTGTAGGGTGCTGATATGTTCTTTTGAATGGATTACATTTGCTCCCTTGTTTCTTTCCTTAAGGCTTACTTCTGTAAACACAGAGTTTAGATGAAGGATTCCTTTCTCAGGGACACCTTCTCTGATTTCCCTGACTTGATCAGATCCCCCTATTTATAGGTTTAGTACTTAGCATTACTGAAATAATTGAAATTTTACTGTGTTTATAATATTGACCATCTCTATTGGACTGTCGATTTCAAGAGAGCAGGGACCATGCCTGTTTTGTTTACCCTTGCATTCCTAGGGCCTAGAATACTAGTTCAACCTTGCACCTGGTATAACAAAATAGTAATCCCCCTGGATGAGTGAATGAGAGAGGGAGGAGATGAAGGATGATTATAATCTTAAAAGACAGCCGTAGGCTTTGGTGTTGAGAAAACAAGAAGAAAGCAGTTGAAAATACATTAAAGTAAATGGGTGAATTAATAATCTCAATTTATTGATGGAAAATCTAGTTCCGAAGTGAGATGATTAATCATAGTGCATCAGTAAGTCTCTTTACTCAGGTGTTTTTTGTTTATTTATCACATGTTTAATCAATTTAAGGCTAGAAGGAACCAATATCATTTACTTCAATCTCCCTGTCTCCTTGAGAGAAGGTAATTGTCCACTGCCCTGTTGTTCAAGGATTGGGTCATTGGGTCATTTCCTGACGCTCTTAACTCCAACAAGTTCAGGAGATTTATAATTGGACTTTGATTAGCAAATAAGGGCTAGGGCCTCTCCAGGCAATGGGCATGTCTAAAGGTTACCTGACTCAGACCAAAGTTGTTTTATCTATGGTGAAATCTACCCTTACCACTGACAGTGGTGTCTATAAAGCAAAATTACAATGTGTACTACTTAAACAGTATGAACTCAAAATGAGAGCTAAAAAGAGACCCAATTTTATAATATCAGATGTTCTTGTTTGATTTGGATGAATGCAAGCCTGTGACTAAACTCTTGGATTTGGCTATGACTATACGAATGACTACCAAAATTCAGCCCTGACACCAAAACCAAAAAAATAAACAAAAACAAACAATAACAAAAAAATAATCTACCCAAATAACTTTGCATAAGCCAAGTTATTTATGTGCATTATAAAAGACAGTGAAACATTTTCTCTAATTGCTGCAATTTTTAGAGAAGTCAGTACATTTAGTAATTGCATTAAATTGCTTAACTTAATTTAACAACATTAAAAATTAGTCACTTTACAAGCTTAAAAGTGCTTGTCTTTGTTCTACAAAGAAAATAATTTGGCAGTGCATTAATGTTATTAAAGGATATTGGATGATATTTAAAATAGAATAGACTACAATTTTTGAAGGTAGTGGAATCTTTGTATGCCAATGTAGTCCTTCAAGTTAGATGCTATGATTATGAATTTGACAAGAAATATTATTCTTTTGAACTAAGAATACACAGTATTTAGTATAATATAGTTGCAGCTTATATTTTCTTTGCAGTTATAATCAAATTTTTCGGCATAATGGGAAGGAAAAGATACTGGTTTGATAATCAGAATTTGTTTTGCTGCACAATAAACTAGAAATATTTACTACTTGGAGGGTTATTTTATTCTGTTTCCACATTATGGAATAACTTTAGGAATGGCAATAATGCCAAGTTGATAGAATAATTTAAAAACTATTTTATAGTTTCAGGTAAGTTGAGAAAAATTAGTGATAACTGAGTCATCCATTTGACTTTTGATTTGAGAGTGGTGATGTCTTCTTTTTTTCAGTAAGAGGGGAGTAGGGAAATATTTTGAGGATTTTACCATTGATAGATTTTTTTTCTTTCTCTGGTCTGTGAGGTTCTAATGTGACACTTCCTGCCTATACTATTAGATGACCAAATACTTCAATATTCATGTATTAACTTGAAATTTCCAAAACTAGCTACTACCTGATGATTTTCTCAGGGGGAAAAAAAACGATTACAGTAGTTGAATAATTAGGTGTAAATACTTCTCTAACTAAAATAGCTTTATAGAGTAAAAGCATTTAGGTTTAGAAAAAATGCCTATATTTGAAAAATGTGTCTTTGAAAGATTAAATGAGCTGATATATTTTCTTTTTAAAAATGATTTATTTTAAAATTTATATCCAAGTTGGTTAGCATATTGTGCAACGATGATTTTAAGAGTAGATTCCTTAATGCTCCTTACCCATTTAGCCCATCCCCCATCTTACAACCCCTCCAGCAACCCTCTGTTTGTTCTTCTATTTTAAGAGTCTCTTATGTTTTGTTCCTCTCCCTGTTTTTATGTTATTTTTGCTTCCTTTCCCTTATGTTCATCTGTTTTGTATCTTAAAGTCCTCATATGAGTGAAGTCATATATTTTTCTTTCTCTGACTAATTTTGCTTAGCATAATGCCCTCTAGTTCCATCCACATAGTTGCAAATGGCAGATTTCATTCTTTTTGATTGCCAAGTAATACTTCACGGTATATATATATATATATATATATATATATATATATATACCATATCTTCTTTATCCATTCATCCATTGATGGACATTTGGGCTCTTTCCATACTTTGGCTCTTGTCAGTAACACTGCTATAAACATTGAGGTGCATGTGCCCCTTTGAAATAGCACACCTGTATCCCTTGGATAAATACCTAGTAGTGCAATTGCTGGGTTGTAGGGTCATTTATTTTTAATTTTTTGAGGAACCTCCATACTATTTTCCAGAGTGGTTGCACCAGTTTACATTCCCACCAGCAGCGCAAAAGAGATCCTCTTTCTCCACATCCTCGCCAACATCTGTCGTTGCCTGAGTTGTTAATGTTAGCCATTCTGACAGGTGTGAGATGATATCTCCTTGTGGTTTTGATTTGTATTTCCCTGATTATGAGTGATGTTGAGCATTTTAATGTGTCTGTTAGTCATTTGGATGTCTTCTTTGCAGAGGTGTCTATTCATGTCTTTGTCCATTTCTTCACTGGATTATTTGTGTTTTGGGTGTTGAGTTTAATAAGTTCTTCATGGATTTTAGATACTAACCCTTTATCTGATATGTTGATTGCAAATGTCTTCTCCCATTCTGCCGGTTGCCTTTTAGTTTTGCTGATTGTTTCCTTCACCGTACAGAAGATTTTATGTTGATGAGGTCCCAATAGTTCATTTTTGCTTTTATTTCCCTTGCCTCCAGGGACGTGTTGAGTAAGAAATTGCTGCAGCTACGGTCAAAGAGGTTTTTGCCCGCTTTCTCCTAGAGGAAGGATGGCTTCCTGTCTTATGTTTCGGTCTTTCATCCATTTTGGGTTTGTTTTTGTGTATGGTGTAAGAAAGTGGTCCATGTTCATTTTGCTGCATGTTACTGTCCAGTTTTCTCAGCACCATTTGCTGAAGAGATGTCTTTATTCCATTGGATATTCTTTCCTGCTTTGTCAACGATTAATTGGCCATACGTTTGTGGGTCCATTTCTGGGTTCTCTATTCTGTTCCATTGATCTGAGTGTCTGTTTTGTGCCCATACCATACTGTCTTAATGATTACAGCTTTGTAATACAGTTTCAGGATTGCTCTGGCTGTTCAGAATCTTTCCTTGTTCCATACAAATTTTAGGATTGTTTGTTCCAGCTCTGTGAAGAATGCTTGTGTTATTTTGATAGGTATTGCATTGAATATGTAGATTGCTTTAGTAGTATCGACATTTTAACAATATTTGTTCTTCCAACGCAGGGCATGGATTGGAAAATATTTTTCTATTTTTTGTGTGTGTATCTTTTCCAATTTCTGTCATAAGCTTTCTATAGTTCTTAGTGTATAGATTTTTCACCTATTTGGTTAGGGTTACTCCTGGGTATTTATATTTTTTGGTGCAATTGTAAATGGGATCTATTCCTTGATTTCTCTTCCTGTTGCTTCATAATTGGTATATAGGAATGTAACCGATTTGTGTGCATTGATTTTATATCCTGTGACTTTGCTGAATTCATGGATCAGTTCTAGTAGTTTTTGGGTGGAATCTTTTGGGTTTTCCATATAGAGTATCATATCATCTGCCAAGAGTGAAAGTTTAACTTCCTCCTTGCCAATTTGGATTCCTTTTATTCCTTTATGTTGTCTGATTGCTGAGGCTAAGACTTCCAATACTATGTGAATAACAGTGGTGAGAGTGGATACGGCTGTCATGTTCCTGACCTTAGGGGGAAAGCTTTCAGTTTCTTCCCATTGAGGATGATATTAGTGATGAGTCTTTCATACATGGTTTTTATGATCTTGAGGTATGATCCTTAAATCCCTACTTTCTTGAGGGTTTTTATCAAGAAAGGATGCTGTATTTTGTCAAGTGCTTTCTCTGCATCTATTGAAAGGATTATGTGATTCTAGTCCTTTCTTTTAATGAGATGATGCATCACATTGATTGTTTTGTGGATATTGAACCAGCTCTGCATCCCAGATATAAATCCTGCTTGAGGGGCGCCTGGGTGGCTTAGTCGGTTAAGTGTCTGACTTTCACTTAGGTCATGATCTCACGGTTCGTGGGTTCGAGCCCCGTGTCAGGCTCTGTGCTAACAGCCAGCTCAGAGCCTGGAGCCTATTTCAGAGTCCGTGTCTCCCTCTCTCTCTGATCCTCCCCTGCTCATGCTGTCTCTCTCTTTCTCTCTCCTAGAAATAAATAAAAATATTAAAAATAAATAAATAAATCCTGCTTGGTTGTGGTGAATAAGTCTTTTAATGTATTATTAGATCTGTTTGGCTAGTACCTTGTTGAAGATTTTTGTATCCATGTTCATCAGGGAAATTAGTTTGTAGTTCTCCTTTTTAGTGGGGTCTATGTCTTTTGGTATCAAGGTAATGCTTGCTTCATAGAATGAGTTTGGAAAGTTTCCTTCCATTTCTATTTTTTTGGAACATCTTCTAAAGCATAGGTGTTAACTCTTTTTTAAAAATGTTTGGTAGAATTCCCCTGGGAAGCCATCTGGCCCTGGACTCGTGGTTTTAGAGAGATTTTTGATTACTAATTTGATTTCTTTATTGGTTATAGGTCTGTTCAATTTTTCTATTTCTACCTATTTCAGTTTTGGTACTTTATGTATTTCTAGGAATTTGTCCATTTTGTCCATAATGCCCATTTTATTGGTGTATAATTGCTCATAATATTCTCTTATTATTGTTTGTATTTCTGCTGTGTTGGTTGAGATCTCTCCTCTTTCATTCTTGATTTTATTTATTTGGTCTTTTCCTTTTTCTTTTTGATCAAACTGGCTAGGGGTTTATCAATTCTGTTAATTCTTTCAAAGAGCCAGCTTCTGGTTCCATTGATCTGTTCTACTGGGTGTTTTGTTTTGTTGTGTAGTGTTGTGTTGTGTTTTTGTTTTTAATAGCATTGATTTCTGCTGTAATCTTTATTATTTCCTGAATTCTGCTGGCTTGGGATTTCATTTGCTGTTCTTTTTCCACCTTTTTAAGGTGTAGGGTTAGGTTGTGGATAGGAGACCTTTCTTCCTTGTTTAGAAAGGCCAGGATTGCTATAAACTTCCCTTTTATGACTGCATCCCAGAGGTTTTGGGCTGTGCTGTTATTATTTTCATTGGCTTCCTTATACTTTTTAATTTCCTCTTTAACTTCTCGGTTAGCTCATTCATTCTTTAGTATCCAAGTATTTGGTATCTTCCCAAATTTTTTCTTGTGGTTGATTTTGAGTTTCATAGCATTGTGTTCTGAAAACGTGCACGGTATGATCTTGATTTTTTTGTACTTGTTAAGGGCTGATTTGTGTCCCAGTATGTGATCTATTCTGGAGAATGTTTCATGTGCATTGGAGAAGAATGTGTATTCCACTGCTTAAGGATGAAGTGTTTCAAATATATCTATTAAGTCCATCCAGTCCAGTGTGTCATTCAAAGCCATTGTTTACTTGTTGATTTTCTATTTTGCTGATCTGTCCATTGCTGTAAGTGGGGTGTTAAAATCTCCTACTGTTGTGTTATTATTAATGAGCTTCTTTATGTTTGTGATTAATTGATTTATATATTTGGGTGCTTCACATTTGGAGCATAATGTTTACAATTATTAGACCTTCTTGGTAGATAAACCCCTTAATTATGATATAATGCCTGTCTTTATCTCGTTATAGTCTTTATTTTAAAATCTAGATTGTCTGATATCAGTATAGCTACTCAGCTTTCTTTTGGGGACCATTAACATGATAGATGGTTCTCCATCCTCTTACTTTCAATCTGAAGGTGTCTTTAGGTTTTAAATGGATCTCTTGTAAACAACACATAGATGGATCTTGTTTTTTTATCCATTCTGTTACCCTATGTCTTTTGTTTGGAGCTTTTAGTCCACTGACATTTAGAGTGGGCACTGAAAGATACGGATTTATTGTCATTTATGTTGCCTGTAGAGTTGGGGTTTCTGGTGGTGTGCTCTGGTCCTTTCTAGTCTTTTTTGCTTTTGGTCCTTGTTTTTTTTTTTTTTATTTTTGTTTTTTTTCCCATCTTTTCTCCCCTCAGAGAGTCCCCCTTAAAATTTCTTGCAGGGCTGGTTTAGTGGTCATGAACTCTTTTAATTTTTGTCTGCTAAATTTTTATTTCTCCTATTTTGAATGACAGCTCTGCTGGATAAAGAATTCTTGACTGCATATTTTTTCTAATTCAGCATATTAGATAATTTCTTGTCACTCCTTTCTGGCCTGCCAGGTTTCTGTGGCTAGGTCTACTGCAGACCTAATTTGTCTTCCCTTGTAGGTTAAGGACTTTTTTTTCCTTCCGTGAATATTTTGTGAATTTGACTATGACACACCTTGTTGATGGTCAATTTTTGTTGAATCTAATGGGGGTCCTCTGTGCTTTTGGATTTTGATGTCTGTGTCTTTCCCCAGGTTAGGGAAGTTTCCACTATGATTTGCTCACATAAACCTTCTACCCTTTTTTCTCTGTCTTCATCTTCTAGGACCCCTATGACTCTGATGTTACTCCTTTTTAATGAGTCACTGAGTTCTCTAATTCCCTCTGTTGTGCTCTTTTGCCTTAGTTTCCCTCTTTTTTCTGCTTCATTGTTCTCTGTAAGTTTGTCTTCTATATCACTGATTCACTGCTCTGCTTTAGCCAACCTTGCCATCATGGCATCCATTTGAAATTGAAGCTCAGTTATAGCATTTTTTTATTTCACCCTGACTAGCTTTTACTTCTTTTATCTCCTCAGAAAGGGATTCTAATCTATTTTCAACCCCAGCTAGTATTCTTATTATCATGATTTTAAATTCTGGTTCAGACATCTTGCTTATATCTGTGTTATTTAAGTCCCTGGCTCTTATTTCTTCCTGTTCCTTCTTTTAGGGTGAATTCCTTCATTTTGTCATCTTGAAGGAAGAAAAGGACTTAATAAAGTAAAAAAAAAAATAAAAAATTTAAAATTTAAAACAACACAAAAAATCAAATGAAGGATGCTAGATCTTAGGTGTGTTTTGATCTGGTTGTTGAAAGAAGCTTTATAGAATAGAGAAAAAAGGGAAATATAAGAATAGGAAAAAAAGGAAAAAAAGGAAAACGTTTGAAAACTTGAAAAAATGAACATGATAAAATAGAATAAAATGAAATGATTGAAAGTAAAATAGAATTTAAAAAATAAAAACTATATTAGAAAAAATTAAAAATATTTTTATAAAAATGAATAAAATATTTTTTCTCTTTATGTATTCAATAATAAGAAAAGAAAAGAAAAAGAAAATAATTGGAAAGATGAACCCACACACATAATGAAATACAATTGAAATTACATCCAGTTTCCCCTAGAAGTCAAATTGTGAACTATAGTCTTAAAAGTAAGCAGGCAGAGCGACTTGTGGTGTTCCTTAAGAGCACAGTTGGCCCAGCTGGGTGGGGCTTAGCGTAACTGCTCTGTTCTCCACTAGATGAGGCTGCTTAGGTTAGGGTGGATCATTGTGGCGTGTGTAGGCGTGTATGTGCAAGCACAGGAGGGGTGAAAATGGAGTCATCTAGCTACCTAGTCTCTAGTATCAGAACTCTGTTCTCTCTCTGACTGGCAATCAAGCACCCCTCCCTTATCTTTGGCTTTTATCCACTCCCCAGTTCTACACTCTCTATGACCAAGTCATCAGGATGCCAGGTGGCACCTTTCTCCTGAGTTTTATCTCATAAGTGACTGTGTTTCCTAACCCCTCACTTCTGAGGAACTGTGTCTTTGACTCACTCACACCCTCAGAGGGAGAGTCTCGCCAAGCAATGGCCAGATACCTGCCTGCCCCCAATAAAGTTCATGCAAACATGTAACAGCAGAATTTCAGGGATTATGGTAAATCACAACACACATCTGGTGTGAGGCTTCACCCTTAATGCTGTTACAACACTAGCGAATGTGGTTGTTCTCTGGGCTCTGTTGGGATCTTTACCTGTGGGGAGGCTACACAGCCTCTACAAAATGTCCTCCTGGGAGGGGAACCGCCTCTCCCTGTGTGGCCGGATGACCCCTCAGACCTCACTGTCTGCTCCTGGGGATTCGCCCTTCCTACCAGAGTACCTCCAGGTATCGAGCTGCAGAGTTTCAGACTCTGCACCCCTCTGTTTATAGAGTCTTAATGGAATTTAAACTCCTTTTTCCTTTCCCCCTCTTTTGTTCAGTCCCTTGCATCTGTTTCCACTCTTCCTGCTTTTGGTGGGGGCGGGGGGGTGCTTTTTCCATACTCTTCCCCTATCTCTTTCCTCTCTCTGTAAGCAAAAACAGCTTCCTGCCCTCCCCTGGCTTCTCTCTCCCCCAGTTCACCTCTCCACGCCGTGTACCTGCCAAGTTCTGTGGTTCAGATTGTGCAGATTGTTGTGTTAATCCTCAGATCAGTTTTCTAGGTATGCAAGATGATTTGGTGTTGATCTGGCTGCATTTCAGGGGTGAGAGACACACAAAAATATTCCATGCTATTCCACCATTTTGGCCCCCTCTATTAATACAGTATTATTCGCTAAAGACCGTATCTTACAGATTTACTTACATTTCTTTTTAACCTAATAATCCTTTTTCTATTCCAGGATCAAATCCAGGATACATTACACTTAGTTGTCTTGTCTCCTTTGGCTCCTCTTGAAGGTTGTGTCTATTTTTAAACTAGTCACTACAACTAAGGAGATGAGATATGTTGATTGAGTGGGAATGAAGTCCCACCCAAACTCAGACTGGGAATGTGGAGGGTTTTTTTTCCAAAGGAAACTCTGGATCCTCTTATAAGGAAGAGGGAAGATAGATGTTGGGTAGCCAAAAGCAAATGTCCTCTTTAATGTTATCACACATATGGTGATTTTATAGAAATAACAGATAAATATTTTTTATTCTAAGTAAATGAAGAATTTAATATAAAAGTTTCTCTCATATTCTTTAAATTATTCAATGTACCTATGTTTAATACATATATCATGGATGTCACTACCCATTTCATTATTTCAGGTTTCACATTAACTTTATATTCTCTAAGACCCCACCTGCATAGGCCATGGAAATCCAATACGCTATTAGAAGATCATGTATTTTCTAGAATCTTCAGTGAGGTACCGTGTATCTAGGAATCACTTTGGAAGTAATTGCTTGACTGCATTGTTCCTTGGACCTAGTTGCCACTATTGCCAATGGATATCTGTCCTGTTTGAAGCTGTTGAAATTTGACTGTGTAACTACTTTAGCTAATGTTGTTACCAGTAAGAAAGAGACATCTAGTAGCTGGTCCACCACTCACAGCTAGGCCTTGGTGGGTTATTGTGCATGAATAATTTCACAGAACACCAACATCAGATAAGACTGCTCCTGTGACTGTGATGGATCAACACGGAAACAAGGCCACTCCACTACCATGTCTGAACACAGACAAAAACATGAACGTTGTTTAAACCTTAGAGAGGACCAAACACTTACATATCCTGGCTATTACGAGTTCCTGCTCTTTCTTTGCCAATTATAGCCAAGCTTCACTTGATTCCTCCTGTTATAGAGAAGATTTATTAATACTCCCAATTACTGAGTTACTCCTGCTTCCTAACAGGATCCAATCCTAAGTAAACCTTTGTTTCCATAACCTTTCACAGCAGCTAGCATAAGCTCAAATTCTAACATGAATTCTAACACCCTCCTACTGAGATGCGCATGGTTCCCCAATGGCGTTGTTTTCTTCCTTGTTGCAGTGAACAATGAACCCAACTTCTTCAATTCTTTCAAGAAGAATTGTTCTGATGTTCTTTGGCTTTTGGACATTAACACCAGTAAAATAGAACTCTTTGTTTTCATTCTTATGAAGCAAATAAGCTAATCAAGCCCTAACTCTGAAGCTAAGATCCAAGAAGAACTATTTCAGTAGAGTCACCTATACTTTTCAAGAGTACCACTTATACTGTTTGTCACCATTACTGTTGACAGCTGATTTTTTTGGTAAAGATCATTATCTATTTACCAGGTAAAATGTTTTTTCAAGGTAAGAAAAGGTGTTAGGGGTCAAGAGGCCTCCACATGAAGTTGACTGAATCCTGAAGTGCTCTAATTTTAAAATTTACACAGATACCCTCTCTCCCCTCCCCCCATCCCCAGACTAATTCTACTAGGGTTGTTGGGTTGGGACAGTTTGGCTATTTGTCATCTCTATTCCCAATATCCTGCTACCATTTTGTGAATTGTTACTGATCTAATTCATTGTTTATTTTTCCTTATGCTGTATCCTCTTCTGGCACATCCTCTCCTAAAATCTAACTTTTATTAGGCTCCCAATTCTCTGTTAGTTAGGTATATCTCAACCTCAGTAGTGGATAGAGTTTAAATATTTTCTCTTGCAAGGCTTTGGCTTTAGTGAAAATCACAGGATGCAAAAGTACATACACATAGTTTATTCCTTCCCAGTACCCACAAACATCTAATCCTAATCCAGATTGACACGTGTGTAGAGAGATGTTGTCTAACTCCACTGACCAAAAGCATCTGGGTTCCAGCTCTACTCAGGTGCCCTCTTACTGGCTCATATTTCACTAAGAAAAATATGTGCTACACAATGGGATTTCCTTCTCATTACTCTTTCTCATCCCATAGGAGTCCAATATGTTGTTTATCATATTCATTGAAATTAAGCTATGAGTATATACTTGATAATATTAAGAGAAAGGTTTGTCTCTTAGAAGGACCAGTCTGAAGGATATCCACCTCCCTTGTGTCCGGGGAAAGGACCTGCCATTACCACCAAGATGGAGGTACTGGTAGAATTTAGAATGAGCTACTCATTCTACTTAAGCTACTCTTCTAGAATGGAGCTTCAAGAAGTCCAGAGGAGTAGAACAAAGGCCACAAAAAAGAAGAGGAAAGGAATCCAAGATGCTCATCTTACATGGTCTTCTGACATCTAATTTCTTGTTTGTTATAAGTTCATAGAAAAGATGTTTCTTTCTGTTCACAGACTTCCATATATGTGCTTATAGTGCATGCATAATGCATATGTATACATAATACAATATCATAGTCCTTAAGTCTACCTTTGTCAATTGAAAAGTCCTTGAAAAAACAGAGTGAAGTTCAAAGCACACATACAAGATAAAGCTTTCTTCACTGATAATTTGGTTATGACAACCTTTCTTGAAAAGACTAGGAAGTTTTATAAACTTTTTGTGAAAGCATTTTTAAAATTTCTTCAGGTATATCTAAAGTATATACTAGCCATATTTAACACACACAGAAGTGTACATTTGTTACTCTTCCTTAATATAAAAATTGTATTAATTAACCAAATTTAAGCAGAGATTTTGGGCCTGTTTCTATTTTATTACTATGACCTGTTGCGCTAATAAAATCCCTAGGAGAACCAAGTTACTTTAATGCACTGACCATAGAATCCTGTGCCTTTTCCCCTGAGTCCTCATACCATTTGAATGTCCTTAGTTTTAAAAACTTACTGCTTACCTCCACCATGAAACTCCTTTGCTGCTTTTCCTTTTTTTCTAATTCTCTAGGACAAGTTATTTGTTCATTCAAAAGTAGATAGTTGAGAGCTACTAAGTGCCAGGCGCTGTGTTAGACATGGAATGTAACCGTCAAGAATGCATTTTGTCCTCTGCTCTTCTCTATAATCAGAAGAGCTAAAATTAACTGAGAACTTAATGTGTGCCAGGTCCTATTCTAAGTACTTTATGTGTATTCTTTCTTGTAATCCTTACTACCAACTTAAGAGATAGTTTTAATTGGGGCACCTGGGTGGCTTAGTCGGTTAAGCGTCCGACTTTCGCTTAGGTCATGATCTCGCGGTTCGTGGGTTCGAGCCCCGCGTCGGGCTCTGTGCTGACTGCCAGCTCAGAGCCTGGAGCCTGTTTCAGTGTCTGTGACTCTCTCTCTCTCTGACCCTCCCCTGCTCACGCTGTCTCTCTCTCTCTCTCCTAGAAATAAATAAAAAAAAACATTAAAAAAATAAATAAATCAAACAACTTAAAAAAAAAAAGAGGTAGTTTTAATTTAATCCCTATTTTACAAATATGCAGCATAGTGTAGAGAGGGTAAACAACTTGCTCAATGTAATACAATAAAGAATAATCCCATGCTAAGCTACCTATATTATTATAGGTAAAATTCTGAAAAAATTCCCTTATGAAAAATACCATAAGAGTGTACAAATTAGTTTTCCTTGGAAGATGTAAAATCTCTTGTAGAGTGGATGAAATTTGTAAATGTGGATATGAGCGTAGGGATAAGACTGTAAAAAGATTTACCATTTACACATAATATTCAGAATATTGAAATACATTTACTCAAAACAAAGTCATAATCTATTAACTACTGCTGTCATCAATTAGCTTTATTTTGTATATCTAAAATTACAAAGCAGGATTATTTAAAAGATATTCTGTCATCCAGGGGCGCCTGGGTGGTTTAGTCAGTTAAGCGTCTGACTTTCGCTTAGGTCGTGATCTCGCGGTTCGTGGGTTCGAGCCCCGCATCGGGCTCTGTGCTGACTGCCAGCTCAGAGCCTGGAGCCTGTTTCAGTCTGTGACTCCCTCTCTCTCTGACCCTCTCCTGCTCACGCTCTCTCTCTCTCTCTCCTAGAAATAAATAAAACATTTAAAAAAAAAAAAGATATTCTATCATCCAGATCTGAAGAAGTTTGAGGTATGCCATGCTTTGTTTTCTGGGATGCATGGTAGGAAACACACAGCATTGGTACTGTCCTTATCTGCTGTCTTCAGTCTCTTCCCATTCTACACTTTCTCTGGTTGCTAAAGATAATTTTTCAAATGGATAATCATGGATAATGCACTTAGCTAAATTTAAATTTATTATAGCTATATTTAGATAATAAAATGGTTCTATTGAAAATAGGACTCATTTCTATAGAACAAAAATTTAATCTCTGTGTAATGTTGATTAGGGAATCTGGCATGCTCTTGATATGGAATTAGAATTAAATTACTTAATACTTATTGAATTGTTTTAGCTTTTCAGTTTTGTCTCTCCACTTCTTTGTCCCATTTGTTTATCTCCTTGATTGGCTTGTTTGGGATTTTTTCAATCATTGCATTTTTCACAATAATATTTTTTCTAATTCCTTTAAGCTAAAACATAAACACTAAATAGAAAAATATAAGCCTGCAAAGGGACTTTAGCAGCTTTGTTTTCTGGTTATTTACTTGTTTAGGAAATCGTTGTTTAGTTTGCCGGAAAGCAATGCTGTTTATAAATAGTAGAATTACTGTTGGAATTATGATTTTCTTTAAAACTGTAACATGTAATCTTTAAGTGAAAATTTTAACATGTAATAACATCCAGGTATTGTCAGAAATAATGTTAATCTAATAAAATATGAAATTTACACATTTTAATGTTTATTTCAGGTTGGAGTATACCAATAAATATGCTGTTACTGGTCAAACAAGCCACTTCCTTGCGTTGCTGTCTTCAATCAAAATGTTGACTGTTGTAGGTAACTTGTCTCCTGTTTTCACTTCAAATAGTTGAACTTTGCTGCAACATGCTGGGAACTGAATGGCTCTAATTTAGAAGATTCGTGGTGTATAAAAAATATTCAGTGCATGAAATTAAGACTCATTTCCATGTAACCATGTAAGAAACCCCCTGTGTGAATTTTGGTTCTTTATCTATAACAAATCATTTTAATTTGAGAACGCTTATGTAAATATGAATAAGTACAGTATACAAGTCTTGTATGTTATAATACAAATTGTAAATGTTTGAGTGTATTGGCAACTGTAAGTTTTCTAGTTGAATATTGAGATAAAAGCATCATTTATTCAGATGTTAGAGCCTTACAGATTTTTTAAGTAGGAAAGATGATACAACTTTATGTGGATTTAGGTTAGCAGATAGAGGTTGTGTCAGGCCTTGTCTCTCTCTTTTATTTTTTGAGAGAGAGAGAGAAAGAGAGAGCGAGCACATGTATCTATGCATGCATGCGTGTGCGAGAGTAAGGGAGGAGTGGGGGAGAGGGAGGGAGAGAGAATCTTAAGTAGCCTCTGCACCCAGCATGGAGCCCATTGCAGGGCTCTATCTCACAACCATGAGATCATGACCTGAGCTGAAATAAACACTTACCCCACTGAGCCTCCCAGGCACCCCAGGCCTTGTCTTTAAAGAAGTATTTTTTTCTAATTTTTTAAAACTTGAAATTAAGTCTAAGAAAACAAAGTTTTTTAATATATATTACGGCCTCCTTAGAAGTACTTAAAGAACCTGAAATAATTGTAAAATAGTCATCATTTTCATCAACTGAGGCTATGCTGCCATAAGAAAACAAATCTCTCAGAAGCCCAAATCTCAGAAGCCTCAAACAACTAAGGTTTATTTCTTGGTCTTTTAACGCATCTTGCATCGGTCAGTTGTAACTCAGTTTGATGTTGTCTTCATTCTGGAGCCCATGCTGAGGGAGCAGCCTCTACCTGGAACATTGCCAGTCTTATGGTAAAAGAAAATGAAGAATGTATTGGAATCATCCAATGGCTCTTGAAGTTTCTACTTGGAGGTGGCATATCTGGCTTCTCATATGTTATTTGCCAAATGAAATCATGTGCAAAGCCTGATGTCATGAAGAAGCACAAAATATTTTGAACAATAATAAAATATAATTCACCATACTCCACATTCTTGGTCACAAATATTCATTTCCTTCCCTTTAGCATGTAAAATATACTCATTCTGTATCCAAAGTAGACAACTCTATAGTCTCATCCAATCACACTATCAGACTCAAAATTCAAGATATTATGATAGTTTCTCTAGAAAGCATGGATATGACTCCTTTCAGGACAATGGAATATATTTTTACTTAATCCAGTGGGATTGAGATTTCTCTCACATGCAGCAGAAAACATTACAATTTATAAAAATCTAGTATATTCGTCTAAAATAAATAGAACTCTGAAAAAGCAGTTTCTTCATGATGGACTACAACTGCATCAGACCGATTTTTAAGACACTCTAAAGTGTAAACTGCCCCTGAAATTCTTTTCAAGTATTATTTTAAATAATAAAAGACAACTTAAAACTTTATCAGAAACAAATGGATATACTATTACCATCATGGCATCATAACTTGATGTTTTATTATTTAAAACTCATGATATTGATTATGATGATGCAAAGATCATTCAGTAGGGAAACAATAATCTTTGGAGCAAATGGTTCTGGAACTACTGGACATCCACATGCTAAAGAATAAAATTGTATCTCTATCTCATCTTATATTCAAAAATTAACTCACAATGGATCAAAGACGCAAATGTAATGGCTAAGACTATAAAACTTTTAGGAGAAATCATATGTATCAATCATCATGATCTTGGATTAAGCAATGGTTGGTTAGATATATCACCAAAAGTATAAACCACACACAGAGAAAAAATAATTAGGTCATCAAATTGAAAAAAAAATCTGCTTCAAAGGACATACTCAAAAAAATGAAAAATTGGAAGAATGGGAGAAAATATTTACAAAATATTTATATGATAAAGACTTGTATCCAGATAATAAAACACTATTACTAATCAATAATAAAAAGACACATAACCCAATTTAAAAGTGCGGAAAGGATCTGAATAAACATTTCTCCAAATAAAATATACAAATAACCAATATACATAAGAAAAGGTATTCAATGTCCTTAGCCACTGGATAAAAATCAAACCCATGATGATATACAAGTTCCCATCCACTAAAATGGCTATAATTTTAAAAAGAAAGATGTTGGTTAGGATGTGGAGAAATTGCAACCCTCATACACAGTTGATGGAAATGTAAAATGGTACAGCTACCTTAAAAAACAGTTTGGCAGTTCCTCTAGAGATTAAATATAGAGTTACCATAGGACTTAGTTTTTCCACTTACAGGTATATTCCCAAGAGAAATGAGAGTGTGTGTATGTATATATATGTATATACATACACACACAAAAATTTGTATATGAAGGTTCATAGCAGTATTATAATATTCAAAAAGTGGAAACAAGCTAAACAATATTGATATATACTAAAACATGGATGAACTTTAAAAACATGCTAAGTGAAAGAAGCCAGACACTAAAGACCACATATTGTGTGATTCCATTTATGTTAAATAGATAGACAAGTATGTAGAGACAAATATTAGTGATTGCCAGAAGCTGAGGATAAGGGGAAATGAGCAATGTCTGCTAATGGGCACAGGGTTTCTTTTGGTGTTGATGAAAGTATTCTGGAATTAGTTATGATGATTGTACAATTCTATGAAAATACTAAAAACCTTGGGATTATACATTTTAAAGGGATAGATCTTATGGTATATGAATTATGTATCTATAAGACAAAAAATTGAAAGCTATGTGTGCCAGCTGAAAAAATTTAATTATGTTTCTATACAATGTTAATACAGAAAGTAGAAAACATTATTCTATTCAAAATACCAACAAAAAGAATTAAATACTTTTGGAATAAATTTAATATTAATAAAAGAAATATAAGCCTATAACACTGAAAATTTTAAAACTTTATTGAGAACAATTAAAGAAGATCTAAATTAACGGAAAAACATTCTATGTTCATGGATTGTAAGATTCAGTATGGTTAAGGTGAAAATTGTCCACTACTTGAGCTATAGATTCAATGTAATCCCTGTCAGAATTTTTGGTGCCTTTTTGTATAAGTTGACAAGCAGATTCTAAAGTTTATATGGAAATGCAAAACACCTACAATTGCCAAAACAGTTTTGAAAATTGGAGGACTTTCACTTTTCAGTTTCAGAACTTACTATAAATATAGTTATCAGGACAGTGTGGCACTGACATAAGGGTAGACATACAGATGAATGGAACACAATTGAGAGTCCAGAAATAAATGTGTACATTCATAGTCAATTGATTTTTGAGAAATATGCTGAGGGCATTCATCGGGGAAAGTATAATCTTTTCAACAAATGAATTTGGGACAGTTGGATACTCACATGAAAAAACATGAACTTATACTCTCATTTCATACCATACATAAAAATAATAGTCTTAAATGTAAGCTAAAACAAACAAAACTTTTAGAATAAAACATAGTAAGGAAATCTTTGAGAACTTGGGTTAGGCAAAGAGTTCTTAGCTATTTCTTTGCACAGCCTATAAAAGAAAAAAATTAACACATTGAACATCAAAATCGAAACTTTTTCATTTCAGAAGTCACCATTAAGAAAATGAAAAAGTAGGTATGCCTGGTTGGCCCAGTCGGTTAAGCAACTCTTGATTTTGCTCAGGTCATGATCTGATGGCCATGGGATTGAGCCTGTATCCGGTTCTACACTGATGTGAAGCTTCCTTGGGATTCTCTCTCCCTCTTTCTCTCTGCCTCCAATCCATGCTCATGCCCTCTCTCAAAACAAATAATAAATAAACGTTAAAAAAAAAAAGGAAAATTAAAAAATAAGCAATAGATTGAGAGGAAACAATATCTGATAATGGTCTTGCACCCAGAATTTTCCAAGAACCATTAAAACTCAATACAAACAACTCAATAAAAAAATGAGTTAAAGATATGAACATTTTATCAGAGAATATATAGGAATGGCTATTGATCATATGAAAAGATGCTCAACTGCTTTAGTTATTAGGGAAATGGAAATTAAAACCACAATGAGATGCTATTTCTCACCCACTACACTAGCTATAGTAACTAAAAAACAAATGTT
Organism: Proteles cristata cristata; assembly: GCA_017311185.1. NCBI lineage: Eukaryota > Metazoa > Chordata > Mammalia > Carnivora > Hyaenidae > Proteles > Proteles cristata. The sequence goes on from JAESUZ010003977.1 coordinate 188,896, forward strand.
TGTGAGGATGTAGAGAAATGGAACATTTATACATTGCTGGTTGGAACATAAAATTCTGTAGCCATTTTTGAAAACAGTTTGAAAGTTTTTCAAAAAGTGAAAACTATCATATAAGCCAGTAGATCAACTCCTGGGTATCTACTGACGAGAAATGAAAACATAAGCCTACACCAAAACTTGCATGTGAATGTTCATAATAATATTGTTTATAATAGCCAAGAACTGACAACAACTCAAATGTTTATTCACTATATTATATTCATATAATTGAATATTATTTCAGCAATAAAAAAAATGTACTACTTACAGAGTCTACATTATAGATAAACAATGCAAAGTGAAAGGAACACATATTGTGTGATTGTGAACACATATTGTATGATCCTATTTATAGGATGTGTCTAGAAAAGACAAATTTATAGAGATAGAAAGTAGATTAGTGATTTCTGGGTCTGGGAGTAGGAATCTGGATTTAGTGTAAATGGGTTTGAGGGATCTTTTTGGGGGAATCAGATTGTTTTAAAAATGATTAATGGTGAAGATTGCATCACTCAGTAAACTTGCTAAAAATGACTTAAATTGTTCCCTTGAAAAGGGTGGATTTTGTGATACATACTTTTTATAGCAGTAAAGCTGTTTTTTTCTTTAAATATCACATGGTAATGTACAAAACACAGCAAGAGGATGAGGACAGAACAATTAAAAAATGTTATCTAGGGTTTTGCTGCCAATTTAAAAGGATCACAACAATGAGATGAAACCAAAATGATTTAAAATAATTTCTTTTTTGGTGCTTTAATTTCTGTCTTTGGTGGCCAGATTCAGTGGTGACCACAGAATGTCTATCATTTAGGAGCAAATATGCAGAGGGTCTGACACTGTCTCAGGATATTGAAAAATGAAAGTCACAGAAAAAAAAAACCTGCAAAAATTCTCCAAAAGTTCCACTAGGTGCTACCATTTTCTAAGTCTTTTTAGGTCTTCATTTGTCAATTACTTTATAATTTATACAGTTTCATGTAGTTGTTGTTTACTTTAAATTTTCTCTAAAGTTATTTTCCAGGACCCAGATACTGTTTCACAGTGAAGATTTGTTTTTCTCTGACTTTCTGAATTGAAATAATTTACTCTAAAGTAGCTATGGAGATAATCATTTTGAAAACAAAGCATTGTATTTCTGGAGAGAATATTAATTTGGATGGTTTATTCAATAACTATAGTAGTTAATACTCCTATTTAGTTCCTCTCTTTGAGATATAGTTGGTTTTATTTACTCATTCATGGGCCTATGCATTGATTCAGCAAATATCTATTAAGTACCTATTCTTACCTAGCACTTGGCTAGATGCTGGGATTATACCAGTGAACTCCATATGAGTAAAGGAAAAACATAAACAAAGAAACAGTAATTTCACAAGACAGGAGGTCATACAAGAGTGACCAAAGAACCTGATGTAGACTGTTCTATAGGTAGTCTCTGGGGAGGTAACAGGTGAGCTAAGATCTGAATGATAAGAAAAAACACCCCGTCATGTGAGGATTTTTGAAAAGAGCATTTTAGTCCACAGACTATAAAAGACCTCTAGGAGTAATTGTGCCTGGACTGTTTCTGAGAATATAGAAGCCAATGTAGTTGGAATGTGATGATGCATGAGTTGTGTTTTGTAGGTCATAATAAATAGCATGCATTTTGGTCAAATTGCAACAGGCACTGTAAAGTTTTAAGCAGGGCAGTAACATAGTCTGATTTATATTTCAGATAGGTCAGTTAGGCTGCTCAATGGAAACTGGAATGGAGAGGGAGATAGAATGCAAAGTTAAAACAAAAAGACTAACTAAGACTTTTGTAATAGTAAAAGAGATGGTAGTATCTTGGACCATGATAAAAGCAGTAAAGATGAAAAAAGATGAGTAGATTTGTTATTTTTCTTTAAAAGTTAGTTAATTGTACTTCTAAAAGGGTTAAAGTGTTGGGGAGATTAGATAAATCAAAGAGGACTTTTAAGTATTTGATGTCAAGAACTGAGAAGATGGTGGTCTTGTTTACTAAGATGGGGATGATTGGAGGAGAAACTAATTTGGGAAGGGAAAAAACAGTTTTCCTGTTTTGAAAAGGTTGAATTTGTGATCCTGTTCATCATCCCAGTAGAATATCAAGTAGGCAGTTATATGTTTAATCTGGAGCTCAAAGGAGAGGTCATATGATTGGACACATGTATCTGAGGGTTACTGCATATAGATGGTATTTAAATCCATAATTTATTTTTTTAAAGTTTGTTAATGTATTTGGGGAGGAGGGGGAGAGAGAAAGGGAGAGAGCGAGAGAGAGAGAGGGAGAGAGAGAGAATCCCAAGCAGGCTCCATGCTGTCAGTGCAGAGCCTGAAATAGGGCTTGATCTTACTAACCGTGAGATCATGACCTGAACGGAAATCAACAGTTAGATGCTAAACCCATTGAGTCACCCAGGCACTCCAAAAATGTCTCCATTTTTAGAGAGAAGCTGACAGTCCAGGTCTTGATGTGATATCTCACACTTTAAATATATTGGCTGGGAGCTTGGTTTCAAGACAGAAGTATGGAAAGATCCTGAGCTCATCTCCCCTGGATAAACCACCACACACAACGAACTATGTTTGGGATAATTCCCACCAAAGGAGGCCTGAAAACTGGCTGAACAGCGTACCCAAAAGGGACACCACCAGGATGGGCAGAAGAAGCAGAGACATGGTCTCACTAAGGGAAAAAAACTACACCCCAGGCATGGTATTCTGTGGTCTGGAGGGATCTCAAATTTACACACTTTTCCCTGTGAGATTTAGGCTGCATATCAGGTATCCCAACCCTTAGATCCTGCACAAGAGAAAGGACCTCCCGAAACATCTGGCTTTAAAAGGCAACAGAGAGGGGCACCTTGGTGGCTCAGTCAGTTAAACATCTGACTCAGTTTTGGCTCAGGTTATGATCTCACAGTTCATAAGATCGAGCCCTGCTTTGGGCTCTGCACTGATAGTATGGAGCCTACATGGGATTCTCATTCTTCCTCTCTCTCTCTCTCTCTCTCTCTCTCCCTACCCGCCCCCCCCAACTAACTAAATAAATAAAAGAAAATAAAAGCAACAGAGAGTATGTCTAGGAAAACTATAGAACTATACATATAGGAAAACCCACTCTTAAAGGTGCAGTATGCAGACTCACTCAACCTAGAAACTGGCACAAAAACACCAGCTGAAAAAGCCCAAAGACCATTGGTAAAGGAAAACCACTTACTAACCTTGGCATGCCAGCAGGCTGGCAGCCAGGCCTCTAGGGACTGAAACACTGCTGGCAGCCACGTTTGCCAGCTCATTCTGCCCTGCTGATCCCAGTGCTATTGAGCACCATTTTGTAATCTTCCTTCTAGACTACGTCAGGGGTGTGCCCCACTGAGAGTCTGCCCAACCATACGTCTTGCCAGGCCTTGCAGCTGATAGAACAGTAACCCTGCCCACCAGTGCGTCCATGGCAGTCATGGCCAAGACTCATAGCCAGCCTCAGTGAAGGCCAGCCCTATCTACCAATATGCTCACAGCAGTCACAGCTCTGCCACAACAGAAGGGTGAACACAGCCCACACAGGGAACAACCCTGAGGCACCTTACTCTGGTAGCCAGTAGCAGTTGTGTTTCTAGGCCCCACAGGACATCACCTACATAAGGTCACTCCGTCAAGACTGGAAAAACTGCCTAAGACAGAAACAAACACAGAGAGTAGGCAAAATGAGACAGAGGAATATGTTCGAAATGAGAGAACAAGACAAAACCTCAGAAAAAGAACCAAAAGAGTAATCTATCCAATAATAAGTCAAAAGTAATGGTCATACATATGCTTACCAAACTTGGGAGAATGGATGAACACTGTGAGAACTATAACAGATATAGAAAATATAAGAAGGTATCAATCAGAACTGAAGAATAAAATAACAGAAATGAAATATACAGTACAGGGAATAAATAGCAAATTTAATGACACAGAACACATCAGTGATCTGGAAAACAGGGTAGTGGAAAGCATCCAACCTGTCCTGCAAAAAGTAAAAAGCTTTTTAACAATGAGGATAGTTTAAGGGACTTCTGGGACAACAGTCATACCGACAGGGGTCCGGGAAGGACAAGAAAGAGACAAAGGGGCAGGAAACTTATTTGAAGAAATAATAGCTGAAAACTTCCCTAATGTGAAAACAGATATCCCGGTCCCAGGACTAACAGACTCTCAAGAACTCATAGAGATCCATACCAAGACACATTGCAATGAAAATGTCAAAAATTGGGGTGCCTGAGTGGCTCAGTTGGTTAAGCAGCCGACTTTGGCTCAGGTCATGATCTCATGGTTCGTGGGTTCGAGCCCTCCATGGGGCTCTGTGCTGACTGCCAGCTCAGAACCTGAAGGCTGTTTTGGATTCTGTGTCTCCCTCTCTCTCTGACCCTCCCCTGTTCACCCTGTCTCTCTCTCTCAGAAATAAATAAAACATTTAAAAAAATTTTAAAAAAGAAAATGTCAAAAATTAAGGATAAAGAATCTTCAAAGCAGCAGGAGAAAAGCAATTAGTTACCTGTAAGGGAACCACTGTGAGATCATCAGCTGATTTTTCAGTAGAAACTTTGCAGGTCAAAAGGGAGTGGCATGGTATATTCAAAGTGCAGAAAGGAAAAAGCTTACAGTCAAGGGTAATCTACCCAGTAAGGTTATCATTCAGAATTGAAGGGGAGATAGAGGTTTTCATGTGGTGTTGGGAAAACTGGGAAGCTACACACAAAACAATGAAACTAGACTTTTTTTTTTATCATGTATAAAAATAAACTCAATATGGTTTGAAGACTTAACTATAAAACCTAAAATCATAAAACTCCTGCAAGAAAACATAGGCAGTAGCTCTTTGACATGGGTCTTAGTGACATTATTGTGGATCTGTGTCCAAGGACAACACAAGCAAAAATAAACAAATGGAATTACATCAAACTAAAAATGCTTTTGCATATTGATGGAAACCAACAAAATGAAAAGACAACCTAGTGAATGGGAGAAGATATCCAAAGATGATATATATGAAAGGGGTTAACATACAAAATATATAAGGAAGTAATAAAACTCAATATAAAAATATCTGACTTAAAAACGGGCAGAAGACTTATATAGGCATTTTTCAAAGAAGACATAGATGGCCAACAGGCACATGAAAAGGGGCTCAACATAATTAGCCATCAGAGAAATGCAAATTAAAACCACCATGAGCTATCACTTAACTGTCAGAATGGCTACTTTGAAAAAGGGAAGAAATAACAAGTGTTTATGAAGATGTAGAGAAAAGGGAACCCTCATGCACTGCTAGTGGGAATTTAAGTTAGAGCAGTCACTATGTAAAACAGTATGGAATTTCCTCAAAAAATTAAAAGTAAAACTGATGTATGACCCAGCAATTCCACTTGTAGGTATTTATCCCAAGAAAGGGAAAATGCCAATCCCCCCCAAAATATATATCACTATGTTTATTGCAGCATTATTTCCAATAGCTATGATACGGAAGCAACTTAAATGTCCACTGATAGATGAATGGATAAAGAAGATGTGGTGTGTGTTTGTGTGTTTGTGTGTATGTGTGATGATTCCCAGAGGGGACGGGATGAGGGAGGTGGACAAAATAGGTGAATGGGATTAGGAGGTACCCTCTTCCAGCTATAGTATAAATAAGATGTGGGAATATAATATTACAGCCTAAGGACTATAGTCAATGATATTGTAACAACTTTGTATGGTGACAGATGGTAACTAGACTTGTGATGACCATTTTGTAATGTATGTAAATATGAAATCAGTATGTTGTACATCTGAAGCTAATATGATATTTTATGCCAGTTATTCTTCAAAAAATGTTGACAAGTTATTCACAATTTTAGTAACATAATGTTCAAACAAATCATTAGGAATTTTACTATAAAGCTCGTAGCATGGAAAGCTCATGGAATGGGCTATCAAAGACTTTAGTTCTTGTCTTTCTTTAACCTAACCAGATACTTTAACTTTCCTGGCCTTAATTTTTAATATTATTAAAAGTACACTTCCATGACCCAGTGTCAAGCATGATAATTAAAATTTATGAAATACTAGCAGTGATCAAGTCCTATGGATCTGAAGAGTAAATGCTAGATTGAACCATATGAAATTACTGATAACTGGCTGTTTTGGATCTACAAAAACATTAGTTTCATGTTATTCAACCTTATAGTTTTGTTTCACTTGTGTATGAAAGTACGATGAACCATGCATTGCTGTGCTGAGCCATATTAGAATTTGAGGCTAAATAAATAAATAAGTGAGTGAGTGAGTGAGTGAGTGAGTGAGTGAGTGAGTGAGTGAGTCAGTTCTCCTACATTTTATAGTGAGGTCAGGAATTTGGCCAGAAACCCGTAGGCAGAGGACAAGAGCATTAATGGAGACAGAGTCATGATTTGCCTTTTATTCTGCTGTAGCAGCAGCTAATTTGATCTGACTGAGATCCTGTTTCTAGGTTTCTCACTTAGGCATTCATTCTGTAGACAGGCCTCCTGGTGTCTCATACCTGAGTCCACTTAGGATTCTGACTTGGATCTGAGTCATTTATTTGTAAAACAATAATACTTTGAAATAAACAGCTCAAGTTCAAAGTGAAAAGAAATGAATGATATCAACACTTGTACATTCATTTTTACCCAGAACAGTTAACTGAGTTTAGCATAAACCAAACATAAAGTGTAACTATGCACCAACTCTTTGAATCTGAGTTCAGCTTCTCATGTATACCAGGTATAGGGTACTTATCAATAATTACCTTACTAGTTTAAAGTGGGCCCTTATAGTAATCCACATTGTAGTTTTTCCCCCCATTCCCTTAGGCAATTAATTTTAAGCTATAGCTAATGCATGCAATCCAGATGTACATTGATTTCAGGCTGTATTACTTGGTGTCAAATTCAGTTCTTTAGTCCATAAGGAACATGAGAGTCCTACACCATTTGTGTCAATATAGTGTAGTATATTTACTGAGAAAATATGTAGAGTCACCTCATATACAGAAGGATATTAAAGGGTTTTTAGTTCAAGAAATGTAATAGGTTTCAATACAGAATTGTTGAGTGAATTAACATGTATTGAATATTTACCATATGCTTGACACTATGATATCAAAATATAAAAAGCCCTGCTCTGGCAGGAAAGTATGGGAATATCAGAGTATGGGGATGACGTTGGTAGGACGGCAGTGGCATTGGCAGTGGCGGTCTTTCATTCTGTCAGTTTCGTGGAGTGGTTTTAGTCCTTTATCCTAGAATCTTAGTCTTAAATCTAGTCTTCCTGGTTCTGGTCACTATCACTCCTAGCAGTCTGTGAATTTCCCTAAATCCCTTTTATGACCTGCATCTCATTAATTGGCTAAAGTTGGTCTCTGTTGCTTGCAACTAAAACCCCTGTGTATTCGAGAGAGCACCCCGAGTGCAAGGGAGATGCCCTTTTTATAGATAGAATATTTTTGCAATGAACCTCAGAGAGGGGACCGTACTTAAGGAGTAAAACAGGATGAAGAGTTTTGAAATAACTGGGCACAAATCTTTTTTTCTTTTTAAGAGGAAATGAGACCACTTCTGCAGTATATCTAGAGCGGCAATAAAGTCCACCAGGCTTGTTGTCAAGGGAAACACTTCACTAGCATCATTATATGAAATTTAAAAATAATGATCCTAATTCATCAACTACTTAAAAGTTTTTTATCATTTATTCAATTTTGAGAGGCAGAGAGAGAGAGAGAGAGAGAGAGAGAGAGAGAGACAGAGTGTACATGGGGGAGGGGCAGAGAGAGAAGGACACACAGAATATGGAGGCTCCAGGCTCTGAGCTGGCAGCACAGAGCCCAGTGCGGGGCTCAAACTCATGAACTGTGAGATCATGACCTGAGCTGAAGTCAGACCCTTCACTAACTAAGCCACACAGGTGTTCCAGCTAATTCATCAACTGCTTTTAAGTTAAGTTCACCTATTTGCTATGACAGTAAATTTTATAACATCTTAGGCAAATTTAGAGAGATTTCAGTGAGGAGTGGTTTAAGATAAAAAAGTTTCTATGAATTGAGTACAACAGTAATTTATTTGTAAAATTTGTTTGCATGGCATAATTCATTCCTTAACAGTGCCAGATACATTTGCTGTTGCTGTAGTTGCTAGATAACTGATTCATTCATTTTGGTATAAATTCAGGAGTAAAGTTTTGCTTCTAACCATATATAAACTTTCCATGGATAATCAGTTTATCTAATGTAGAGGAAACTGATACTGACTTCATTGAGACAGTTTACTTTCTTCACATGTAAGGAAAAAAAAAACATTTGTTAACACAAAATTATTTGTAAAGATATAATTTTTTTAAATAGTAATTTTTTATAGTATTGTCCTATAGGACAATATAGCTTCAAAATATTTATGTTTTGGGGAGCCTGGGTGGCTCAGTTGGTTAAATGTCAGACTCTTAATTTTGGCTCAGGTCATGATCTCACACTTGTGAGATTGAACCCCACACCGACAGTGCCGAACTTTGTCTCTCTCCCCTCTCTCTGCCCCTCTTGCACTCCCTCTCTCAAAATAAATAAATAAACTTAAAAAAAAGTTTGTTTTAAAGCATCCATTAATGTCCAAAGTGAATCTTAGGAAATATCAAAATTCCAGTATCTCGTTGTTAATAAATATTCAGCATTGATAGGATATCAGATCTTGCTGACTGCTTGTCAAGAATATGGTAGAAAAAATTTAATCATTGCATGATAGTACCATTGGATTATATATGTGACTTTTAGATTCCTTCAAATCTTGAAATTCTGTGAACATCTATGATATACAGTAAGAGGTAACAAATTAAGTCTCATAGTTTAACAAATACTTTTTATATCTGTGTGATTTCATTTCCATCTCAAATTTTAAGAGCAGGATAAAATTTTAGTAATATAGTTATTCTTTATAGAAATTACCCTTATTAAAATAATAGTATTAAATGGATTCAGACTTCCAGAAAATTATCTAATCCATTACAAATTCCTAGTTAAATATAAAACATTGTAAATTAGAACAAAAACAGTATTTTCAACAAATACCTTTAAATTTTTGGTTTTATTTAAATTATTTTATGTATAATTTATATATATATATCATATATAATATTTAATAGTGTGCATATAGTATATAAATGTCATATGTGTATGTAGATAGATTTGTCATATATACCATTATGTAAATAATGTATATATTTATGTATTCTATTTTATATAGTATATGTATGTACATACACAGATATATATCTATGCACATACACATATATATTTATATATATTATATATATAAATGTTCTATCTCCAAAACATCTCTCAAATCCATTTCTCTCCAGCTTTTTGTAACATTTCCTAATTCAAATAACTATTGTTGGTACCTGGACTGCTGCCCTAGCTTTCTGCTGCTTGCCCTGCTTCCACTTTTGCCCCCCTCCAGGCAGCCAGAATGAACTTTTAAAACTGTCAATCATATATCATTCTTCTCCTTAAAATCCTTCTGTGACTTCCCTTGCCCTTAGTATATAATCCAGTTCCATAAAATGGCCAACAAAGCCCTCCAAGCTGTCACATGTGCCTACATCTTCAACTTCATCTCTACCATTAGTCTCTTTTCTTCTCTCAGAATTTTTCCTGGCGACAGGAATATAGAATTATAATTTACATGCCACACAATTAACCCTACTAAGGTGTCAATTCAATAGATTTTAATATAGCTAGAGAATTGTACAACCTTCACTACTATCAATTTTAGAACATTTTTCATTACTCCAGAAGGAAACCCTGTACCCTATAGCAGTCATCTTCAATTTTACCCCAACACACTTAGCCCTAGGCAATCACTAATCAACTTCTATCTTTAAAGATTTGCCCGTTGTTGCTATTTTATTTAAGTGAAATCAAACAATGATTTTTATGACTGGCTTCTTTCACTTAGGATGCTTTCAAGGTGCATCCATGTTGTAGTGTGTCCATTGTGAAGATGTATCACATGTTATGTATTTATTCATCAGTTGATGGATATTTGCATTGTCCCCATTTTTTGGCTATTGTGAATAATGCTGCTATGAACATTCATGTCCAACTTTCTAAGTGGATGTATGTTTTTATTTCCCTTTGATATATACCTAGGAGTAGAGTTGCTGGGTCCTATGGTAACTGTGATTGTAGGAGTCCTCCCTTACCTGTGGGGGATATGTTCCAAGACTTCTGGCAGACGCCTGAAACCACAGATAGTGATGAACCTTATATATAGTATGCTTTTCCCTTTACATACTTACCTATGATAAAGCATAATTTATAAATTAGGCACAGTAAGAAATTAACAATAATAACTAATAATAAAATAGAACAATTATAACAGCATACTGTAATACAAGTTATGTGATTGGTCACTCTATCAGAATATCTTGTACTATTCTCACCTTTCTTCCTGTGATGCTATAAAATGATAAATGCCTATGTGATAAAAAGATGTGAGGTGAATGACGTAAGCTTTGTGATGTAATGTTACACTCCTGTTGACTTTCTGATGCTTTGTCAGAAGAAGGATCATCTGTTTCTGGACTACACCTGACCATAGATAAGTGACACTGTGGCAAGCAAAACTGTGAACAAGGGGGGACTATTGTAATCTTGAGGAACTGCCAGATTGTTTTCCAAAGCAACTGTGCCATTTTACATTCCTACCAGCTGTGCATGAGGGTTTCAATTTCTCTACATTCTGGCCAATACTTGTTACTATTTGTCCTTTTTAGTATAGCCATCCTAATGGTAAATGGTATCTGCTTACTGGCCATTTTTGTATCTTCTTAGGAGAAATAAGTTAATCCATGTTTAGTTAATATTTGTATGTAGTATGAGGAAGAGATCTAACTTCACTCTTTTCCATGTGGTAATCTAGTTATCTCAGCACCACTGTTGAAATGGTTTTTCTTGGGGCACCTGGGTGGCTTAGTCGGTTAAGTGTCCGACTTTCGCTTGGGTCATGATCTCGCAGTTCGTGGGTTTGAGCCCCGCGTCGGGCTCTGTGCTGACTGCCGGCTTTCAGTCTGTGTCTCCCTCTCTCTCTGACCCTCCCCTGTTCACGCTGTCTCTCTCTATCCTAGAAATAAAAAAAGAAAAATATTAAAAAAGAAAAGAAAAGGTTTTTCTTTCCGTATTTGTGGTCTTGGCACCATTGTCAAAAATCAGTTGATATAGATATTTGGGTTTATTGCTAGACTCTCACATCTATTTTATTAATCTGTAAGTCTGTCAGTACCACACTTTGTGGATTACTGTGGTTTTGTAATAAGTTTTGAAATTGAGAATGTATGAGTCTTCCTACTTTGTTCTTCCTTTTTAAAGATTGTTTTGGATATTCTGATTTTCTAGCATTTCCACATAAATTATAAGATCAACTTGTCAATTTCTGCAAAAAAGACATCTAAGAGATTAATAGGAATTGTTTTTTTTTTTTTTAAATATTTTTATTTATTTCTATGAGAGAGAGAGAGACAGCGTGAGCAGGGAGGGTCAGAGAGAGGGAGTCACAGACTGAAACAGGCTCCAGGCTCTGAGCTGGCAGTCAGCACAGAGCCCGACGCGGGCTCGAACCCACGAACCGCAAGATCATGACCCAAGCGAAAGTCGGACGCTTAACCGACTAAGCCACCCAGGCGCCCCTAATAGGAATTGTTTTGAATCTGTTCATCAATCTGGGGTCGATTTCCATCTTAATAATACTACGTCTTCCAATAATATAATGTATTCCAATATGGGATGTCTTTTGATTTATTTAGATCTTCTTTAATTTCTTTTGATGATATTTTGTAGATTTTAGTGTATAAGTTTTAAACTTGGTTGGTAAATTTATTCCTAAATAGTTTCTTTTAATGCTTTGGAAATGAATTTTTTATTAATTTTATTATTAATTTTCAAATTGTTCATTGCAAGTGGGTAGAAACAAACTGATTTTTGTATGTTGATCTTATATCTTGCAACTTTTCTGTATCCATTTATTAGCTCTAATAGTCTTTTTGTGGAATTCTTAGGATTTTCTGTGTACATGATCATGTCATTTGCAAACAGAGATAGTTTTCTTTCTTTCTTTTCAGTCTGGATGCCTTTTATTCTTTTTCTTTCTTAAGAACATGTGTTGGATAAAAGTGGTGAGAGCTGACATTCTTGTCTTCTCCTGATCATACAGGGAACATTTTTTCAGTGTTTTACCATTAAGTGTGATGTTAGATGTGGATATTTATCCATGGTTTTTTGTTTGTTTGTTTTTTTGTTTGTTTTGTTTTGCTTTTTTGCACACAGAGATTTTAGAACTTGCCAAATTTTCCTACCTCAAGGCCTTTGCCATCCAGGTTTTTTCATGTTTGGCTTCTTCTCATCCTTCAAATTTCAAAAAAGCCTTTCCCCAGCTAAGATGAACTGCCCCCTCCAGTTATTTTTCTCTAGGGGGGCATCCTGTTTCCTTTATAGTACCAGTTTCAATCTGTAGTTATTTTTATATTTATCTGCTTTCTCATTTTCTGGCTCTTTATCTATGTTCCATGAAGATAGGGACCGTTTCTATCTTGCACTTGTGTCTCTGGTGCCCAGAACAATAAGTACTCAATGCCATCTGTTGAGTGAATGAGTGAATCAATAAGCATTCACCATATACCTATGTGTCTTTGAAGCCATATAACAGATTTGAACAAACATCCCAGTACCTACCCACATAAAGACTATCTCTCAGAGTAGCCACTTCAGAAACAACCATGAGTTGTTTCATGAGGTGCCACTTTTCAAAAATATTTTTAGAATTCTTTTGTTTCTTAAATTCCACATATGAGTGAAATTATTTTGGAATTGGCTTCACAGCCTGTGACATTTTCTTTGCATCATATCAGTTCATAAGAAAAATATGAATTGTCTAAAATGAAATCTGTAGCTGCACTATTAAGCATGTAAATGCATGGTGATATGACATGGCAATGGATTTGCCACCATTAGCATGCTCATTAAGAGAGCAGTCATGTTTCTTTTTCACTAACATGTTTGGAAACTCATTGTATGGTTCTGGAGTTAATATACTTAGGTATGTCAAAAAAAGAAAACCTGCAGGTGGATCTTGTCAGACATTCACATCATAGGTTGCTTTTCTCTTAGTCTGTAAATATACCAAATGGACTTTTGAGTGAGACTTCTGATCCTTTCCTGACTCTATTACTATGGATCTAGTAATGGTATGGACACAAAAATAGACACATAGACCAATGGAATAGAATTGAGAACTCAGAGCTGGACCCAAAGGTATACAGCCAACTAATCTTTGACAAAGCAGAAAAGAATATCCAGTGGAAAAAAGACAGCCTTTTTAACAGATGGTGTTGGGAGAACTGGACAACAACATGAAGAAGAATGAAACTAGATCATTTTCTCACACCATGCACAAAAATAAACTCAAAATGGATAAAGGACCTGAACGTGAGACAGGAAACCATCAAAACCCTATGGGAGAAAGCAGGAAACAAAGTGATTATCTTTGACCTCCTTGACCTCCACCGCAGCAACTTCTTACTTGACACATCCCCAAAAGCAAGGGAATCAAGAGCAAAAATAAATGATTGGGACCTCATCAAGATTAAAAGCTTCTGCACGGCAAAGGAAACAATCCACAAAACTAATAGGCAACCAACGGAATAGGAAAAGATAGTTGTAAATGACATATCAAATAAAGGATTAATGTCCAAAATCTATAAGGAACTCACCAAACTCTGCACCCAGAAAACAAACAACCCAGTGAAGAAATGGGCAGAAGATATGAACAGACACTTCTCCAAAGAGGACATCCAGATGGCCAACAGACACATGAAACGATGCTCAGCATCCCTCCTCATCAGGGAAATACAAATCAAAACCACACTGACATACCACCTCACGCCAGTCAGAGTGGCTAAAATGGGCCAATCAGAGAACTCTAGATGCTGGCGAGGATGTGGAGAAACGGGCAGCCTCCTACACTGTTGGTGGGAATGTAAACTGGTACAGCCCCTCTGGGAAACAGTGTGGAGCTTCCTCAAAAAATTAGCAATAGAGCTCCCCTATGACCCAGCAATAGCACTGCTAGGAATTTACCCAAGGGATATAGGAATGCTGATGCATAGGAGCACATGTACCACAATGTTCATAGCAGCACTCTCAACAATAGCCAAAACGTGGAAAGAGCCTAAGTGTCCATCAACAGACAAATGGTTCAAGAAGATGTGGTTTACCTATACAATGGAATACTACATGGCAATGAAAAAGAATGAAATCTGGCCATGTGTAGCAACATGGATGGACCTTGAGGGTGTTATGCTGAGTGAAATAAGTCAGGCAGAAAAGGACAAAGATCATATGTTTGCACGTATAGGAGGATTAGGAGGAACTTAACGGAGGACCGTGGGGGAGAAGAAGGGGGGAAATGGTGAGGGAAAGGGAGAGAGGCAAACCATGAGAGACTCTTGAATGCTGAGAACAAACTGAGGACTCATGGGTGTGTGGGAGGAGGGGGGGCGATGTGCATGGAGGAGGGCACTTGTGGGGATGAGCACTGGGTGTTATATGGAAACCAACTTGACAGTAAACTATTTGTAAAAAAAAACCAACAAAACTGATCTGCTGGCCCACAGTCCACTTCCTTCCAATTCAACATGCAGAACTGACAAGAAACAAGTGTTGACAAGGATGTGGGAAAAAAGGAACATTCTTGCACTGTTGGTGGGAATGCAAACTGGCACAGCTACTGTGGAAAGCAGTATAGAAGTTCCTCAAAAAGTTTAAAATAGAACTGCCTTCTGATCCAGTAATTGTACTGCTGAGTATTTACCCAAAAACCACAAAAACACTAATTCAGAGGAATGCATGCACCCCTATGTTTATCTGCAGGATTTTTTACAATAGCCAAATTATGGAACTTCCCTAAGTATCCATTGATAGAAGAATGGATAAAGAAGATGTGGCATATATATATATATGTATGTATATATAGTGGAATATTATTTAGCCATAAAAGAATGAAATCTTGACATCTTGCTATTTGTAACAACATAAATGGAGCTAGAGGGCAGAATGCTAAGTGAAATAAATCAGAGAAAGGCAAATACCATATTATTTTACTTATACATGGAATGTAAGAAACCAAAGAAGTGAGCTTAGGAAAAAATAGAGAGAGACAAATCAAAAAAGAGACTTAACTATTGAGAACAAACTGGTGGCTACCAGAGGGAAAGTGGGTGAGGGGATGGGTGAAATAGGTGATGGGGATTAAGGAATGCACTTATGATGAGCACTGGATGATGTAAGGAATTGTTGAATCATTATATTGTACACCTGAAGCTACCATAACACTATATGTTTACTGGAATTAAAATAAAACTTAAAAGACATGCAGAACTAGCCTCAGCTTGCAGAGCTTAACAGCTAGGGGAGCAAACTCATTTCATGGCTATAAGACAGCCAGGAAAGAATGTGGCATGTATACTTTCCTAATGAAAAGTAAACAGAAGTCCCTTTTTACTCCTTTGGCTGCAAATCAGAATCCTTTTGTGCAAATTGAATTCATTTTCTTATTGCTTCAGGACAAAATAGATTCCATTACCATTCTCCATCACTGTTTCCCTATTTTCCTTGCTCTGAGTGTATCCCATCTCTTAGAATTAGAATGGGGGACTTTAGTTGGTCACAATAGCCACTGGAAAGTCATAGGGGAAAGAATGAAAAATAACCTTCACTGATGCAAAAGAAGAAGTAAAACAAATAACCACCAGGTAGTAATAACATTTTACTTTGAAAAATTTCCATAAGATTAGAATAGAAAGTCCTTGTGACCATATATATGTCTATATACAATATGTATTGTATGTGTATGACTCTTTTAATTTATTTCACCTGGCCATCAGGAAAAATCATATTTGATAGGAAAGAATTGGTTGAAAACAATTTGAGGAAAATTTGAAGTTTTTAATGTTTAAATACATTCTATTAGGTACTTTTTTACAACTATTGATTATATCACTTATTAATAGAATCTGGCCTAAGGGAAATGACTCTATAAAACAGAAAAGCAAGAAAGTTCTGATTTTTGCTTCTTTCTTTATGATCATTCTGCATTAGGCAGAGTTAAAGTTGTGGCACTTATGCTTTAAACAATGATGAGGTAGTGAGGATAGAAATCCAGTCCAGTCCCCCATCACCTTCCCAAGTCTTCCAGAGAATGGGGCATTTTTAATCTTTATACAAGAGCTGCCTCTTTTCACCAGCCTCATGCCCAAGGAACTGCATCTTTCCTAAAGAGATACCTCTAACTTGTCTGAAGACCCTATAAAGGCTAGAATAGCTCTGATACAGGCATATGGCCATACTAAAAAATGGCATGGTAGCACAATCTGAATTGAACTTATCGGGAAAAACCTGTTTTGTAAGAATTAACAAACACTCCAACTCTTGCACACACAAATTCATAACAGAAAATTAAATCTGCCTGAAAACTTCTTACGTCCTATCACTAGTTAGTTCACTTCATGCATGCCTGCATCTATTCATTGAGTAAATATAATAAAAGAATACCACCTTTGCTGATCTAATAGATACGGAATTTCAGAGAGTTCCACAGTGAAGAAAATTTAACCCCATTGCTATTATATGCTATCATTGTGTGACTATATACATATTGTTTTGATTACCTATTAATTTATAACACTGCACGTTTAGCGTGCATTGTTGAAAACTTGCTTAGTGCATTCTGAACATGCGCTAAGAAAAAGCTAGCATTTTGTGCAACCATATGATTAGCCCCTGGCCCCACTGTTTTCTGTTTACCCTTTAAAGAAAATCCCTGCTGAGCTTTTGCTACTCTAGCAATTGTTGAGTTCTCAGGATGGGTCCTTTTGGGTGGCTGCCCAGCTCATTAGGCCTCCACACCAGCTCAGACAGCATTAGCCAGCAGATTTATTTTAATATAAACAATGTTACTGAATGTGCTGTGTTGTATTACTTCTCTCGAGTCTTTACCTCTGTATGAGTTCTCTTTTTATTTCTATTTATACCCACAACTAAAGCATTTCAGAGCTTTTCAGTGAGCGAGCAAATTCTTTCAAGATCACAGCTCTGAGTTCCATGGGTACCGTTTTTGAAATCGCAGGGGTTAGTGCTTTATGTTTTGATCATGTCCAGCTCCTACTTTACAGATTAATTAATCTATCTAGCTGAAACATTGCAAACAACTCAAGCTTCCTTTTCTTCCTTTTACTTAAAGATTTTTGGGGGGCAGTATTGAGAAAGTCTCCCCGCCTTAGTGAGAAGAGAGTGAGATGGATGTGGGGATGGCCTTTTGGTGTGGAAGTTGTTATTGATTAATCAGCCTCTCTAACTCTTAGTGCTTGATGGAGCTACAGATGAAGGTTATGAAAGTACCTTCTGTGAAGGTTGCTTCACAGTACCTCTTTAGCTTTCTCCTGATAACTGTATCCCCATTTTTCTTTCAGCCCATGAGATAGTATTGTTTCAGTGCCACACTTGGGTTAAGCATGTACCTAGGTCTGAGCTGATTAGCATATCATATTTCCTGGGCACAGTGATTTGTGTAGAGAAGGTCAGGTGATTAGATTGGAGCCAATGAGACACAGTGAATCTTTGGTTGGGTAGAAATGCTAGGGCAAGAACTCTTGTTTCTACTGGACACGAATGAGGAAAGATGTATCTTTGGGGACTTCTAGGAAGTCACTTTAGACCACTGTGCGACAGGAGCTAGAGTTGGATAGTTTTGAGGCCCTGGGTCCAGCCACGCCTATAAATTCAGATATACCCTTGGATTTTTCAGTAACATGAGCAATTCTCATTTTGCTTCATGTAGTCTGGGGTGGGATAAACAACTTGTACAGGGTTGTGGGCATGAGGAAGTATATGAGGTCATATTTGCTGACACTAGGGTATCACTGAAATAGTTTAGAAATCCCTCTCAGTTTCCCTAGATCTCAAGACTCTACCCCTTTAAGAAGACTTTGAAAGGTTCAGCAGCTACTCTTGAGTTAATCTTCATTCCACTCCACCCTAGTCCCACGCTTGGCCCACACTGTCTCTCTTGTGGCTACAAGGAATGTGGAAGAAACTTCAGGATCATCATTCCTTCATAGTTCCTCCTTGTAAACAGAACTCAGAGTCCACACTGTTGGAATCATCATAAGCGTCTGAGGCAACTTTAAAAAGGACATGAAACATGAAATAAAACTCTCAACTCATTTGTGTATTAGCAGGACTCAACCTGAAATTGAGTGGGGTACCTAACGAAGTAGGATGAGGAACGTGTTCAGTGTCAAATTTTCAGATTATGAAATAATCTTATTTTCTTACTTTAGGTCAGTCTGATTTCTTAAAATTGATAAGTGAAAGAAGAAATTCAAGAGATAAAAATATTTACATATTTCTGAAATTGCCAGCAATATTTTTAATGTTTTTATTTATTTTTGAGAGAGCACACACATGTGTTGAGATGCAGAGAGAGACAGAAGGGGATAGAGTTTTCAAAGGGGCTCTGCACTGACAGCAGAGAGCCCAATATGGGGCTCGAACTCACAGACCACGAGATCATGACCTGAGTTGGATGCTTAACTGAGTGAGCCACCCAGACACCCTTGCCAGGAAATGTTTTTTATAATATTGGAACATGTATATGGAAGACTGAGGAGTATTTCTTTAGTTAGATATTCTCATAATATTTAAAACATGGCTAATTTTGGTATATTCAGTTTGTGAAAATTTGCTACTCTTTATACTTAAGACATGTGACCACATAAATGTAGTCAACTTATCTTGACAAGCAAACACAGTACAAAAGAGCAAAGATATCCTTTTTAACAACTGGATAATCACATTCAAAAAAATAAATCCAGACACAGACCTTACACCCTTCACAAAAATTAACTCAAAATGGATCACATTCCTAAAAATAAGACTCCTAGAAGACAACATAGAAGAAAGCTTCATTGGCGTTGTACTTTTTAGGCTTGATAAGCTGCACTTCATTAAAATTTTAAAAGTCTGCTCTGCAAAGGACACCAGAGAATGAGAAAACAAGATACAGATTGGAAGAAATTACTTGCAGAAGATTCATCTGATAAAGGACTGTTATCCATAATATAAAAGGAATTCTTAAAACTCAATAAGAAAACAAACAATCTGATTAACAAATGAGCCAAAGACCTTGACAAAGAGCTCATCAAAGAAGATATACAGATAGCAGACAGGCATATGAAAACATCGCCCACATCATGTAGCCTCAGGAAAACACAGATTAAAACAACGAGCTACCACTACACACCACCTGTCAGAATGGTCAAAATCCAGAACACTGACAGTACCAAATGGTGGAGAAGATATGGAACAACAGGAAGTCTCATTCATTGCTGATGGTGTACAAAATGGTGTAGCTACTTTGGAAGACAGTTTGGTTATTTCTTACAAAACTGAATATACTCTTACTATATAATCCAGTACTTGTACTCCATGGTATTTTTCCAGAGGGATTGGAAACAGGTTCATGTAAAAACCAAAAACACATGTTTATAGAAACCTTATTCATAATTGTCAAAACTTAGAAGTAATCAAGATGTCCTTTAGTAGCTGAGTGGGTAAACTGTGGCACATCCAGACAATGGGATATTAGTCAATGCTAAAAATAAATGAGCTACAAAGCCATGGAAATATATGGAGGAAACTTAAATGCATACTACTAAGTGAGAGAAGCCAATTTGAAAAGGCTGCATACATATGATTCCAACTATATGACATTTTAGAAAAGGCAAAACTATGGAGACAGTAAAAAGATCAGTGGTTTCCAGAGTTAAGGGGAGGAGGAGGGAATACAGAGTATTTCTAGGGCAATAAAAATACTCTGTAGGACCATATAATGATGGATACTTGTCATTATACATTTGTCCAAATCCATGGAATGTTCATTTCACTAAGAGTGGACCCTTATGGAAACTATGGGCTTTGGGTGATAATGTGTCAATGTAGGTTCATCGGTTATAACAGATGTACCACTCTTTTGGGGGGGGAATGTTAATGGTAAGGAGGCCTATGCGTGTTGGGGGAAGGGCAGGGAGAATATGGGAAATCTCTGTATCTTCTTAATATTTCTGTGAAAATAAAACTACTCTAAAAGTGAAGTCTATTAAAAACAAAGTTAAAAAAAGATATGTGTACTTCTCTATATGTATATTTAAACAAGAAGGTTTTTAAAATCCTAGTTACTACAGTGTCAAAACTGAATAAAAACATCTAGATCTTTTTATTGATATAATCATTTACAAGGTAGATATTATATGTTTTCTAACCCAGTAAATTATATATCCTCGTGTGTGTATTAAATATGCCTTAAACTTTGAGTTGTGTGAGAATACTATATTCATTTCACTTAGAGAAAATTACTAGGGAAACTTGAACGTGATATTAATCAAAGTTTCTGTTATTAGTTAGGAACCGCCTAAAATAAGCCTACAAGTCCCCCATCTATTCAAATTCTTCATTTTCTCTTGTTTGTAGGTTGTTATATATTTTTACTACTGAAAAAAGGGTTGTTGTCTTTTAATGTTTTGTTTTTCCTTAGTTTATTGTCAAGTTGGTTTACATATAACACTCAGTGCTCATCCCAACAAGTGCCCTCCTCCATGCCCATCCCCCACTTTCCCTCTCCTCCACCCCCATCAACTGTCAGTTTGTTCTCAACATTCAAGAGTCTCTCATGGTTTGCCTCCCTCCCTCTCCCAACTGTTTTTTCCCCTTCTTCTCCCACATGGTCCTCCGTTAGCTTCCTCCTAATCTACCTATATGTGCACACATATGGTATCTGTCCTTCTTTGCCTTATTTCGCTCAGCATAACACCCTCTAGTTCCATGCATGTTGCTACAAATGGCCAGATTTCATTCTGTCTCATTGCCATGTAGCATTCCATTGTATATATATACCACATCTTCTTGATCCATTCATCAGTTGATGAACGCTTAGGTTCTTTCCACGTTTTGGCTATCGTTGATAGTGCTGCTATAAACATTGGAGTACATGTGCCCCTGTGCATCAGCACTTCTGTATCCCTTAGGTAAATTCCTAGCAGTGCTACTGCTGGGTCACAGGGGAGTTCTATTGTTAGTT
Source organism: Proteles cristata cristata (assembly GCA_017311185.1). NCBI lineage: Eukaryota > Metazoa > Chordata > Mammalia > Carnivora > Hyaenidae > Proteles > Proteles cristata. The sequence continues at coordinate 210,159 of JAESUZ010003977.1, forward strand.
TCCTTAGGAACCTCCACACTGTTTTCCAGAGGGGCTGTACCAGTTTACATTCCCACCAACAGTGTAGGAGGGTGCCCGTTTCTCCACATCCACGCCAGCATCTAGGGTCCTCTGATTTGTTCATTTTAGCCACTCTGACTGGTGTGAGGTGGTATCTCAGTGTGGTTTTGATTTGTATTTCCCTGATGAGGAGGGACACTGAGCATCGTTTCATGTGTCTGTTGGCCATCTGGATGTCCTCTTTGGAGAAGGGTCTGTTCATATCTTCTGCCCATTTCTTCACTGGGTTGTTTGTTTTTCGGGTGTGGAGTTTGGTGAGTTCCTTATAGATTCTGGATATTAACCCTTTATCTGATATGTCATTTGCAACTATCTTTTCCCATTCCGTTGGTTGCCTATTAGTTTCGTGGGTTGTTTCCTTTGCTGTGCAGAAGCTTTTAATCTTGATGAGGTCCCAATAGTTTATTTTTGCTCTTGATTCCCTTGCTTTTGGGGATGTGTCAAGTAAGAAGTTGCTGCGGTTGAGGTCAAAGAGGTTGTTTCCTGCTTTCTCCTCTAGGGTGTTGATAGTTTCCTGTCTCACGTTCAGGTCCTTTATCCATTTTGAGTTTATTTTTGTGCATGGTGTGAGAAAATGATCTAGTTTCATTCTTCTGCATGTTGCTGTCCAGTTCTCCCAGCACCATCTGTTAAAGAGGCTGTCTTTTTTCATTGGATATTCTTTCCTGTTTTGTCAAAGATTAGTTGGCATACATTTGTGGGTCCAGTTCTGAGTTCTCGATTCTATTCCATTGGTCTATGTTTCTGTTTTTGTGCCAATACCATATTGTCTTGATGGTTACAGTTTTGTAGTAGAGGCTAAAGTCTGGGATGGTGATGCCTCCCATTTTGGTTTTCTTCAATATTACTTTGGCTATTCAGAGTCTTTTGTGGTTCCATACAAATTTTAGGATAGTTTGTTCTAGTTTTGAGAAGAATGCTGGTGCAGTTTTTATTGGGATTGCATTGAATGTGTGGATTGCTTTGGGTAGTAATGACATTTTAACAATATTTATTCTTCCAACCCATAAGCATGGAATGTTTTTCCATTTCTTTGTGTTTTCTTCAATTTCCTTCCTAAGTTTTCTATAGTTTTCATCATACAGATCTCCTATATCTTTGGTTAGGTTTATTCCTACGTATTTTGTGGTATTTTTGTGCAGTTGTGAATGGGATCAGTTTCTCGATTTCTCTTTCTGTTGCTTCATTGCTGGTGTATAAAAATGCAACCGATTTCTGTATGTTGATTTTGTATCCTGCAACTTTGCTGAATTCATGGATCAGCTCTAGTAGGCTTCTGGTGGAGTCTGTCAGGTTTTCTATGTAGAGTATCATGTTGTTTGCGAAAAGTGAAAGTTTGGCTTCTTCTTTGCCAATTCTGATGCCTTTTATTTCCTTTTGGTGTCTGATGGCTGATACTAGGACTTCCAGCACTATGTTAAACAACAGTGGTGAGAGTGGACATCCCTGTCGTGTTCCTGATCTCAGGGGGAAAGCTCTCAGTTTTTCCCCATTGAGGATGATGTTAGCTGAGGGCTTCTCATAGATGGCTTTTATGATGTTTAAGTAAGTTCCTTCTATCCCGATTTTCTCTGGGGTCTTTACTAAGAAAGGATGCTATATCTTGTCAAATGATTTTTCTGCACCTATTGACAGGATCATATGGTTTTTATCTTTTCTTTTGATAATGTGATGTATCACATTGATTGATTTGTGAATATTGAACCAGCCCTGTAACCCAAGGAATGAATCCTATTTGATCATGTTGGATAATTCTTTTTATGTGCTGTTGCATTCAATTTGCAAGTATCTTGTTGAGGATTTTTGCATCCGTATTCATCAAGGATATTGGCCTGCAGTTCTGTTTTTTTGCCGGGTCTCTGGTTTGGGAATCAAAGTGATACTGGCTTTGTAAAATGAGTCTGGAAGTTTTCCTTCGATTTCTGTTTTTTGGAATAGCTTGAGAAGAATGGGTATTAATTCTGTTTTAAATATCTGATAGAATTCCCCAGGGAAGCCATCTGGGCCAGGCCTCTTATTTGTTGGGAGATTTTTGATAACTGATTTGATTTCCTCACTCGTTATGGGTCTGTTCAAATTTTCTGTCTCTTCCCGTGTGAATTTTGTTAGTGAGTGTGTGTTTAAGATTTTGTCCATTTCTTCTAAGTTGTCCAATTTGTTGGCATATAATTTTTCATAGTATTCCCTGATAATTGCTTGTATTTCTGAAAATGAATAAATCCATTTTCATTCATAATTTTTCTGTTTGAGTGCTCTCTCTTTTCTTTTTGAGAAGCCTGGCTAGAGGTTTGTCAATTTTCTTTATTTTTTCAAGAAACCAACTCTTGATTTTGTCGATCTGTTCAACTGTGGTTTTGGTATCTATTTTGTTTATTTCTGCCCTGATTTTTATTATTTCTCTTCTCCTACTGGGATTGGGGTGCTCTTGTTGCTCTCCCTCTAGTTCCTTTAGGTGCGCTGTTAGATTTTGTACTTGCGCTTTTTCTAATTTCTTGAAATGGGCCTGGACTGCAATGTACTTCCTCTTAGGACTGCCTTTACCACATCCCATAGATTTTGGATTGTTGTACCGCCTTTCGGTACCTTAAAACCTCTGCCTTCCCATCCTTTTGACCCATGTTTTCCCTATATCTCAAATTTAGAGTAGTATACATTATTAATTTTTCCAAATAGTACAGTGAGTAGGATTTATCAGGATTTCATTTTCCCTGTTTTTATTCATATTTTCTGAATTATTCCTAATGAGATCATTTATGTAAAAGTTTCAGTTACTAGTTTGAACTCTTGACAGGCACTGAGCAAACTTTAGTATTGATTTTTAAAAAATTCCTTTCCTTGTTAAATTTTTGCTAGTTTGCCATAATGTTTAGAGCACTTTGTAGAAAAACTCTCCTCTTGGTAGGAGGAAGTCAAAGGGAAGTAAAGCTGGAAATATGAGCTGGGGAGTTGATCATTTACTACGTTCCAGGTATGCCAGTCATCCTACTATGCAAAACAACTCAGGACTTATGCCATTCCTCAGGTCTTTTATAAAACTTTGTTCATGGGGGCTGCAAACTCTGAAATAGGGAATAGCATGGATTTGCCATGGATAATGGAAGGGAGCTGATTGATATTGATAGATTTCAAGGATGATGGCCTTTCTCATCAAGACCAGTGGTCCACATAATACTTGGACCAAATAATTACTAAATGCAGCAAATACTTTTCAGTTCTTATTTGACCTCTAGACATTGCAATAGCATCTAGTCAAATAAACGTTGTGCTCTAATGCAGAGTTGATAAGATGGCCTCTATTTTTCACTCCATTAATGATGTCTCAAAACATTCCTTCTTCATCTCTCTATAAAACCTCCTGCTCCATTCAGCCTCATGCCATCCATCTTCCACCCTCATTATATCCCCTATCTCTTATTGGATAAAATAGTGGTCTCCTAGCTACCCATTCTTCTTCATTAAAGTTTTTCTCTTAAGTTTTTTTTTATTTTGAATGAATTCATATTTACAAAAGAGTTCTGAAGAAGTGTACAGAATTCCCATATGCCCTTTAGCTCACTTCCCTTAATGTTAGCCTCTTGTCAAAACAAGGAAATTAGCACTGGTCCAACATTATCAACTAAATGATGGCTTTAGTTGGATTTCCCCAGTTTTTACACCAGTGTCCTCTGTTTCAGGATCCAGTCCAGTACCACGTTGGACTTGGTTGTCATGTCCATTTAGGCTTCTTTAATCTATCTTTCCTTGTTTTACAGATTTTCTTTGTTTTTCATGACTTTGACACTTTTGAAGATTACCGACCAAGTGTTTTTCTAGAATGTCTCTTATTTTGTCCCTCATCGTGACATGTTTTTCTCATGATTAGACTAGGGTTAGGATTTGGACGAAGACTGCTACAGAAGTGAAGTACCCTTCCCATCACATCATATTAGGTGTGCATGACATCAATATGACTAGGACTGGTGATATAAATATATGCTTGATCCCTTGGTTAAGCTAGTGTCTGCCAGGTTTCTTCTCTGTAAAGGTATTATTTTTTTTCTCTTTTCAGACCCTTGGGTAGAAATGAGTCACTAAATCTAGCTCACACATAAGGGGAGGAGAATTAAGCTCCATTTCCTAGAGGGAGATATATTGAAAAATGTTTAGACATATGTTAAAATCACCACAGTAATTAATAAATTTATTGGGGGAAGATAGTTCAAGGCTATGTGAATATCCTATTTCTCCTTAATGTTTTGGTGGCTACTTTTAGCATTCATCTGTGGATCTTGCCTAAAGCAAATATTGCTGTGGTAATTTTCTGTTTTTCTCATTTCTTCTACATTTAGTATTTACAATAATTCTGTATGGAAAATTTGTCACTTCCCCTCTATTTTTTATTTAATCACTTATTTATATCAGTATAAACGCATGGATGTTTATTTCATTTTTGTGCTATAATGAAAACCTATTGTTTTAGTGCTCAAAAAGGTTTGGCCATTGGAAAATTTTTAGGTTGTTTTGTATGTTCTTCCTCTATCCTTCTTAATTGTTTTTTATTTTTTAAGCACTTCAATTTTGGTATTCATCACAGCTTTTCTATTTATTAATTAAAGACAATTTGTTCATTGTTTTTCGTTGCAGTTTATACCATTGTTCTGAGTGACTTCCATGCCTATGTGAACTTAACCAACAACTGTAGCATCTCATTTTTGTGACTTTACCAATTCTTGTGATTTTTTTTTTCAATGTTTTATTTATTTCTAGGAGAGAGAGAGAGAGAGACAGTGTGAGCAGGGGAGGGTCAGAGAGAGAGGGAGTCATAAACTGAAACAGGCTCCAGGCTCTGAGCTGGCAGTCAGTACAGAGCCCGATGCGGGGCTCGAACCCACGAACCGCGAGATCATGACCTGAGTGAAAGTCGGACGCTTAACCAACTAAGCCACCCAGGCACCCCAAATTCTTGTGATCTTTATCTCCACTCAGCTTCAACCATGTACAACAGTGCTCATGACCTGATTCTTGCTATTACCTGGAATTGCTTTACTTTAGCAGTATTAATTTTAAACCTTTAAGTTTCCACATCTCTTAATCTCTCTCCTGAACAATTAATTTTTCTTCTCTGGGAGGACTTAAATCTCTCCACTTCTCTTTTTCCCCCAGTGCATAAACTGTGGAGGTCATAGCCCATGAGCCAGCACTTCAACCAGTTGCTGGCAAAACCCACAGAACCTTGTTATGCTTTTGGTTGAGTTTTGCAAGCCTTCCAGGTATGTAGAATCCTCTGTCTCTCCCATTCCCTACTCTGCTCAAAGCTGTCACTCTACAGCTTTCACTCCCACCTCTTCTCAGCTGACGAGCTCATTTCTTGCTTTACAAAGATGATAGAAATCATCAGAGAGAACACTCCCAACTCCAAGCAATAAACTTATTATCTTACGTATCCTACTTTTATATTTTTCTCCTTTCTTCTTGTTCCTCCCATGAAAGATATAGATCTTTTCCTATTTAGGGCTAATTCCTTCTGTATGGGCTTTGAGTCTCATTTTTTCCCTCCTTTATAACTCTCTCAGTTTTTTTACTTTTTTCTCTCTCATATCATCAAATTCTTCTTTCTCTTGTTGGCTCCTTTACTTAACTATGTAAACAAAGCAAAATGAAATAAAAGCCGCCTCTCCCTCAAGGCCAAGTTGCCCTCCCAGTACATCCATATCTTTATTTGCCTCTGGATGGGCACACTCTTTGAGAATTGTCTACTTATATGACTCTACTTCTTAGTCTTCCACAATTCAGCTATTGTCATCTTACACCATTCCGCTGTACTGTTTTAACCAAATGCCAATGACTCCATATAACTCAATCCAACAGATTCTGATCAGTCCTCATATTAGTTGATCATCCTTGTTGATCGTTCTTTCCTCCTTTAAATCCTCCCTTTTATTTTGCTTCAGTGACATCTTTTATTTTTTCCTTTCTACCATTCTGGCCATTCCTCTTTTGTTACCTATCCTTTGAGGTACCCCTTCCCATACGGGCACAGTCTTGGAGAGGGGGATTTGTTCTCTCCAAAGCCCTTAATTACTATCCCCGTGGCTTAAAAATCTGGGTCTCAAGCCTAGAAGTCTTATAAGCCTGAGCTCCAGATATCTACCTGGTTCCTAGATACCATCACTTGTATGTTCCTTAGGTTCCTTTGTATTCACCTCCAAAACTAGACTCTACTCTTTCTTCTTCATGCTGGACCTCTCTTTGTTCCCTCTCTTGGGGAATGGTACAACTGTTTCTCTGGAGTGAAAACCAGAAATCTGGGAGTCTTCCTTGACTTTATTATTTTTCTTGCTTCCAGAACTAAATTTTTGTTTTTTATTTTTTTTAATCTGCCAAGAATACTCTTTATCTGCCCTTTACATTCGTTCAAGTCTCTCAAATCATCCCCCATCCCATGCCTTCTTTGACCACCTCTCTACCTCCAGCACCCTACCTTTGTATTTTCTGGCACCCTACCTCCTATTAAAGTTAGCATACAAATGCTTTGTTTACTTTCCTGTAACTCCAATAGCAGGGGAGAATAAATGAATTCTTTTGATTTTTTTTTATTAACCGTAACTACATTTTACTACTATTCATTTAAATATTTTCCTAGGCAAAAAGTGATATAAAGCAGATTTCATTTCAGAAAATCATTTTAGAGACATTCCCCATGGAAACATCATAACAAATGGTAGTTGGGTTCTTAGACTATCCAATATCCCAATTCATACTATAGCTGAAATTCATTTAATTCCCCTTGGAATTTTCCTATATATTATCACTGCTCTAAAAAATCCCATATTTTCCTTCCTGCCCCTTCCCTATTACCTGTCATTTTTTTCTTCCATAGCATCTCATTCACATAATGGGTTAAATAGCTTTTTATGAGATCTCTTTGCTACATTGATTGTTTGCAAATGGCAAGTTGCAGTTCTTAGCAAGAAAAGAATATGTCAGCAAAGATAGTGTTCATGGCCTAGTTGAATCCGCATCAATTGTTTATTCCTTTGTTTATGGAAAAATGGAATGGCTAGAGGTTATGACTGCCACAAAGCCTAGGACGTACTATCTATCAATTACTGAAATGCAATGGCAATTTCTCCATACACATTTTCTCTAGATCATTGCTAAGGCAGTTGATGGCTACCAAGGATAAAAGTAGTAATGGCCTGGATGTATGCCAGGTCAGCCATTTATATTTATAAATGTTGGTTATTCAGGTTTACAAAACTTAGAGGAGTACACATACACACACACACACACACACACGCACACACACACACTTAAACCATTAAAAACAATCTTGTGACCTAGTATTTCTGCCTGGACTACTAGTGTAGAAGAAGAATCTGCTATAAAACAAAATCTCTTCTGCTTTGAGGTTGTTAATTCTGATGAGAATCATTCTACTGAAATCCCCCAAACTGAATTTCCAATTTACTTATACCCAAGTGTTTAATGTTGAGATTTCATTCAGATGTTGGACTCAACCCAAGAGTATACTTGTACTGTATACTATTGTATAATACCGTACCTATTAGCAAAAATGTCTAGAACTATGAATATTTGCTACATTGTCCTTCACCTGGTGAAACTGCCTGATGCTTTTGGGGAAACAGCGAATTTCTCAAGCTGCCAGGTACCATGGTTATCTCCTCATGTTGATTTCTGGCAGTCAACAGGCATGCTGCTGTGCCTCTCAATGTCCTTGTGCAGAAGCAAGGTCTTGGTTGCAGCTGGTCAAACATGAATGTTATATGTATTAGTCTTGCATGTACCCATGACTACTTTGTGGCTCTACTTACCTAGACCTAATTGCCTAAGATAAATTATTCAGTACATATTCTTGATGTAGTTTTTCAGTCATCTTTATGTTATGAAGAGTTTATGTTCAAAAGAAATCACCTGAACTTCATATTTCAATGGTTGCAGCTTATCCTAAACTATAGCTTCCATGTTAGAGGTATACTAAGTTGTATGAATACTAATTGTATGCCTCAGCATAGCATGTTGACTAAGAAGTGGAGTGTGCTAAGAAATCACGGTCTGGTCCTTCACCTTTTTGTGGGAATACCATTTGATCTAATGATTATAATTTATTAGTTAGTGTATATTGAACATATGAAATGCTTAAAGCATAGCCCTAAGCATTTAAAAGAGGTTCAATACTCTATCTTTGATTTAGTCACTTAAAACACATACTCATAAAATGGTCCTAAAACAATCTCTGGGCAATGGTTCATTAAGTACATGCCTATAAATTGAATCTATAATCAGTGCTGAGGTTAGAGTCAAGGAGTGATCAGAGTAAGGAAAAATACATTTACTCAACACATTCTAGAAAAGATTTATTGAGTGCTTACTTTGTATCAGGCACTGTTCTAGGCTAGATGTTAGGGATACCAAGGTAAATCCATGTATTCACTTGCTTCAGGATCTTAGGAGGAAGACAGCATGTAAAAAGGACATGGGCAAACTGCCATAGGAATAAAAAGAAAACTCTGAGGAGTGAAGCTTTCAGAGTTATATAGAGAATCAATAAAACTCTGAATCTGCATTTCTAAATGGAACTGCTGCTTGCAATGTTCAGTTCCTAGTTACATTGGGTAGAAATGACACACAATGTCACACTTTTTTCCAGCCCTCTATCAACAAACTGACCCCTTGGAATTCAGTAAAGTGGGAAAGCTGAACTTTGCAAACTTTATGTTAAACTTTAAGATATAAGTTAAATACAAACATAAGGAGGAGGTTTGAAGTTCACTTTGCTTAGCCAAGTGGGGCCATGTATTGAACAAATATTTGGATGTGTGGTAAAATAGCACAGGCACAGCCAAGTGGCACGGGATGACATTGGCAGACAGAAACACAAGAATTGTGTTTAGAATTCTTCTAGCACAAGAAAATTCCTCAGGACTTTTTGCCGTATTCAGATCAACGTCCACAGCTTGTCTTACTCTGTCATGCCTATCTTCGGCAGTATTGTCCTGAAATTCATAAACCACCATGTTCTAAAAGAAATGTAATGGGAGATACATATATTTTAAATTTCCTAGTAGTCACATTAAAAAAATAAAAAAAAGAGGTGAAATTAAGTTTAAAAGTATATTTTACTTAACCTAATATATCCAAATTATTATTTGAACATGTAGTCAACATAAAAATTTAGGACTTTTCTCACATTTCAAGAACTCAGTAGCCACATTTGGCTAGTGGCTACCATATTGTATAATGCAGCTCTGAGCTGATATAGTTTGTTTTTAGGAGTCTCCATAGGGGATGGTCCTTTGGCATTTTGGGAGATCCCATTCCAGTGTTCATTGATGCTGGAAAAATGACCTTAGATGTATCACAGATTCCTTATGCCAACATTTGGCTGTTTCTTCTCATCTCATGTGGTTATCATGGAGTACTTACAGAACTTCTGTATGCTAGATTATATGTTAGGTGTTGGGATATAATATCAAGCACCACTCCTGTGGTTCCTCCTTTTAGGAGGCTTACAGGGTGTAATGTAGAAAAGAATAGTAAGTAAGTTAAATGTGTAATTATGATGGGATGGAAAAGGTCTGAGCGCACCTATGAGGATTTGTAACAGGAGAGTCTCTCCTAGTCTGGAGGGACTGGGAGACTTACCTCCAGGGAGTGACCTTGATGTAAAATCAGAATGATACCTACAGAGGGGGGCTGTGAAACAAAAAGGCATTTGGCACCTTGAAGGATCTAACAGGCGAATGGTGTGGCTCAAGTGGAAAGAGTAAAGTCAAAAGTGGTTCATAATGAGGTTGGGATGTTAGGCAGAGGCCAGAACACATGTGGCCTTTATGTCTCATTAAGGACCAGAATTCTTCTCCTAAAAGCAAAGAGAGGCCACTGCATGTTTTTAAGGAATAGAGTGACATTATTGGATTTGCATCTTAGAATGTCCTCTGCTAAAAGCTGGAGAATGAATCTAAAGGAAAACAGATGAATGTGCAGAGACATTTCAGGAAACTTAAAAAAAAGTCTTTTATTTATTTTGAGAGAGAGAATGCATGTGCATGTGCACACTTGTGCTCACATGATCAAGCAGGGAGGGGCAGAGAGAGAGAATCTCAAGCAGACTCCACATTGTCAGTGCAGAGCTGGATGCGGGGTTCAATCTCCTGAACCTATGAGATCATGACTGAACCAAAATCAAGAGTTGGGCATTTAACCAACTCAGCCACCCGGGTGCTGCAAGAAACTTTTATAACCCGAGTAAGAGGATTAGGGCAGCAGCTACCCTACCTAAAACCTTAAACTGATGACTTTGAGACATATTACTAGATAAGACTCAATGACACATTGAATAGTGGGGAGGGTGGCGCCAAGTACCAGGAAGAGGAGAGTCCAGACTGATTCCTAGCTTTCCTAACCTGTTGAAATAAATAGTTGTAGGTCCTTTTGAGCTCTCTCCACTTTCCTCTAGCTGGAAATTTTAGGGTGAAGTATCCATCATCTAAAATATGAAATATAGTGTTAATTTGCCTGTCATCTTTTTTCCTTGAATCAGAAATTTGTGAACTGTAATTCTTTGGTGCTAATGTATAACATAAAGAAAAAAAATTAATAGTGAACTTCTGTCCATATCTCATGCTTTTACTTACTGAGTAATCACAGGGTAAATCACCTAACAAATTTACTGGTTTTAACATTATTGTCTATTTTCTTTTCTTTTCTTTTTTTTTTTTAAAATGTTTTATTTATTTCTAGGAGAGAGAGAGAGAGAGAGAGACAGCGTGAGCAGGGAGGGTCAGAGAGAGAGGGAGTCACAGACTGAAACAGGCTCCAGGCTCTGAGCTGGCAGTCAGCACAGAGCCCGACGCGGGGCTCGAACCCACGAACCGCGAGATCATGACCTAAGCGAAAGTCGGACGCTTAACCGACTAAGCCACCCAGGCGCCCCAATTTTTTCTTATACATTATATAATCTTTGCATTGACACACAGTGTTATTGCCATAAGATTGTCATGAGTAGCAGTTAATGACAGGCTTTGCAGAGGAAGACTAAAGAGAAACAAATAAGTAAATAATTCATCTGATTCGAAAATTTCCTAAGTCAATGAAGAAACCACAACAATAAGCTTTCATTACTTTTTTTACAACTCTTTGGTACAGATTTGTAATCATTCGTAGCTAATCATTAAAAGATTACATTTTGCATTGCTAGCTTTTTTAACATTAGTTATTAAATAGTTCATTTATTTCCTTTTCCATGTCTACTCGACATAAAAAATTCAAACTGTGAAATAATGCAAAAGAGTTGGGCTTTGACAATAATTTCATTCATTCATGGGTATTTAGCTCCTAGATGCTTAACAGAATAGATAACCCTTGAGGAGATTAAAATAGAGCAGTGGAGGCATAGATGAATAAGTATGTAAATAAATATATAATTTAAAACAGTAGTGATAAGTGCTATTTAGAAAAGGAAATGAGATACAGAGCTTAGAGCACCAATGAAGGCTAAGTAGATATGGTGATGAGGGAAGAACTTGCAATGAGGAAGACCTGTGGGGCACATGGGTGGCTCAGTCAAGCATCCAACTTTGGCTCAGGTCACAGTCTTGCAGTTCATGAGTTCAATCCCCACATCAGGCTTTGTTCTGACAGCTCAGAGCTTGGAGCCTGCTTCCTATTCTGTGTCTCCCTTTCTCTCTGCCCCTCCCAGCTTGTACTCTGCCTCTGTCTGAAAGCAAATAAACATTAAAAATATTTTTTAAAAATGAGGGAAACGTGTGGCCAGCGCCCTGAAGGCAGTAGGGAGTATAAACTGTGCAAATACCTGGGGTGAGTACCTTTTAGGCACAGGGAAGCAAGTACACAGATTCTGAAGTGGCCATGTGCATCTTCCAAGATCATTGTAAAGCCAATGATGCTGAGCTGCTATGAAACAGAAACAAAAGAGGAAATGAGGTCGAAGAGGTGAAGAGGGACCACATTTTGAAAAGTGCTAAGGTCAGATAAAGATTTTGGATTTTATTTAAGTATGATAGGAGCAATTGGAGGGTTTTGAACAGAGGGCAAATTTAATTTAAATGTAGAGTATATGAGAAAAAGCAAATCAGGCATGATTCTTAGGTTTTTGGCCTGGGAATTGGATACAACATGATGCCATCTTTTGAGGTGGGGAGAACTAGGGAGGAATGGATTTAGAGGAGAAATCAAAATAGTTCAATTTGGGGCATGTTAAACTTGAAATGCCTCTTAGAAATTCCAGTGGAGATGTTGTATGTATGTATGTGTATATGTATTTGTGTGTGTGTGTGTGTGTGTGTGTGTGTGTGTGTGTATGTGTGTGTATATATATATATGTACATACATACATACATATATATATATGTATATATATATATATGTATATATATATATGTATATATATATATATATATATGAATTTGTAGCTCAGGGGCTAATTGAAGGCTCAAAATAGCATATGAAACTATACCTGGAATTTAAAGTAGCTATTGAAATTCTTGTCCTTGGATCCCAGGAGGTTTATTATGCAGCCACTACTATTTGTATTTCTCTCCCCTCTTTGCCTTAGTTTTATTCCTGCATTAGACCTTATGGAAGGGCAGAGGACATTCTTCCTATTCGAGAAGGTTAGTAGTCCCTATGTAGAGGATGATAGTGGTAGAGAGTGGGAATAGTTGTTCATTTATGTGCTTTTGTTGAAAGCTTACTGTGTGCAAACTCATAACTTAGGGAGCAAAAGCAAACAGAGTCTTTGTCTTCGCTGAGCTTACAATCTGGTGCATAGTAGGGCATAGCGGCTTAGATCAGACATTAATCAAGAAATCACAAAAACAAACATAATAGTGTAATGACAGCATGTAATGGAACAGAGATGCATGTTGCTGGAGGGTATAACAGGAGGAGTTATGTCTTGATATGGAGGTCAAGGAATACTTCCTGATGGTATTATTATGAGTTGTTATGTGAAAGGTAAGTAGGAGTTAACTAGGCAAAGAATGATCCAAGGGGAGGGAACAGTGTATGCAATAGTCCTGTGGCAGGAGGGACTATGGTACGTATTCATATGTAAAGAAGACTAGAGTGGCAGCAGAGAGTGAGGGATAGCATTGCACAAGATGCAAATGGAAATTCACACAGCAAACAGGTAATGGCTTGTAGACCTCATGATTTGAGAAAAATCATTGTGATTACAGTGTAGAGAATGGATTGAGAGTGGGGGTGGGATGGAGGAAAAAGACACAAATAAAGGATTAGGGAGACCATGGATCCACAGAGACGAGACTTCTGTAGTAGTCTAGGTGAGAGATAAGGGTGGTTTGGATAAGGTGGCAACGAACTAGGATAAGATCAACTTCCCAGGGGGAGCTGAGGAAGTCAGGGAGCCGCAGCTAACTCAGTCTCAAATAGAGGCACCAATGCTAAGAAACAGTACAGCAGAGTAATTAAGACTTTGGGCATTGGAATTAGATACACAGATTTGAGACATAACTCTTCTACTTACTGCTGTGTGACTTTACACAGATTTCTGTAAATTGGGGATAATAGTACCTATTCCACAAGTTATTGTAGGGATTAAATCAGACTATATGATAAAATGCTAAGCAAGTAATTAATGCTAATTCAATAATTACAGTATTGTTACTTTCTGGAATTTAGAAGTCACCTCTAGAAAAAGGTGTCAGAGGGAAAAAGTTTTTTCTATATTTATTGGAAATCTTTAGAGAAAACCATCTCCAAATCTACAAATTTACAGACTTACTGAGCATCCATTTTCAGCAATCACTTGCAAGAACAATATACATTGGTTATTGATTGTAGTTTTGATTTTGAGGTAGGCTTTCAAAGGAAATGGGCCTGAGATAGGCTTTCACAGAAAATGAGCCTTATGTAAAAATATTGACATATATATAAAATTTGTGATCTTAACATCTGTGATTAGTGTGATTAAAATTTTGTCCATCTTTATTTGATATAATATAAAAAGCAAAACAAAAAGTGTGAAAAAGAGTCCCTTTAGACTCAATTACATGCCATCATTTTCTAAACTTCATTATTTACTTACTATTAAAGGCTTATGAGTTAATTAATGTCCTGTGAATCACAAATCAATTATTTCACAATGAAGCATAAAATTAGTTTAAGAGATTCATATATAGGCATGACATGGTGTATTGGCTTCTCTTCAGAAGTGTATCAAATAAAACTATGTGACAAGAAAAAAATGTAGATGACATGTTAGGTGGTGGGTAACTAATTGTGCTTTCAGCATAGGAACAAAAAATGCATGACCGGAATTCTAAAGAGCTTGCCTTTGCATTTTTGTATGAAACTTATAATGGCTTCATAAACATAAAATACTCTCCAAATGTGATTCAATTGAAGGACATCTTTATTTTACACACCTAAATGAAATAATATATGTTAAGTGCCCAGCCCAGGGACTGGCATCTCGTATTTGTAGAATAATCTTTTTCCTTTTCCTTTCCCTCAGGTGCCCTCTGCAGTTATTTAATTGCAAATTTTACTAAAAGCACCTTTGTTATGCTCTTTTCTGAAATTTTATGTGTAATACATGCTTATTGCAGTTAACTTGGAAAACACAGAAAACAACAAAATGGTCATCTGTGATCACACCCTAGAGAGAACTACTTTTAATATTAAGGTATATTTTATTTAATACACTGTTTCTAGAATATTCATTTGGAATTCACAACCTTGGCTTTAAACAACTTGTTTCATAGAGCACATGATAAGGAGACTTAGCCAGCTAGGGTCTATGTTGTTATTTTTGAAGAACAGAACAGATCATGATTGCCAAATTGCCAAGCTGTCCAGATATTTTTCACTTGTTCAAATCTTTTAAAAATCAACCTTATTTTAAGAAACAGTTTTAGATTTACAGAAAAATGGCAAAGATAGTACCATGTAACCAGTTTCTCCTAGTATTAACATTTTGCAGAAGTATGATATGTGTGTTAACAATTAATGAGCTGCATGCTATTGAATGTTGAATACTATTCAATACTATTCATAACTAAAGCTCAGGCTTTATTCAGATTTCCATAGTTTTTACCTAATGTCCTTTCTCAGTTTCAGAATCTCATCCAGAATACTACATGGCATTTAGTTGTCGTTTCTCCTTAAGTTCCTCTGGACTGGGAAAGTTTCTTAGATTTTCCTTGTTCTTAATGACCTTGAGAGTTTTAGTGAGTACCTGGTCATATATTTTGTAGAATGTCCTTCACTTGGGATATTTTGATGTTTTTCTCATGATTAGCCTAGAGTTATGAGTTTTTGGTAGGGAGACAACAAAGGTAAAGTACCATTTCATCACATCCCTATCAAAGGAAGATGCTGTCAACATGACATCTCTATTGATGTTGATCTTTACATCTGGCTGCGGTAGTGTTTGTCCAGTTTCTGCACTGTAACGTTACTCTTTTTATCCCCCTTTCCATACTGTGCTCTTCGGAAAGAAATCACTATGCACCACCAATACTTAAGGAGGGGGGAATTGTGCATCTCCTTCTGGATAGTAGAGTAGCTGTATAAATTATTTGGAATGCTGCATGGGAGATTTGTTTATTCTCTCATATGTATGTGTATATGTATGTATATGTATATATATAATTTATCTAAGTCAATATGAACTCACGGATATTTAGTTTGTACTTTGGGCTATAATCCAATACTTCCTTATTTTATTGCTCAAATTATAGCTTTGGCCATTGTGATCTCTTTCTATTGGTTATTGTCCTTTTGAATACACTCCTTATTGGAGTCTTTTTTTTTTCTTTTCTTTTCTTTTCTTCTTTCTTTCTTTTTTTTTTTTTTTTTTTGAGTACTTACATTCTGGCACTATAAGATGCCCTAGATTCATTTTGTAAATTTCCGGTGGGGTGCCTGTTGAGGGGTCTGAACCGCTGTGGGGAGACAGAGGAATCCAGATTCAGCTTTTCCTGCTTTGGGGCTCAGTGCCCCTGCTGTCTTGTGGTGGGACAACAGACAAGGGTGTGATTTCTGAGCCCTGAAAGCAGGAACCAGAAGAGAAGAACAAAGTGTGACGTTGAGTGTGCTAGACTGGTTCCTAGAGCAAGAATTAAATGATCAGGGTCACAACATTGGGACACTTTAGGGCTACCTCAAGAAATAAGCCAAAGTACACATGGTGAAGAGTCCCAAATACCACTACGAGTAGGGTAATAAAATAGCCAAAAAACAAGAGAGACCAAGAGACAACATTAAAAGAACACTTCCTGAACGGACAGGCCCTAGACAGTCAATGAGCCTTCTTTAATATAGCAGTACTTGCAGGGGCAGAGCACATAACCAGCTTTTAAAACTAACAAGAGACAGAAAGCTAGCCAAAATGACAAGATGGAAGAACTCTCCTCTAAAGAAATTCCAGGGAGAAATGACAGCTAAAGAGCTGCTTAAAACAGATATAAGCAATATAACTGAACCAGAATTTAGACCAATAGTCATAAAATTAATCGCTGGGCTTGAAAAAAGCATGGAAGAAGATAACAGAGAAGCTATTGCTACAGACTATGGAGCTTAAAAATAGTTGTGATGAATTAAAAACTGTTATAAATGAGGTGCATAATAAAATGGAGGCATCCAATGCACGGATTGAAGAGGCAGTGAGGAGAATAGTTGAATTAGAAGACACAATTATAAATAAAGAGGAAGCTGAGAAAAAGAGAGATAAACTGATCCAGGAACACGAAAGGAGTGTTCAAGAGCTCAGTGATACAATCAAACAGAACAATATCCATGTCATAGGAATTCCATAAGAGGAAGAGAGAGGGAAAGGCACTGAAGGAGTATTTGAACAAATTATAGCAGAGAACTTCCCCAATCTGGGGAAGGAAACAGACATTGTAATCCAAGAGGCACAGAGAACTCCCCTCAGATATAACTTGAATCGATCTTCTGCACAACATATCATAGTGAACCTGGCAAAATATAAGGACAAAGAGAGAATTCAGAAAGCAGCTAGGGATAAAAGGGCCCTAACATTTTGGAAATTTCCTGTCCTTGTCCCAATCTGTGTATAATTAAAATTAAAATCAGTAGGGTCTAGAATCAGATGACCCTATATCAAATTCTGCTTAACCATTTACCAGCTATGTGATCTAGAACTGTTTTAGGGGCACCTGGGTAGCTTAGTCGGTTAAGCATCTGACTTCGGCTCAGGTCATGATCTCGCAGTTTGTAAGTTCGAGCCTCGCATCGGGCTCTGTGTTGACAACTCAGAGTCTGGAGCCTGCTTCGGATTCTGTTTCTTCCTCTGTCTCTGCCCCTCTCCCGCTCACGCTCTGTCTCTCTCTCTCAAAAATAAACACTGAAAAAAAAATTAGAACTGTTTTACCTTTTGAGAAGTGAGCAGGACCCAGTTTCCTTATCTGTCTGAACTTTTTTAGGGCAGGGATGTGTTTTGCTTTTGTTTCTCTACTGATACTCAGTACTTAGACTTGTGTCTGGTACATAGTGGTGTTTAAGAAAGAAATATTTGTTGAGCAAATATAAAATCAGTTAATTTCTTATTTTGTCCTCAAATATACATCTAATTTATTATTTTCAATGTAATTTCATTAATATCAAAGTAATATATGGTTAAAGATGAAATGGTACTTCAAGATTTTTTAAATGTTTATTTAGTTATTTTGAGACAGAGAGAGAATGAGTTGGGGGCAGAAGGAGAGAGAGGAGTAAGAGAGGATCCCAAGCAGGCTCCATGCCATCAGTGTGGGAAATCTATGCAGGGCTTGATCCCACAAACCATAAGATCATGACTTGGGCTGAAATCAAGAGTTGGCCACTTAACTGACTGAGCCACCCATGCTCTTCAATATTTTGAACGAAATAATCATCTTCTAACTCATTCCCTTTTAGTTTCCTTAGCTGATTGTTTTGATACCTATCTCCATATGTCTAAATTTTATTTTATCTATCTATTCATTTATTTATTTGAGAAAGAGAGAGATAGCACATGCTCATGCAGGAGAGAGGGGCAGAGGGAGAGAACGAGAGAGAGAAAATCTCAAGTAGGCTCCATGTTCAACATAGAGCCTGATATGGGGGTCAATTCCACAAGCCCCCAGGAACATGATCTAAGCCGAAATCAAGAGTCAGACACTCAGCCAACTGAGGTACTCAGACGCTCCTCCTTATGTCTAAATAACATGTTTTTATTGTTGCTTCTTGATTTATACATTTTATATATTGTCTGTTCACTTCTAGCTATGGAAGATGAGGATCCAGCACACACACTGTATCTTCTTGTCTTCCAATTCTGGTTTCAATATGAACCAGAGACTATTAGGAACACCCCTGAAATCAAGTGAAGTTTATTATTTTCTGCAACAAAGGAGACCCTACATCATGCAGAGCAAAGGTGAGTTTCAAAGGGAGTAAGAAAGGGGTGTTATAAAATTTGCCTTGGTTTTAGCAGGGATTGGTCAGGCTTTGTAAATTAAGGAGCAGATGAAACATCAGTGGTTTTAGAAAACATGAGCTATGTGTAGATTCCCTTGTATCAGTTTATTTGTGGTCTTATGTATAGGAGTCTGGTGTTAATTGTGAGAGTCTATAATGAATATCATAGTTTGGTTTGGTACAGTTCTGCGAATCAGTGCACATTTTACAAGATGTAATTTATGATTCAATTCTCAGTTTCTGTGTAACATCCTAGTTTCCAGAAGACTTACTTTTCAATTTATCACACTAATATAGTTCTATTAAAAGTGTGGTTAAATTAATATTTGGTACTTACATTTATACAACTTTTTTGGAAGTGGAGCCATGTAGTATACTTTTCTTCCTTTCCCTCTTCTCACTTTCCCGTCTTATATGTAGACATTCAGAGGGCAGGCGTTACTAGTGGAGCAGGCTCAAAACAGGTCTTACAACCTGGTCTGTAAACTTGAAGAAGTCCTTGATCTCTGTCTTTTAATTTGTTTCACACTGTGTATAAGTTTGAATGAAATAAATCCAACAATATTCCTGAAATTAGATACTTTACCCTTTAGAAAATATCAAGCAGTTAGAAATTTTGCTAAGCTAATAGCTGGTCATGGGATCAATTTTGGAATCAATATAACAGGTATCTTTATTTTTATTGGTTGCTAGTCTTCTTATTATTTAGTTTTAAGTAAGTGTTCCTTATATATTTTTGGCACAAAGTTTTATCATATTATTTTTTATTTTGAAATAAAATATATCCAAATATTTTGAATAGTTTATTTTTTATTTTGAATGTTTTCTCTTAGTCTGTGGCTATCAATGTCTTTTTTTTTTAATGTTTATTTATTTTTGAGAGAGAGACAGAGCACAAGCAGGGGAGGGGCAGGGAGAGAGGGAGACACAGATTCTGAAGCAGGCTCAAGGCTCTGAGCTGGTCATGGGGCTTGAACCCACAAACCGTGAGATCATGACCTGAGCTGAAGTCAGATGCTTAACCGATTGAGCTACCCAGGCACCCTTGTTTCATTTTTTAAATCTGCCTCCCAAATCTTTTTTTTGTTTTAATTTTAATTCTAGTATAGTTAACATATGGCGTTAACATTAATTTCAGGTGTACAATATAGTGACTCAACAATTCTATACATTACTCAGTGCTCATCATGATAAGTGTCCTCTTAATCCCTTTCACCTATTTCACCAATCCCTCTACCCATCTCCCCTCTGGTAACCATCTGTTCTAAATAGTTAACGGTGTGGATGGAGCTTGAGAGTGTTATGCTAAGTGAAATGAGTCAGTCAGAGAAAGAATAGTACTACATGATTTCACTCAGTCAGAGAAAGACCAATACTATATGATTTCACTCATATGTGTAATTTAAGAGACAAAATAAACAATCACAGGGGGAAAAAAGAGAGAGGAAAACCAACTAACAGACTCTTAACTAGAGAGAACAAATTGATGGTGACCAGAGGGGGGACTGGGAATGGGTGAAATAGGTGATGGGGATTAAGGAGTGCACTTGTGATGAGCACTGGGTGTTGTATGTAAGTGTTGAATCACTAAATTGTACACCTAATACTAATATTATACTGTATGTTAACTGGAATTTAAATGAAAACTTAAAAAAAGAATTTGTTTGTTCATTTGTTTTGTTTCTTAAGTTCTACATATGAGTTAAGTCATAAAGTATTTATCTTTCTCCGACTGACTTATTTTACTTAGCATTATACTCTCTAAGCCCATCCATGTTGTTGCAAATGGCAAGATTTCATTTTTTTTTTATGCTGAGTAACATTCTGTTGTATGTATGTGTATGTATATGTATACATCTTCTATATCCATACATCTATTTATGATAGTTGGGCTGCTTCCATAATTTGGCTATGGTAAATAATGCTGCAATAAACACAGGGGTGCAAATATCTTTTCTAATAAGTGTTTTGTATTCTTTGGGTAAATACCCAGTAGTAGTAGAATTGCTGGATGTTATGGTAGTTCTATTTTTAATTTTTTGAGAAAAATCCATGCTGTTTTCCACAGTAGCTGCACCAGTTTGCATGCCCACCAACAATGCAAGACTTAATCCTTTTTCTCCGTATTCTTGCCATCGCTTATTGTTTCTTGTTCTTTTTTATTTTAGCCATTCCGACAGGTATGAGGTATCTCATTGTGGTTTTGATTTTTGCATTTCCCTGATGATGAGTTTTGTTGAGCATCTACTCATGTGTCTTTTGGCCACCTGTATGTGTTCTTGGGAGAAATGTCTCTTCATGTCTTCTGCCCATGTTTTAACTGAATAATTTTATCTTATTTTTTTGGTGTTGAGTTGCAATTCTTTGTATATTATATATTATAGATACCTTTTATCAGATATATCATTTGCAAATATCTTCTCCCATTCATTAGATTATCTTTTAGATTTGTTGATTATTTCCTTTGATGTGCAACAGTTGTTTTTTTTAATGTAGTCTCAATAGTTTTATTTTGTTTCCCTTGCCTCAAGAGACATATCTAGAAAAATGTTACTATGGCTGATGTCAGATAAATTAATGCCTGTGCTCTTTTCTAGGATTTTTATGATTTCAGTTTCTACATTTAGGTCCTAAATCAATTTTGAGTTTATTTTTGTGTGTGGTGAAACAAAGTAGTCCAGTTTGTTTGCTTGTTTCTTCTTCCCTTCCTCTCTCATTTGCTTTCTTCCTTCCTCCCTTCTTTCTTTCTCTCTCTTCTTTGTTTCTTCCTCTCTTTCAGTTTTCCCAAGACCATTCGTTGAAGAGACTGTCCATTGCATATTCTTTTTTTTTCTTCCTGACGGCAATTTTTATTGTCTCTCAAAAGGAAGTAGTTGCATGTAATTGGTATGAGAGAAAATATTGTTTCTAATAACAAATCCATTCCAATCAAAACAAACAATAGGCCTAGTGGCATTAGTCTAAGGACAGTGTTACAGCTGTTTTCTGGTGCCATGATTTTGCCATGTGCCAAGGTGAAACCTCACTTTTTTTTTTTTTACAACTAGTTTATTGTCAAGTTGGTTTCCATATAATACCCAGTGCTCATCTCCACAAGCGCCCTCCTCCATGTCCAACTCCCCCCTCCCCCCCACACCCATCAGTCCTCAGTTTGTTCTCAGCATTCAAGAGTCTCTCATGGTTTGCCTCTCTCTCTCTACCCCACATTTCCCCCCATTTTTTCCCCCATGGTCCTCCATTAAGTTCCTCCTAATCCTCCTGTATGTGCAAACATATGATATTTGTCCTTCTCTGCCTGACTTATTTAGCTCAGCATAACACCCACAAGGTCCATCCATTTGCTACACATGGCCAGATTTCTTTCTTTCTCATTGCCATGTAATAATCCATTGTATAAATATACCACATCATTTTGATCCATTCATCAGTTGATGGATGCTTAGGTTCTTTCCATGTTTTGGCTGTCGTTGAGAGTACTGCTGTGAATATGGGCGTCAATGTGCCCTTATGCATCAGCCCTCCTGTATCCCTTGAGTAAATTCCTAGCAGTGCTATTGCTGGGTCACAGGGGAGTTCTACTGTTAATTTTTTGAGGAACCTCCATACTGTTTTCCAGAGGGGCTGCACCAGTTTACATTCCCGCCAACAGTGTAAGAGGGTGCCCATTTCCCCACATCCTTGCCAGCATCTAGAGTCTCCTGATTTGTTCATGTTAGCCACTTTGACTGACGTGAGGTGGTATCTCAGTGTGGTTTTGATTTGTATTTCCCTGATGAGGAGCGATGCTGAGCATTGTTTCATGTGGCTGTTGGCCATCTGGATGTCCTCTTTGGAGAAGTGTCTGTTCATGGCTTCTGCCCATTTCTTTACTGGATTATTTGTTTTTTTGGGTATAGAGTTTGGTGAGTTCCTTATAGATATTGGATACTAAACCTTTATCTAATATATCATTTGCAACTATCTTTTACCATTCCGTCTGTTGCTTATTTGTTTTTTGGTTGTTTCCATTGCCGCACAGAAGCTTTTTATCTTGATGAGGTCCCAGTAGTTTATTTTTTCTCTTGATCCCCTTGCCTTTGGAAATATGTCAAGTAAGAAGTTGCTGCGGTTGAGGTCAGCGAGGTTGTTTCCTGCTTTCTCCTCTGGGGTTTTGATGGTTTCCTGTCTCACATTCAGGTCCTTTATTCATTTTGAGTTTATTTTGATGTATGGTCTGAGAAAATGATCTAGTTTCATTCTTCTGCATGTTGCTGTCCAGTTCTCCCAGCACCATCTGTTAAAGACTCTGTCTTTTCATTGGATACTCTTTCCCGTTTTGTCAAAGATTAGTTGGCATACATTTGTGGGTCCAGTTCTGAGTTCTCGAGTCTATTCCATTGGTCTATGTTTCTGTTTTTGTGCCAATACCATATTGTCTTGATGGTTACAGTTTTGTAGTAGAGGCTAAAGTCTGGGATGGTGATGCCTCCCATTTTGGTTTTATTCTTCAATATTACTTTGGCTATTCGAGGTCTTTTGTGGTTCCATACAAACTTCAGGAGAGTTTGTTCTAGCTTTGAGAAGAATGCTGGTGCAATTTTGATTGGGATTACATTGAATGTGTAGATTGCTTTGGGTAGCAATGACATTTTAACAATATTTATTCTTCCGATCCATGAGCATGGGATGTTTTTGCTTTTCTTTGTGTCTTCTTCAATTTCCTTCCTAAGTTTTCTATAGTTTCCATCATACAGATATCTTATATCTTTAGTTAGGTTTATTCCTAGGTATTTTATGGTTTTTGTGCAATTGTGAATGGGATCAGTTTCTTGATTTCTCTTTCTGTTGCTTCATTGTTGGTGTATAAAAATGCAACCGATTTCTGTACGTTGATTTTGTACCCTGCAACTTGGCTGAATTCTTGGATCAGTTCTAGTAGGCTTCTGGTGGAGTCTGTCGGGTTTTCTGTGTAGAGTATCATGTCATCTGCGAAGAGTGAAAGTTTGACTTCCTCTTTGCCAATTCTGATGCCTTTGATTTCCTTTTGTTGTCTGATGGCTGATGCTAGGACTTCCAGCACTATGTTAAACAACAGTGGTGAGAGTGGACATCCCTGTCGTGTTCCTGATCTCAGGGGGAAAGCTCTCAGGTTTTCCCCGTTGAGGATGATGTTAGCTGAAGGCTTCTCATAGATGGCTTTGATGATGTTTAAGTAGGTTCCTTCTATCCCAACTTTCTCGAGAGTCTTTATTAAGAAGGGATGCTGTATTTTGTCAAATGCTTTTTCTGCATCTATTGACAGGATCATATGGTTTTTATCTTTTCTTTTGTTGATGTGATTGATTTGCGAATGTTGAACCAGCCCTGTAACCCAGGAATGAATCCCACTTGATCTTAGTGGATAATTCTTTTTATGTGCTGTTGATTCGATTTGCAAGTATCTTGTTGAGGATTTTTGCATCCGTATTCATCAAGGATATTGGCCTACAGTTCTCTTTTTTTGCTGGATCTCTGTCTGGCTTGGGAATCAGAGTGATGCTGGCTTCATAAAATGAGTCTGGAAGTTTTCCTTCGATTTCTATTTTTTGGAATAGCTTGAGAAGAATGGGTATTAATTCTGTTTTAAATGTCTGGTAGAATTCCCCAGGGAAGCCATCAGGTCCAGGGCTCTTATTTGTTGGGAGATTTTTGATAACTGATTCGGTTTCCTCACTAGTTATGAGTCTCTTCAGATTTTTTATCTCTTCCCGTGTGAATTTTGGTAGTGAGTGTGTGTTTAGGAATTTGTCCATTTCTGCTAAGTTGTCTAGTTTGTTGCAGATAATTTTTCATAGTATTCCCTGATAATTGCTTGCATTTTTGAGGGATTGGTTATAATAAGTCCATTTTCATTCATGTTTTTGTCTATTTGAATCCTTTATCTTTTCTTTTTGAGAAGCCTGGCTAGAGGTTTGTCAATTTTGTTTATTTTTTCAAGAAACCAACTCTTGGTCTCATTGATCTGTTCTACTGGGTTTTTTTTTTGGTTACTATATTGTTTATTTCTGCCCTGAATTTTATTATTTCTCTGAATGATTGTAGCATTCAGACCATTTACATTCAGTGTTATTATTGAATAATATGGGTTTAGAGTCACCATGTCGTTGTGGGATTCATGCTTGTGGTGGTGTCTCTGGTATCTTGCTTTCCTTGCAACATTTCCCTCAGAGAGTCCCCCTCAGAATTTCTTGTAGGGCTGGATTAGTGATGACAAAGTCTTTCAATTTTTGTTTATCTGGAAAGACTTTTATCTCTCCTTCTATTCTGAATGGCAGGTTTGCTGGATAGAGGATTCTTGGCTGCCTATTTTTTCTGTTCATCACATTGAAGATTTCCTGCCATTCCTTTCTGGCCTGCCAAGTTTCGGGAGATAGGTCTGTCACCACTCTGATAGGTTTCCCTTTGTTTGTTAGGGCCCTTGTATCCCTAGCTGCTTTCAAAATTCTCTCTTTGTCCTTGTATTTTGCCAGTTTCACTATGATATGTCGTGGAGAAGATCGATTCAAGTTATGTCTGAGGGGAGTTCTCTGTGTCTCTTGGATTTTAGTGTGTATTTCCTTCCCCATATTGGGGATGTTCTCTGCTATAATGTGTTCAAGGACTCCTTCAGCACCTTTCCCTCTCTCTCTTCCTCTTCTGGAATTCCTATGATATGGATATTGTTCTGTTTGATTGTATCGCTGAGCTCTTGAACTCTCCTTTCATGTTCCTGGATCAGTTTATCTCTCTTTTTCTCAGCTTCCTCTTTTTCTATAATATGCCTTCTAAATCACTAATTCTCCTTTCTGCCTCTTCAATCCATGCATTGCACTCATCTGTATTATTATGTATCTCATTTATAGTAGTTTTTAATTCATCAAAACTATTTTTTAAGCTTCATAGTCTTTGTAGCAGCAGTTTCTCTGATGTCTTCCATGCATTTTTCAAGCCCACTGATTAATTTTATTGTTGAAATTCTTGCTCAGTTATGTTGCTTATATCCGTTTTTGAGCAGTTCTTTAGCTGTCATTTCTTCCTGGAATTTCTTTGGAGGAGAGTTCTTCGGTTTTATCATTTTGGTTAGCTTTCTGTCTCTTGTTAATTTTAAAAGTTTGTTATGCACCTGTGAGTATCTTTATTTCCATTACTTTACATTCTCTCTCATGAATATTATTTATCTCCATTTCATCTAAGTGTCTTGCTGTGACTTGTCCTGTTCTTTCATTTGGGGTATACTCCTCTGTCTCCTAATTTTGTTTGGCTCTTGGTTTCTGCTTCTATGTGTTAAGAAAGTTATCTATGTCTCCTGCTCTTGGAAGTAGTGGCCTCATGAAGCAGAAGTCCTGTAGTGCCCTTCAGTGCAATGTTCCCTGTTCACTAATACCTGGTGCTTTAGGGGTATCTTCTGTGTGTGTTGTATGCACCCTGATGCTATGGCTGGCCCACTTTGTCTTTAGTCCAATCATCTGCAATGACTCTCTGCCTGCTATGGGTCGGGTTTTTCCTTTTCATAGTAGGCCTGTCTGGGATGGATTTGGGCTTGAATTGAGTCAGACTGGATGTTTGTCATAAATGCAGTAGTCCTGAACTGTTTTGTCTCCTGAGAAGCTTTCATTGTTGGATGGGGCCTGTATTTAGAGCAGATGTCTACCGCAGCCCACTGCTGGAGCTATAGTCAGTCTGGTGAGTGTGCTTATCTTCCCTTCTCCCCAGGGTAGAAGTCCCTTTATAGTGGTACTGGCCCCTGTCAGGACTGTGCACACCAATATCTTGTGGCACTTCTTTGAATGGGCTCAAGCCAAGAGCATATTGGAGGGACTGGATCTGCAGAAGTACACACAGTTTCACTTTCTTAAGTATGTGCTTTGAAGACTGGAAGATTTACTTTTATAAAGTCTAATTTATCATTTTTTTCTTTTGTAATTACATAATTTTGTGTTTATGAAATATTTTATGGCCTCAAAATACAAAGTTTTTCTTTTTTCTTCTTAAAAACTTATAGTTTTAATTTTTAAATTTAAATGATCATTTTGGGCTTATTTTTTGTGTATAGTCAGAAGTGGGGATTGAGACTTACCTTTCTTTTTCCCTGTACCGATATCCAGTTCAGCTCCATTTTTTGAAGGAATTATAATTTCACCATTCGATTATGTGGGCACTTTTGTCAACCATCTGTAGATCAGCTATGTGTGGGTCAGTTTGTGGACTACTTTGTGCCTTTATTCACTATGTCTGTGTTCATGCCATATTCCACTGTCTTGATTATGGTAACTTTATAATAAACTTAAAATCAAATAGTGTAAACCCTCCAAATTTGATTTTTTAAAATATTTTTCATTATTTGAGATCTTAGGAATTCCGTATAATTTTTAAAACTTTTTTTAAAAATTTTTTAAATGTTTTATTTCTAGGAGAGAGAGAGAGAGAGACAGCATGAGCAGGGGAGGGTCAGAGAGAGAGGGAGTCACAGACTGAAACAGGCTCCAGGCTCTGAGCTGGCAGTCAGCACAGAGCCCGATGCGGGGCTCGAACCCACGAACCACGAGATCATGACCTAAGCGAAAGTTGGACGCTTAACTGACTAAGCCACCCAGGCGCCCCTTTAAAACTTTTTTTTTTAATATTTTATTTATTTTTGAGAGAGAGAGAGAGACAGCGTGAGCAGGGGAGGGTCAGAGACAGAAGGGAGACACAGAATTGGAAACAGGCTCCAACCTCTGAGCTGGCTGTCAGCACAGAGCCTGATGTAGGGCTCGAACTCACTAGCCGTGAGATCGTGACCTGAGCTGAAGTTGGATGCCCAACCAACTGAGCCACCCGGGCGCCCCAAGACTTTTTTTTTTTTTTTTTTTTTAAGACTTTGTTGTCTTAGAGCAGTTTTAGGTTCACAACAATACTGAGCAGAAGGTACACAAGTTTCCTATATTCTGCTTGCCCCCATATGTGCTAAGCCTTCCACATTATCAGCATCTGCAGAGTGGTACATTTGTTAGACTTGATAGGCTTATATTGATACATCATAATACATATATTGATACATTCAACGTCCATAGTTTACCTTAAGGTTCACTCCTGGTGATGTACATTCCATGCATTTGGACAAGTGTATAATGACATGTATTCATCATTCTAGTATCATACAGAATATCTTCACAGTTCTAAAAATTTGTGTTCCACCTATTCATCTCTTCCCCTAATCCTCAACTTCTGGCAACCATTTCTGTTTCTGTTGTTCCTCTAGTTTTGTTTTTTTCCAAAATGTCATAGAGTTTTATATTATGTAGCCTTTTCAGATTAGAATCATATAATATGTAGCATTTTTAGATTGACTTCTTTAATTTAGTAATATGCATTTAAGATTTCTCCATATCTTTTAATTGCTTTATATTGCATTTTTTCAAAAGTACTGAATAATATTCTGTTATCTGAATGTTATGCAGTTTATCCATTCCTTTACTGAAGGACATCTTAGTTGCTTCTAGGGTTTGACAAGTATGAATAAAGCAGATGTAAACATCTGTGTGCAGATTTTTTGTGGACATAAATTTTCAGCTCCTTTGGATAAATAACAAACAGTGTGAGTGCAAGATTGTATAGTAAGAGTATATTTAATTTTGTGAGAAATCACCAAACTGTCTTCCATAATGGCTGTACCATTTTGCATTCTCACCAGCAATGAATAAAAATTTTCATTACTCCATTTCCTCTCTGATTTTATCCTGTGGAAAAAATTGTGGAGAATTGGTATAATTTCATCCTTAAATGTTTGATAGTTATCACCAGTGAGCCCATTTGGGTTGTGCTTTTGGTTTGGGAAGGTTATTAATAATTGACTCAATATCTTTAATGGATATGAACTTATTCAGTTTATCTATTTCTTTTTGTTTGACTTTTGGCTAGTTGTGTCTTTCAAGCAATTGGTCCACTTCATCTTGGTTATTAAATTTGTATGCATAGCATATTCATAGTATTCCTGTCTTATTTTAATGTCCATAAGGTCTCCTTTTTATATAAATACAAATAATGTCCATTATGTCTCCTTTTTAATTTCTTTTTTCAATTTTATTTAAAATTTTTTAAATGTTTTTTTTTTGAGAGAGAGCAGAATATGAGTGGGGGAAGAGAAAGAGAGAGAGAGAGAGAGAGAGAGAGAGAGAATTTGAAGCAGGTTCCAGGCACTGAGCTGTCAGCATAGAGCCCTATATGGGGCTTGAACTCGCCAACTGTGAGATCATGACCTGAGCCAAAGTTCGACACTTAACTGACTGAGCCACCCTGGCGACCCCGATTTCTGACATTAGTGATTTGTGTCCTCTTTTTTTCTTAGTCTGTGTGAAGATTTATTGATTTTATTGATTTTTTTCAAAGAACTGGCTTTTAGCTTCATTGATTTTCTCTGTTGATTTCTTGTTTTTAATTACATTGATTTATTAACTAATTCTTATCATTTCTTTTCTTCTGCTTACTTTGGATTTAGTTTGCCCTTCCTTTTCTAGTTTCCTAATATGGAAATTAGATTATTAATTTTAGATCTTTCTTCTTTTGTAATACAGGCATTCCAAGCTCTAAAACTTTAATCACTGCTTTTGCTGCATGCCACAAATTTTGAGGAGTTGTATTTTCTTTTCCATTTAGTTTGAAATATTTTATAATTTCTCTTGAGATTTCTTCTTTGATTCATGTGTTATTTAAAAGTATGTTGTTTCATATCCATATATTTAGAGATTTTCTAGCTATCTTTTTGTTACTGCTCACATAAATTTTTAAATTAGTTTTTCAATTTCTTTTAAAAGCCTTCTGGGATTTCGATTGTGATTAGGTTTCAATCTATAGATCAGTTTGGGGAAAATTGACACCTAAAGTAAAATTGAGTCTCTCAATGTGTGAACATGGCACATCTCTCCGTTTTCTGAAGTTTTCTGTAATTTCCTACAATAGAGTTTATAGTTTTCAATGTACAGGTCTTATATATATTTTGTTAATTTTGGTATTTAATATTTTATGTATTTTGGTGTTTTGATTATTAGTATTGTTTTAAATTATAAGTTGTCTTAAATTTTACTTTCTAATTATGCATTAGTTTTCTGACCCACCTTCCTCATTGAGTGTAGGAAAACTCATTTCAATTGAATAAAAGTACCAAAAAATATTATAGTTATTACAAGAAAAGAAAAGTATAGTGAGCAGAATAACATTTCCATAGATAAAAAGGCAATATTTGGGACATTTTTTTTATTTGAAAACTTTTATTTTATTTTATTTTATTATTTATTTATTTATTTTACAAATAGTTTATTGTCAAGTTGGTTTCCATATAACAACTATTTGGGACATAATTTATGTTAAAAATTAGTCATTATTTATCTGAAATTCAAATTTAACTGAGCATCCTATATTTATCTGGCAACCATAAGCACACTATTATTTTACATTGTATTGAGATATTAACCAATGTACCTAGACAAGAGAAAATAATTACAAGCATATTAATTTGAAAGAATAAAAATGATCTTTATTTCAAATGATATTATTTTATATCCGGAAAGCCCAAAACATTAGTGGGAAACTAACACAGGTTAGTAAGAGAATTTAATGAAGTAGTAGGTTACAAAGTCAATATTAGAAAGCAATAGCCTTATTATGTAGAGCAAGAAACCACTTAGACAATGTAATAGAAGGGAATATACTATTTATTATATCCAAATAAAATATTTAGGCATAAAATTGAGAATATCCTAGAACATTTAATGAAGAAAACTATAAAGATAATCCTGAAAAACATAAAAATTTAACTCAACATTTTGGAAAGTTTTATCAAATACTTGGGTAGAAAGAGGAAACGTTGTAAAGATGTCAAGTTAATTTATAACTTTAACAGAATTCCAGTAAACTATGATCAAGCTTTTTCCCCCCTGGGAGATAGAAAAGTTGATTATAAAGTTCATTTCAATGACTCGTCAAATCATTGGAAATGGAGAGCAATGGGGGTAAAATAGGCCTACTTTATATTAAAACATAATTAAAACAGTGTGATCATGGTGCCTGAATAGACAGACAGAATAGAACAGAATAGAAAATACACAAGTAAACATAACAGCATATGGCAACACTGTGGGTTGCACTTTTAATAAGTGGTATTGAGATAAGCTGGGTAGCTGTGGGAAGCCTATGAAATCGAATATATTCCTAATACTGAATATTATGATAACTTTCAAGTAGTTTAGAGATTTAAATATTAAAAGAAATCATATGAGTAGTAGGAGACACATGAGTGAAATCCTCATGAAGTCCAAAAGGGAGAAGATTGTTAAATCTGATAAAAGAAAAGACTTTTGCATGGCAAAACAAAACAAAAGGATTATTTTTACCATATGTACAAAGACAAAGGACAAATTTTTTAAAATCACAACTTTTATCACAGAGCAAGTATTAATATGTAAATAGCATCTGATGTGGAAAAGAAAAAGACCAGCAATTGTATAGAAAAATGGGGCACCTGGGTGGCTCAGTCAGTTAATCGTCCGACTTTGGCTCAGGTCATGATCTCATGGTTCGTGAGTTTGAGCCCCACGTCAGGCTCTGTGCTGACAGCTAGCTCAGAGCCTGGAGCCTGTTTCAGACTCTTGTGTCTCCCTCTCTCCCTGACCCTCCCCTGTTCACA
Organism: Proteles cristata cristata; assembly: GCA_017311185.1. NCBI lineage: Eukaryota > Metazoa > Chordata > Mammalia > Carnivora > Hyaenidae > Proteles > Proteles cristata. The sequence continues at coordinate 241,327 of JAESUZ010003977.1, forward strand.
CACACACACACACACTCTCTCTCTCTCTCTCAGAAATAAATAAAAAATTTTTAAAAATTAAAAAAAAAAGAAAAATAGGTTAGTAATTTGAATAGTCAATTCATGAGAAGTACTGCAAATGGTCCTTAACTATGAAAATGGTGCTTAACCTCATTACTCATTTACAACAAGAAATATGCAAATTAAAACAGCCTAAAACAAAATTCTCATCTATCATATTGGCAAAAGTCCCAAAGTTTAACAACCTATGCTATTGGTGAAGCTATGGGTAAATGAATGTTGTTATATATTGCTGATAGAAATAAAAATAATACAATAATTTGAAGGTCATTTATCAACATCTAGCAAAATTACATATGTATACCTTGATCCAGCAATCTAACTTCCAGAGTTCAGAGGGTATAGTAACACAATGCAGTACAGCAGTAAAAATATGTAAAGTATAAGCAAAAAACTCTTCATTTCAGCATTATTCATGATAGCAAAAGAAATTTCCAAGTGTTTATCAGTAGAGCACTTGTAGGCATTGCACAATAAATTATCATTCAGCTATAAGAGATAATCAATATTATCTTCTGCAGAGGATCTCCAGCATGTGTAGTTTAAGTGAGAAAAGTAAGGTGAAGAAAAAGTGTGCATTGTCACTATTTTTATTTATTTATTTATTTATTTATTTATTTATTTATTTATTTAAATGTTTATGTATTTTTGAGAGAGAGAGAGAGAGAGAGAGAGGGAAAGAGAGAAAGAGGGTGGGGGAGAGGGAGTGAGAGAGGGACAGAGGATCCAGAGCTGGCTCTGCACTGACAGCAGCAAGCCCAATGTGGGGCTCAAACTCATGAACTCATGAGATCATGACCTGGGCTGAAGTTGGTTGCTGAACCAACTGAGCCACCGGTGCCCATGTATGTTGCTATTTTTTTAAGGGGAGGATATGGGAATACACACACGTTTGTGTATTTTTGTGTATATTTTTATGATATGTATACGTATATATAGTGCATATATGTATGTATATTTAATAGATAAACAAAAATATTGATTATTTTTTGGTAGAAAAAGTAAACAATATGATGGAGACAGAGATAGAAGCTAGACTTCCTTGATCATACTTTGATTACCAGATTTCAGTTTGTATCATTGTAAATATTTTATATAATTAAAAGCAAAATGAAATTAAAAATGATCCTAAAAGCCAGAAGCAAAATAAACAAATGTCTAAATGTATGGAGTTGTTGGTAAAACCACAAAGTAGAGAGTTATTTCAATTATATGTATATGTTGTAGGTAATTAAAGTTGACTATATATCCCTAGTGGTGTATATTTAAAACAAAAAACAGAAATACAAAATAATCTTTTTGGTAAACATTGTTGGTGGTGATGTAGGCATTTATCTGAGACTGGAGAGTGTGTATTATAAAGTAAATGGGATATAATAAATAATGAGATGTTGTGACAGTGATATTTTGTATAGGAGGAAGAAAATGCAGGTGAAAGATTTATGAGATTAATAAACATCTAGTAGTCCTGAATTTGAATTGGAAGATCAATATGAATACGTGCTCTATACCATTATTTTTTTCAAAGCATTTTTCTAGCCCTGTCCTCTAAAATGACCTAAAAAACAATGATGGGCCCAGAGCAATGTATACCTTTAGAATTCTGATTGTGGTCTCTATATCTCATTCCCACTAAGAGATACCAAAACTTGATGAAGAAATGGCAGATTGTAGAATCTTGGGCAGAAAATTTTATGAGATAGGCCTGAAACATTCTTGTCATATCAAAAAGTAAGATAAATGCCAAAGAAAACTAGTGTAGTGACAGAAGGATGTAGGAGCTATCTTGAACAGAATCTTTTTGAACAAAATATGGAACACTTTCAACGTCACTAGGAAAATAATTGCAGTGCTTTGAAGCATATCAAATAGGTTTAAATCCATGAGTTTATAGTGATAAAAAGAAATTATTGGCCACTTTTGGAGAATTCTAGGTAATCAATGTGTTCTTCTAAACCAATAGGTAATAAACAGAAGGTTAGCAAATATTTATTCTTATATTCCCATTCAAATTGTATCCCTATATCAACTAAATATTTGATGAGGGGAAATGTGTATTTATAAGAGTATTCCAGGTAGTAAATGAAGAAGGAATAATTAGAGTATCATTATTTTTCAGTCCTAATAAATTAATGGATTTCAGCAGTGATCATCATTGGTTGCTGACATCCTATGGAACAAAAAATCAACCAGGTATTATGCGCCTCCTAATGGAAGTACATGACATTGCTTATGACCTATCTTTGCCAATAAATCAAAAAGCCTCTAGATCTAACAACCAATCTACGGGAGATATTAGAAGAAGAGGAACATTTGAATTATACCATGGGTATGCAATCAGCAAAATTTATACTGTGGGATACTCCACAAGGGAATAAAAAAAACATTTCTTGAGCAAATAAATATAAAGGAAAAACGAGAGATAAGTACGTGTCAATCAATTACAATATATTGACTTTATTAGGATCCTGAATCTTACACAAAAACTATAGGGAAAAGTGGAGAGAAAATGAAAGAGAGCCAGACAGAAAGAAAGAAACAGACATTCATAGAAATTTGACACTTATAAAAGTTTCAATATTGCCTAAATATATGATAATATTAAGTGAGTATTATAGACTGGAAGCAAGACACCCTAGTAGCAACAAGCGCATCTAGTGCCCAAATCATGGTTTTTAAATATCATTCTTTACTCAAAATATAGCTGATTCACACTGGGTGTTATATGGAAACCAACTTGACAATAAACTATTTGTAAAAAAAAAAAATATGGCTGACTCAGTTTTGGTTCAGGGAAAATATAAAAAGTTTAGCCCTTTTAAAAAACAAGAAATTCCAAAGACTAATAGTACGTTTCAAAAAGAACACAGAAGCTGATGGGAAGGTCCCTCCGCTTTCCACATTTGGACAATTTAGGAATCAAAAAATTATTACAGTAATGGATTATTATACATAGAATAAAATAACTTGCCAAGTTAATGAGGTACGTAGAGATAGAGAAAAAGAAAGTTGAGAGAAAGCTTTTTTTTTTAAGGGATACAAAAATATCAGCTAATAAAAGCAGAAGAGATTATAGAATTAGGAAATTCCTCTTTTGCATCTGTCTGTGTAATACTTGAGTTCGCAAAGGTGATCAAGACTTGTAACTATTGGATCAAAGGTTGTTGGGGAATAGAATATTCATGCCATAGTGAAATACCTTCATAGAGATCAACTTGTAATTACAAAAAGGAGAAGTGTACCTTCAGCAAGTGATCAAATTTATTATAACCTGTAGAGGTACTTCTACCAATGACAGTAATATTGCAACCTGATAATGATGCAGTAAGAAATACATATTACTTATCTAGCGTTCTTGGGAAGAAAAGTTACAACTCAATCTAATAGGGAGAAAATAATCAACTTCGTAATCAATGTCATGAAAAACAGACAATAAAAAAACTGTTCTAAATTAAAAGAGACTAAAGAGGCAAAATAAGCAAATTCAGTGTGTGAAACTTGATACGGATTCTGCATATGGGAAAAGGTGCTACAGAAGACATTATGGAGGCTTCTGGGATTATTTACATGAGGGCAGCATCTGAGATGATATTATTGAATTACTATCCATTTTCTAAGTATGATAATGGTATTATTGTTATATAGGAAAATATCTGTAGTTTTAGGAGATTCTGGCTGGAGTATTTAGGGGTGAAGTCTTGCAGTACCTGGGACTTTCAAATGGTTTGTAAAACATACACATACATGTGTATATATATTTAGATTGAGGAGGAAAAAATGTGGCAAGATATTAAAACTGGTGAAACTTGGTGAAGGTATACAGGTGTTTATAGTACTTTAGATTTCTCTTTTTTATATATTGAACATTTTTCTATTAATAATTTGAAAAAGTTAAATAAAAACAAAAATACTACTTATGTATCTTAAGAATTGTATGTTTGATTAAAGCTTATTAAGATGCACTATTTTAAAATCTTTTAATATAAGGCCAAGTACTTCTCTTTAAGTAAGGCATAGCTAATTGGAGTTCTGAATCTATCTTGCTTACAAAGTCACAATATAATTATAAGAATGCCCGTTTTCAGTTGCTGTGAAACTAAGTAAAGTCAGTTACAAAGCAATGAGACAAAACTCTTCTAAATTTCTTTCATTTTTTTCCTCTAGTATTTTACATTGATCTCTCCTACAATACACTTTTATATGAATCTTTTCAAGGCATTTAGCCTGGTTTTTGTAGAAGCAGCAACTCTTACTTCTCACATTTATATTTCATTAATTTACATGATATATAATTAAATGTTATAATTAAAACAACAACTACAACTGATATTAACAAGTTTGGGGACAAATACACTTAATTCTTGGTAATTATACAACTCAAGTTGGTGGGAATTGAAAAAGTACACGGATATACAAAAGAGTAGCCTTACCAGTTACAAGGTTATAGTGTGCTGTAGTATCAGTTGGGATATTTCACAGTGACACTGTTGATAATTGGTTAATCTGGTAAATTGCTTGAGTGGAGATTAGAGAGGGTGCACTGTAGTGAAACACTCACCAGGCCTGTGATGCAAACAGGATTCGATGTTAGCCACACATGGTTAAACTCTGTCATAGTCATTCTCTGGTGAGATTAGTTTATGAATAATCTCTTCTGTCTAGATTATTGTCAATGCTCTTCCTCAGTCACACTAAATAAAATGACTTCAGACTTTGTTACAGTCACAGACTAGCACATTTAAGTCACTTTTCTTTCCTTTTATCTTATAACCCACCCTTATACCCAATAAGTGAAGCTATTCAGTTAAAAATTATGTTACTCAGGTTCTGTTTCAGTGTCAGTTGGGAGTGTCACATAGAGCCATGGATGTTCAACTTGTTAGTCAGAGGTACTTGTTGATTGTTTCTGAGGCAACACCAATGAAGGTCTGAGTCTAAAGCAGAATGGAAAGTTACAGCCCCCACCCTGAAGTTCTCCAAGAGGTGAAGCTCATTGTGAAGGCAGTGTTGATTCTCCTACCTCACCATTCGTTCCAAGAGGAAGAGGAGAAAGTTCACCTGCTTTGTGAGCCATGAGCACACCGTTGTCAGGAAGATGAGTGTCTCTTTCTTCAAGTGGCGAGTTAGGCAGCTGCATTAGGTGTCTGGCTCTGTTCATTGAATTCGCTGCTCAGCTCTCTGAGGAGGCAAGGAAGAGAAAACTGTTGAGGAAGGCTTTCAGCAGATTTCTAAGAGCCAGCATTTCCTGCCTCTAGAGCTCAGAGCCTTTAACTGCTACTCTTCCCCTGGGGGCACTTTTCAGGTTCTGGCTTTTTCAGGCGAAGCTAGAGGCCCTAATTATTTCACTTGCAATCAATTCTGAAACCTCAAAGACCAAAATTGTCTCTCTAGATCCACTCAGATGCCAAAGAGAGGTGTGGAAAAGAAATTGCTGCCCATCTACCAGCAGCTGTAGACCTCTAAGCCACCTCTTGCTTTCATTTTCTGTGCAGTGGTCAGGAATTGTTGCTAACACTCAAATCAGTAAAGATAAAATATTTCAGCAGATACGTTGAGAAGACAGACAATTTTGTACTGAAAAAGCTCCTATAGTTACTGTGGCAGGATTTACTACTATTCATTGACCGGTTCACTTTTCCCTATATAAGGGAGAATTATACAGAGCTTGTCTTTGGCCAGTGAAATGTAGTGGAAATATTTAATTTCCAATGGTTGAATCTCCACTTCTTTCTTCTCCAAACTATTTAAAATAACATTGCCATGAAACCTTTGTAGATAAACCACCCAAACTTCATCTAAATTTATTATCCATTTAGACATATACCTCAATTTGCTTAGTATTATTTTTTTAAGAAAAAAATATAAATGGAATTTTTAAAAGATTCACATGCTCAAAGGACGTCAGGGAATTCTTTTGTATGTCAAATATATCAGTATGTGCATTTTTACATTTTCATGCATTGTGTAAAGCAAAGCATATCACATATTCTTCTTTTCTCACCTATTTTTGTAGCTGTTTTCTAGATGTTTTATCATTTCACTCATCAAACAAATGCTTCCCAAACACCTGTAACATTCACCGTGTGTGCCACCTCCTGGGTGTGCATGTTTATGTGTAGCTGTAGTTGTACCTGAGTATTGCGTGTTAGTTTGCTGTTACAGACTGAATTGTGTCTCTGCAGGATTCGTATGTTGAAGCCCTAACCTTTGATGTGACTGTATTTGGAAGGGCTTTTAGGAGGTAATTAAAGTTAAATTAGGTCGTAAGACTAGGGCCCTAAACTGATAAGATTGGTGACCTTGTGAAAAGATGAAAAGATCTCTCTCCATCTCTCTCTCATGTTCTCTATGTGCACGTACTGAGGAGAGGTCGTGTGAGCATACAGTGAGAAGGCAGTAAGCCAGGAAGGCTGCAAGCTTGGAAGAAGGGTCTCATTACAACCCCACCATGCCTGCACCCTGATCTTGAACTTGCAGCCCGCAGAACTGTGAGGAAATAAAGTGCTCTTGTTTAAGCCACCTAATCTAGGGTGTTTTTTATGACCCCCTGAGCTGACTGAAACATTTGCCAAATCCAGGAATTTTGTAACTAGAATAACTGTGAGTCTTATAAGAAATAAATCAAGGGCAACAGGATAACATAGAGCTATACTTTATATGGCTAACTATAAACTTATGAAATTTGTAACACTAAGCTATTAAAGGGAAAAAACTAACAACTCTAAAGAAAAGACAGATAAATTCATGAATGTCAGATTCATGTTGACATAGTAAGGGAAACCAGGATTCTAAACTCTAGAAGGACAGAGTAGAGAAGAACAAATCATTCATTTTTTATTGAACAAATGCTCTGGCATGTTATAGACAATATATCTCACAATGTGATTTCAAACTACCTGCATCAGAATTATGTGGGTGTGCCTGTTGTTATATCCGGATCTCAGGACAATGCTGACGTCATGTTCAGTTTCTCTGAGGTGACGTCTTGGTATCTTTATTTTAAACAAGTTCTCTAAGTGATCTTTAGGCACACTGAAGTCTGAGATCCCATATTTGGGCATTGTGGGGCTGGATAAGAAATGTTAGTCTTTGTCCCCACAATGAGATGCCTACAGATACATGAAATAATGGCAGAATCAAGGTGGTTGTGATCAAGTACTCAAATGTATGATATAGACTATAGGTGTAGTATTTGTAGAAGAAGTCAACAAAGATCAGAAAGTAGCTACTAGAGATCTGTTCCCAGAACCCTAAGAACTTAAGAGAGAGCAATAGAACAATAGACCAGTGGAATCAAGGCCTTAGAAAGGAAGGAGCATACCATCACTTGAAGGCTTTCTCCCTTGAACGCTTTTTGGAAAACGACAATAAAGGAATAAGACACAGTTTTTTATTTCACAAGGACAGAGAGCACAGAGAGGAGATAGAAGTAGATGAAACATTTTTGGAACACAGAAAGCAGATGAGGAATGATTAGACTAGAAGTGTGCGAGTGGCCCCTGGACAGCCTCTGGAGTCTCAGCTCTTGGAAGCACCAAGTATTACAGAGAGTGGGGGAGAGATATGCGTAAGGATCGAGAGGGACTGTAAGTAGTTGGATCCCGGCAGGAGCAACCGGCTCATTCTCTAGAGGATTTGAACTGGAGGAGGCTTGCCCTCAGTATTAAGCAGGGTGAGTAAAGCACAAGGCAAGGACTGCAACAGGGATTGAGTGAGTCAATTTACTGAACAACGGGACTCTCAGCACCTCCCTCTCCCCACTCTGATCTCAGAAATCTGACAGCCAGATATCTTCCCTTGGGCCCTTCTCAAATCCAAAAATGGATGCTAAAAATTAGTGTAGCAGTGCCTTTGGAATTTTAAGAGTATGTGCCCAGCTTCTAAATCTATTCAGAGTTTTATCTAGTAGGATAAATGGTAGAATGAAGATATTTTCAGATATAAGAGTACTGAAAACATTTACCTTCCTAAAAAGTAACTGGAAGGTGCTCTTTAACCAATACAAGGGAATAAACCAAGAAAGGAAATAGGGTATGGATCCATACACTGAGACTTAGAGTGCAGCTGGCATAGACTAAAACAGACAGGCTGAGGCAAAGGAGACTGGAAAAAAACTGAACTCAGGTTTTCCGAGGTTTTGAATCCTAGGAGCATTCACTATCCCGTAAAGAGTATGCGAGCCATGCACATCCTTCCATTTTCTTTTTACTTTGCTTGGTCCTGTGCGAAATAGATGTTTTTATGCTTATCTTCGCATTCCTCTTTCGAGTTTCCATTTTTGGAAAAGGTATAAGAAGCATACCTTTCTTTTAGAAATGATATAATCAAACATTATCAGTGATTGAAGTAATTAGTGTAGTTTTCATCGCACCATTTGAATCATGTAACCTTAACTAAAAAGTGAAGAAACTAACATTAATATACAAACAATCTAGGTGATTTTATGTTACCTTTTATTTATAGATATTTTAGGAGTTTATTACATTATTCATACCAGATTGTTCACTAACTTAGTAAATTGGAAGGAGTGATTTTCCATTTTTATGGGAAAAAACCCAATAACCACCATTTACAGCAAAGAATTTGCACTAGGCAATGCCTTAAAATAATTTTGAAATGTATTTATTTACATCTCAAATATGACTTCTTTCTAAAATGTTCAAAGTCTCATTTCCACAGCTGCAATTAAATGACTTTTTAGGATAATGTTTCATTTGGCTGTATTATGTTAATAATCAGCTAGATGATGTATATCTTTTCCATCTTTATGTAACCATGAATTATTCAGAAGTGTTCTTTTGCAAATGCAGAGTACAGGAATTCAGTTCCTTTTTACTCGAGAGGGTCAGACATGCTTTAGTTTAGAAGAGAGAGAGAAAAAAGTAGATTCTTTTTAATCCTTCAAGATTTATCGAAGTGAACAGTAGGAGTTTATTTAAATATACAATAATGAGAAAATGCTCACATAAACTATAATACATTTATTTGACAAAATGATGCAATTCTCAAAAACAAAAAAAATTGTTGGAAAGACAACATAGCTATATGGAAAAATGTATGAAAAAGAAGTGAGCAAAAACATGATATAAAAATGAATGCGCAATGTAATTTAAATTAAAAATAGTTACCAGAAAAAATTCTAGAAGAAAGTACAATAAAATAGTAATGACAGTCATATTACTATGGTAGGAATATAGGTGATATTTTCTCCTCTGTTTTCCAATTTTTGTAATGTGATATTATTTTTATAATGAGAGAAAGCAAACAAACAAATACACCCTTATTGAATTACTAGTGTTTTCTAGAAACTGGGTTGCTTAGTGATATATAAAATATATCAAGTTTTCCTTGGTGATACTAAAATGTATACATTTAATATAAATTTCATTGAGATGCTATTAAGGAGAAATGTCATTAATTGAATGCCTCATAGGTGCTTTTTATGTGTACCTTGTCCAATCCACTCAACAATTATATGAAGAAGATGATTCTTTTTTTACAGACAGAAAGTATGTCTCAGAGAAACTATGCAACTTGTCTGAGGTGGTATAGTTAATAATAAGAGATTGAGCCTGGACTGACTGGAAGTCCATTCTTAGTTATTTAACAAGAATTTATTAAGTACTGGGGCGCCTGGGTGGCTTAGTTGGTTGGGCGTCTGACTTTCGCTTGGGTCATGATCTCGCGGTTCGTGGGTTTGAGCCCCGCGTCGGGCTCTGTGCTGACTGCCAGCTCGGAGCCTGGAGCCTGTTTCAGAGTCTGTTACTCCCTCTCTCTCTGACCCTCCCCTGCTCACGCTGTCTTTCTCTCTCCTCGAAATAAATAAAAAACGTTAAAAAAAATTAAAAAAAAAAAAAAGAATTTATTAAGTACTGACTATGTACCAGAAATTGTTTTAGATTATGGATACTAAAGTGAACACACCGAAGAGCCTGCCCTCATGGAGTTTACATTCTAGTGTGAGGAGATATAAACACAAATGAATGGCAGGAGATGTATTAGAAGCTGAAAGGTGCTTTAGAGAGAAATAAGGCAGATAAAGGGGCTAAGGAGACAGAGTGGGGGTTGGGGGTTGCAATTTTGAATAGGATGATCGAGAAAGGCCTGGCTGAGAAAGCAGTATTTGAACAGAAGCCTGAAGGAGCTGAAGAAGGATTCCAGCTCTGCAGAAGAGCATTTCAAGCAGAGGAGACAGTAAGTATAAAGGGCTTGAGATGAAAGCATGCCTAGCGGAACAGTAATGACACCAGCATGACTAGAGCTATGGAACAGTGAGTAGAGTGGAGCAAAATGAGATAAAGGAATACAGCAGGAAGCCAGAGACTTTGAGCTTCGTGGGACATTGTCAAGACAGGAAACCACTGGAGGGTTTTAAGCAGAGGAGTTGTTTTATTTGAGTTAGTTTTCAAAGGATCATTCTGGCTGCCATGTGCAGAAAAGTCTGTAGGGGGATCAGGGTGGAGGCAGGAGACCCTTCGGAGGCTACTGCAGTGAGAAATGATGGTCACTTGTGCCAGGATAGGAGTGGGGGGCTGTCAATAACTGTCAGGGCCTGAGATTTTATCCTACTGCTTATTTGCAATCTACCAAGTTAGCTAGTTTCTTGCATGCTGACAGAAAATATGAGATTTATGGGTCAGAGTCAAAGGACTTTATTTCTCATGACATAGCAGTCAGTCAGTCTGTGCTTTGTATTTGTTTTATCCTTTATGTCCTCCCTGTCTTTTGGGGAAGATGCAGAGTGGCTCAGGTGGACACTGTGTATACGGTGGGTTTGTGTCACAGCTGAGGGGTCGTAAGTTTAGGAAATTCCAGTGTTTTATAATGAACTAAAAGCAAACTTGCCCAACCTCTGCTCTCTTTATTAATATCAGAGAACAAACAAATAAATGTGTCCTTTGTTCCAGAGGGAACACTATCTTCCAAGGCTTTTTGATATCCAAACCTCCTTGGAAATATAGTCTAGAACAAGAGCTGCCAGGGCCTTCCCTTGTAAGATAAGCAGAAATGTAAAAAACCAACCAAACAAACAAACAAAAAAAACTGCAAAAACCCCATGGAGAATTGTCTCCCAACAAGGATGTAGTGTGAAGTGGCTGTGTTCTGGAGGTACTTTTTAGTTAGAGCCCAGATCAGAGATAGGATGGAAAAGAAAGAGAGTCCAGAATGACACTATGATTTTTACCAGGCACTGTACTAGGTGCTTGGGGATATGGTGGCCAATGAGACATCCCAGGTCTTGGCCACCATGGGGCTTACCTTCCAGAAAGAAAGAAAGGAACCCAAAACAGGTAAACATGCCAAATAAGTAAAATGATTGACCTACTTTATATATAGTTTCTGGGGATTTCAGCTGTGTAAAAATATACAGTTTTATTGAAACCAGATAAAATTATAACCAGGATAGAGAGGGAAGAGGTAGATTAGACCCCATAGTCAAGTATGGGGTCAAGTGTGCAGTCAAGTGTGCTTGCTCTTAGAATTATTTTATCCTTGTCTTTTTTTTTTTTTTTTTTTAGAAATAGAATTTCTTTGAGTTTGTGCTTTCTTGCAGTGGACACATTTAGCATCATTAGTAACCTAGATTTGCTTAATTTGGAAGACAAACACTGAAATTTTAAAAGATTCTATTTTAGGAATAAAATTATTTTACTTTGCTTGCTTTATGGACATATGTTTGGAGGTTGAGTGCAATGAGCTATTGCCATAGATGGGAAAGCTATCATCAATTTTATTCCTTAGTGATTTTTTTGTCTGTTCCTACCAATTAGAATAGATGCTTGAGGGGGAGATTATTTTGTTTATGGATATATTCTCAGTTCTTAGAATACAGCCTGGCAAATTACGTGTTTTTAAGTAATTTTTAATGAATGAATGAATGATACACATAATATTTTGTATTCTACTTGTAATAAATTCCTTACTTCAATATTTGTTTCATTTGCAGAATCTTTGATGTCTGCTTTCTATTACTTTATTTGGTACCATGACCAATCTTTTAAGTATTAGACAGTTAGATGTTTCCTGCATGTTTGCAATGATACAGAATACTGAAGTAATGTTTTGTGCACATTCACTTTTATATTTCTTTGGAATTATCTCTCTCTTTTTAGAATGTTTATTTATTTTGAGAGAGAGAGAGTGCACAAGAGCAGGGGTCAGGCAGATAGAGAGAGTGAGAGAGAATCCCAAGTGGTCTCAGTACCATTAGTACAGAGCCTGACATGGGGCTTGATCTCACAAACTGTGAAGTCAGAACCTGAGCTAAAATCAAGAGTTGGTCACCCAACCACTGAGCCACCCAAGCATTCCTTGAATTATCTCTTTAGTAGAAATTTGAAGGAGTGGGTCAAAGGTACTCAAATCATCCTATTCTCCCTGTATGCCTCTGTGTTGTATTTTTTCCAAAGAGTAGGGAAAGGTTTCAGTGGATGAGAGTATATGTTTGACCTCAAACTAGAATTCATTAACAATTAGTTATGTTTTTTAAACACATTGTGTATGTGTTTGTGTGTGTGTGTATTAATAAAGGATCAGGCACCCTTTCATTAACATTTATTTGATGTTTCTTAATGTTGTGTACATTTTCATGTTATTTATTAATATTTTTTTAAATCTAGTGTGAGCTATCAGTTAATATACTTTGTCCAGTAGAGCTGCTTGTTGAATTATCCACTTCCTAAGTTCTAGACAGAATGATGACATTTAGGTTTTTAGCAGAGCTTCACATAAAGTTCTGGTCAGGCTCAGAAGGGGCAAGTTGAGAGGGAGGTGGCTCTTTGAAGCTCACATCCGGGCCTTGGGGAGCTTCATGAGGAGAGCCTTGTGGACCCTTCATTGATGACATTCCCTCTCTCAACAGATATCTATTGTGCTTGGAGGTATGTAAATGGAAAAATAAATATCTAATTATGCTGTGTCAGAAGTATGAAATAATATAATATAAAAATTGGTTGCAGTAAGAGACAATAATGAGGAAGGGATGAGTGGCTGGAAACCCTGCTCAGATCAGGAGTATGTTTTTGACAAAGTGGCATTTTACTTAAAACCTGAAGGAAAAGATATCCACAAGGTATCTAGGATGCCATATATCTGGCAGAAGCACAGTGTAAAATGCCATTACTACAGCCCATAGGAGAAGCCCATTCGGCTGGGTCAGGGAGCTACTTTCATCTTGGTATCACTCAAGATGACTGTGCCAGGTCAGATAGATGAAAGAATGATATTTCTCAAGTTCCTCTCATGCCTGACCACTTAGTGGGATATAGCAAATACCTGTGCTTGTTTGAGGATCAAATAATAAGAGAATCACTGTGTGTCATTTCCCCTGTTCTTTCCATATGATTGAAATAGTTACAATAATTAGAATTCGGAGGAGCCCACTCTCCCCTGATTTTATGAATCATGCTGAAAGAGCAGCTAACGCAGCATAATACACAATACAGTCATAATGCAGTCTGCATAAAAGCAGTTTCAAGTCACATAAATGCTTCATAAAAAGTCCCTATCTCTACACGAGGTCTCCTACAGTACACAGGAACAATGAAAATCAGTATCTGATAGCTGACTTCATTTGGCTTTCTAACTTTGATTACTACTTCCATCATTTTGTCTTATCCATTTAAACTTATTCTTAATATATGGACAATCGGGGCCCAGTCTCTTTTAGAGTTAAGAAGGGCTTGAAGCCATCTTGCTGTTACTGTTAATTTAAATAATCCTCAGAAGTCCACATTGTGATAAAGAATACCGCCATGTGTAAAATAGATTTTATTTTCTGAGCATTTAGAGTTTATTTCACAATCTGCTTGTAACCCTCTGTTACACTCTGTAATGTCGGAGGAGGCATGCATGTGCAGTCCATTGCCAGGAAGAATACAGTCTTACTAGTAGCTGACTGCAAACATTCTCAGAGTCTGGAGTATGATGCCAACTTTTTTTTTTTTTTTTTAAATACTGTTCTCATTATGCTCTTTTAGCCTGAGTCAACTCTAGGTCCCTTTTCTTCCTGGTGATCTTCCCATTCCTCCCTTCTTTTACTCCTCTACCCTCCCCACTGGTCAGAGCTGGAGAAACCACTGTTCCTGGGTCTATTCTGGAAGGTGATGAGGAATCACAGTTGGCGCCTCACAGCCCTCCATGGGATTTGGCTTCAACTGCTATATAAGATACTCTGTTAAAAATATAAAACCAGCCTCTCTGGTGTTAATAACACAGCCCTTATAGCACAACTTTGATGTAACTGTTGTAACTGTGTCAACAAAAACAACAAAACCGTCCCTTCACTGAGAGGGAGGCTAAGAAGGAAAGAAAGGGTGCAAGGGATAGAGAACCTGAGTCTGTCACAGGTGATCTACCAGAGTTCTTTGAAGTCCATTTATTTCATGGTAAACCTGTCACAACTACTTTACCGGAAACAGGTCTTTTACTAAAAAATGCTTTCTAAATTCCCAGAAAGTGATCACAGTTCTAACCCAGCAAAGAAATTTAGTGAGGCAAGGACAATCAAGTTATCCGCACATTCAGTAAAGATGGCTTGGGTACTGGTCTTTTCTAAGGCTTTTTTGTAATGTATGTAAAAGAAATGAAGCCAACAGTGACACATAGTTTTACTTAATAGATGGTAAGAAAACCTACTATTCTTAGAAGCTGCTATTTGTTAGTCTGAAAGGTACATTTACAATTGTAGTTGCATTGATAACAGCACTGTTAACTTGTTAGCAAAAGTAGCTACAACATAAGCTTTCACACCGTGTCCCACTCTCCACAAGCTCTCTCTCTGCACCCTTGCAGCGGGGTTCTCAGGAACTCATTCTCATATAAAGGATGAGCCAGACACTGAGCTGGATTCAAGCTTTCATTCTTCCAAGTGTGATCCATCATTGGAAAATGTGTCAGTGACACTGTTCAAACCTTAATGTCTTGCTTCATTCAAAGTAACTTTTGCAAAATAAAAATGGCTTGTCTAAATTGTCAAAATATGTATTCACAAAAGTCTAATTTCTTAGATTTTTTTCTGAAAATGGAATTTTCAAGTTATATCATGGCTAAGAATCTGTACCCATTTCTCTTGATTTGGTCATTACTTTTGAAAGAAATAGCCAACCAGACTTTATAGCAAGCTCTACTTTAGGAAGTGAAGAATTTATTTCTTTTGTAAACTATATAAAAAAGTGCTACATATTATGTACCAAGAAAGGTAGTTATTTTTCCCCCAAAGTGCCAAAAAATCTCTTTCAGCTCCTGGAATGCTTTCAAGTTCATTACTGCTTCAATATTTGAACTTGTCACCTCTCCAAACTCATCTTAGTTGCATTTCATCATCTTTTGACAAATCTTAAGGTTTTCGAAAGCTCCTCTGGATTTTCTATAAAAGCTCATTCTTTGGGATTTAGAAAGCTTCTTTAAATCTAATTTTCTTAACAGATTTTTATAAAACAAACCAATAAAATAATGACCACACTTTAAATAGTATATCTGTCCAGATTTCAGTGTTCATTAAAATTTTTGTTCTCTTACAACTTTCTCTCTATTAGAACTTCTTTTTTTCCCTCTGCCCTTAAATCTGTGAGGAGATGCTCATCTTCTTTAACATCTCATCAGAAACAAAGAGCAGAAGACCCAGGGGAGCCAACATTTCCAGTATTGGCTACTGCTGAGAAACCCAGTAAGGTCCAGAACTCTTCAACTCTGTGAATGGGCAACTCCGCCACCACCTTCTTTTCTTTCCTTTGTCCACCTTTAGCGAATTTCTCCCGTTCAAACATTCCCTTTCATGTAACATTTAGGTTTTCTGAATACAGTCCTGTGAACTAGTGTCTCTGTTTTTGTACCTTGAAGGTGCAAGGAAAGACTGGCTTCAAATGTGTCTGTTCATGTGTTCCCAAGCTAGGCTTTCATCCTAAGTAACCCAGGCCTGCTAGACCCAGTAAGTATTCCTGGAACAGAGTCCAATATATTCTGCAGAGCCAGGAGACAACATTTCATGTTCAAAGGAATATTGCTGGGCTCCTGTGTTTCTGTGGAGGGACCGGAGCTTTTTACATGGAGCCTGTCCTGTTGCAATCCCCTGCGCCAGGAGCAGCCTTCGTTTGCTTAACACTCGCTCCCTTCCCTATCATTTGTTTAAATAGATGAGAAGAGCACTCTTCTCTATACCAGCTCCTCTCTTAATTTAGATAGAAAAATACCCATTTCAGAGCCTTTGGCCTCTTTCAAAGACGTACCTTTGTGGTTTGGATGCCGTTTTGAAGATATGACAGAGTCAGCTGGGAAAAGCAAGAGAGGTTCCATCCTCAAATGGCCACTAAAGAGAAGCACCTAAGGATTCCTCGGAGAGAACAAAGAGGTTCCTAAATTCTAAGAAGTGTTTCTGGAGGAAGAGAAAACGTTTTCAATGAAATGACAACATTTTAGTCTTTATATACAGAAGGCCTAGGGAACCACTCCAAACACCTGGGGAAAACTTATTAACACTTTGGAGAAGTCACCAAAGAATAATAAATACTGCCTTGCTCACAAAGACTTTCACTTCCCCTCCTAAACATCTCCAATGCCTTCTCTGATTTGTCACATAAACATCTGCTCTGGCAACATCGTAATTTTTCTCCACAGAACCAGACTTTCTAAAAATAGAAAACAAAGGATTAGAAAAGAGAAGCAGAGTGCTCTGCATTTCTTTAAATTCATTTCTTGATTCTTATTAGTCTTTCTCTGACTTGGAGCCCTTAAACATAAAGTGCTTATTTCATATAACTGGTCACATTCCTTTATAGAGTTTCTACGCTTTCAGAGCCTTTTGTAAATGACTTGAGAAGAAACAGAACACATGGCCACTACTTTTCCCATACTAACTGTAGGTGTAAAACACACCTGAAATGGCTTGAAACTCAGCAAATCAATACAATTTACTGGCTCTCCTATGTCATCTAGGTGGATGGAGCTCTTGAGCCGAAAGGCTCCCAAATTGAAGGAGCTTCATGGTATGCATTGAGTTTCTCTCCCACCCCCTGTGACCCACTCCATCAGTTTCAGATGCCACAAAGCTCCTGGCCCCTTAGGCTAGGTTCAGATCCCATGGTGTGCCCTTTACTTTGATGTTACAGGGATGATTTTGGTGGGCGGTGAAGCTGCCCTACTTTGTGGTTTGGATTTGGTTTAGATTGGCAGTTCAAAGTCATCTTGAAGCATGTCGAATCATCAGCTAGAACAACTAATGATAAGATATAGGATTCTATAAATTTGGATACTGCTGCATAATTTGGTATTTTGGGGGGTATTATTAACCTTGCTTTTAAAGGCTTATGTTACTAGTATTATCTTTAAAACTCCCCTTTGTTTCTCACATTACAAATATAATATGGACTTGTGGTTAAGAAAACACATGATGTAGCTATGTGTGTGTGCATGTGTGTGCATGTGTGTGTTATATGAAAGTTGAACAACTCCCTCACTCTCCTGGCAGCCTGAGATGACTCATTCCACAACTTTCTCCCTCATACAAATATATCTAAGCATATAAGCACATATATTGCTTGTTATTGAAATAAAATCAGACTGTATGCAAGTTGTTTCTTTCACTTAATCTCATGGATAGCCTTGCAGGTCACTAGTTATGGTTCTAATATTATCTAACTTCTTTATGCATTTATAAACACATGTATTTTAATTTTCTGTAAGTAAAGTCATAACATTTCCTGTAGGATATCACCTTTCATTTTAATTTCTAATATTATTATTAACATTTAAAATTTTCATTTTTAAAATGCTTTACAGATCACAAGCTCCTCTCACATGCACCATCTTATTTATTTCTAAACACTCTGTGAGGTAGTTATGATTAACTCTATTTTAGTTGATCAGGAAGCTTAGAGAAATTGATGTCTTCCCTTCATCACAAAGCTAATAAAGGTAAAGTCAAGATTTAGACTTGGCTTGCCTTACTCACTCATGCTTTAGAGAGCACTTAATCTTCTGATAATATTTGAAAATGTTTGTGGAAAGGTAGGAAAATCCCTACTGAATGACATTTTTAATCCCCTTCACCGTATCAAAAAATTGTCAATATCATTTTTTATTTGACATGTAAGCCTCTAGCAATACAACTATCACCTTATCTACCATATCAGTTTGTACTACTATTCTACTATGCTATAGAGACTAGTCAATTTTATGAGATTTTTTTGCCTTGTTTCTTAAAATAGTTTCTTAACTATTAAGCTGAAGCATTATTCCATTTAAAATATATTTCTGCATCCCATTATTTGCTCCTGAACTCATTTCTACATTTTCTCTAGACTGAGCTCAATTTGCTGTACATTAGTCCAAAGCCTGAATGATTCATCTGAATCCAAGTACATTATTTCTCATTGTATCTAGCTTTTCACAAGTTAACTTAGCCTGTACACTTGCTTTCCATGCATCCTAAAAATTAGTAGCAGAAAAAAAAACTTTTTAAGATGAAAACAAAGCTTGCCCTTGGTCTCATGGGAACATAAGTATTAGTCTGACAAAAGGCTTGGTTACCCTTCTGATATATCTCAAGAGGCACTTCCTTTTTCCTATTTTATTTGTTGACAGCAACATAAAAAGGACTAATTAAAATGCTAAGTTTTTTTTTTAATAGTTTATTGTCAGGTTGGTTTCCATATAACACCCAGTGCTCATCTGCACAAGTGCCCTCCTCCATCCCCTTCCTCCATCTTCCTCTCCCCCCACCCCATCTACCCTTACTTTGTTCTCTGCATTCAAGAGTCTCTCATGGTTTGCCTCCCTCCCTCTCCCCCATTCATTTTCCCCTTTTTCTCCCCCATGGTCCTCCGTTAAGTTCCTCCTAATCCACCTATATGTGCACACATATGGTATCTCTCCTTCTTTGCCTAACTTATTTAGCTCAGCATAACACCCACAAGTTCCATCCATGTTGCTACATATGGCCAGATTTCATTCTTTCTCATTTCCATGTAGTATTCCATTGTATAGATAAACCACATCTTCTTGATCCATTCATCAGTTGATGGACACTTAGGCTCTTTCCATGTTTTGGTTATTGTTGAGAGTGCTGCTATAAACATTGGGGTCCATGTGCCCCTGTGCATCAGCATTCCTGTATCCCTTGGGTAAATTCCTAGCAGTGCTATTGCTGGGTCATAGGGGAGTTCTAGTGTTAATTTTTTGAGGAAGCTCCACACTGTTTTCCAGAGGGGCTGCACCAGTTTACATTCCCACCAACAGTGTAGGAGGCTGCCCGTTTCTCCACATCCTCGCCAGCATCTAGAGTCCTCTGATTTGCTCATTTTAGCCACTCTGACCGGCATGAGGTGGTATCTCAGTGTGGTTTTGATTTGTATTTCCCTGATGAGGAGGGATGCTGAGCATCGTTTCATGTGTCTGTTGGCCATCTGGATGTCCTCTTTGGAGTAGTGTCTGTTCATATCTTCTGCCCATTTCTTCACTGGGTTGTTTGTTTTTTGGGTGTGGAGTTTGGTGAGTTCCTTATAGATTTTGGATATTAACTCTTTATCTGATATGTCATTTGCAACTATCTTTCCCCATTCCGTCAGTTGCCTATTTATGGATTGTTTTCTTTGCTGTGCAGAAGCTTTTTATCTTGATGAGGTCCCAGTAGTTCATTTTTGATCTTGATTCCCTTGCCTTTGGTGATGTGTCAAGTAGGAAATTGCTGCAGTTGAGGTCAAGGAAGTTGTTTCCTGCTTTTTCCTCTAGGGTTTTGATGGTTTCCTGTCTCACGTTCAGGTCCTTCATCTATTTTGAGTTTATTTTTGTGTATGGTGTGAGAATATGATCTAGTTTCATTCTTCTGCATGTTGCTGTCCAGTTCTCTCAGCACCATCTGTTAAAGAGGCTGTCTGTTTTCCATTGGACACTCTTTCCTTCTTTGTCAAAGATTAGTTGGCTGTACACTTTTGGGTCCAAATCTGAGTTCTCTATTCTATTCCATTGGTCCATTGGTGTATTCCATGTGTCTGTTTTTGTGCCAATACCATACTACAGCTTGATGGTACAGCTTTATAGTAGAGGCTAAAGTCTGAGATGGCGATGCTTCCCATTTTGGTTTTCTTCTTCAATATGACTTTGGCTATTCAGGGTCTTTTGTGGTTCCATACAAATTTTAAGACAGTTTGTTCTACCTTTGAGAAGAATGCTGGTGTAATTTTGATTGGGATTGCATTGAATGCGTAGATTGCTTTCGGTAGTAATGACATTTTAACAATATTTATTCTTCCGATCCATGAGCATGGAATGTTTTTCCATTTCTTTTTTGTTTTCTTCAGTTTCCTTCATAAGTTTTCTATAGTTTTCATCATACAGATCTCTTATATTTTTGGTTAAGTTTATTCCTAGGTATTTTATGTTTTTTTTGTGCAATTGTGAATGAGATACGTTTCTTGGATTTCTCTTTCTGTTGCTTCATTGTTGATGTATAAAAATGCAACCGATTTCTGCATGTTGATTTTGTACCCTGCAACTTTGCTGAATTCATGGATCAGCTTTAGTAGGCTTCTGGTGGAGTCTGTCGGGTTTTCTATGTAGAGTGTCATGTTGTTTGCGAAAAGTGAAAGTTTGGCTTCTTCTTTGCCAATTCTGATGCGTTTTATTTCCTTTCGGTGTCTGATAGCTGATGCTAGGACTTCCAGCACTATGTTAAACGACAGTGGTGAGAGTGGACATCCCTGTCGTGTTCCTGATCTCGGGGAAAGCTCTTAGTTTTTCCCCGTTGAGGATGATGTTCGCTGAGGACTTCTCATAGATGGCTTTTATGATGTTTAAGTAAGTTCCTTCTATCCCGTCTTTGTCGATGGTCTTTACTAAGAAGTGATGCTGTATCTTGTCAAATGCTTTTTCTGCATCTATCAACAGGATTGTATGGTTTTTATCTTTTCTTTTGTTGATGTAATGTATCACATTGATTGATTTGTGAATATTGAACCAGCCCTGTAACCCAGGAATGAATCCCACTTGATCTTGGTGGATAATTCTTTTTATGTGCTGTTGCATTTGATTTGCAAGTATCTTGTTGAGGATTTTTGCATCTGTATTTATCAAGGATATTGGCTTGTAGTTCTCTTTTTCTGCTGGGTCTCTGTCTGGCATGGGAATTGAAGTGATACAGGCTTTGTAAAATGAGTCTGGAAGTTTTCCTTTGATTTCTATTTTTTGGAATAGCTTGAGAAGAATGGGTATTAATTCTGTTTTAAATATCTGGTAGAATTCCCCAGGGAAGCCATCTGGCCCAGGGCTCTTAATTTTTGGGAGATTTTTGATAAACTGATTCGATTTCTTCACTAGTTATAGTTCTGTTCAAATTTTCTATCTCTTCCCGTGTGAATTTTGGTCGTGTGTGTTTAGGAATTTGTCCATTTCTTCTAAGTTGTCCAATTTGTTGGCATATAATTTTCATAGTATTCCCTGATAATTGCTTGTATTTCTTAGGGGTTAGTTGTAATAAGTTCATTTTCATTCATGATTTTGTCTATTTGAGTACTTTCTCTTTTCTTTTTGAGAAGCCTGTCTAGAGGTTTGTCAATTTTATTTTTTCAAAAACCAACTCTTGGTTTCATTGATCTGTTCAACTATTTCTTTGGTTTCTATATTGTTTATTTCTGCCCTAATTTTTACTATTTCTCTTCTCCTCCTGGGTTTGGGGTGCTTTTGTTGCTCTCCTTCTAGTTCCTTTAGGTGAGGTGTTAGATTTTGGACTTGCGCTTTTTCTAATCTCCTGAAATAGGCCTGGAGAGCAATGTACTTTCCTCTTAGGACTGCCTTTGCCGCATCCCATAGATTTTGGATTGTTGTATTTTCATTTTCATTTGTTTCCATATATTTTTTAATTTCATCTCTAATTGCCTGTTTGGCCCATTCATTCTTTAGAAGGGTGTTCTTTAACCTCCATGGTTTTGGAGGTTTTCCAGACTTCTTCCTTTGATTGATTTCAAGTTTCATAGCAATATGATCTGAAAGTGTGCATGGTATGATCTCAGTTCTTTTATATTTATTGAGGGCTGCTTTATGTCCCAGTATGTGATCTACTTTGGAGAATGTGCCATGTGCACTTGAGAAGGACATGAATTCCATGGCCTCAGGATGTAGAGTTCTAAATATATCTGCCAGATCCATCTGGTCCAATGTATCATTCAAGTCCATTGTTTCTTTATTGATTTTCTGTCTGGTTGATCTATCCTTTGCTGTACATGGAGTATTAAAGTCTCCTGCTATTAGCACATTCTTATCCATAAGATTGTTTCTGTTTGTGATTAATTGTTTTCAATATTTAGGTGCTCCCATATTCGGTGTGTAAACATTTCTAATTGTTAGTTCTTCCTAATGGATAGACCCTGTATTTATTATATAATGACCTTCCTCATCCTTTGTTACTGTCTTTAATTTAAAGTCCAGTTTGTCTGATATAAGTATAGCTACTCCAGCTTTCTTTTGACTTCTAGTAGCATGATAGATATTTCTCCATCCCCTTACTTTTAATCTGAAGATATCTTCTAATCTAAAATGTGTTTCTTGTAGACAGCAAATAGATGGATTTTGTTTTTTATCTATTCCGCTACCCTGTGTCTTTTGACTGGAGGATTCAGCCCATTTGCATTCAGTTTACAGTCATTGTGCAGTTTGTGGGATTCATGCTTGTGGTGGTGTCTCTAGTATCTTGCATTCCTTTCAACAATTCCCTCAGAGAGTCCTCCTCAGGATTTCTTGCAGGGCTGGTTTAGTGGTGACAAATTCTTTCAATTTGTTTTTATTTGGAAAGACCTGAGCCGAAGTTGGATATTTAACTGACTGAGCCACTTACGTGCCCTGGTACAAGAGTCTTCTTAAAGATATTTTAATTTTTTCTAAAAATTTTAAAATTAATTATTTATAAAATTAGTAATAATAGTTACATTAATTTTTTTTAAGGATTTGTTTATTTATTTAAGCAATCTCTATACCCAACATGGGCCTCAAATTCACGATCCCCAGATCAAGAGCCACTCGCTCTTCCAACTAAGCCAACCATGTATCCCAATAATAGTTACATTTTTAATGTAGATATTAGTACTCTGAAGGAGTTAAATTATCCCCCTCCCCATAACCTTATTCAAGTATGGATTCAAACTTTGATACTATGACTTATGGCTTACCTGCACAATTTACTATGTGCATAAATTCAGATTTTATGATATTTAGTTGGCAAAATAAGGTCACATAGTTTCAAAAAAATTTTTTAGTCTTTCACTGTCTTAAACACTTTGATCTCCACCTAGGGAACTAGCATTTAGTAAGTATTTATTTCGGCTTTAAACTGTATTTAAGTGATTAGTTTTGTTTGGTCACATTTGAGGACAGTGGTAGAGTTCTTTGAGAATAAATAACTTTTGGTTACCTACTATAATACAGTTTCTAAGGATAGAGAACTATATCTCTTTTGGTAAGTAGTTTACAGTCCTTTATTTGTAATGAACCATGTAGAAAAAGGTAAACAAGACAGATGTCCTGTCCTTGAATGAACTAAGATCCTAGCTGGAAAGAAACAGAAATCAACATATAATTAACATAAATAAGAATTTCAGACACTGAAAGTGTAATATGAAGATAATATAGGGTAAGATGAAATGAAGAGAAGGCTTCTCTTTGAATTGAAATTTGAATGGCATGGAAGGTGACATGTACTGATCCAGGAAAGAGTGTTCCAGTAAGAAGAAAAAAAAAATGTACAGTGCTCTGAAGTGAGAACTAGAGAGTGGGCTTGGAGTTCAGGTGAATGTACAAATGACTTGTATCAAAGGCAAAAATATGAGTGAGAACTATACATTTGTAAGCCATTGGCATCTAAGTGGAAAGCTAAGAAATGAGAAAATGCATTTATAGTGTCTTCTTGGAGGTACCACATACTCAAGGTTAATGAATTCTTGTTCAACATTCCAACTGGAACATCAATTGGAATTCTGTTTTTCTAACCTAAGGGAGATTGTACAAGTTCACTGGAAGAAAAATGTTGCCTTTTCCTAAAGGGAAGACTAGTGTGCCTATAGATGTGAAACAGATTTCTATGCCATATATCCCTTTCTTTTTTTTTTTTTAAATTATTTTATTTCTAAGAGAGACAGAGAGAGAGACAGTGTGAGCAGGGGAGGGTCAGAGAGAGAGGAAGACACAGACTCTGAAATAGGCTCCAGGCTCTGAGCTGGCAGTCAGCACAGAGCCCGACGCGGGGCTCGAACCCACAAACCGCGAGATCATGACCTAAGCGGAAGTCGGACGCTTAACCGACTAAGCCACCCAGGTGCCCCGACCATATATCCCTTTCATTTTAATTAAATACAACTGGAAATGAAAGGCTTGAATTTCAGGATTGATTCTTTAGAGCTTAGACCTCTCACTTCAGTCAGGCTGCATTTTGTCCCACTACCAAGCAGGAAACTCTACGTAGAATTAAATGTCCAGGAGAAAAATCTCTGAGATTGTTCAATCTCTGTTTCCTTTTCTGTATTGCCATAAGAGCATCAAGTTTTGGTACCAGCATTTCTGAAAATGAAGCCAGAAATAGTGAAAACAGAACTTTAAACTATTTTTTAAAAGTTTTTGCTCCTCCCCTAATAAAGGACATGTGTTTTAAACTAGGTTAATGCTTTTTCTAGATCTCCAATTATAGTACATCTTCATTTTAGGCATGAATAGCTTACATTTTCATTTCCTGAATTATCTGAGCTGAAAAAAATCATCAGAGTTATGCAGTTCAACCAGATTCTCAAATCTTTTTAAAGAAACTTTCCCCCAAGAGAGAAAAGAAATCAGAAGGATTTAGGGTCTGCATGAACATTGTTATTAGCAAACCTTGTAATATATATGTCAAATTTTGAATATAAAGAATTTATTACCAGTAGCAATTATCTTTCTAGATTCCTTGAGCAGAGAGAAAGTTTTAACATGAATACTGAATATAAACTAACAGCACCCTTACCTACCCTCTATTTTCTGCCCACCCAGGAGAAGCAAATCATCTGTGAAAAAAATTAATAGCCTTCCTACTGTAATGCATCAAAGCATTATAATATCATTTTCTCCTCTGGACTTTTTATTCTCAACGTTAGAACTTCTTAGCAAGGCAGTAGAGTAATTGGCATTAGCAGAGATTGAAATTAATGTTAGATACTGTAGTCAACTATTGTTTATTCTGGGTCAGGACATTTGGTATTTCCAAAGAAATCCAGTTGGCCAAATATATTTTCCGTAGAATTCATTTAAAAAAAGGAAGAATCTGAAATACTAACAAAATTATGTGATTACCTAAAATCAACCTATGATTTTCTGATGCACAAGAATTTTCTTGTTGCACAGAACACAGAGCAGGATTTTGCTAGGAAGCCAGGAGTCTGATGTGAATAAGCTGAACCATACTTTGCTGTGCTAACTGGCAGTCACAGAGGATCACAGATTCCTATTTCTGAAGGCAGGGATGTGGAAATGAATCTGTGATAATTTATTATCAGAAACATGAGAAATGACTAAGTATCTTGTAAAATATTTAGCCCTGGTGGATAGAGTTTAGAGGGGAAATTTTTAAATTTATTGTGAAGCTGATTTAATTTTATTTGAAAACCAGTCAAAACAATATAAAGGAGTAAATTGGAAGGTCTCGTTTCTACCTTCTCCCATCTATCCTGTTTCCTCTTCTCCCCAGGCAGAAAAAGATCATTCTCAACACACTCATGCATGCTGTTAGTTCCCCATGTAGTTGCTCAAGAGTCCAGAATATTATTCATAATTGAATGGCTACAATGGGCAGGATCAGTATAGTGTATCTTGGCATGATTTTTTCCTGGCCCCAAGTACCTGAATGGGATGCGCAGGTGTCAATAATAATGCCTGTACACAGTAGAGGAAAGAAATGGAATTTTTTTTCACTGTATACAGCCCACAATGCCATTCTAAAGTAACTTACCCTAACAGCCTACATGCTGCCACTTAGGCAGGTATCTACAGACATCTCAATTCTTGATGCACAGTGTGGACTTACAAGTTTATAAGTGGCAACCAGTAAATTTACCTACCATAGTTACTAGTATTTATTTTTCTTGAACATCATCATGTATTTATGACCTTTCACATACTCAGATAATGTCATTCCACAGTCATAAACCATTTCTTTTTGATTCACACTCACATTCCTCATATTTTGGCCAATGAAGGCCCTTTAAATTGAGCTAGCTTCTTGTCAGTGCCACCAGGAAGTTTTGAAAGTATCTTGTTTTCTTTTATGTAGATGACCAGCCCCACCTTGAGTTCCTCCATTTCAGAATCAGAATCAGCTTCTAGAAATTAAATTTGGGCAGTAGGACTACACATTATACTATTTCATCCTATTCAGGAGCTAGAGGGATTTTTTCAAAATATTAATGATTTTATGTTGCTATTTCCATTTTGCTATTTATTTATATTACTTAAAATGATAGTTCATTAATAGACAGTTCATGTAAACTTTTTCTGTCATTTTGAGCTACAGTTTTTTTCTTTGTTTGCTAGCTCTGATTTTCCATGATATATATTGTCTTATTAAACTGCGTATTGAAATTTCTATGTTACTCCCAAATTTATAGTTTCCTTTTCTTTCTTTCTGTCTCTCAGCTTTAACATTCAGGAATTTAGTGTGCAGTTCTTAGTTGTTTCCTGTCAAGCATTACTGGGACACAAAATGCCTAAAAAAGAAAATAAGGCCAACTTCTTTCAAGAGGGAATTCTAAAGAAATAACATTATGGGCCAAAGGACAAAACTATAGAGATAACAAAAAGATCAGTGTTTCCAGTGGTTCAGGAAGAGGGTGGAAAGAAAGGATGAATAATTGGAACAGAGTGTTTTAGGGCCATGAAACTATTCTGTGTGATACTGTAATGGTGGATACATGTCATTATACATTTATCAAAACCCATAGAGTATACAACACAAATAATGAACCCTAACATAAACTATGCATTTTTGTTAATAATATATCATTGCTGGCTCATCAACTATAGAAGTATACCATACTAATTGAAGATGTTAGCAAGAGGGGAATCTGTGAAGAGGGAGACTTGTGGAGAGAGAATATATGTAAGAATTCTCTGTACCTTCTGCTCAAATTTTCTATAAACCTACAGCTAAAAACCAATGTCGATTAATTCAAAAAAAGAGTTGTGTGCCTTCAATATTTGAAAGACAGGAGACACTTAGATTCTTAGATACTTAGATAAACTTCCAAACTATTATTAAGTATTAGGAATAATGGGGAGATTTTAGACAAATAGAGTCCTTTGGGGTTTTTAACCTATATTTATCTTTAGGGGTGCCTGGGTGGCTTAGTCGGTTAAGCGTCTGACTTTCGCTTAGGTCATGATCTCGTGGTTCGTGGGTTCGAGCCCCGCGTCGGGCTCTGTGCTGACTGCCAGCTTGGAGCCTGGAGCCTGTTTCAGTCTGTGATTCCCTCTTTCTCTGACCCTCCCCTGCTCACGCTGTCTCTCTCTCTCCTAGAAATAAAAATATATATATATATATATATTTATTTTTAAATATTTATTTGTTATGGAAGTATAATGACATAGAATGTTATATTAGTTTCAGATGTACAACATAGTGATTCAACAAATCTATGCATGACTCAGTGCCCACCTTATACGCAGAATCTAAAAATCAAAACAAACAAAACCAAATAGACTCTTAAATACAGAGAACAAAGTGGTGGTTGCCAGAGGGGAGGGGAGTGGGGGATGGGCAAAATAAATGAAGGGGATTAAGAGTTACAGCCTTCCAGTTATAAAATAAATAAGTCATGGAGATGAAATGTACAGCATAGGGAATAATATTGTATATTTACTTTTTAAACCCCGTTATTTTTCTGAGCTCTGGTCTCACCACCTTGTCTGTCTAGGCCATAAGTGTTGAACTCCAATATCTTTATGGCCTTTACATGACTACCACTTTTCTTTACCTTAGGAATATATTAGTTTGTATATTAATATATTTAAATGTAATAAATAAATAAATAAATAAATAAATAGGGTAGATACTCATTATATGCATCTATGGGGCAGTCATACACATGAATTGATCTTAAAAATATAGTCCTGAATGGAGCACCTGTGTGGCTCAGTCGGTTAAGTGTCTGACTTCAGCCCCGGTCATGATCTCACAGCTCGTGAGTTTGAGCCCCATGTCAGGCTCTGTGCTGACAGCTCAGAGCTTGGAGCCTCCTTTGGATTCTGTGTCTCCCTCTCTCTCTGCTCCTCCCCCACTCATACTCTGTCTCTCTCTCAAAAATAAACATTAAAAAAATTTTTTTAAATATAGTCCTGAGTAAAAAGATTAGAAACAGAATGAGATTTATGTGAATTTAAGATGTGTATTTAAAAAGCGACAATATACATTTTATGAGAATACATATACATTTTAAATATATCAGAAATAGTTGCTTATGAGAATGGAGGATGGGGATAAAAGGGAATAAATTAATAAAAAAAGAGAAGATGTGGTTTATCTATACCATGGAATACTACATGGCAATGAGAAACAATGAAATCTGGCCATGTGTAGCAACATGGATGGACCTTGAGGGTGTTATGCTGAGCGAAATAAGTCAGGCAGAGAAGGACAAATATCATATGTGCACGTATAGGAGGATTAGGAGGAACTTAACAGAGGACCAAGGGGGAGAAGAAGGGCGGAAATGGTGGGGAAAGGGAGAGAGGCAAACCATGAGAGACTCTTGAATGCTGACAAAAACTGAGGACTGGTGGATGTGGGGGGAGGAGGGGTGGGCATGGAGGAGGGCACTTGTGGGGATGAGCACTGGGTGTTATGTGGAAACTAATTTGACAATAAACTATTTGTAAAAAAAAAAAAAAAAAAAAAAAGAGAAGAGTATTACCTGGACCAATAAAATATTTACTACCAACAAATCAGAGTAGTTCTTGATAGATGTCATTGTTCAAAAACCCACGGATGTCATACTTTCCTCAATGACCCAGTGGTCTCCTTACACATTACCTTACACTAGTCAATTACATCCAGGACATACTCAGCTTACACTCCCTCCTTAAAATTCTAGGTACCACTTGGGAAATCTGATTGTGGTGATATGGATTTTCCTCCTACTCCCACTCTTAGCCCAGTCTGCCACATTTCAGTTACAGATTGGCAGGAACACACACACACACACACACACACACACACACACACACACACCCCATCAGTTCCGGATGTAAATAGATAAAGTGGGATGGCCACAGACATCTCGGCAAGGCTCATTCATGGCTCCTAACTCCCAATCTCTGTATAGCTGAGTCCTTGTAGACTGGGGACATTTTTGCTATATGATATATCTCTTTTTTCTCAAAGCTGACATCACTTTTTCAGAAGAACTTGTACTTACATTTAAGGGAATGTTGATAAGCATTATGCTGTCCTTTGTCTTGAGTCACATAGTGTTAAGAGTTTACATTCTTATCTGTGGTGAGATAATAGTCATAGACCAGGTGACTGTAAACAGGAAGTTTGCTTCCAGCTGCTTGTGCTCTGGAAAGCCTACTTCCATGCACATCATTACTTTAATTTTCCTTTTCCTGACAGCTAGTGGTTTCTGCAAGCTGCACTGTAGGATGATCAAGTTGTACCATTCTTATGGGAGATTATTTTTAAGTTAATTAATTTATTTATTTTTGAGAGAGACAGAGACAGCATGCGCAAGGGAGGAGCAAAGAGAAAGGGAGGAAGAAAGAATCCCAAGCAGGCTCCACACTGTCAGCACAGAGCCTGAAGCAGGGTTCGAACTCATCAAACCATGAGATCATGACCTGAGTTGAAATCAAGAATCTGAGCTTAACTGACTCAGCCACCCAGGTGCCACCAGTTGTGGGAAATTAGAATGTCAATATCCTGAGGTCTTTCCTCTTGACTTGCTCAAATTCTTCAGAGGAGACTCTTTCAGTTTCCTGGTTGGCAAATAAAGTTCTAGTTATCAATTTTCTGGGAACTAAATGGGTGAGAGGTTGGAGGTCTTAATGTACAATATGTATACATTCAGTGAATTGTTCTCTTTTCGCTATTGTACACCATCACATTCTCAACTGTGCCTGGTGTCCCCTTATTTAAAAACCACATCTGGCACCTGTGTGGATCAGTTGGGTAAGCATCTGACTTTGGCTCAGGTCATGATCTCTCAGTATGTGAGTATGAGCCCTGCATCTGGTTCTGTGCTGACAGCTTAGAGCCTGGAGCCTGCTTTGGATTTTGTGTCTCCCTTTCTCTTTGCTTCTCCTCTACTCATGCTCTCTCTCTCTCAAAAATAAATAAACATTAAAAATTAAAAAAAAAACATTTTAACTGCTCTGAAAAATAAAAAAGCCACTAC
Source organism: Proteles cristata cristata (assembly GCA_017311185.1). Classification (NCBI taxonomy): domain Eukaryota; kingdom Metazoa; phylum Chordata; class Mammalia; order Carnivora; family Hyaenidae; genus Proteles; species Proteles cristata. Next base: position 271,779 of record JAESUZ010003977.1, read on the forward strand.
CTGTGTTTTCTGGGGTAGAAGAGGGTTCTTGACATCCAGTTGTTCTTTCATTTCTTTTGTGAATTTTCTATTTGGTTGTTTTTCACTTGTCAGCTTATAAGATCATTTGTTTATTTACTTTATTTAAAATATCTTGTCTGTTTACTTTAGGACTGTCATTTTTCTGTTTGCTTTATAATATCTTTTGCCATCCAAATGCTTTAAATTTTTATGTGGTAAAATATATCTAACTTTCAAATTAGTTAATATTAAGATTCCTCTCTTGGTTAAGAAGGTCTCCTCTACTGTATTTCATGTGCTGTCTCTTCAATTTTCTTCCAAGATTATTATTTCTTTATAGTTTACATTTAAATATCTATCTCTGAAATTTATTTTTTGGTTATGTGATATAGAGCCATTATTTTCTTCCATATGAATACCAATTGTGCCAAATATATAATCTCTAAATAAACCATTTCTACTTGTTAAATTAAAAATAGTACTTTGCCATATGTTTTATTCATAGAAATAGTGGAATACTGTTTCTTAATGATCAATTCCTTTCTACTGATCTATTTGTTCCTGTGAAAGTACCATATTTATTTTACCACTATGGAAAGGAAACATTGTATTTCCTTTCCATAAAAAAAAACAAGTCATAAACAAAGGATCCCAAATTAGAACCATTACTAGCCCTGATCACTAGAAGGCATTGAGGCAGCACTTTGGAAAATATGAAAGAAAATGTTTCCAAATTAAAAATTTTATAGTAGAGAAACTATGAATCAGGTATGGTGGTAGAATGAAGGTGGTTTTAAACATAGAAGATTCCAAAGTGTTTACCTTGTGCACTGTTTCTTAGGGAGCTATTGTATTCTATCCTTTCTTAGGAAGCTATAGTATTTGAAAAAATCAGGGAGGAAACCAAGAAGAAGAAGAAAAGGGAGTCAGAAACAGAAGATGCACTGAGCTGAGAGGGAAACGAAGTCCCCCAGATAATGGTGCAGGGACATTCCAGGATGAGTGTGGTACATCAGGCAGAGCTGAACACCAGTATGATCGGTGCAGGTCAGAAGGTTCCAAGATATCAGGAGGAGGAAACTAATAGAAACCTGAGGTGTCTGTGTTGAGAGGAGATGTATAAAACGGACACAGAGTTAGGGCTTGAATTAGTGAGATATATACGTATATATATATATATGTATATATAGATAGATATGTAGATATAGATAGAACATTAAGTAAATGATTAAACAGTAACATAATTATTCACTCCAGAGAAAACAAAAAGATGTGTAGAAAAGCAGTATAGTTCATTTCATAGCTCATCTTTAGATGATATTTACGGAGTCGTAATATAAAAAACCGTGATCTTTGATCTTCCCTGTATACCTGAAACAGCGGTGAAGAGATGGACAAGAGTGTGAGTGTGTGGTAGAAGCAGGAGGAGGAAAGGTACTAAACTCACACCTGCTGTAATGGGAAGTCAAGAATAGAAGAATAAAAATAACATGAACATGCTATCTAGAGATTTAGAGGCAAATTCCAAAACAATTAATTACCTGAAAGAGAAGCAAGGGCCGCCTTTGGTAGGGGAAGAATCAGGAGAGAGTGGGTCAGGGAACGACTGTTTTTCCTAAATAAAACCCTTGTAATGTGGATTCCTTTAACTGTGTCTCAAATATATAACTCATAAAAATAGCAACTAAACATAAAAATAATGTTCAAATGGAAAAGTAAAGTGATTTTCAAGTTAAAATCTCCCAGGTACATTTTGTCCTATTTTAAGAGAATGATTATTATTTTTTTGTTTTGAGAGAGAGAGAGAGCATGTGGGAGAGAGGCAGAGAGAAAGAGGGGGAGAGAAGCAGGCTTCACTTGAAGTGGGGCTAGAGCTCACCCAAAGTGTGGGGCTTGAACTCATGAACCGTGAGATTATGACTTGAGCCAAAGTTGGATGCTTAACTAACTGAGCCACCCAGGTGTCCCATAAGTACATGATTATTTTGATAACATTTCAAAAATGTATTAAAAACTAGCGTGGGGGCACCTGGGTGGCTCAGTTGGTTGAGCGTCACTCTTGATTTCAGCTCAGGTCATGATCTCATGATTTGTGAAATCAAGCCTATGTTGGGCTCTGCACTGACAGCATGGAGCCTGCTTGGGATTGTCTCTCCTTTTCCCTCTGCCCCTCCCCCATTCTCTCTCTCTCTCTCTCTCTCTCGAGATAAATAAATAAACATTAAAAAAAAAGTATCATGAACTTAAGTGGTTCCACCTTTCCTTAATACTAACGCAGTTTCAAAATTTAGAGCAGGTTCTTCCTGGACTGTGTGTATACTTCTTCCCACCTCACTAGGGTGAGAATGTAAATGTCTTGAGAAATGCAAACGGAAGGCAACGGTCCCAACATGAGAGGTGATTCAGGGTTCAGAAAAGTAGTTCTTCACTTTGGGTTTATTTTTAATTGGTGGAAGAAAATATAAGAAGCATACCTGCTCTATTTCTGTTCTTGTTCCGTTCTGACCTACAGCACAAGCGCTAAAAATCGATGAGGTCTTCTAAAATTTCTAGTGCCAGTGTTCAGATTCAAGACATTAATAAGTTCAAGTCAGCCTGGGTGAAAGCAACTCAACTTTGATTCAGACTTCTGTCTTGGAAAGATTGGTTTCTTGCTTTTTATCTTCTCACATCTTTTCTAAAGGTATTTTCCTTCTCTCTCATATACACCTGCGATTAGTTTGTATCGAAGCCTTTTTCTCTTCTTTCAAAATGATCTGTTCCATGAAGCATTTCAGAGGCAAGGGACCACCTACTATTTTACACTGTCCCATTAAATGGATCTCTGTGTCATCTTTATGCATCCCTGTGGACTTTTAAATCGAAAGCCCTTCAATGATGGTGTTTTTGTTCCCTATTCTCTGGATGACTCTTAAACATTTGAAGGCAATGTTACAGAAATATAAAGGGATAGTACTAATTTATGTAATTCAGAGTTAAGAAGTATAATCCTGACATATGACGGGGTAAAATATGACTTAGGTAAATGTATATGACTTAGGTAAATATGTTAACATCTGAAGGATTACAGTGGAATTTGCTTTCACATCTTGTTGCTATCTTACACATTTCCTGTCAGTTATAAGATATGTTACAAGGCTTTAAATATTTTTGGACATGGTTGTTTATGCTCTTATGATTTAGTTCTCTTCCCCCCCGTCATGCATGTGGCCAAGTTTTTAATATGTCACATACCCATATAGAAGTAATTAGGGCCCATGTAATTCAGACACTTTTTTAAAAAAATATTTTATTTATTTTTGAGAGAGAGATATAGACAGCATGAGCAGGGGAGGGTCAGAGAGAGAGGGAGACACAGAATCCAAAGCAGGCTCCAGGCTCTGAGCGAGCTGTCAGCACAGAGCCTGATGTGGGGCTCGAACCCATGAACCGTGAGATCATGACCTGAGCTGAAGTCGGCCGCTTAACCGACTGAGGTACCCAGGTGCCCCTTCAGACACTTCTCTTTAATGGTAACTGTTTGTTGAATATATTTGAATCCCTACTCTGAGAAATATATACAATTAAGCATACAAGTGAGTTCTGATATTGTTGATGAATTCTTCTTTATTAAGGTCACTGGTGATAACCCTAACAACTATGGCTAAGTGAATGTATTACACTGTGTTACAGTATATTCTGTTTATCTTATGTTTTCCAATTGGTCTGGTCTATTCTTGCCTCCAGACCCTTAAAGCTGAATACTGTTATGTGTTCATGTACTTACTCAAATTATGGCCATTATGTCCTGAGTGTTTTGTTTTTTTCTTTTTTTAACAATTAATGTCTTTGTAAAGTATTGCTCTTCTTAGGGGCGCTCTGCAGTTTGCCCTATGGATCACTGAAGCTCTATGTCCTTCCCTGAGCACCAAGTTTATATTGTTATTTTTTTAGTACTACACACTCTCCATGGGATCAGCATGCTTGAATGGTTATGTCCTCTTTACCGTGCGGCCATTGGAGAGATTGAACGCTGCTTTTGTGGGAAGAGTCTTTTCCTACTTGGGGTCTTGTCCTAAAACTCATTTGCTTTTCATTCAAGCCTGAAAACTTCCTGTGAGTCAACATTAGCTCAGGTTGATACTGTTTAATCACTTAGTATTTTTTTCTTGGGTGGGGTAGAGTGTTGTGCATATACACACCTGTTTGTGCAAAGGTATAAATGTATGTATATATGTATTTATGCATATATTACATTTATATGTAAAATCATGAAAATACAGAATATTTTACTGAGTGCCAATAAGAATGGGTCTTCAAATCTTGTACTCAGTTTTCATGACAAGGACTTTAGGGGAATTTTTTTGGAGAGAATATGGCCTTTATCTTCTCAGTTTTATGTCAAAACAGGCAGAACTCAGGATGTTCTTAGCTTTTTCTTAGTTACCTAGTATGAAGTTGTAATCTATAGATTTTAAATGAAATATTTTTGTGTTTTTTCTTTACATATTTGTATATTTCATATTTGAATTCATAACTTTTATAATGGGGCATATATGATAAACTTATGCTTTCAACTTACCTGGATTTTTATATTTAAAGTATGTTTCTTCTAAACAGCAAAGTGTAAGGTCTTGCTTTTTAAAATACAGTCTGACCAGGGCGCCTGGGTGACTCAGACAGTTGAGTGTGCAATTCTTGATTTTGGTTAAGGTCATGATCCCAGAGTCGTGGGATTGAGCCTCACACTGGGCTCTGTACTGAGCTGAGTGTGGAGCCTGCTTAAGATTCTCTCTCTCCCTTTGCCTCTCTCCCCCATGCGCCCTCGCTATCTAAAAAAAAAAAAAAGTCTGACAACCTTTGCTTTTCACATGGAGTGCTTAGTCTACCTAAAGTTAATGTAATTATTCATATGGTTGGAATTTAGTCTATCATCTTAGTATTTGATTCTCTTTGTCCTACCTGTTCTTTATTTCTCTATGCCTCCTTTCTTGGTCCTTTTGGGTGAACCACTATATTTAGTATTTACTTCCTCTGTTGACTTTTTAATCTATACTTCTGTATATTTTTAGTGGTTGCTCTAGAGATAATACAGTTTAAAGACAAATCCTTTATATTTAAAGGGCACGAGCAGTGTAATATCCTTACATCAGTACAATTTAATTTTTGCCAGCACCAGCTTTTCCACTTGGTTCTTGACTGTAGTTTCTGTCTCTGCTAAAATTCTTCATTCTATTCATACACATTGTCCAACTTTTATACTGGTTTCTTTAATGGTTTAATCATAATAGTTTTTAAATCCCTGTTGGACAAATACAAATGTATAAACTCCAGATTTGCTTCTGTTACTTACTTTCTCTTTCTTGATCATGGGTCAAGTATTTCCTGCTTCTTCATATATCTTGTGATTTTTAACTTTTATTTTTTATTTTCAAAAATTTTTAAATGTTTATTTATATTTTGATAGAGAATGAGCAAGGGAGGGGCAGAGAGAGAGGGTGACACAGAATCAGAAGCAGGCTCCAGGCTCTGAGCTGTCAGCACAGAGTCAGTCACGGGGCTCAAACTCACCGACCGTGAGATCATGACCTGAGCCAAAGTCAGGCACTCAATCAACTGAGCCACCAAGGTACCCCTTATATTTTATTTTATGCCAGGTGTTGTATGTAAAAGGACATTATAAATAATATTCACCACTATGAAAGGGAGGTTGCTTCTTCTGTCAGGCTGTTAGTATAAGGGACTATACCAGTCTGATCTGTAGTGGAGCTGAATCTGGGCTTTGTCCACATTTAGTTATATGCAGTCATCAGTGGCTTCAAATGTTTTCATGGTAAGGTCAAGACATGTTCTCCAGTGGGGTTTGATGATACTCTAGAGGTCCTGGCTGCCAACTTTAAATGTCATGGGGACCCCTCTTTGTTCTCTAGTCCTGCCCCCAGCTTTCTACAACCCTTTTTACCTTGCTGCCCAGTTGCCCCTGTAGAACTGCTGTGGTGCCCTTTGTTAAGGTCCCTGAGTAGGACCTTGAAGGAATTCCTCTTGGGATTAAAAAATATGCTTTTAGGCATTTATTTATTTACTTATTTAAAAAATATATTGATAGGGAATTCACAATCTATAAATTAATTATTTCAAAGTGAACAGTTCAGTGGCATTTAGTATAGTCACAATGCTGTGCAAACACTAGCTAGTTCCAAAATATTTTCATAGCCTCCAAATAAAGTCTTTTATCCATTAAGCAGTTTCTCTCAATTAGTATGTCTGGCGAGCTTCTGACAACCACCAATATGTGTTGTCTGTTTGAATTTATCTATTCTGATATTTTATATCAATGGATTCATATACGGTTGATCCCTGAACAACATGGGGGTTGGGATGCTGACTCCCTGCATAGTCAAAAATCCATGTATTACTTTTGGTTCTGCCAATACTACTAATACTACTAATAGCCTACTGTTGACTAAAAACCTTACTGTTGACATAAACATTTAACACATATTTTGTTTATTTTATGTATTAGATACTATTTCTTACAATAAAGCAAATTAGAGAAAAGAAAATGTTATTAAGAAAATTATAAGAGAAAATACACTTATAATACTCTACTATATTTATTAAAAAAAATACACATATAAGTGGACCCATGCAGTTCAAACCCATGTTTTTGTTTTTGTTTTAAGTTTATTAATTTTTGAGAGAGAGATAGAGACAGAGTGCAAGCGGGGGAGGAGCAGAAAGAGAGAGGAGACACAGAATTGCAAGCAGTCTCCAGGTTCTGAGCTGTCAGCACAGAGCCCAACATGGGGCTCGAATCCCTGAACTGCAAGACCATGACCTGAGCTGAAATTGAATGTTTAACCCACTGAGCCACCCAGGCATCCCAAACCCATGTTTTTCAAGGATTAACTATAATACATGATCTTCTGTGTGTAGCTTCCTTCACTTAGCATAATGTTTTAGAGGATTCCTTTGGCATTTTGCACTTCTCTCAGCTTTTAGCATCCACTACCTTTACTTGGTGAAGATCTTGAGTGACTTCTCTTCATTCTCCTATCTTACCACCAGTATTCAGTGGAGCATTGCTAGTACTTGTATTTGGTGAAGTTTCTATTATCTCTCATGATCTACCTGTAGTCTTTGACACTACAGTATACTAATGGTATATTGCATTGATCAATTTTAATATGTTGAACACTTCCAGGAATAGATCCCACTTTATCATGGTATGTAATCCTTTTAATATACTGCTGAATTAGATTTGCTAGTATTCTGTTGAGGAGTTTTGTATCAATATTCATAAAGAATATTGGTCTGTTTTTCTTTTTTTAATAGTGTCTTTGTCTGGCTTTGGTATCAGGGCAATGCTCACTTCATAGAATGAGCAAGGAAGTATTTCTTCCTCTGCAGTTTTTTAGAAAAGTTTGTGAAGAATTAGTGATAATCCTTTAAATGTTTGTAGAACTCACCAGTGAGTCCATCAACTCCAGAACTTTTCTTTACTGAGAAATTTTTTTATACTACTGATTTATTTCCCTTACTAATTATAGATGTACTCAGGTTTCCTATTTCTCTGTGATTCAATTTTGGTAGGTTTTGTGTTTCTAGGAATTTGTCCATTTTATCTACCTTATTTAACTTGTTGGAATATAATTTATTGTAATACTCTCTTAAAATCCTTTTTATTTCTGTTGAATAAGTAGTAATGTCCTCACTTCCACTTCTGATTTTAGTAATTTGAGTCTTTTCTCACTTATCTGCTGTCTTATTGTTCTATCCATTATTGAGAGTGGAATACTGAAGCCTCCAACTATTACTGTAGAACTATTTCTTCCTTCAATTCTGTCCGTTTTTTTCCCTTCATTTTGATGATCTGTTATTAGGTGCACATACAGTTTTGAGTTACTGTCTAGTATCCTTCCATTTTAGCCAACAGGACTCCTTTTAGTGTTTCTTGAAAGGCAGGGGTGGTGGTAACACATTCCTTCAGCTTTTGTTTATCTAGAAATGTCTTGATTTCTCATTCACTTTTGAAGGCCACTTTTGCCAGATACAGGATTCTTGGTTGTCAACTTTTTTCTTTTAGTGTCTTGAATATTTCAGCCCATTGCCTCTGGCCTCCAAAATTTCTGATGAAAAATTTCTGATAATCTTATTGAAGATCTCCTATACGTGGCAAGTTTCTTAATTTTTGCTGCTCTTAAGATTGTCTTTTGTTTAGACATTTTGATTATGATGTGTCTTTCTGTGGATCTCTTTGAATTCATCATACTTGGAGTTTGTTGAGCTTTCTTGTTGTTTATATTCATATCTTTCATCAGAAAGGGGCAGAGAGACCACTAATCTCCGTGCCCCTTTCTTTGATCTTCTCCTTTTGGGCCTACAATTTGCATGTTGCTCTGCTGAATGGTATCTCATAAGTCCCATAAGTTCTCTTCATTTTAATTCCATCTTTTTGCTTTCTGCTTCTCAGACTTGATAATTTTTCATTGCACCATATTCAAGTTCACAGATTCTTTCTTCTACTTGCTGATATCTGCATTTGAATCACTTTAGTAAAATTTTAATTTCAGTTTTTGTACTTTTCAGGTCTAGAATTTCTTTTCGGCTTCTTTCTAGGTTTTCCTGTCTCTTTATTCATATTTTAATTTTGTTCCTAGATCATATTATTGATTTTCTTAACAACTGCCTTTCGTGCTTTGATCATCTTTAAGACAGTTGTTCATAGTCTGTGTCTAGCAAACCCACCATCTGTTCTCTCTCAGAGATAGTTGGTTTACTTTTTATTGATTTACTTTTTCCTTTCAGTGGTCCACACTTCCCTGTTTCTTTGTATACCTTGTGATTTTTTTGTTGTTGTTGTTGAAAACTGGACATTTGAATTTAATAATGTGGCAATGATGGTAATCAGATTCTCCCCCTTCCTCAAGGTTCGCTATTTCTGATTTGTTTTTGCTTTTGTAGGCTGTCTCTGTGCCAAAGATCACCTTGAGGTTTAAATTTAGGATTTTCTCTGGGCTTTTCTGAGCCTGCACATTTCCTTGAACTTGCATGATGATTTCCTAACTTACCTGGGATATGCATTTTTTTTTAAATTTTTTAATGTTTTTATTTATTTCTAGGAGAGAGAGAGAGAGACAGCGTGAGCAGGGGAGGGTCAGAGAGAGAGGGAGTCACAGACTGAAACAGGCTCCAGGCTCTGAGCTGGCAGTCAGCACAGAGCCCGACGTGAGGCTCGAACCCACGAACCGTGAGATCATGACCTAAGCGAAAGTCGGACGCTTAACCGACTAAGCCACCCGGGCGCCCCAGGGATATGCAGTTTTTAATGTCCTGGTCCTTAGTGTTTGTCTCCCAGAAAGGGAAAAATGAAGGGAGATAAAAGGCACTGACTCTTTAAATCCCTTTGGAAGTCAGCCTGGGAGAAAGGAGCTTGCAACCATAAGGAAGAAGTTCAATAATGTCTTCCTGCATTTGTGTCTGTACCTCTGTGATCATAAGCAGATATCAGTGCTCAGAACACAGATCCCTGTTATTTGGAGGACAGAGGCCTTATTGTCTACCCTACTTCCATAGGCTATTTGTAAGCAGCTCTAGGATCATGCACATGGCTGCCTGCCACAGAGCTGGTGAGAGTGGTGAATGGATAGCTGCTGCTGAGCTAAGAGCTAAAATAAACTAAAATTAACTAAATTACTGGCCAAGTTTTCCCCTGGAGTTGAGAGCCCAATAGAATCTAGCATTCCAGAATTGCTGTATCAGATAGATTCTGCCAGCACAACTATTGTTTAGGGGGGAAGGCCAATTCTTGATGCTTCCTATTCCATCAATTTCCCATAATCCTTTGTTTATATTATATTTTATATAGAAAAATACAGGACTGTGATGTAGATTATGAATATAATTACTCAATAAACTCTTATGATCAACTTAGTAACCAGAACATTATCATTCCTTTGAGGATGCTTGAATGGCCTGAATTCCATCTCTTTGTTTCCTCATCAAGAGTTAACTACCTGCCTATATTTTGCATTTATAATTCCTTTTCAAATAATTTTCCACATAACTATGCATCACTATAAAATGTATTCCTCAGGTTTACTTGCTTTTGAGCCTAATTGTTTACCCTACTGAAAGCAGTAAAATTGGATCTTTACCTCAGATCATACACCAAAACCAATCTATTCTTCAACTCTTTTTTTTCTTGTAATGTTTTTATTTATTTCTTGGAGAGAGATAGAGACAGCGTGAGCAGGGAGTGTCAGAGAGAGAGGGAGTCACAGACTCTGAAACAGGCTCCAGGATCTGGGCTGGCAGTCAGCACAGAGCCCGACGCGGGGCTCGAACCCACGAACCGTGAGATCTGACTAAGGGAAAGTCAGACGCTTAACTGACTAAGCCACCCAGGCTTAGCCCCTTTATTCTTCAACTCTTAACAGTCTGAGTTCTCTGACCATTTTATGAAAACCGATCTTAATGTAGTCTCCATTGACCTCCATTTTGTAAAATCCAGTGACCATTTTCCTCTTATTATTCCTACTCAGCTTCTCAGCACTATCCATTGTAGTGAATATTTCTTTTCTTGAGAGTAGTCTTCCCTTTTGACTTCTGTGATACTGCACTCTTCTTCTTCCTTCATGGTCTTTCTTCTTCCTTCATGGCCTTTTCTGCCCAGTCTCCTTCCATGGCATTTTCTTTTCTATCTAATTTCTGAAGTTTAGAGTTCCTCAGTGCTCAGTCTTACTTTCCTTCTTTTATCTCTTTATGCTGTTTATTTCAAAAATAGTATTTCATTTTAGAGAAAGAGAGAGCATGAATGGGGTTGGGGGCAGAGAGAGAGAGAGAGAGAGGAGAGAGAATCTTAAGCAGGCTCCATGCTCAGTGTGGAGCCCAATGTGGGGCATGATCCTACAACCCTAGGACCATGAACTGAGCCAAAATCAAGAGTTTAATGCTCAACCAACTGAGCTACCCACACATCTCTCTTTATGCTTTTTCTTTAGGTAATCTTATCCATGCCCATGAATTTACATACCATTAGTGACTAATGACTTCCAAATTTATATTTTGCACCTAGTGTTCAACTTGGACCTCAAAACTCATACATAAACTTATGTATATTTCTACTTGGTATAAACTTGGTATCTTGCATTAACTTCAGAATTAACATAACTTGCACTAAACTCATAAATTTTTGTGAAACTCCTTGTCTTCCAGTCTTATCCATCATTAATCAACTTAGTTGTTTATTTCAGAAAGCTAGTAGTTATATTTTATTCTGTGTATTTTCACTCACTATACTCAATTCACAAAATTTCCCCACATTCAATATTCAAAAGATATCTTAAATTTTTCTGCTTTTTACCATCTCTACTACTAGCAGCTTGGTCTAGATTATAAACAACTATTTCATGGATTACTACATCAGCCTCCAAATTTATATGCCTGCTCTATACTTGTTACCCTTTAATATATTTTCTACAAGTCAGCCACAGTAGCCTTTCTCTGAACATAACTCTAACCATGATACTCCCCCACTTAATACAGCTGTTATAATTGAAATAAAGTCTATACTCCTCATCATTGCAAATGTGGTCCTGCATGCCTTTTGCTCACCTCTCCATTTTCTTCTTGAGTCATCTTCTCTTTTGCTCACTATGTTTCAGGAATTTTTCCTCTTTTCTGTTCCTAGAAGAGATAAATCTTTTTCTCATCTCAGGGCCTGCCCATATGTTGTTCCCTGTGACTGCAGTGCTTTCCACAATGTCTTCAAATTGTTAGTACCTTCTTATTCTTTAAATCTCACTTAAATATAGTTTTCTTAGATAGACTTTCCCTGGTCATTCCACTCAAGGATCTTCTCCCTACTTACTTTATTTTTTAAAAATTATTTTTAATTTTTTTAAATAATTTATTGTCAAGTTGGTTTCCATATGATGGAAGCATATACCATCATACATACACCCAGTGCTCATCCCAACAAGTGCCATCCTCCGTGCCCATCAACCCCCTTCCCCCTCTGCCCCCATCCCTATCAGCCTTCAATGTGTTCTCAGTATTTAAGAATCTCTCATGGTTTGCCTCTCTCCTTCTACCCAGCTATTTTTTCCCCTTCGCTTCCCCCATGGTTCTCTGTTAAGTTTCTCCTGTTCCACTTATGAGTAAAAATATATGATATCTGTCCTTCTCTGCCTGATTTATTTTACATAGCGTAACACCCTTGAGTTCCATCCACACTGATACAAATGGCCAGATTTCATTCTTTCTCATTACCATGTAGTATTCCATTGTATAGATAAACCACATCTTCTTGATCCATTCATCAGTTGATAAGCTCTTTCCCTGATTTGGCTATTGTTGAAAGTGCTGCTATGAACATTGGGGCACATATGCTCCTATGCATCAGCGCTCCTGTATCCCTTGGGTAAATTCCTAGCATTGCTATTGCTGGGTCCTAGGGGAGTTCTGTTGTTAATTTTTTGAGAAAGCTCCACGCTTTTTTCCAGAGGGGCTGCACCAGTTTACATTCCCACTAACAGTGTGGGAGTGTGCCTGTTTCTCCACATCCTCGCCAGCATCTATAGTCTCCTGATTTGTTCATTTTAGCCACTCTGACGAGTGTGAGGTGGTATCTCAGTGTTGTTTTGATTTTATTCCCTGATGAGGAGGGGCGCTGAACATCATTTCATGTGTCTGTTGGCTATTTGGATGTCCTCTTTGGAGAAGTGTCTGTTCATGTCTTTGGCCCATTTCTTCACTGAATTATTTGTTTTTTGGGTGTGGAGTTTGGTGAGTTCCTTATATATTTTGGATACTAGCCCTTTATCTGATATGTCATTTGCAACTATCTTTTCCCATTCTGTCTGTTGCCTATTAGTTTTATTGATTGTTTCCTTTGCTATGCAGAAGCTTTTTATCTTGATGAGGTCCCAGTAGTTCATTTTTGCTCTTGATTCCCTTGCCTTTTGGGGATGTGTCAAGTAAGAAATTGTGGTTGAAGTCAAGGAGGTTGTTTCCTGCTTTCTCCTCTAGGGTTTTGATGGTTTCCTGTCTCGCATTCAGGTCCCTCACCCATTTTGAGTTTATTTTTGTGTATGGTGTAAGAAAGGGGTCTAGTTTTACTCTTTTGCATGTTGCTGTCAAGTTTTCCCCCCACCATCTGTTGAATAGGCTGTATTTTTCTCATCGGATACTCTTTCCTGCTTTGTTAAAGATTAATTGGCCATACATTTACTTTAAATGCTCCTCCAAGTGACTTCTTCCCACCATTATGCTCTGTATTAGTTTCTGTGGATGTTATAACAAATTATGGCAAACTAGGCAGTTTAAGACAGAAATGTATTCTTTCATGGTTCTGGAGGCCAGAAGTCTAAAATTAAGGTGTTGACATGGCTGGACTCTTTGTGGAGATTCTTGAGACTCGTCTTTTCCACCTTTTGGTTGCTTTTGGCATTCCTTGGTTTGTGGCCATATCACTCCAAACTCTGCCTCTGTAGCTACATTGCATATTCTCTTCTGTGTTGCATTTCTCCTATAAAGATACCTTTGAAGACTGTTAGGGACCATTAAGATAATTTAGTGTAATCTCCTCAGCTCAAAACCCTTTAATAATGTCTGTAAATATCCTTCTTCCAAATAAGATAACATTTAAAATTTCTAGGCTTTAGGATTTGATATATTTGGGTGGTCTTTATTCATCCTACTACATGCTCTGTCATGATTTTCTGATGATCAGATTCAGAATACCTTTTTTACATAAAATAAATTTTATAATTATCTTTTATGTATATGTTTATTATCAGTTTCCCTTAGACTAGCACTATCTAGTAGAAATATAATGAGCACCACATATATAATTTAAAGTTTCCCAGTATCCAAATAAAAAGGTGAAAAGAAACACATGAAATTAACTTTAATATATATTTTATTTAGCTCAACACATTCAAAAATTATTTCAACATGAATCAATATCAAAATTATTACTGAATATATATTATTCTAAATAATTTTGAAATTATTTCTTAATATATATTATTATATATATGTATATTTACTTAGTGAATGAATAGTTATTATATGAGTCAAAGGAGAACAATTCTTAATATCAAAAATATAAATAAACATAAATATATATATATTTGCAGAGTCACATTTATCTGAACTGGGAGTAGAAAGTTAAGTATTCGTAATTATGAAACTTCTCTGTGTGTTTCTAAACCAACTCACGTTTGTGCATTATTTCTCTGGATGCCAAATTTACAAGTTTGCATTCTTTAGATATGTTTTATTTAAATTTTAGGGCATTTATAAATGTTTAATATTCTGGGATTTGGTGAAATGGATCATAATACATATTTATTATAATAATTTTCTTAGTTATGGTGAATTCTATGAACCAAAATTGCTGTGGAATTCATCCTCTTAAATATTTATTGTCACATAATATTTTAGATTTGAGCAGTGGGGAAATAATACTGGAGCCATAGAGAAATTACAGTAATGAAATTCAATCTGTAATAGTTTATACATCATTTTGAACTGACTAATGTTAGGCGAAGCATGCATATTCTATTAAAATATTAAAAGTTATTGAGGGCAAATTTTTATTTAATATTAATATATAAAACCTCTTTAATCACTGGGAAGAATCCTCAGAAGTGGAAAGAAAAACTCTACATCAACTTAAACATTTCAGGACAACCAATTTCGCTAATTTAAAACAACTTCCATAGCTAAGGATCCAAGCAAATGAGCTATTTTCTTTAAAAATTCTGACTCATCTTGGGAGCAGTAAAATTAATAGAACTTATGATCTTGAGTTCTACTCATTTGTGAATGTGTTTTCAGTAAGTACACATAATTGGGGTTGGGATCTGACAGTCCCTTATATATATAACCACCATGAATACACATAGAGTTTTATACCATTAAAATTTCAAGGGGTTTGATTCATGATTTTATAAAATGAACACACCCCTGAAATGAACTAATGCAGAAAACAAATCTTATTGCAGACCAATGGGATGCTCTATACCTATAAAATATTAGGATCAAAAGCACTAAAACAATATTTTAGCCCAAAGCCCTAATCCTTTCTATGGAATTCTGGAGCAGAGAAGGCGATAGAAGGAGTGCCGTGGAAGGAAGGTGGGTGGGGTCAGGGAAGTGTTGTAATCACATTTGCAAGGGTCTCATGCATGAGTGGGTCAGTGCTTCATTTCCAAGAGGCAGATTTTTTAGCATTGGTTATCGCTAGATCTTTCTCTAGGCATTGCTGTTTTGTTTTCCATCAAAGTTTACTTTTCCCAGTCCTTGTCTACTATAGTTTCTGACACTTTCCTCCTGGAGGCTCAGATTCTGGGCCAATTTTGATGAAGGTAGGAGAAATATTCTACATTTTAACTATACCAGTCAGTAGTGTCTGAATTTAGTTGTGCTGCTGCAGAATTGTTTGTTGTGTCCAGAAGGAGCTTGAAGGGTTGAATAAACTCATACAACTAATGCTTTCATCATTAGCTGCCCTACTTAGTATTCTGGTCCCCATTGGGACTCTGATACTCTGTCTCTGACAGGCTCCTATTCCTTGAGGTGGATATAATATTTTAAGTAAAACAAAAGACAAACATCATTAGCAAAAACTTTAAACTTGTTTCTCTAAGATTTAACTATGCTAGTCTTAAAAAAATTTTTTTTAAATGTTTATTTATTTTTGAGAGAGACAGAAAGAGTGCACCTGCATGAATAGGGGAGGGGCGGAGAGAGAGGGAAACAGAGCATCTGAAGTGGGCTCTGTGCTGAAGCAGAGGGCCCGATGCAAGGCTTGAATTCATGAACTGTGAGATCATGACCTGAGCCAAAGTCAGATACTTAACCAAATGAACCACTCAGGGACCCTGTAACTTTATGATTTTTATGTTTAATAATTTATGAAAGTCATATCTAATAACTTGCAAGTGTTGACATAAAGGGTAAGAAATAGTGACTGCTTTAGGAATAGTATAAATTCTGAGTAATAGGTCAAAATGTGAAAATTTAACAGATGTCATAGATTTTGAAGTTAGTATAATGTCTAGGCATGTTTATAAGAATCAAGTGTGTTATGAAGACTTTTACTAAAAGAATTTTAGGTATTTAGCTTTATGTAATCGAAGATTTAAAAGTTTTTTTTTAATGTTTTATTTATTTCTGAGAGAGAGAGAGAGCGAGCATGAGCAGGGGAGGGTCAGAGAGAGAGGGAGACACAGAATCTGAAACAGGCTCCAGGCTCTGAGCTAGCTGTCAGCAACAGAGCCCAATGCAGGGCTTGAACGCACAAACTATGAGATTATGGCCAGAGCCAAAGTCAGATGCTTAACTGACTGAGCCACCTAGGTGCCCCAAAGATTTAAAAGTTCTAAGAACTGTAGGGGCACCTAGGTGGCTCAGTCTGTTAAGCATCCGACTTCAGCTCAGGTCATGATCTTATAGTTTGTGAGTTCGAGCCCTGAGTAAGGCTCTGTGCTGATAGCTCAGAGCCTGGAGCCTGATTTGGATTCTGTGTCTCACTCTCTTTCTGCCCCTCCCCTACTTGTGTTCTGTCTCTCTCTGTTTCTCAAAAATAAATCTAATTTTTTTTAAGTTTTAAGAACTATATAATGCTTAACACTAAGAGCTTCTGAGACCATGTAAAAGGAATGCTAATGTAACATCAAGTACATTAAGACTTCAAAATGAAAGTCCATTACACTGAAGAAAATAATTTATAAAGAAACAAAAATGTCTGAATGTGAAAGAGAAAAACTCCATAGGATTAAAGAAATAGAAAAACACATATGAATGATCGTAAGCTATAATCACGTAAAAGATCATAATTCAGTAAATTTGTGTTAAAATGTGATTTTATTATATATTGTATAATATAATGTTTATTATATTACATATATACACATAGTGCATTCTATGATATATATTATAATATGTACCTTATTATAATATGATAAATATATGAGCCCTAAAACAAACTCAGATCATTGTTGCATATTTCATTTACCTGGATACCTACATACCTTTATATTCAGAAGAACATAGTTTCTCATAGCTTACGCTGTTTCAATGTCATATAGTACTCTTCACAATTCCTAGGGACAGACTTTTGACCGTTTTTACCTCTAAAATCGCATGAATGTGAACAATTCAAAAGTTTGATTATTTGACTTAGATACTGTATCTAAGAAGAATTAGGTATTTAATTATCCTAACAATAAACTTTATGAATATGTAACTAAAATACATTCACGTTTTATTAATAATTACTAGGATCTGTAAGAATGATGAATTTCCATAAATTTCATCAGCTTTTTGATTTCAAGATATGAATGCTTTGTAATTATGGAACTCACGGAAGCCAGTCAAAATTTTGCATCATGTTCTTTTCTATTACTTCATCTAGGCTCTTTTACAATATTAGACCTCCTTGGAAGATCACATCTGCAGGGAGTAGGTTCAAATTAACCAGATTTCTTTGGACACTGTTCATTAAACTATTGACTGCTCTAGATTTGCACTAAACGAACAACTTGATCAGTATTATTAACTCTCACATTCCTTTATATTTTCTGCTCATTCATCTTCCCTCTAGCATATATTAATTAGGCAGTGAATAAGACAAAGAATAATACTTGTGTTCTTACAGATTCATCTACTGTCACTAACTGCATTCCCAAGCCAGCCACATGGAATCTCTCTGCATATCTCAAAACATGTTGCAAAATTGTCAAGACTCTCAAATCCCATTTACTTTCCATTCATTTTAGTATTGTACAGAACAAAGTGAATTTTGTTAAATCAAGTAAATTACAATGGGGTGTTAGGGTTCTCAAAAGCCCAGAACTCATGACAATTTAAGTGAAAAATCTATCCAATAGTATGGTGGTTGAGATCCGTTTATTTTCAGAAAGAGAAATGGATGAGCTGCCTCTCCTCTAGTTTTACCACTCCCAGTTGGTCAAGTGATGGGATGTCATCTCTCAGCCACCCTCTTAGTAGGGCATATTTTGGAAGGGACCACAGGGTTCAAAGAGGAATCAGCAAAAAGCTCTGCCTGTAGAAGCTTCCCTGCCTCTCTAAGATGGTGGGTTAGCAATCAATTGAGACATTAAGTTGCAAAGGGGACATTTAAACTTGAATTAAGATTTTACAGATTATAAAGTATCATGTTCATTAGACATCTTTATTCCATTCTTCTGTCTTGCCTTATTCCTTACCTCACCCACTCCACAACACACACTGCCCTGAACTTCATTCAGTCTCTATTCTCCATCCTACCCTGAGCCTGACTCCATGTTTTCCTCCATCTCTAAGTGAGGTGCTTGATACTCAGGAATGGAGTGGGGATTAGGAGCAAGTTAAGGTGGGGGTGAAGTGAGCCTCTCTCAATATAGTGTAATTATTTAAAATAATATTTTTAATTTTTAATGGTGTTTTTACATTTTGACTCATACCACTCATTATAATTTGTAGTTACTTTATGAGTTCTTAAAATTCTTAAAGTTCTTAAAGTTACCAAAGAATAGCAGTGAAAATAATTGCCAGAAAACTGGAGAAGTTCCACATTTTGATATGATGAACAGAAAATGTTTTATTCTTACCTATTTATAAGGATGAGTACATTACTTTCATATAGTTGAACATGTATTTCAAATTTTCACAAACTGAATGGGGGGACGTTTTCGAGAAGAGTTGATCTCTTGGAAGGAAGTTGATGCTCAAAGGAAAGTTTATAATTTCTGTTATTTGTTCAAAATTTGTTGACAGCACCATGTACTTACCATATTTTACTTGTGGGATACTCTTTGTATATATACATATATAGCTTATTATTTCCTTTAGGCGGGGTCTATGTCTTGTCCATATCTTTATTACATCTGAAGCTGTGTACATGGTAGGTATTCACTCACTGTGATTTCTATTTCCATAAACTTTTGATATTGCTATTAAAGTAGCACTTCAATATGTTTTTAGTATATTCCTTAAATAATTATCAAAGACTGTCAATTACACTACACTTTGATTTAACTTGAAACTAATTATAAATGACATATGTGTTCCAGTTTTCAGAATTCATCAGAGTCCTGCAAAAGAGAATGCTTCAGAATGTGTTCGACTCATAGTTGTATTCTGCATACTTGAAGGGTGGGCAGGACTGATGTTAAACGCCAAACTCATAAAGTGTGAATGTATTGGTATGAGAATATAGGCGGAATACAATATAGTTTCTTCAGCTTCCAAGCTAAGTTAAAAAGAAATTCAAATTCATGTGTCACCTCTAATTTTATAAGCCTTGCAAAACCATTTTTTAATTTGGTGCCATTAGCCATTAGTAGCATGATTGGAGACTACAGTATTTGCCCAACCAGACCCAGTGAGTTGGAAATCAGAGTGAATGAGTATTAAGACAGCAACATATGAGGAGAACTGTATTACAGAAATCACACCAACAAATGACAGAGTTGCTGTACTAAATAGTACTTGGCAGTAATGATGTAGATATACTTATGACAATGATAGGGGTTGTTTTTTTTCTAGCTTAATTGATAAAAAGCAGATTTAAGAAACTAAAATTTTAATTCAATGAAATCAAATGGCAAAAATCATTGAATTGTATCTTTTTCATAATAGTTGTAATTTTAGATTTTAAGTAATACAATATATGCTATTCATAATGGATACTTTATTGACAGCATATATAATTCTAGCTAAACATTGCACTATTGTAGAGTCCAAACGAGTTGATTAGAGAACTGCTTCAACCAAATTTATGCCACTCTATAGGAATATAGAAAACACGAAGCATTCAATGATTTGAAGACCAGGGATTATTTGAAAGGCTGTTGTACCAACCATTCCAACCATTCCAAATCCCATTGAATTTTCTATCTGCAATTTTGATGGCTCATTTGTTATTCCTAATAAACCTTTTGCCAAAGAGAAGGCCTATTCCCTTTATGCAGAAGACTCAAAGGAGACAGTCAAATAAACAATATACACATGAAATAAATGTGTGTGTAAATAAATAGATCATGAAATAAGAGAAGTTGTTTATATAGTATTTTGGAGCATAAAACTATTGGGTACCGAAGAAATGACTGAAAGATATAAAATCATCACTGTCATGAAGTTGACAAGTTAGTAATGATGATAATGGCAAAACAAACAAAAAATACATGAGTTTCATAGTATATTTAAAGTGAAAAGTTTTATGGGGTAAAATCAAGTAAGAAAGGGGGAGAAGAAAGAATAGCGGTTGCCATATTGCAAGGGATGGTCAATGAAGTTGAAAAATGACATTTGGGCAGACATTGAAAGAGCCATATTGATATCTGGGGGAAAAGTGTTCTAGTTAGAGAGAACAACAAGAGCAAAAGCCCTGAAACAGCAGTGTACTTATCCTATTTGGGGAAAAGTAAGGTGGTCAGAATTGGAACAGAATGATAGAGGAGGGGGAAGATGAAGATAACAAAGCCACAGAAACAAGGAGACTTCGGTTTTTACTCAGAGTGAGATGGAGTGCTATTGGACAATTTTGAACAGAGGACTTAAATTTAGTAGTTCTATTTTCAGTTTTAATATAGAAAATCTGAACTATATTTTGCATTTGGGAATAGTCCTGTGATTTTTGTTGTTGTTGCTGTTAATGTACAGGTTCAATGAATGTGCTTTATATATGCACTGAGATGGACTAATTGTTATTTAAAATCAAATGTGACTATAGTTGATTGTCTTCTTTCTCAATTTTTTTAATTAAAAAAGATGTTTATTTATTTATTTGAGAGAGGGAGGGAGCATGCACGTGTGTGAGTGGGGGAGGACCAGATAAAGAGGGAGAGAGAGAATCTCAAGCAGCCTCTACACTCAGCATGAAGCCCTATGTAGAACTTGCTGTCACAACTGTGACTGTGAAATTGTGACCTAGGCCTAACCTGAAATGAAGAGTTGGTCACTTAACCAACCCAGCCATCCAGGCACCCCAATTCTGTCGGTTTATATTGCTCCTCCATTTTCAGAGAGCATATAGGAAGATAATTCTACTTATGGAATATTGAATTGGAAACTGCTAGACATTCAAAAACATGTTATTTATTTAAAAATTGCAGGGAAATACTCTTTCACTCTTTGTATTCTATTTCAGCCATTATGTGTTAAATAGACTTAAATAGGCTACCCTGGAAGCATTTGTTGTAGTATTTCTGTGGAAAAAAATGCAATCTGATTTCTAAATCACTTTAGGAACATAGTTCACTAACAACCTGGAAATTGCCTATATAAATATGCAGGTGCAAACAGGTAGATAATGGGTTATGGCTTTTGGAATGAAAATTGTAGCAGTAAATAGAAGTGATGAGCATCTAAGAGCAGATGCTCTGGAGTCATTAAAGCTTGAATCCCACTTCTGCAACAGATTAGCTGTGGGTCTTTGGTCACGTTACTCAACTTCTTCTCTGGGACTCAGTTTCTTCATCTTCAAAATTAGGATTCTAATATTTGTAATGCCTAGTCTCTATCAATGCCAGTTACTTAGTAAGGGTGATAGATTAGTTGTAAAAATGACTGATTCTACATGCTTTCCATGTAGAAAGGATATCCATACCCTTTGAAATACATCACGTTGATGTTCCTTCCACAAAGACATAGAGTCTATTCTTCACATTTTGTACCTATGATGGTCTTTTGACTTATCTTAGCCAACGTAATAGAGTGATGCTGGAAATTTCTTATATACTTATTTACCACTTAAGTTCTTTGCCTATTTAAAAATTTTAATTGCCAATTTTCTTATTTAGTTTTGAGAGTTTTTTGTATGTTCTGTGTTTAAATTCTTTCATCAGGTATGACTTACACAAATTTATTCCCAGTCTGGGTCTTATCTTTCATCCTGTTAACAATATCTTTTGAAGAGTAGAATTTTTAAATTTTCATAAGGTCCAATTTATTAAATTTTTCCTTTTATAGGACATACTATTGGTGTCATATCTAAGAACTCTTTGCCTAATCCAGAGTCATAAAGATTTGCTCCTATATTTCCTTCTAGAATTTGTCTAGTTTTATTTACATTTTGAGTTAATTTTTATATGTGGTTCAAGATGTGGGAAAACTTCAAAAGAATAGGCATTAACTCTTCTTTAAATATTTGGTAGAATTCCCCCGGGAAGCCATCTGGCCCTGGACTCTTCTTTGTTCGGAGATTTTTGATTACCAATTCAGTTTCTTTACTGGTTAGGGGTCAGTCCAAATTTTCTATCTCTTCCTGTTTCAGTTTTGGTAGTTTATATGTTTCTAGACATTTATCTATTTCTTCTAGTTAGCCCAATTTGTTCGCATATAATTGCTCATGATATTCTCTTATTATTGTTTGTATTTCTGAGGTGTTGGTTGTGATCTCTCCTTTTTCATTCGTGATTTTATTTATTTGGGTACTTTCCTTTTTATTTTTGATAAATTTGGCTAGGGGTTTATTAATGTTGTTAATTCTTTCAAAAGACCTGCTCCTCGTTTCATTGATCTGTTCTACTGTTGTTGTTGTTGTTGTTGTTGTTTTAATTTCAATATCATTGATTTCTGTTCCAATCTTTATTATTTCCATTCTTCTGCTGGTTTGGATTTTATTTGCTCCTCTTTTTCCAGCTCCTTTAGGTGTAAGGTTAGGTTGTATATTTGAGATCTTTCTTCCTTCTTTAGGAAGGCCTGGATTGCTATATACTTATGGCCACCTTTGCTACATCCCAAAGATTTTAGACCATCATGTTTTCATTTTCATTGACTTCCATGTACTTTTTAAATTTCCTCCTTAATTTCTTGGTTAACCCATTCATTCTTTAGTACGATGTTCTTTAATCTGCAAATATTGTAGTCTTTATAAATTTTTTCTTGTGATTGATTTCAAGTTTCATAGCTTTGTGGCCTGAAAATATGCATGGTATAATCTCAATCTTTTTGTACTTGTTGAGGACTGATTTGTGAGCCAGTATGTGACCTATTCTGAGGAACATTCCATGTGCACTCAAGAAGAATGTATATTCTGCTTTTTTAGGATGAAATGTTCTGAGTATATCTGTTAAGTCCATCTTGTCCCGTGTGTTATTCAAAGCCATTGTTGTCTTGTTGATTTTCTATCTAGATGACCTGTCCATCGCTGTAAGTGGGGTGTTGAAGTCCCCTACTATTATGGTATTAATATCAATGAGTTTCTTTATGTTTGTGATTGACTAAAAACACATACATACATATATGAATATACATATACATATATGTACCAAGTTGGGGGCATAAATATTTACAATTGTTAGATCTTCTTGGTAGATAAACCCCTTAACTATGATATAATGTCCTTCTTCATCTTTTGTTATAGTCTTTGTTTGAAAATCTAGTTTGTCTGATATAAGTATGGCCACTCCAGCTTTATTTTGATATCCATTAGCATGATAGATAGTTCTCCATCTTCTCACTTTCAATCTACAGGTGTCTTCAGATTTAAAATGAGTCTCTTGTAGGCATACAGATGGGTCTTGTTTTTTTAATCCATTCTGATACCTTATGTCTTTTGATTGGAGCATTTAGTCCATTTACATTTCAGAGTGATTACTGAAAGATATGAATTTGGTGCCATTGTGTTGCCTGTAGAGTTGGTGTTTCTGGTGATGTTCCCTGGTCCTTTCTAGTCTCTGTTGCTTTTGGTCTTTTTTATTATGTCTCATTTTTTCTCCAGAGAGTTCCCTTAAAATTTCTTGCAGGGCTGGTTTAGGGGTCACAAACTCTTTTAGTTTTTGATTGTCTGAGAAACTCTTTACCTCTCCTATTCTGAATGAAGATGTGGGACAAAGTTCTTCTTCTCTTTCACCTTCTTTCTTCCCATTGATATCCAATTCTAGTGCCATGTGTTCAAAAACCTACCCTTTATTTACTGAACTGTCTATGCAGCTTATATATTTGTGAGCCTATTTCAAGACTTTTTATTCTGTTCCATTGACTGTCTTTATACCAACACTATACTGTTTGATCATAGTGACTTTATAATAAATCTTAAGATTGGGCAATTTTAATTCTCCCACCTTTTTCTTCTTTTTATGTTATTTAGGTTATTCAAGAATTTTTGTATTCTACATAAACTTTAGAATAAATTTGTCAAATTCTACTAAAAAGTCTGCTTGGGTTTTATTGGAATTGTGTTGAACCTAAAGACCAATTTGGGGAGACTTAATGTCTTATCAGTATTGACTCTTCTGACTTATAGACATGGAATGTATTTCCATCTGTTTAGGCATTCTTTAGTTTCTCTCATAAGTGTTCTTGAGTTTTCATTGTACAGGTCTTATATAACATTTCTCAGATTTATTGCTAATATTGTGCCTTGTAAATAGTATCATACATGGTATTTCTAATATTTTAATTTCTGATTGTGTATTCATATTACATAGGAATAGAATTAATTTTTGTGCATTGATCTTGTATCCCATAAGCTTGCTAATGTCAGTTATTTGTTCTTGTAGCATTTTGTGTATTTTGTCACATTTTATGCATAGATGATCAGGTCATCTGTGAATAAAGACTTTTTTTTTTTTTACTTTTTCCTTTCTAGTATTACATGCTTTATTTCTTTTTATGGTTTTATTTATAACTAGTATCTTCAGTGTATTGTTGAATACAGGCGTTAAAGGGACATCCTTGCTGTGCTCCTGGTTTTAGAGGAAAAACATTCAGTCTCTCACCATTAAGTATTTGGATGTTATAGGTTCTTCATAGGCATCTTTTATTAGGTTGAGAAAGTTACATTCTTTGTTAAGTTTGCTGAGAGTATTTAACAAATGATGCTGTAAATATAAAGACATAAATAAATTAAAAGAAAAAAGATGAAAAAAGACATAGCATTCTGTCACTAATGGAAAGAAAGCTGAGGTAGATATATTAATATTGAAGTAGATTTCAAAGCAAAGAATGTTAATAAAGATAAAGAAAATTGTATCATAGTAATAAAAGAGTTAAGTTATCAAAAGGACGTAATAATTGTAAACATTTATAAACATGATGACAGCACAAAAATTGATCGAGCTGCAAGGAAAATTAGACAAATCCACAATTAATACAGTATGTATACACTTTTATGAATAGTTGAGAGAGTAATGCACAGACAGTCCATTAGAAATAAGAGACTTAAAATTACTATGAGCAACAAACAGTTAAAAATTAAGTAAGCAATAAGATACTGTTCACAAGAAAATAGAATGGTGGTTACCAGAAGCTGGGGGAGGGGAAAGTGGGGTTATTTAATGGATAGAGAATTTCAGTTTTCAAGATGAAAAAGTTACGGAGATTGCACACCATTGTAAATGTACTTATACTACTTATACTTCATAATGGTTAAGATGGTAAATTTAATGTTATGTGACTAAAAAAATTGGCATCTGCTAGTTAGGATTATAAACAATTTCCTGTAAAACAGGTAATATGTACTGTAGGATAAAACACAAAAGAGGTAGTGTTTACATAACACCTAGAAATAGGCATAACAAAATATATGCAGGTCCTTTATGAGGAGAAGTATAAAACTTTATTGTGAGACACTAAAAAAGACAAATTAAGGATAACATATGTCATGTTTATGACCTAGAGATTCAAATATTTTTTAAAGATCAGTTATCTCCAAATAGATGTATCAATTCAATGCAATTCAAATCAAAATCTCAAAAAGTATTTTCTGAGGAATTTGATAAGTTGATTCTATTATTTATTTGTTAAGTAAAGAGCCATGAAGGGTGCCTGGGAGGCTCAGTTGGTTAAGTGTCTGACTCTTGGTTTAGGCTCACGGCATGATCTCATGGTTTCATGAGTTTGAGCCTCACGTTGGGCACTGCACTGGCAGCGTGGAGCCTGTGTGGGATTCTCTCACCACCTCTCTCTGACTTTCCCCTACTCGCACTGTCTCTGTCTCTTTCAAAATAAATAAATAAAGTAAAAATAAAAAGAAAAGAAAAGAGCCATGAATAACTGTCGTAGACTCTGGGTCTAGAGTTCTTTCTTGTGTAGGAAGAAAGCAGGACGCAGGATTAAAATGCAAGAGATGGCTAATGTCTGAGAGAAGACAACAGCCCGAAATAAGCATCCTTCCTCTGTACTTATTAAGATCAGAAGGCTTACGAACATGGTGACGGATATGCACAAAGAGACAATGAAACTGTGAACATTAACTCATGGACATGAGGGAAAGAGGGTCTTGAAGATTTGTGGGATTAGGGGTTTGGGTTAATACAAAACAAAATCCTGGTGCCAGGCAGCTGGGCAGAAGGTTGTTTACAGCCGACTTGAGGCACCACCTCTGTTCATCTAAGTTAGCTTAGGGGATAAGACAGATAGGGCAAGTAACCTCAGGGTTAACAAGACATCTTTCTTTTGTTAATTATCTTGTTCTGGGCAACTTCACCCTGCAGGGGTCTATAGCCCTATTTACCTCTTTACCTAATTTGGTCCTTCCTTCCTGTGAAAGCAGCTTTCTGCTATAGTACTGAATTGAGGAGGGCTTTTGCCCTGAATACCTAATCATGTTTATTTCATATACCTTTGTTCTATATTGGGGCCTTTGCCCTGCCCTCTCTTATACCTATTCACCTAATCTTGTTTACCCAAACTTGGGGGTGAGCAACCTATGGCTTTCTAATTCATTACGCCCTGTTAACCCATCAGTACGCTTATTTCCCCAAAATAACCAAAACACTCTTTTAAAAAAGGTGATAGACTTTCTCTGTGAGAGCTTAATAATTATTAAAAAGCTAGGGTAATTAAGCCAGTATGGCATTAGTGTAGAAAAAGACAAATCAACCAACGGAATGTAGTCATTTGATATATGACAAAGTGTTCATTGAAAAATAGCTGGTAAAGAACAATCTTTTCAGTAAAGGTTGCTGTGACAATTAAGTATCCATCCAAAAAACCCAAAGTTTATTCTTTTTTTTTTAACCAAAGTTTATTCTTAAAAAAATTTATTTTAGGTGGAATAAGATCTATCATGATAGGAAAAACAAGAAAATCTTCTAGTGGACAAATAGATGAGTATCTTCATAATCATAGAGTACATAAAAGTTTCATTTAAGAGGACAAAAATCTTATTAATTATAGAGGAAAATATTTTAAAAATTATCTACATTAAAATTATGAACTTGTATTCATCAAAAGATACTACCAAGTGACTGAAGAGATAAGCTGCAGAAGAAGATATTTCTAGCACATATGATCAACAAAAGATTCATATGCAGAATGTATAAAGAACACCTACTAATTAGTAAGAAAAAAACAAATAAAAGTGGAAGTGGAAACTTTAAAAAATGAGAATTTTAAAAAAGAAGAATTCCAAATGGCTAATGAACATGTGGAAAGGTGCCCATTCTTATTAGTAGTAGGGGAATACAATAAATGCAAATATGAAATATAATAATCACTTAACGGTTTGGCTTAAATTA
The DNA here is from genome assembly GCA_017311185.1 of Proteles cristata cristata. NCBI lineage: Eukaryota > Metazoa > Chordata > Mammalia > Carnivora > Hyaenidae > Proteles > Proteles cristata. Next base: position 299,240 of record JAESUZ010003977.1, read on the forward strand.
ACAAGTTTGACAATAAAAAGTGTTGGTAATTATGTGGTCTAATTGGCACTATCATACATTATTTTGGGGGGGGGTGTAAATTAATATAACCCTTGTAAAACCACTTGGCATTATAAAATACAGTTGCAAATATGTATATCCTATGATTCAGTACTTTTGTTCCTGGATATATATCCTAGAAAAATAAGTAGATATGTACATACATATGTACAAGATACTTTATAGACACAGTAATGTTTTTCATAATCCAAATTTAGAAAGCATCCAAATGTTCATCAACAATAGAATGGGTTTATAAATTATGGTATATTTATAGAGTGAAATATTATACAGCAGTGAAAATGAAACCACCCACAGCTACATGCAATAACATACATCGATCTTACTGAGATGAAAATTAGATAAACATAATACATATTATGATTCCACTCATCTAAAGTTGAGAAAACTTAGGGTGCCTGGGTAGCTCAGTCAGTTGACTTGGGTGGCTCAGGTCTTGATCTCAGGGTCTGTGGGTTTGAGCCCTATGTCAGTCTTTGTGTGATGGCTCAGAGCCTGCTTCAAATTCTGTCTCCATCTTTCCCTCCCCTCCTTGTGCTCCATTTCTCTCTGCCTCAAATAAACATTAAAAAAATAAAGTTGAAAAAATATCACTAAATTTATAAAGAAGATTAAAGAAATTATTATCAGGAATGTGATTACCTCCAAAGGGAAAGGGGAGGGTTTGTTACTGGAAGGGAAATATGGATCCTTCTGTAGGACTAGCACGTGTTCTTATTCTTCACCTGGAATAGTGGTTAATGGTTTTTTCCTGTTGAAGTACACATATATGTGTTCACTTATCTGTATGTATGCTCTGTTTCATACATAGAAAATAATACAAGAATATATACGGATGAAATCATTCCCTTTTCTCCCAGAAATGCCAGGACGGCTGAGTATTAGATATGTGAATATAAATAATCATTAGACCTAAGGCAAAAAACCTCTCATCACTTTATAGTTACTGAAAAATAATTTATAAAAATTCAGCAGTCGTTTGCAATAAAAAAATTGGTATACAAATAAAACCATGTGAACTTCTTTCTTTCTTTTTCTTTTCTTTTTTTTTTTTTTACAAATAGTTTATTGTCAAATTAGTTTCCACATAACACTCAGTGCTCATCCCCACAAGTGCCCTCCTCCATGCCCATCCCCCCTCCCCCCCACATCCATCAGTCCTCAGTTTTTGTCAGCATTCAAGAGTCTCTCATGGTTTGCCTCTCTCCCTTTCCCCACCATTTCCGCCCTTCTTCTCCCCCTTGCTCCTCTGTTAAGTTCCTCCTAATCCTCCTATACGTGCAAACATATGATATTTGTCCTTCTCTGCCTGACTTATTTCGCTCAGCATAACACCCTCAAGGTCCATCCATGTTGCTACACATGGCCAGATTTCATTGTTTCTCATGGCCATGTAGTATTCCATGGTATAGATAAACCACATCTTCTTGATCCATTCATCTGTTGATGGACACTTAGGCTCTTTCCAGGTTTTAGCTATTGTGGAGAGTGCTGCTATGAACATTGGGGTACATGTGCTCCTATGCCTCAGCATTTCTGTATCCCTTGGGTAAATTCCTAGCAGTGCTATTGCTGGGTCATAGGGAAGTTCTAGTGTTAGTTTCCTGAGGAACCTCCACACTGTTTTCCAGAGGGGCTGTACCAGTTTACGTTCCCACCAACAGTGTAGGAGGGTGCCCGTTTCTCCACATCCTCGCCAGCATCTAGAGTCCTCTGATTTGCTCATTTTAGCCACTCTGACTGGTGTGAGGTGGTATCTCCAGTGTGGTTTTGATTTGTATTTCCCTGATGAGGAGGGATGCTGAGCATCGTTTCATGTGTCTGTTGGCCATCTGGATGTCCTCTTTGGAGAAGTGTCTGTTCATGTCTTCTGCCCATTTCTTCACTGGGTTGTTTTTCGGGTGTGAAGTTTGATGAGTTCCTTATAGATTCTGGATATTAACCCTTTATCTGATATGTCATTTGCAACGTGTGAACTTCTTTCTTAACATGCAGTAATTATCCACTTCAGCTTCAAAGGCAGGATTTTGCTTCAAGGAAAAATTCCAGAGGTATTCCTACAGAGATTAGAGACAGAGTAATTATGCCCATTACCATCACTAATATAGTACTGTACTTGGCTAAACTAAAGCAGCTTTTAAAAGGTAAGTAATTACTAATATAAAATCAGAGAAGGAGGAGGAAAAACTATCACTGTTTGCCAAAGTAGAATTCTATATCTGGAAAACCCAAGAAATTAACTACAGAACTGTGACAAATGAAAAGGAAATTTCAAAGAGTTGTGAGGATGAAATGATTGTTCAGAAATCAGTAGCTTTCCTGTATGCAAACAGTTAGCAAACAGGATATATAATCGACAAAATGTAGTATTTATAGGGATATAAAAAAGGAAAACGTAAGAATATTTTATTTTATTTTATTAGAGAGAGAGAGTGTGTGTGTGAGTATAGGAGAGGGGCAGAGGGAAAGAGGGATAAGCAGGCTCCATGCTCAGCAAGCTCCAATGCGACGCTTGATCCCATGACTCTGGGATCATGATCTGAGCCAAAATCAAGGGTTGAACGTTCTACCGACTGAGCCACCCAGACACCCCTAGGAATAATCTTAACATGAAATGTTTGGATGAGTGTAAAACATATGACATATCCTTTAAAGACAGAAAATAGGTCTCAATCATAGGAAGACTTGATAGTATCATAAAGATTTATATTCCCCCTAAATTTAATTTTTAACTTCTAAATTTAAAATGTGCTGTAGAGTTATATACTCAATAGCATTACAATAACAAATAACAGTTTTTAATTGTAAGTAGTCAAGCTAATTGTAAATTTATATAGAAAAATAAACCAACATGAAAAATAAAGAAAATTTTGGATAATGAAGGAAGTCTAGCCTATCAGATAGTGTATTAGTCAGCATTCTCCAAAGTAACAAAACCAACAAGCTACACATATGCCTGGGAACTGTCAGTGACAAACTAAATTGGGGAACCCCAAACTTGACCTATTTTGCCCTACATCCCTCAGTTTCCTTCCAAAGGAATATACTGATAATGAGCCAAAAATCTTTTTTTAGTTAAATATTTGGAGATAATTCTTAGGACTGTGAACCAGAATGAGTCCTCAGATCTTGTTAATTTAAGTGAAAGCTGCCTTTAGCAAGAAAGGTTTAGATTACTAAACCTTTGTGATTTGTGAGCAAATCGTGTCTGGGGACTGAAATCCAACCTGTGCACCACCTGTGTTGGGCTGTGAGAACTGGGAGGAGGGGGTGGGGAGAAGGGACACCTTGGTCTCACTGTTGGTGGTGGTGTGGAAGATGTTCTGCCTTTTTGCAACTGGCTCACCAAAAGAAGGCACGCTTTTCCTAACTCACACAAGGGCACTTTGTTAGCAGTAGCCTGTTTTCGATATTTCATGATATATTTAACAAGTCTTCCATTGAGTGACACACTTTTTTCGTTACACTTTCTCCCCATCCCTCCCACCAATACAGCCAGTGCTGCGGTGAACAGCCTTGTGATATTTTAATGCTGGATGACAGATTAACTTGTGTCTTTGCCAACATGTGTTATTTCCTAGTTTTAACAGACTACAGTTTACTCACATGCCATTTCTTACTTAGCATTTCAGACTTTTACCCTCCTAATCAGTCTTACAGGTCTAAGATCAATTCCCGAAGTTTCAGAGCTGCCCCTAACTTTGGCAGTGGCACAGGGAACTGTGTCTGCACTGACATGTCTCCCCGTATGTCTCAAACAGAAAATTTAATAAAAGGAGAGAGGGATGGAAAAAGCATGACATGTGCAACAGGGACTCTTTGGAAAGGAAGCTACACTTACTGGCAAGGTGATGAAGACAAGGAAAAAAGAAATGCTACCGTCTGTATTTGTTTTCTGAAGTGAAGCTGGAAAGAACTCACAAGCTCTACTGGACAGAATAGTCAAGGCAGTGGAATCCGTCTATTCTCCCTGAAGGAAGAAAGCATCCAATGCTTGGGAAATTGCAGTTGAATTAAATGTCAGAATACTTTCAGCTGAATTGTCTGGCTGCTCTGCTTTAACTGGTGTCATCCACATCTTCATCCTTTCCTCATGTCTGCTGTCCCCCATACATCAGAGCCAAGAGCACAGACCTCCCACAGGCGGATCCTTCCTGGAGACCTCAGTGTGCATTGCCTGAGACATGTCGAACTTATCTTTAAAAAATTGTGGTAAAATATATATAACACTAAATTTATCGTTTTAACCATTTTGAAATATACACCTTAGTGGCATTAAGTAGATTCACAGTGTTGGGCTACCATCACCACCATCTGTCTTCAGAACTTTGCTCATCTTACAAAAGTGGAAGTTTACACCCATTAAACAACTCACCACTCACCCCTCCCACTAGCCCCTGGAGCTTATTACTCTAGGTACCTCATGCACATACATCACACAATACTTGTCACTGTGATGTTGTTTTTGCTTGAGGTAATGTCCTCAAGATTAATCCATGTAGTAGCATATACCAAATTTCCTTCCTTTTTAGGACTGAATAATAAGTATATACCACATTTTCTTTATCTACTCATCTTCATGGGCATTTAAGATTTTTTTCCCCATTTTTTGGCTATTGGGAATAATGCTGTTACAAACATTGGATTACAAGTATCTGTTTGAGCCCTTGCTTTCAATTATTTTAGTATACATCCAAAGTAGAATTGCTGGATCATGTGGTTATAACTGTTTAATTTGAGGGGAGAGCTGCCATACTGTTTTCCACAGTGGTTGCAACATTTTACATAAACACCAGCAATGCACAAGGGTTTTAATTTCTCCACAGCCTTGTGTGAGACATGTAATTTTTGATACCATTGCAGATGACTGTTTCCCATATCTTTGGTTTAACTGCATAAAACTTAGAGAGTTAACCAGGGCGCCTGGGTGGCTCACTCGGTTAAGCATCCGACTTCAGCTCGGGTCACGATCTCACGGTTCGTGGGTTCGAGCCCCATGTCAGGCTCTGTGCTGACAGCTAGCTCAGAGCCTGGAGCCTGCTTCAGATTCTGTGTCTCCCTCTCTCTCTGACCCTCCCCTGCTCTCTCTTTCTCCCTCTCAGAAATAAATAAGACATTAAAAAAAAAAAAAGTAGTTAACCAACTGTTCTGGAAAACTGCCTAAAGTTGCCCCTCTAAGTCCTCTATTCAGAAATAGATAAAGAGTATACAGTACCTTTCAAAGGGACTAGTAATTATTCAGATTATAATTTTCCTTCCCTATATTTAATTCCTTCTTCTTTTCTTCTCTCTTTCTTGACATCATCACCATCTTCCTTATAGTGAGCATCCATACCCTGTATGAAAGTGGGTATAAAATAGTTAAATTAAAACTTCTGGACTTGTGCAAAAATGTCAAGAAATAGAATTCTTCTTTTGCACCTACTGGAAACTTTTTTTAAAAGCTTATTTATTTTGAGAGAGAGAGAGCTCATGTGAGTGGGGGAGGGAGGGTTGTGAGGGAGGGAGACAGAGAATCCCAAGCAGACTCCACGCTGTCAGTGCAGAGCCCAATGAGGGGGTCCAAACCCAAGAACTGCAAGATCATGACCTAAGCCCAAATGAAGAGTTGAATGCTTAATCTGCTGAGCCACCCTGGTGTCCCCACTGGACACTTTTCAACTTAGACTCTATTTCACAGTTACTTTTTATCAAGAAGTAAGCAAGGAAACATCGATTATCACAAAGCAAAGAACAAGGGTGCAAAACCCAGAGACACATGGAGTGGCAAGAGACATATAGCCAGGACACAGAGAGAGAGAGGACCTGTTCTGGCTCATATATAGAGGGTGAGGGTTCCAAATGGCATTTGGCAGGCTACACTGGAACAAAGTCACACTTACTTCAGTATGCCAATTGACACATATTCCATACCTAAGAGACTGTGACATATCTGCAGTAGTAATAAATTCCCTGACGGTGGAAATCAGTGTGTCAAGAGCAGCCTGCAATGAGTAGAGGAACAGCAGAACTTTAACAAAAACAATAACAATAATAAAAGCGACCATTTATTAAACTCTAACTCTGTGCAAAGTACTTTATTATTATTTTGCACCACAGTATTAGGCACCACCTGATGATGATGATAATGCAAGTGCTTTTAATATACATAATCTTATTTAATCTTCACTACATACCTATTTTATCAACTAGGTTCATCTAAATTATGCTACAGTAATAAATCCCCAAATTCCAGTGGTTTAGCATGTCCTTTTAAGACTGTTTAAATGCATTGTAATGTAATTTAACGGCTAATTCTGCAAATTTTAACAAAATGTAGTGTTTCATTTTACAATGAGACTCTTGGGTAGACTCTGTTCTTCTGATTATTCTCTGAATTAGGATACTTTGCAATATCTTTTTCACCCCAGTCATTTATTTTTCTTCCAAACTTTTGGTCATTTTTAAATTCAGGAGTATTTCTTTTAGTTTTTAGTTATAGACTTTAATTTTGACATATCTTTCCTCTTCTACAAAATGCACAGAGGTGTCTTTAGTGGAATCAAAATCTGGATTAGGAAAAATAAATATGGTTTATTAGGAAATGAAGGTTTTAGGGTCTTCAAGTTGAACTAACTAGGTGACCCTTTGCTCTTTTATTTTTTATTTTTATTTTTTAGAGAGAAAGAGTGTGAGCGGAAGAGAGGGGCAGAAGTAGAGAGAGAGAGAGAGAATCTTAAGCACATGTGGGGCTTGATCCCATGGCCGTGGGATCATGATCTGAACTGAAATCAAGAGCCAGATGCTTAACCAATGGGGCCACTCAGGCACCCCGGTGACCCTTTGCTTTAGTGTGGTGCCTGTCCAGTATAGCTTAGGTTGTGTCTAGCAAAGAAAACCAAAATCAAAGAAAGAAGAAGGAAACAAGCAAGGAAGAGGAAACCCATTTTGATGAGAGGAAAATTTGAAAAGAAATTTATTTTCCAATAAAATCAAGTTAAAAAGCCAATTTATTTCACTAGTTAACCTCTCTCTTTATAAGAAATTTCCAGAGAAAGAATGTTATTAAATAGCATAAGCTATTCTGATTCGAGGTTTGCATTAAATTTTTGTTTGCTTATAAGTAAAATTTTGTGTAGTTTTATCTTGCCAGATTCTGGTATGGTAAATCGAAGTGCTTAGTGATTTTTCTTTTCACTGGGTATTTTAAAGAACTCAAAATTACTTGTATTAAAGAGAGAGAGAGAGAGAGAGAGATGGTGGGGGAGGGGAAGAATAGAGACCATGAAGCTTAGTGATTGGCAAACTGGCAGAGAAGCGGATGGGAAGATAAGTCTTTGGTGTATACATTCCCAGCTGGGCTTTGGGGGATAAATTCTCTGAGGTGGAATGGGTGGCCCTATTCTTTCTGCTGAAATTTTTTCTTCCAGCTGAGAGATCATGAGGAAAAGGCAGCTTTATCTTTTCTTTTGGTCTGTTTTGATGGCCCCTCAGTTAATTTTAGCTCGATTTTGAAAAGCCTATTTTTGAATGAGTTTTTTATGCCTTTCCTATACTCAGGTGGTCATTTTCAATGACCCGGACAGTGCCAGCAAGAAAGGGCCCAAATGCTTGAGGCCTGACCACTTCCCTAAGGCCAAATATATTATCCTTTTGGATAGGTCTTGTGAACTTCTGTAAGAAGAAGAAAAGAAGGAAAATCTGCTCACCTTTTATCTTAATAAAGTATCAAACCAGAAAGAAAGAAACCTCCAGAGAGAAACAGAAAGATCACAGTGCTTTGTTTCAAGCAACAAAACTTAGGCTCAAACAAAGAATAAAAATATTTCTGGAGGCATATTGTGCCCACCAGGCATTTTGCTGTAATTAGGGAAAAGTCGTACAAGGCCACTGGAGTGAATAAAACTATAGCTATATTGGCTTTCCTCTTTCATGACTTTTACTTTTTATTTTTTTTTGAAATTGATTTGAGGTATGTGTGTGTTTGTGTGTGTGATCATAACAGTGACCTGACAGTAAATGATCTGTTTATGCAAATTATAAGAGTTGAAGAGATAGCAAACTTGCCTCAAAAGATTAAACAAAAATTCATAGAAAGGAACAAGTAAGCGCTTATTTCTTAGAAGATCTACTCTTACAGGATGGGAATGTGTGCTCAGAACAGCCAAAAGGATTTTTCAGGCTACATTTGCAGCACAAAGAAAGGCTAGACCTGCTTGGGGCAGGTAATGTAATGTTTAACTAATAAGAGAGAAAAGGCAGTGCCTCACAACTTTGATTTTCCTTTCTGTTTTTCTTGAAGGAGAATGATCTTCAAGCCAGTAGGATGGACTAAAAATCAGTAAAAAAGATTAAAAGTCCAAGAGAGATTTGAAGAAGAGCACTTGGCCCTTTACTAGAGCTCAGATCAAAAGTCATAGCAACTCCCATTTCACAATCCTGATCAAAGAACTGCAGTTGTAGTTGATAATCTTTGAGAAGTCATGGAATGTGGGAGAATTTCCAGAATCCTGGGTAGGGGCTATCATCCTAATTTTCAAAAGGAGAGGATAAACAAAACAAAACAAAACCAAAAAACCCGCAGTTGGATCTGGGTTGCCTAGATGGCTCAGGCAGTTAAGTGTCTGAGTTCGGCTCAGTTCATGATCGCAAAAGTTCGTGCGTTCAAGTCCCACGTTGGGCTCTGTACTGACAACTCAGACCCAGGAGTCTGCTTCAGATTCTATGTCTCCCTCTCTCTCTGCTCCTCCCCTACTTGTTCTCTATCTCTCTCTTACAAATAAATAAACATTAAAAATTTTTTCAAAAAGCTTACTTTTTGTGAATAATTGGAGAAAACAATCTGACGATGACTTATTCTGAACATAGGCTTTTCAAGTCAGGTCAAAATGGTATTGTCTTTTCTTCTGATTATTCATTAGACCAGGGACTGAGGAAATGTCAAAGGCAGTGTAGAGTATCATCACTTGGGGCTCTGTGTGGACTGTCACCTTTTCAGAAAGGCAGTTCCTAAGCGGTTGGTCTAAAGCAGCTATCTAGGTTAATAGCCATAAAATGTTACCTTACTGTTTTTATTTAAGACATTTATTGATATATAAAATTATACTGCAGTGACTTTATTTGTTTATTGCTTGGCTCCTTTCCTACTGGGATACGAATTCCATGGGGTTGACAGTCACATGTGTCTTAACCTTTACTGTATTCCTGCCATCTTACACAGTGCCCTAGCAATAAGCACTCAATAAATGAATGTTACTTAAATACACTTTTTTGGGGCATATAAATGATTTCCAAAATAGAAATGTGAGGTAGAATGATTATTTTGGCAAGCCATTTGACCAGTTGGCCCATTACTGCCTTGATAATGAGATGGAGAAATTTATAGGTTGGCTTATAGCTGCCAATTTGTGGTATAGCTGCCAATTATTGTAGACATTTCAGACCAAGTAGGGATAGGGTTAGTTGCAAGACAAATCAGGGACAGAGGCTAGCTTCTGATTCCCTTACTTTTTCATTTATAATTCTATCTATAAACACATGAAACATATCTAACCGATATTACAAGTCAGGGGCATACACTGAACCCAAAGACGCTTCATCCTGTCAAATTAACATTTTCCTATGCTTGTGTATCATGTTGTTCATTCTATTATTTAACGTTTATTTCATTCTGCTTTGTTTCATTCCTATTTATTTTATATAGTTTACAGTTTTGAATACGTTTGAAGTTCAAAAGATAAGGTATGCATTGAAAAGCTTTCCTTCCACTCCATTATCTACCAGCCCATCACTTCCCCAGCCCATAAGAAACCAATGTTATTAGTTTCTTTGTATTCTTCTAGAGATATTTTAGTCTATATAAGAACACACACACATATATTTTTTATATATTAATATCTATCTTGTCTATCTATCTGCTTGCCTATCTATCTTTATCCCCTCTTTTTTTTCCCCACAATCAGGGGAGGGGCAGAGGGAGGGAGGGAGGGAGAGAGAGAGAGAGAGAGAGAGAGAGAGAGGGAGGGAGAGGGAGAGAGAGAGAAAGAGAGAGAATCTTAAGCAGGCTCCATGTTCCACATAGAACTTGTTGTGACCACCGTGAGATTATGACCTGAACCAAAATCCGGAGTCTGACACTCAACCAACTGAGCCCTCTTGTTAGGCAAATGGTAGCATACCATATATACTGTTCTGTACTTTTATTGTTTTATTATTTTAGAGAAACTTTCATACATGTACCTCAAGTATGTCCTCATTCCTCTTTTAGTGATGCATAATATTCCCTATTTCAGCTGTAACATAATTTCTTTAATCTGTCTCTTAATGATGGACTAAGGTTTTTCCACATCATTTACTATCATAAACAAAGCTGTAGTGGATAACCTTGCATTTTATGTCATTTCACACCTGACCAAGAGTGTGTTTATCTTCAGGGAAAAAATTAATAGAGGTGAAATTGCTGAGACACATATTTGTAATTTTGGTGGATGTTGCTAAATCTCTCTCCAAAAGGGGGGGTACCAGTTTGTATTCCCTGTTCCCCCACATTCTTGCTAATAGAGCCATTTTAGTTCTAAATTATGTCTTTCTATTATGAATAAGGCTGGTCATCTTTTCTATGTTTGAGATCCATCTACATTTCTTTGCCTTGTTTATTTATATGGTTTGCCCATTTTCCATTTGAAATACTATATTAATTTATTCATTTCCATAGTTTGTTATAGTTTTAATAAATTAGCATTTTGAGGGAGATAATGGATCACATATATTTTGTAGTATAATTTAAAATTTTTCTTCATATGGTGTCTGTCCATTTCTTTCCCAAGTTTATTCTTTATTATTTAGGTGTTTGACTAGTATAAGTGAGGTCATAATTAGGTTTTATGTATCTGAGTTGCTTACTATCTTGTACAAGCCACAGCTTGGCAAACTACAGCTTGCTGGCAAAATATGACCTACCATGTGTTTTTGCAAGTAAATTTTTATTGGAACACTGTCATGCCTATTTGTTTACATATTGCTTATGGCTGCTTTTGCACTTCAGTGGCAAAGTTGAGCGTAATTATAGTAGAGACTGTGTGGCCCACAAAACCTCAAGTATTTACTGTCTGGAACATTGCGGAAGAAATTTGCTAACCCCTGTTATAAGCTTCTTCTTTGAGGGCTTATTCAATTCTTTAACTATACAACTTACTAAGTTGCATATAGTCAGTGCTTGGAATAGTACATAATATGTTTAATTGGATAAAGAGTACCTAAAGCAGTTATTAACTATTTGATATAAATAGTACTATCTCCAAATGAGAATGAGAATGGTGTTCATTTTACAAATATTCATTGGCTATCTACTGTATTTTTGGTACTATTCTATGATCTGTGGATATAGCAATTAAAATACATAAAAAATCCTATCTTTAAAAAGCCACTGGACCTAACTGGGCAATTCTGGTTTTATTTGGCAATAAAAATTACTGTTCAACCTAGTACTGTTGTCTAAATAATAATTGCTAATATGTAATTACCTTCTGTATCATTTGTTGATTAGCTGTTATTATAATCACTTTGTAAAATATTACGACATTGTCAGCACTTAAATTCCTAACATCATTAATCTTTGATATGTGCATTGTCCAGTAAGGTAGCCACTAGTGACATTTAGCTATTGAGCTAGATTGAAACATGGTTAGATTGATGTGCTGTAAAATACACACTGAATTTTAAAGATTTATTACAAAAAAAATAATTCTCAATAATTTTATATTACATATTGAAAAATATTTTGGATCTATTGAGTTAAGTGAAAGGCATTAATAAAATTAATTTAAACTCTTTGTTTATGTTGATATAGCTATAAGAAATTTAAAAATTGCATATATGGCTTACATTATATTTCTTTTGGACGGTCTTCTTCCAGAAACCTCCCTTATGTTTAGCTGGTGTTTCAAGTATGGATTTTTAGTAGATGGGGACCCTGGGTTAGGCAAAGGTTTAAAAGGTTTTTGCTGGGTTCACAGAATCTTTAATATGTTAGTTTGCAATGTTAATCTCCATGGGGACAGGCATTGCTTATAGTGTTCCCTAAATTACTTTTAATCAGAGCTTTCTTGTAATGCCCTTTGCTAGTCTCTGACCAAATTGGCAGCACTGTGTTGCTCATCTCGGAATCTGGTTCAACGGTACTGATAGAACCAAGCTTTAATTCACAAGGCCAGTCTTTACTTCATTTTCTAGATTTTTCCTTGGTTTTCTAAGTAAAATCGATACCAATTATTTTAAAATGTAATTGTATTGTTTGAATAAAATTCAGGAAATTTTGAAAAGTTTGGTTGATGAAAAAATATCAAGACCAACTGGACTTAAAAAATTATTCATTTTCAAAATGTAGAGTTGTAAATGGTCTTCTCCTTTTGGATGGTGATGTAGAGAAGTCCAGTGATGAATGGTATGGAAGTATTAGTTGAACGTTTTATTTTTGACATAAGAATATACCATTCACATGACCTATGCAGTGGGAAATGATAAATTCTAGAACACAACTGAGTGGGAGTTACTTCAGTGACAAATGTTACCATTTATTATATTTGGAAGTCCTTGTTACAAAGGCATCTAGGAGATAGCTAGATGTAAGCTACCGTGTCATAAACCTCGAATGAGCTTTCTATCATTCAACCCATTTCAGAGTATGAGTGTGTCACCTCTGAAGACATCGATCTCACACTTTCAGATCAACAGAACTTCAGTTCTGCACTTCTAGTAATTCAAAAATGGTTCTCAGGCCTTTCTCCAAACATTTCCCCTAGCATGAAGTCCCATAAGTTATATGACACAGAGACATAGTACATTGTTGACACTTTGGTAAGGATGGCATGGACTTAACATGTTGAATGTGCCTTTTGGCTTCTGGAGGAAACTAAATGGAGTAGAATTGTCCATCTTAATGATACAACAATAGTAGTCATTCCCCACAGGTAGAAAAGAAACCATTGCTATGTTAAAAGTCCCTTTTGTATCTCTTCTTGTGTTGTCTAGCTTTTGTAATGGGAAAAAAAAAAGTGTAATTCTTTCTTTCTATTCTTGGTTTTTCTCCTTTGTGGCAGAGAACTTACCAAATTAGAATAAATGAAGGAAAGTGTAAGAAAACAAGACTGTGAAGAAGCTGAGTAAGTGAACTCTTCTTGCCAAAGGCTGTGTCTGGGCAGTGCATTCAAATTGGACATGGCAGAGAGGATCTGATTGTTGTGGGTCCTGCTTAATGGTAAATTTCTGCAAAGTCAATTGACTCAGCATATCAGTGCTCTGAATTGACAGTTAAACCAGACCAAGTCCACTAAATTGGCTATCCTTTGGTTCTCTGTTTTTCTGTCCTACAGAGTCATAAATCAAATACACAACCATCCAATTAACAAATAAATCAAAACCAGCAAAGTATAAAATGAATAACATAATTGAAATATTCTTTTTCCATTTGGTGTTCACATGATAGATCAAAATAAAGTTTTGCTTTGTTTTGCCTTTTCTTTATTCTGTTCATGGGCTGGTGATGTGCTGGTGTGGACTTACAGATACTGAAAACTTAGTTGTAAGGTTACATTGAAATTTTAATCTAAAACTGAAATGTGTTGGCTTGCTATGAAGACTGTCATTGTATCATATTTATATACATGTGTGGTTGTGCTTGTGTAAACATGACCACTTAATGAAAATTGCAACATGCCTTCACACAGGCTAATAATTAAATTATGATAAATCTGATCCAAGATGACCAATTTCATTTTCTTAGAGAAAGCCACTTTTTCATTGTGTTTAATACAAAATGAGACATTTCACTGTAAAAAATAGAAAGATAAATAGGCAAATTAAGGAAAAAGTAGCTCTAATTTCACCACCCAGAGATAGTCCTACTAAGGTATTTTAGCTTTTTCGACTTTTCTTTCACATTTGAACATGAACAAATACCATAGAAAACAGTGGTTTTCGTTCTTTTTTTTTTTTTTTTTTACAAATAGTTTATTGTCAAATTAGTTTCCACATAACACTCAGTGCTCATCCCCACAAGTGCCTCCTCCATGCCCATCCCCCCTCCCCCCCACATCCATCAGTCCTCAGTTTTTGTCAGCATTCAAGAGTCTCTCATGGTTTGCCTCTCTCCCTTTCCCCCACCATTTCCCCCCTTCTTCTCTCCCTTGTTCCTCAGTTAAGTTCCTCCTAATCCTATACGTGCAAATATATGATATTTGTCCTTCTCTGCCTGACTTATTTCACTCAGCATAACACCCTCAAGGTCCATCCATGTTGCTACACATGGCCAGATTTCGTTGTTTCTCGTTGCCATGTAGTATTCCATGGTATAGATAAACCACATCTTTTTGATCCATTCATCTGTTGATGGACACTTAGTCTCTTTCCATGTTTTAGCTATTGTGGAGAGTGCTGCTATGAACATTGGGGTCCATGTACTCCTATGCCTCAGCATTTCTGTATCCCTTGGGTAAATTCCTAGCAGTGCTATTGCTGGGTCCTAGGGGAGTTCTATTGTTAGTTTCCTTAGGAACCTCCACACTGTCTTCCAGAGGGGCTGTACCAGTTTATATTCCCACCAACAGTGCAGGAGGGTGCCCGGAAAACAGTGGTTTTCTAAACTGTACTTTTTGGAGCTCCTGGATGGCTCAGTTACTTAAGCATCTGACTCTTGATTTGGGTTCAAGTCATGATCTCATGGTGGTAATATTGAGTCCCCTATTGGGCTCCATGCTGGAGTGACTCAGTCTGTTGAGCATTTAACTCTTGATTTTGGGTCAAGTCATAATCCCAGGGTCATGGGATCAAGCCCTGTGTTGGGTTCCACGCTGAAAATGAAGCCTGCTTAAGATTCTCTCTCTCCCGGGGCGCCTGGGTGGCTTAGTGGGTTGAGCGTCCGACTTTCGCTTAGGTCATGATCTCGCCATTCGTGGGTTTGAGCCCCACGTCGGGCTCTGTGCTGACTGCCAGCCCAGAGCCTGGAGCCTTTTTCAGAGTCTGTGTCTCCCTCTCTCTCTGACCCTCCCCTGCTCATTCTGTCTCTCTCTCTCCTAGAAATAAATTTTTTAAAAACATTAAAAAGAAAAAAGATTCTCTCTCTCCCTTTCTGCCCCCTTACCTGCTTGCATGCTTTCTTTCTCTAAAATGAATTTTTAAAAAGAAATGAGTACATTTAAAATATTTTTGGATACATTTTATGAAATAGCCTTTTAGAAATTATATGTATACCTATGCATAATTAATTATCTAATAGGCACTATAATAGCAAAGGAGGCAGGTAATCTCTGTAGGAACCTAGGAAGATGATGCTTAGTTATGTTCTGTATAGTTAATTACTATAATTTAACATCATTGTCATCACTTTACTTAAACACTAAAAATAAACACATATAACATTTATTAATTTTAAGTGTTTTGAAGATAAGCATTTAAAAACAAATATTTTATTTAATTAAGCCTGATATTTGGTTTTACTTAATGGCTAATACCTACAGTTAATTGACTTAGCACAGCAGTGGTCTAAACTGATCATTAAACCAACCAAACCCTCTAAATTTGCTATCCCTTCATTCTGTTTTCCAGTCATATTTCCAGTACAAAGAAGGTAGTAATTAGAAAAATAGTTTATACATTATATGTTAATAAAACACTAGTAGCACCTCAGAAGCTCATGCTCTCATTTCCTAACTCCTCTCTCATCATCAATGATGATGACTCTTCACAGGCAACAAAAGAAAAAATAAATAAATAGGACTCTATCAAAATTAAAACTTTTTGTGCATCAAGGACACTATTAAGAGAATAAGAAATAACACACAGAATGAGAGAAAGTATTTTCAAATCGTATATCTGATAAGGGATTAATATTTAGAATATACAAGCTCCTAAATTCAATAAGAACAACAAAGAGACACAAACAACTTGATTAAAAAGTGGACAAAGGGCTTGAATAGACATTTCTCTAAAGAAGATATACAAATAACCAATAAATACATGTATGAAAAGACACTCAACAGAACTGATCATTAGAGAAATGAAGTCAAAACCATAATGAGATACCTCTTCATACCCATTAGGATGGCTCTTATCAAAACAAACCAAACACTCAGTAAAATAACAAGTTGGTGAGAATGTGGAGAAGTTGGAATCTTTGTGCATTGCAAAGTGGTCCAGACCGTATGGAAGAGAGCATTACATTTCTCCCAAATAATTAAATATTGAATAATCATATAATCCAGCAATTCTACTTTGGGGTATATACTAAAATTATTGAAAGCAGGGATTCAAGCAGAAACTTATATACCAATGTTTATAGCAGCCTTATTCATAATAGCCAAAAGTAAAAACAATTCAAATACCCATTGGCAGATGAATAGATTTTAAAATGTGGTACATATTGGGTCACCTGGGCGGCTCAGTTGGTTAAGCGCCCGACTTTGGCCCGGGTCATGATCTCACGGTTTGTGGGTTCGAGCCCCGCGTCTGGCTCTGTGCTGACAGCTCAGAGCCTGGAACCTGTTTCAGATTCTGTGTCTCCTTCTCTCTCTGACCCTCCCCTGCTCATGCTGTCTCTCTCTCTCTCAGAAATTAAAAAAAAAAACAAAAACAAAAAATAAACAAATAAAATGTGGTACATATTTATTATTGAGCCCTAAAAGTGAAGGAAATTCTAATATATGCTATAACATGGATTAATTTTGAAGACATTATCTTAAGTGAAATAAGCCAGATGCAGAAGGACAAACAAAGATTGTGTGATCCTGTTTCTCTAAGGTACCCACAATAGTCACATTCATAGAGAGAGAAGGTTGTGTAGGGGCTGGGAGAAGGGAGAATGAGAAGTTCTTATTTAATTGGTACAGAGTTTCAGTTTGGGATGATGAGAAGAGTTCTGGAAATGGATTATGGTGTGGCTGCATAATGATGTAAATGTACTTGATGCCACTAAACTCTACACTTAAAAATTGTTAAAATGCTACATTTTAAGTGCACATGAGTGGCTCAATCGGCTGAGTGTCTGACTCTTCCTTTCAGCTCAGGTCATGATCCCAGGGTCGTGGGCTCTGTGCTAAGCTCAGAGGCTGCTAAGTTTCTCTCTCTCTCCCTCTGCCCTTATCCCTCTGCTTGTGCTCTTTCTTTAAATTGAAACAAAAGGTACATTTTATATTATGTATATTTTACTGTATGCTCAGAGATGATGACTCTCCTTTATTAGTTCTGTATGTTTTTGTACTTTATTTAAGTTGAATTATACAGTGTGCCTTTTTTTGTGTCTGAGATTTTTACCTCAACATTTCTCTTTGCAAACTGTTGTTGCAGGTGATAGTCCCCTGTTTATTTTAATAAATTTAAAGTATTTGTTAATAAGAATAAACCACATTCTCCTGTTGATTTTGTTGTTGTTGTTGTTGTTGTTGTTCTTTTGTTTGTTTCTATTTTGCCCAAGACTGCTAGGAATATTCTTTTACATGTCTGTCTGTGACACATAAATATATCTCGATTCAGTGTGTATTTAGGAGAAGGATTGTTGGGTCATAAGGTGTGCATTTTACAGTCTTGTGGGGTTTCAACTGGTTCCACATCCTCATCAACACTTCGTATTCTAGTTTAGCTGTTGCAGTGGGTTTGTGGTGCTATCACATTGTGATTTTAATTTACATTTTCTTGATGACTAATGTTGTTTACTATGGTTTAATAAGTCCTTTGGCAATTTGGATATCATGTTTTATGAAGTATCTCTTATCAACTTTTCTATTTGTTTGTCTTTTTGTTTGTCTTATTGATTTATAGGAATTTTTTATTCTGGAGCCTTTGTGGGATACATGTACTCAAAAAAAATGTCCAGTCAATATGCTGCTTTTCAAAACTATCTTAATAGTGCCTATTGATAAGCAGAAATCTTTCATTTTAATGTAGGAAAATTCATCATTCTTTGCTTCTATGGCTAGTGCTTTTGTGTTCTGTTTCAGAAGTTTTGCTTAACCCAGAGTTCTGAGGATAGTATCTTATGCTATCTTCTAGTACATTTATGCTTTCTTTTTTTGCATTTAGATGTATGAGTTACTTGGAATTGATTTTTGTGTATGGCGTGAATTTGGTGGTCTTGGTGGGGTAAGCTGATACTCATTTTTTCCATATAGATAATTGACACAGCATCATGTATTAAAAGGACCAGTTTGCCCACTACCCTTCAATGCCACCTTTGTCATAACCAAGAGAAATGAAAGCAAGCATTAAGTCTGTCCAAATATCTGCATACTAATATCCACAGCAGTGTTATTTATAATGGTGAAAAACCAAAAACAACCCAGGGACACTTGGCTGGCTTAGTCGGTAGAACATGTGACTCTTGATCTCAGGGTTGTGAGTTCAAGCCTCATGTTGGGTGTGGAAATTACTTAAAAATAAAAATCTTTAAAACAAAAACAAAAATAAATAAAGCAAAATAAAATAACTCAAATGGTTATCCACAAATCAGTGGGTAAACAAAATGCTATATATATATATACGTATATATATATATATATACGTATATATATATATAATGAGGCACTTCTTAGCAATACAAAGTAATGAACTGCTGATACCCCCAGTAATTTGAATTGAACTCAAAAAATAATTATACTGAGTGAAAAATTCAGATAAAAATAGTATATCTCATATGATTCCATTGTTACAAAATTCTAGAAAGTACAAACTAATCTATAATGATAAAAAACAGATCAGTGGTTTTCTAGGGAACAGGGGATAAGGAGTAGTCGGCGGGTGGGATTATGAAGGAGCATGAAGAAACTTATGGGGGTGTTGAATATTTTATATTGATTGTGGTAATAATCTCACAGGTGTGTAACATGTTGAATTTCATTAAGTGTTTTACATATGAAGGGTTTTTATACATATACAGCTGTCAAAGATCAAACTAGAAAGATAAAGTTTCCATTGTGATATCTTCTTTATTTCATGGATTATCCAGAGTATTGATAATCTTCTAAACATTTGTGGATTATTTAGTTGTTGTTCTTGTCACCATTGACTTGTAGCTTAATTTTATTGTGGCTACTACCTGCTTTTAACACTTTAATCACTGAAAAATTTTTGAGATTTGCTTTATGGGCCAGAATGTGGTCAATTTTGGTAAATATTTCATAGGTACTTGGAAAGAATGTATATTTGCAGTTGTTGGTTGTAGTTTTTGGTAAAAGTCAATTAGGTGAATTTTGTAACATAGGTAATTCAAAGCATTTCGTTATTTTATAATCTTTTGTCTGCTTGTTCTATCAGTTATATAGGCAGATATTTTGATTTCCAATATCATGTGAATTTGTCTGTATCTCCTTGTGGTTACATCAACTCTTAACTACATTTGCAGATGTAAACCAGTGATGTTAGGTGCATATTTATTTAAAATCGCTATATTTTCCTGGTATATCGACCCTTTTCTCGTGATGAAGTTTCTTTCTTGTTTCTAGTAATGCTATTTCCCTTAAATTTGGTTTTGTCTGTTATTAATAAAACTAAGCCAGTTTGTTTTGATTAGTATTTGCTTTGTTTGTATGGTGTATCCTTTTCTGTCTTTGTACTTTGAGCCTTTCTAGGTCTTTATACTTTAGATGTGTTTCAGGTAAGCAAAGACAAAGACTCTTGCCTTTTTATTTGGATTACAAAGCTGTTCACAATAATGGAATTTCTGGTATACTTTAATTTAAATCCACCATCTCACCTTTCTTTCTCTTTGTCCCACTTATCTTCTCTTTTTCTTTCCTTTCTTCTTTTGTATTGTTTCTTTTAGCTCCTTTCTTTCTCCCCCATTATTAGATCTCTCTTATCAGCCTTGTAGTAGTTACCCTAGAAATTGCCACATGTATCTTTAAGTCATTAAATAACATCATTTAGTATATTTCCACCTCCTGGACAATGCAGTAACTTTAGAAGATGTTAATTCCACTTACCCCTCAGCCTTTTATGGTATTATTGCTAATGTATTTGTTTCTTGCATTTACATTAACTCTGGAGATATTTTAAGTCGTATAGGTATTTTTGTTATTATTTACACAACTATGCATGTAGATGTATCTTCATACTACTCCTTTTCATTGGTTTTTATTTCTTTCTTTATCTTCTTGCTTCTAAATGTGATTATTTTCCTTATGCTGAAGAACAACCCTTTGGTGCAGATCTTCTGTTTATAAATTCTACCACTGAGACTTTAAGAAGTGTTATGTTTTAAAAAGTACAAAATGCTTTTCTGAGTCTAATTCTGAGACTTTATTTCAACTTCATTATTTAAATATTTATTTATTTTGAGAGAGAGAGAGACAGACAGACAGACAGACAGACCCAAGTAGGCTCTGTGCTGTTAGCATAGACCCCAGTCAGTGTGGGGCTTGAATTCATGAACTGTGAGATCATGATCTGAGCCGAAATCAAGAGTTGGACGCTTAACTGACTGAGCCACCAGGTGCCCCTCAGCTTCATTTCTGAAAGTCAGTTTGGCTGGGATTAGAACTGTAGATTTAGTAACTTTTTATTTTTTTTCCCCCTCTGGTACTTTGAAGATATAATCCCATTGTCTTTGCTTTCTACTGTTAATAAGCTATTAGTCTTACTGTAGATCCTCCAGAAATAATGTGATTCTCTCTAGTTTTTAATGTTTCTCTTTGTTTTTGGTTTTTAGCAATTTTATTATGTTGTGCTCAGGTATGGTTTTTCTTTGTATTTATTTTACTTGGGATTTGTAGTAGCACTTTTTGAGACTATAGTTTAATATCTTCTTCCAGTTCTTTTTTTTTTTTTTTTTTTTTAAGAATTCTCGAATGTTATCTTTTCACACTTTTGCTTCCATTCTCTCTCTTCTTTGGGAACTCCACTTATACATATTAGACCTGTTGCCCATATTCTACATGTCTCTTACACTCTTTTTAATAAAGTCTCCTCTCTCTGTCTCCTTTGGTTGGATATTTTCTTCTTTGTCTTCCAATCTATTGATTCACAGGTTAGCTGGATTTATTCTGCTTTTTAACTTATTCGCTGAGTCCTTAATTTCATTTATTGGATTTTTTTAGTTCTATAATTTAATTTGATTTTTCTTTATAATTTTCAGGTCTTCACTTGAAATTCATTCCACATTGTACTTTTTAAAACATAACAGTTATGCTTTGAAGTCCCTGTATGGTACTTCTAATATCTGTATCTTCTGTGGGTCTATTCCTATTGTCTTTTCTTATTTTTATTTTAGCTAATTTTTTTCCTGCTTTGTTCTTCTAGTTGAATGTGGGTCATTATTTATAAAAATTATAGAAACAGTTTGAGTTTCTGTATCATATCTTACTTTAGGCAGGATTTGCATTTGTTTTTGGAGTATGGATAGCTGAGCCTTTATATCAGTTTAATCCATTCATGGGTAGAGCATTTATAAAGCTGGGCTTAAGTTCTGTGAGGAATATTCTATTCAGAGTTTATACTCCTAGGTTATCGCACTTCAGGAGTACCAACTTGAAGCCCAGAGTGTTTACTTGGACCCTTACTACTGGGTGAACTCAGAACTACAAATTTTGTAAGACTGCAGTAAACTCTGTTCAGTTTTATAGCCTTTCAGGCACTGTTTTCTGTTCAGTTTTTCTTACCTTTCAGTTACTTCTTGAGAATTCACAAATAGTTCAAAAGTGGTGTCAAATGCCTGTTCACTTTTCTGGGTTTCTTTTCTTTTTAAGATTTTGGTCCTTCAAATCCTCACTGTCTCGGTAGCTTTCTGACTGCCTTCCAATTGATGTTTGTTTTAATTTTCTCCAGCTTTTATAGTGATTGAGAGATCTAAGGTTCATTTCAAATAAAATGGTCTGCCATTTTGGGGAAGGGAAAAATCAGTACCATTTGGATTTATATTTTGCTATCATTTCTGTTATTTTCTCATATTTTTATCTCTCTGCTAGTAAAGAAAACTGAAGCATATACGGATTTCTCTTAAGGCAAAATTCCTGGTTAATGACTCAGCTAAGAAATCCTCTTACATCTCTGAGCAGCTAAGAATTTCCTGACGATTCATACTAAATCTAGTGCTTTTACCTAATGCATAATAGAAATACTAGAAATGACAATTTTCTGATATTGCATATTCTGCTTAGAAAAACTGTTCTTTTCCATTTATAGATATTTAAATCCTGTTTGTGCTGAGATGTATTCTAACTTTTGTTTGGGCATATGGGTACTTAATCTGTCAGACATAGTGCCAAGGATTTTATGTGCACCAGCTCATTCAGTCCTCACAGCAAACCTCTGAGGTAAGACATATTTTCATCTAAATCTTGAGACAAGATAGCTGCATTTCAGAGGGTTTCATTAACTTGCTCAAGTCACACTATTAGTAGGTGATAGAGCAAGTACTTGAACCTGTGGAATGAACAGTGGTGTTTGAAGTGAAACAGACCAGGCTTGATACTCTAGAATTATCACTGGGTGGCTTTGTGAGCAAGATCCAAGTCACAGAGTTCTTATGTGGTAATGACATGACTCACTTAACAGTGTGGTGAAGAGAAAGTCAAATAAGCTATGAGTGTGCTTATATACCTCGTAGTATACACGAGGCACTATCTGAATGCTAGAGCCCATCCTTCCTTCTTGTGTTAACATAACTATTTGAAGAAAACTTTAAAGTTTACAAAACACTTTCAAGAACAATGTATTTACCCTGTTCATCAATTCTGAATGGTAGTCTGGACAGGGAGAGATATGGAAACTACATATCAGAGAATTAAAGTGACTTGCCTCCAATTGCTCAGTGTATATGTAGAAGAACTAAGCTCTGTTGATTGCAGTGCGCCTAGATTAACACCATAAATATGTCCTGAAAAGGGAATTTTGTGTAAATTACTTAATATTTCAGTTGTACAAGAGGAATCTACTATTTAAAGGATCCCTGCAGTGAATGCTTTTGTGAAGTCAGGGATAATTCTGGAAATGAAAATTATATCCCACTAATTTATCTGTTTTACAAGTTTGGCTTTTAATGTTTCTTAAAGTTGGTGGTGTCTGATATTGACTTTTCCATCCTCAAAATGTCTTCCTGTTGATAAGATATTGTTACTTAATTTCTAGAATGTAATTAAAGTTGATAGTATTCTAAGGGACAGCAAATGTCAAAATCCACTAGGGTTAATTGCTTGCAGTGTATCTTAAAAGTAAAGGAACATGTAAAATCAATAAAACCGTGGTAGCAGAATTAAATTATCTTGCAACTGTTTTCTTCAAATGTCTGATTCATTTGAACATTTTAACGTTTTGTTCAAGCGAGGCATCTGGGTTATAGCTCTATCTACAACTGGGCGCTAGGACGACTCAGCTGGCTGTGGTGTCTGTGCACCAAGGCGGCCTTCTGTCCAGCAAGTGCTCAGAATGGTCTGTTGACTTTCATAAGAAGAGGCCAAATTTACCCCCAAGCCATTTGACTAGAAGATTGACCAGAAGATTCATCTTCCAGACTCTTGGCAGAAGACATACTCCAAATTCTCCTGTGTTCTGGTCTTATCAAGCTCAGCTACTTAGCTCTATTTACTCTTAAGAATGCCCAGAGGATCTTTGCCCCATCCATTTATCAAGAAAGGCTTCCAGTCTTTCTCCTTAGACATGAGCAGAGGAAAGCATTCGTGGTGCAACATACTTGTGTCATTGAGCAGCTCATTGTGTGGTGTATGGCCCAGGTCTGAGGTATCAGTCTTGAAGTACTGCTGGGCCTCCACTCCTTTCTCTGCCACATACCTGCAGCCTTCTAGTGTGTGGAAGACACCAGCATTCAAACTGTTGCTCCTAAACTGTTGTTGGAAATGTGGTATAACGGGTAGTAGGAGAATCTGTGGGAGAGGTTCCTCTTAACATCTCTGAGAAGTAAAGGTATGCTTTCCTTAAGGCACAGAGTTATTTTTAGAATTCCGTGATGATTGTTAGAAATCATATTTCTTCTTTGCTTTGACCGTAAAGTAGCTCAGAACCAAATTTCTAGTACCTCTCCAGAAAAGAAACGTATTACAGGATTTATCTTGTTTTCCTGCTGTTGTTTTTCTTCACTTTTTCCCCCTTCCATTCTCCTTCCTTCCTTACCCCAGCCCCTTCCTCCCCAACATCCACTTTCTCCCTTCCTTCTTTTCTCCCTCCCTCTCCATCTCTCTCTTTTCTTCTCCCTTTTGTATTGTTGCATATATGGATTTATTTTAGCTATCTATTAACATTTTTAGAATGATGTTGGAGTATAAAAATAAGTGGCATACTTCACTGTATACATATATTCTTGAGAGTAATTGATTATTAAATCTTCCTGCCTTATTTATAGATTTTATCTTGATATAATATTTCCTAAAGCTTTTTCTTGCTTCAATATGAAAAAAACGTATGAGGTTAAAATGTAATTTAGATCTGGATATTTATTAAAGGCCCATGAAAACGTTTTTTACTTATTAAGCACTCATGAAAAAAAATCTTTAAATTTTTTTTAATGTTTTATTTATTTCTGAGAGAGAAAGCGAGAGCGTGAGCAGGGGAGGGTCAGAGAGAGAGGAAGATACAGAATCTGAAGCAGGCTCCAGGCTCTGAGCTAGCTGTCAGCACAGAGTCTGACGCAGGGCTCGAACCCACAAACCATGAGATCATGACCTAAGCCGAAGTCGGACACTAAACTGACTGAGCCGCCCAGGCGCCCCTCATGAAAAAAATCTTGAAGAAGATAATTAATTCACTTATTTTATTATATATATATATATATATATATATATATATATATATATATATATATACATATATATATATATTTTTTTTTTTTTTGAGATACAGAGACAGCAAGTAGGGGAGGGGCAGAGAGAGACACACACACAGAATCTGAAGTAGGCTTCAGCTCTGAGTTGTCAGCACAGTACCCGACTCAGGGCTCGAATGCATGAACTGCGAGATGATGACCTGAGCTGAAGTTTAGCATATAATATATATTGATATATAATATAAAAAGAAATTCAATGAATACGTCTGAATGAATGAATAATTAATACTTCATAAAATTTCTAATGCTCAATCATTATGAATACAGCATTTGATTTTTAGTGATGATGTTATACATATACACATATTTAAGAACTTTAATTTTGTACTTACCACATTTAAATTCTGTTTCTCTAGATTGTAATTTTTTCAATTAAATATCCATTGCTAATGACATCTTTTCATTAGTTCTCTATAGAAATATGGTCACACATCATAAAGAGAAGCAATATGGCATTTTCTACCCATGTGGAAAGAGCAATTATCCTGAACTAAGCCTAGCATTTAATATCTCTGCATCTCTCTGTTGGTTCTTGTGAATCATCAGTATAATTCAGTTACTTTATTTTTCCTTATGTTGGAAAAGAAGAGGGAAGTAACATTTATTGAATGCCTACTGTGTGATAAGTGGTTGCCATGTATTTAATTATATTTATTTCATTAATTCTTACCATAGTCCAGTGAGGAAAATACTATTAGTATCCACATTTTAATACATCAGGTAACAGAGCTCAAAGAGTTGCTATAAATTTCCCACATCACAGCTCCCAGTGATGGACTCTGGCTGTGCAGCCACCGTGTGCCTCTCTGTCATACTGACCTCCACTCCAGGCCATGCTTACCACCTCCCAAGCTCAGCCCATTGCCTCTGCCTGACCCACACCTTTCTCAGGTCTTCTTTACACACTGCTTTTCTTCTTTTATTTGGTTGGTCAATAGGTGTTCCCAGTCATTTGACAGGAATGCCAGACTAAGCATTTTGGCATTTAGTGAGTAGCTTTTGCCATTGAGGTTTTTGAGCAGAGGAGTGGTTATCCTGGGAACAGAGAGGAGGTTGTGTGACAGCCACAGGGAGTTAGAGATGCATGAGCGGGCAGATGATCGTCTGGAGCCTGGTTGGCAAAATAACAGCCCTCAAAATGCCTGTGTCCTAATCCCTGGAACCTGTAAATGTATTATATTAGCTGGTGAAAGGGACTGTGCAGATGTGAGAGGGTATACTGGTTTATCCAGGTGGCCCTGTTCTAATCACATGAATTCTTAAAAGCAGACAACTTTTATGGATGTGGTCAGAAGGAGATGTGACTCAGAAGAATGGCCCAAGAAATACAGTATTACTGACTTTGAAGACAAAACAAGGGGGCCAGGTGCCAAAGTATGTAGGCAGCCTCTAAAAGTTGGAAAAGGCAAGGTAAGGGGTTCTTTCCTGGAGTCTCAACAAGGAATGTAGTCCTGCTCACATCTTGCTTGTAGTCCGGTGAGACCCCTGGTGTGCAGAATTGTACGATAATAATTGTGTTGCTGTAATCCACTAAGCTTGTGGTAACTGGTTACAGCAGCAGTAGCAGACGAATATAAGGAGACATTTAGCCTACAGTAGGACAGTGGGAATTTCACTCTTCTGCTCAGAACTCTAACTTTCACTCCTTCCCACTGCTTTAGAGCAACTGTCTTGCCCAGTTCTCCAGTTTCTATGTGACCTGCCCATGCTGCATTTCTCCATGGTGGTCCCTCGGAGCTCCATCGGTTAGGCCACTTTCCTTCTTGCCCCATGAACCCACAGTGCTCACTTTCCTGTCTGCACATGATGTTCCTTCCAAGAAAGTTACCTCTTCTTCCATTGCTCTTCTTGATTACATCTGCCCTCTTTGAGCCCTGTCCTTTCTGATCAGCTCCAGAGCCAGTGTCCAAGAGGTACAGTCAGCACTCCGCTATATTCATACATTTCATCTGGGCTGTCTGTTAGCTGTTTTCTTAGCCGTTTGACATATTATATGCTATTTTGTATCAGTTGCTACTTTTTAAAAATGCCACCTATTATTCTGTATTGTATTAGAAAATGTGATTTAGTGGAAAGACCATGTGCTTAGATTTCTGAATAAGCACTTGTTTAGCTGTGCACCCTTGGTGAAATATTTAACCTCTCTGAACCTTGGTTTCCTTATCTGTAAAATGGAAGTGTTCATGCCTACCTCACAGGATTCTTCTAAGGATTAAAGCACTCCAGAATGCTTCATCCCTATGCTTCTGGAGGGCACAGTGTGTTATTATTCCTCCACATGCTGTCAACATCCGTCACTATGTTTAGGCACAAGGCAGGCTTACTGACTGACCTCTGTTTATTGGCCAACTTGCACATCTTGTTGCAGATGTGCCATCATTTCTGTACTTGTACACCCCACCACTAACCTTTCGTACAGCATTATGTGATGGCTGGTTTAAAAGTCTCAGCTTTTGTATCATCTATTTAATTTCTGCCAGACCTCTAATTTTACAAAGTGTTTATGGAGACTGACCTTCAGATAAATCTCTCCCAATTACCCATTGTTACTCCCCGTGGATTCTCTGTAAGTGCCCCATTTTATGTTACTTCCTGATCTCAACATACCTAACTCCAGAAAGCTGGTCTGCTATTTATTGATGTTCTCTTTCATCTTGCATTTGATATGGACACCATTTCAGTTTTATTGCCCATGGATCCAGGTGTTTCTGCGATAGGCCAGGTGTTTTATAATATATGAGTACTTTCACTGCCTGCATTCTCAAGATTTGAGGGATGCGGGTTATCTGCTTTGGAAACCTTCTGTGCTTTTCATGGTTCTCAGTTTCATCTCTATTTCAAGAAACATTAACCCTTGGTTGCTCTCTTTGGCTACTTTTTTTTTTTTTTTTCAGTTTTAGATGTGTTCCTTCCATGGCCCTGACTAGCCAGAAGTCTTTCATTTCTTCAGTCTCTGTTCTTCCCTTTTCTCTGATTACATCCTGATGATAACCCTGTCAGGTCTGGATCTTTTGTTGGTGAACTTTGGTTCTTAGCATTGTATTTTTATGCTAGTATTACAGTGTCTGATATCTGCTTGGCTTGAACTTGCTGGAAGAAATCTTTATAGGCAAGATGATTTATTGCTAAAAATTGAATCCCAAGTATGTCTCAAGAAATCTTGTGTGTGTGTGTGTGTGTGTGTGTGTGTGTGTGTGTGTGTGTAGATTTTGGGAGAGGAGTTCTTTCCTGCTTCCATTGATTTTCTTTGGCTGAACTAATTTTTGCAAAGACTTTCAGGCTAACACCTATTTTTGGAAATAAGCATTCATAATTCTTTGAGACTATTTTTGTCTCTAGAATGTCTAACAATTCTTTCTCTCTGTATGTGGTCAATATAGTTGGTTCTTAACTGGTAGGCCTGGGAAGTAATATATAGCAGGCTGCTACAGGAATGTCCCCAAACTTTGATAAATGTATAATTTTTTTTTTTGTTAACACTGAGTCATACTGTTATGCTTTTAGGGTGTGTTGTCTGTCAGATGAATCACTGACTTGAGCAGACTATGTAATGTACTATATAGTGGGATACCGCTGGTGGCATTTAAAAGTATGGCATAATGCCAACCTAGTGTCAAAGAAAGAGTTCCCATTTGCTGAAACATTAATTCTTAGCCTCATTAATTCTAAGAGATTGTGGTCAAGGCAGAAAACAGTTCTCATAAAGATAGATTGCTGCAAGGTGACTAAGGATAGTAAGAGAAGATACCTTTACAGAGATGTGAAACATGGGTACACTATGATAATGATGTTTTGTAAATATTGTTGACTTTTTACAATGTTTTGTCTTTTTATACTTTCAAATATAAAACCAAACATGTGAAGATATGCTCTGAACATTCCAAGTTTTAATATGAGCATTCTAAAGGGAAGGAAGGCTTTCTATGCTGTATATTTCATTTGGGTCAGGGAGAAATGGAATCTTGAACTATCAGTTACTTTTCAGGAACCTGTGTCCTGATTGCTGTAAACTTTTTGAAAATAGGTGATAATATACTTATAATCCTTTTCTTTTCTTTTCTTTTCTTTTTACAAATAGTTTATTGTCAAATTAGTTTCTACATAACACTCAGTGCTCATCCCCACAAGTGCCCTCCTCCATGCCTATCCCCCCCACCCCCCCACACCCATCAGTCCTCAGTTTTTGTCAGCATTCAAGAGTCTCTCATGGTTTGCCTCTCTCCCTTTCCCCCACCATTTCCGCCCTTCTTCTCCCCCTTGTTCCTCTGCCAAGTTCCTCCTAATCCTCCTATACGTGCAAACATATGTTATTTGTCCTTCTCTACCTGACTTATTTCGCTCAGCATAACACCCTCAAGGTCCATCCATGTTGCTACACATGGCCAGATTTCATTGTTTCTCATTGCCATGTAGTATTCCATGGTATAGATAAACCACATCTTCTTGATCCATTCATCTGTTGATGGACACTTAGGCTCTTTCCAGGTTTTAGCTATTGTTGAGAGTGCTGCTATGAACATTGGGGTCCATGTACTCCTATGCCTCAGCATTTCTGTATCCCTTGGGTAAATTCCTAGCAGTGCTATTGCTGGGTCATAGGGGAGTTCTATTGTTAGTTTCCTGAGGAACCTCCACACTGTTTTCCAGAGGGGCTGTACCAGTTTACATTCCCACCAACAGTGTAGGAGGGTGCCCGTTTCTCCACATCCTCGCCAGCATCTAGAGTTCTCTGATTTGCTCATTTTAGCCACTCTGACTGGCGTGAGGTGGTATCTCAGTGTGTTTTGATTTGTATTTCCCTGATGAGGAGGGATGCTGAGCATCGTTTCATGTGTCTGTTGGCCATCTGGATGTCCTCTTTGGAGAAGTGTCTGTTCATATCTTCTGCCCATTTCTTCACTGGGTTGTTTGTTTTTCGGGCTGTGGAGTTTGGTGAGTTCCTTATAGATTCTGGATATTAACCCTTTATCTGATATGTCATTTGCAACTATCTTTTCCCATTCCGTTGGTTGCCTATTAATTTTCTGGATTGTTTCCTTGGCTGTGCAGAAGCTCACTTATAATTATTTTCAAAAAATGGGACTAAAAGTTTCTGAAGTATTTTTTTTTCTTAGAAGATGCTCAAGTATTTTCCTTGGTGCCCTCCACTACCGATAGCTTACAGAAGTGGACTGCTGGGCTGGAAACAGCCTTTCTTAGGCAAAGCTTTTTATGAAGTACCTTTTATACTCATTGCTCTATCAAAGCAAGTGTGCAGAGTTCTCTAGTAGTAATTTATGATAGCCTCCACTTATTAATAGGGATAGCAACTGCTTCTATATAGATCAGATTTCATTGCTCATAAACTCTATGCTGATGTTAACGCGTTTGTACGAATTCGTAACAAGAAGTGGTAGGCATTTTCTTACTTGCTTTTCCATCGCACAATACTTTGTCCTCCCTTTATTGAAACTTCCAGAACTATTGCACATAGGATGAATTACAGTTGGTTTTCCAGATTTTGCTGAGGGCTAGAGTTTCAGAAATTTGCTTGGTTTATTCAACAAATATTAAGTAAATATTTAACATATTCAGGGAAGGCTCCCAGAAAATCGAGGTCAAAGGAATGGAGTACCATATAAATATTGAGTAAATACAGCATCAACGATCTTCGTGGTTTTCTTTGCCACCATGTTCACCTCATTCAAAGTGCTAAAAGCTCCCTTAGGGAAGTAAGTTACATGTTTGAAAACCTCTTGCTTTTATCATTAAAAAAAGTCTGCACATGAGGTCATTGTGATGAACCCCCTCACTGGATGAGGAAGCCAGAAACTCTGAGATTATCCCCAAGGAACTAGAAGAGACCAGTGATTTGACTTTTATCTGAATGTTAGTTTTGCATTTTGACCAGAAGGGTGCACTGTTGTATCTTATTTATTGCTTGGGTTGGGGGGGGGAGAAAGAAAAAGAAAACAGTGTTTTTTCCAATGAACTCAATTCATACATCCTTGTAATTTGTGCTTTCTTTTGAATTTTATTAGCATTGTAGTTTCATTTCTTAACTTCCTAGGTTCTTTTGAGTCCTATCTTGAAGGCTCGCAGAGAATGGTACCAGCATGCCAAAAACCTGACTCAGCAACATGCTTTACCAGTTCTGGCTTTCTCTCCTCTGAGGCAGGAATTTATCACCTTTGTTACAGATGAAACAGGTTTGGCAGTAGTCACTTCCAGATGTAATGCTCTGGAATGCTCCCAACCTTGACATCTGGGGTTCAGCTAGCTCATTCTCAACTTTCTTTCCTGCTTTCCTGGGCTGAAGTTAGTGTTATGGGGGTTACACACTCATCCTCTAGATGTCATTTATACCCCCCCCAAATTGTTACTCTTGGGATATTCAATTTTCATAGTTAAACATGTGTGTGCATCGTCCCTCCTAACTAGCACTTTTCAAAAATACAAATAACATAACAACAAAAATCCTTTATTCTGAGAGTTTATTGTTAATGAATTATTGTAGGTAGATCGTGCAAGAAAATAACAGGACATCCATGAATATTTTTTTCTGAGACCTCTTTGGGGATAAAATTTTGGCTATAGTTACATATAGAGAGAAATACATGCCTGATTTCGGATTTCTCAAGCATGGAATTGGCACAGTATACTTCTATTCCTTTGTTAACAACATTATTTATAGTTCTTCCAATAATTTTTCCAATACACTATCATGATTTTTAACTAATAACATCTGCAAATATGAAGGGATTGCCTTTTAAATAAATGAACACAAGGAAAATGGCAGTATCAAATCAGAGATAATGTATGAATGGCCCACCATAATCTCACCTGTGTGTAAAATGTAAAGAAAAAGATTATAAGAAAATATATCTAAATGAACAATATGGTTTTCTTTGGGTGGTAGGATTATGGAAGATTTCTTTCTGCCTTTTGACACTTCTGTAATGTTAAAGTTATCTATGTGAGAATATGCTACATTTATAATTAGAAAAGAGAAAGAAAAATATCTTGTCCTGTACAAACTAAAATAGTCAAAGCAATTTAATAGGAAGCTTCCTAACATCATCTTGTTACAAATACCAGATTTTAACATTTAAAGGCAAAAGTTTTAAAATGTAGGCGGTCATATGTATTTACGGATTCAACATTTAAACATCAGCTTAAACTAAAAAATGTCCAATTTCTGTGGGATTCTTTGCTATGTACATGTGCATATTGATTTAATACGTGAAGTTACCATTTTCATAGTAGCCTCTATTTCTATTCAGTATTCCACAGCCACAGCTAAAGCACTGAAACGTATCTGACTACAATTCAATAAAATAGCTGACATCACTCTTTTTTTGTTTTGTTTTGTTTTTGTTTTCCTTTTTGGATTTGGCCAGCTCTTGGACTAAATTAACCCAATCAACTGATGACCTTATGTCATGTAAGCACAACTCAATTAACTGCAAATATTTGAACTTATTAATGATCAACCAGTCTCTTTAACACTCTTGCTTCTGCCTCAGTTTTCTGTTATTTTAGTTTTTGAGGGACAAGTGCAAGAGGTTGAGTCTGCGGCTAGACAAGAGCAGTAACCTTTATTATTGGGATGGTTGCCACCCGGCAAATGGTAAAAGTTTGATTTTCACTTACATGGATCCACGAACTAGGCTTTTCTCCTCTGGTACTAGGGTGAGGTGAAGGAGGCATTTTTGGATAACATACTTGTGGATAACTCTGGGAATACCATGAATATTTTCCTTAAGACTTGCCTAAGACTTTTATATGTGTTGTTGGGTCAGTCACTGGTGTTCATACTCTGTTAAAGATGTAATGATGGAATTTGAATCAAAGGAGTAAAAATTCAAACTGATGGAATGCACAGTTAACGCATCAGCTTTTCCTATATTATTCCCATGAAACTCCATTGTACCATTCATACATATGTGTTTAACTAGAACATAATTACTTATAGCTGAAGTTTGACCATACTTTAGCTGTAATAAATATGAGGGATATGAAAATCTTTGATCAAAGGCAGTAAAACACTATGGCAGTATTTCTCCCCATCTCTTGGTAGGAGGTTGGGAGTGGAGTGGGCATATCAGACCTTCTGGTGGGATGTGTTTGGGTTAAAAAAATACTCAGTTGAAAATCCTGAGTATTGAGCATTATGGTGTCTCATCCATAGTATATAATTTTTATAATTTGCATGTACTTAGCTTTATCCTTACTTGGTAACAAGTAAAGAAGAGCTGTACTTGTTCATTTATTTCCTACTTCATTTCATAAAGCCTATGATAGTATCTTAGTCATCTTTCTAGCTCTATAGCCTTAGCACAACCCTTGCACACAATTGATGCTTGATGAATATTTTAGAAATGATATTTGAGATATGTTAATTAGTTAGAAGTTTACCAGAATAAAGAAAAGCCTTTTGAATTTCAAAGACATTTGAGGCATGAATTCAAGTGCAAACAAACAGATGTGGGGTTGAGTGATTTCATGAGTTCAAGGCTGGAGGTACATACAGGGCAGATTGTGTGTAAGAACTGTCCTGGCTGACCTCACATACCAACCACTAAAGACAGAAGCACCATCGTTCTTTGTGATCACACTTTATTTCATTTCATTTAGACTGATTATAATAACCATTTAAAAACCCTCATCTACTACTTCCAAAATCTGGTTCAGCTTGGAGGAAGAATTGGTTGACTTTCTTTTCTTTTGAGACAGTATTCCATTTTCTTGCTTCTTCACATAGCTGGTCATTTGGAATTGTGTTCTAGATGTTACTTGTTAAGCTGTGGAGGTTCTGTATTACGTTATTTTACTCTTGTGAATATTGCTTCTTTTGTTTTAGTGGGCAATTATGTTGCCTGGCCTTGCAAATCCTATTTCTTGCAGCGGTAACACAGACCTCAGTTCAGGTGTTTTGTCACTAGCTGAGCTGTGAATGTGTGGTTCAGGAATCAGTTAGAAATGTAGGTGAGGAATTTGACAGTTCTTTCTCTGGGTCTTTCCCTTCAGAACCTCCCCACTACCTTCTGCAGTCATGATTTCTCTGGCTTTATTTTTCTGGCTCTCAAGCCAGAAATATTTCAGTGTTCCTAATTGCAGCCCCCTACCTTGCCCCCTTGCTTGCTGGTGTGAACTACACTTAGCTCCAGGGTAAAGGCTGTGCAGATAGGGTCTTTGTACTCTCTTCTGCTCATTTTCCATGCCTTAAAGGTTGGCACTCTTTGTAGTATATCCTGGTGTTCTTTTGTGTGTGTGCGTGTGTGTGTGTGTGTGTGTGTGTGTGTGTGTGCAGGGGTATTGTTGAGTAGTCTCTTAGTCTTTTATTCCCAGAACGACAAGTCTTTTTACTTGACTTTAAAATAATTATTATGGCACTATAAATTCACTTTAGAAGATTAAACTTTAATCTTTTCACCTGGAGATAATCACTGTTGGTATTTTGAGGTACATACTTCCATTCTTTGTATATGCTTCAATATTATGTATATACACACATAAATACATATATATAGATGAATACATGCAAACACAGAAGGATATAAATAAACAAATATTCAATGGGATCACACCGTTTGGTAACCTGATTTTCTTACTTAAAATACCATATATTTTCTTGCCTATAAATACACACTTATATTATTATTTTAAATTGGTTGCTTGTTTTTTATTGTATGGATACATAATTTATAAATTGTAAACACCAAATCACTTATTGTTAGGTGCTTAGGCTTTTTCCAGTTTTTCATTATTGTAAATAAGCCTTTTAGGCAAATATCCATGTTCACGCATATGTATGCATTATAGCTGTTGTTTTATTAGAATACATTTCTAGTAATATTTTTCATCAAAGATATATACATTTTTAAAGACTTAAATGCAGTTTAACAAATCATCCCCCATGAAGATTATAATAATTTATTCTACTGTAGTATTTGTAGTAGGCTGAATAATAGTCCCCTCAAGTATCAAGTCTGAATCTTTGGAACCTGTAATGTTACTTTATTTGGAAAAAGGGTCTCTGTAGATGTGACTAAATAAAAATCCTGAGATGAGAGATTTTCCTGGATTCTCCAGGTGGATCCTAAAAGCAGTCACAAGTGTCCTTACAAGAGAGAGGCAGCAGAAAATCACAGACAGAAGGGGAGAAGACACTATGACCACAGAGGCAGAGATTGGAGTGATGTGATTACAAACCAAGGAATACTGGCAACCACCAGAAGCTGGAAGAGGAAAGAAATGGACTCTGTAGGGCCTACAAAGGAACTACATGTCTGTCAACAGTTGATTTTGGCTCAGTGGTGCTGATTTGGGACATTTGGTCTCCAGTACTGTGAGAGAATAGATTTCTGTTGTGGTAAGCCACCAAGTTTTGGTTATTTGTTGCAGCAGCCACAGGAAACTAATGTACTGTATGAGAATGAATAGTTTTTTCTACTCTATGGAAATCCTTTATGGTCTGTAAGATGAAATTGAACCTTCTTATTTCATGATTCTTTGAATTTTGAAAAATTCATTTTTTTGCCTATTTTAAATCCTTGGTTTTGCAATTTTTTGATGAAATAGCCAATTTGAACTTATTTCTTTTTGAAATAAAATACCTCCTGTTTTCACAATTCTGTCTCAAAAGAACCAAATAATTTTAAGATATTTAAAAAAAGATTTTCCACTGGAAACTAGCAAATTATTTATTTCTCACATATTCTCTCTTTTTCTCTGTTCTTGGCACAAACATGTATACCACACACACACACACACACACACACACACACACACGTATACCAACCCTCCCCACTGTAAATATACAAATGAATCACATGCTTTTTACTTTCAGAATGTCATATTTTATGCTTTGCTTAAAAATGTAATATTTCCTTTTTTGCTTGACTTCCTTTTCTTTCTTAACCTTTCTCCCATCCCCTTGTCCCACATCACCAAACTTTCCTATCTGGGAAACCCATGTTAATAATCTGGTATATATCTTGTATATTAGTCTCAGTGGTCACACAGTCATGAACAAACATGTTTTCTAGATCATTGTTTAATAAAAATGGGATTATATTATTATATAACATTTTGTGTAACTTTAAACAATAATTAACAATACTCATGAATATTCTTCTAAGCCTATTGGTTTAGCTCCATTTCGTTTCTTGTGATAGAGGCATAACAGTCATTAGTGTGACTTGGCCAGAGTTTAACCTCCTGTTATTGAAGGGCACCACTTACTTTGTAGTATTTTGCTACCTCGAAGAGTGTTGTTATAAATTTTCTTGTAAATACATTTTTGCATAGGATCACTTTTATAGGGGAGATTCTGAGGTATAGGATTGCTAGAACAAAGGCTAGAAGTAATTTAGTTTTAGTAAATGCTGCCAGACTATTTCCAAAAAGGCTACAGCAATTCATATTTTCACCAGCAGTGTAGAAATATGTCCATTTTCCTCTCATCCCCACAAAGAATAGACATTATTACTCTTTAATTTTTGCCTCTACACTAAGTGGAAAATATTTTATTGATTATTGTTCTCTCTTGTAAGGATACTTCTGACTGCGTGACTGCTTTTAATGAGGTTGAGTATCTTTTTATATGTTTGCAGTCATTTGGATTTGCTCTTTCTATATTCCTTGACCATTTTTCCATTGGGGTATTTAATTTTCCTGTTGATTAAAAAAAGACAATGTATTATAGATTTTACCCCATCAGCTCTCATTTCTATTAGAAATATATCCCCAAATCTGTAGGTTTTTGTGGACTTTGTTTATTGTATCTTTTTCCATACAAATGTTTAACAATTATCTATAGTGTGTGTTCATCTATTCTTTTGTTATCTCTGGGTTTTCTGTTTTTATTATAAAGATCTTCTATACTTTCTAGATTATACATGTAGTCTTTGAGATTTATTATGTTATATTTTTTATGGTTTAGTCTTTATCTGAGATTTATTTTTGTTTAAGTTGCAAGAGAGAGGTCCACCTATGTTTTCTTCCAAATGAATTACCAACTTGGTCTATGTTGTTTAAACTGTTCATCCTTTTTTTAGCTGAAGTAAAATAAAATTTCTGATATATATTTAATCTTCAAATTTAAAGAGATCTGGTTGTGGATTTTCTGTTTATTACAGGGATTACTTAGTGAATATTTTGATGCCATTATGATGATATTTTGATTATAATAGAATATTAAAGTTCTAATATCTGTTAAGACATGTCATCCCTTATTCTTCTTCTTTGTCTTTTTCTTAATTCCTTTTGGGCTTTTTTCCTCTCTTTTAAATCTAAACTTTAAGGTAAGTGGATCTAATTCTTAAAAGCCTCTCACTTTGGGTTTAGTTATATTAAGTTTATATATTAGTTTTTGGATTCTTTTGGTGATTTTGAAGTCTTCCCATTCAAGAATGTTACATGTCTTTGCATTTATTCAGAGAGATATTGACTTCTGTATATTTAGATGATATTCAGCTCTTTGATAACTTCTTCATTAAATTTAATAGTAGTTTAGTACTTTAGTTTAGTGTCTGGTTTATAAGGCACAGAATCCTATAATCAACAACAAAGGGGAGGGCCTGTGTGGCTCAGTCAGCTAAGTGTCCAACTCTTGATTTCGTCTCAGGTCATGTCTCATGGTTTGTGAGTTCAAGCCCTGCATCGGGCACTGCACTGACAGTGGGAAGCCTGCTTGGGATTCTCTCTCTCCCTCTCTCTCTCTGCCCCTCCCTAGTTCATGCTCTCTCTGTCTCAAAAACAAAACGAAACAAAACAGGATATTATTTCTTTCTTCCCCGATATTTATATGTATTATTTTATTTTCTTGCTGTATTTTTTTTGAACTGCCAAGTTACTATTAAACTAAAGATGATAAAAGGCACCTCAGTATAGCTCCCAACTTAAATTAAAATGGGCCTAGTGTTTCATAATTTAGGATAATATTTTTTAGTCATTGTTAAATAAACTTTATTATATTTGAGTCATTGGTGTGTATTCTATTTTTGTTTAGCTTTTATGTCAGTGATAGCTGCTTAGTTTTATCTAAGGCCCTTTCAGCAAATATTGATATGATTATGTGCTTTTTCTCCTTTAATTTAATGATATGATGAATTTATAATTATAGATTTCATGATATTAAGTCACTCTTGCATTCTTAGAATATACTTTAGTTGATCACATGGCATTATTTTTCTTTGCTACATTGTTGGGTTACATTGCTAATATGTCTTTTCACTGTTTAATCCTTACTCATGAAATATACTGGTCTACAGTCTTCTACTATGTGGTTTGTACAAGCTGTACTTTAAAAACGTCTGTTAAAAATATTTCGTTAAGGGTTTTGTTAATCAAGTATAGAGTCAAATTTTATGAATACAAATATTCATTCAACAAATATTCATCACTCTCAGTTCCATGCCACCTTCTTTTCTAGGTGCTGATGACAAAGCAGTCAACAGCACAGATACATACCTTGCTTGTGGGGTTTATATTTTAATGAAATGACAATGTTCCATTGAGAAATAAATACATCATTAAGTTTAATTATTTCATTAAATTCCTCTCTACCCAATTTATTATTTTGCGTACCAGATCTGTTCAACACTGAAAAGGTTTCCTTATTTTCATTTATCAAGCTCTGCTTCATTTGTACTATTTTTTGCTTCTTATTTTAGATGCTGTGTGTTTTGATGCCTATAGATTTATAACTGTTAGATTATGTAGTTGTACTACATGATATTTTCTATATTAAATTAGTCTTTATTAATGTTAACATTGCTGCTGCTTTTGCTTTTGTTTGCTTGTATTGATCTAATATAAAGTGATTTTTAACCTTGATTAGTTTCTTTTACTTGGGTAAATATAGTTAGGTTTTGTTTTATACCCTGATTTGACCATCTCTGTCTTTTTTTTTTTTTTTAATTTTTTGATGTTTATTATTGAGACAGAGAGAAACAGAGCATGAATGAATAGGGGAAGGGCAGAGAGAGACACACACACAGACTCTGAAGCAGGCTCCAGGCTCTGAGCTGTCAGCACAGAGCCCTATGTGGGGCTCGAACCCAGAAATCGTGAGATCATGACCTGAACTGAAGTCAGATGCTTAACCGACTGAGCCACCCAGGTCTCTCACCATCTCTCTTTTCTAATGTGAGAATTTGGTTTTGCCATATTTAGTATTATGGCTATATGGTTTATTTTTTAATGCATTTATTCATTTATTCAGCACACATATGTTAAGTGCCCCCTATGTATCAATGTACTGGGGACTCAGCAATGAATACAACAGATAAAATCCCAAACTTGTGACATTTAGACTGTAGTTGGGAGGCAAAAGATAATAAATATAATAAAAATCAGAAAAATATTGAGTATATTAGAAGGTTATATTAGAAGGTTGTAGAAGTTATGCAGAAAAGAAAAACACAGTAAGATTATGGGCAACGTTGAGGAGGTTATAATTTTAAATAGAGTGGACAGAGTGGATTCCACTGAGAAAAAGATACTTGAGAACAGAATTTAAGAAGATGAGAAAGTGAATCAAGTGGGATCTGAGAGTACAGTTTTCTAGGCAGAAGGAATGGCATTTCGTAAGATTTTAGTGTGTCTGGCATGTTCAGATTACACATCAAGATGGCTAATGTGGTGGGTTTGGTAGAGAAGGAGATGAAGACTGAGAAGCCCAGAGAAGCTCAATAATCATTTAAAAGGGATGAATTAGAAAGCCAATGGCAATTAAAGAAATGTATTTAATACATTTATTGAGGTATACATTTGCATACAATGAAATGTACGTTTATCTATTTGCATAAATAGATGAGTTTTAAAACATTTATCTATTTGTATAAATACCACCATTATCAAGATATAAAGAATTTTTATTACCCAGAAAGTTCCCTTGCGACCATCTTAGTCAATAACCAGATCCCAACCCTGGCTGTGGGCAACCACTAATCTTTTTTTTCTGTCATGAAAGATTAGTCTTTTCTAGACCTTTATACAAATGCAATCATATGGTACCTT
Organism: Proteles cristata cristata; assembly: GCA_017311185.1. Taxonomy (NCBI): domain Eukaryota; kingdom Metazoa; phylum Chordata; class Mammalia; order Carnivora; family Hyaenidae; genus Proteles; species Proteles cristata. The sequence continues at coordinate 339,102 of JAESUZ010003977.1, forward strand.
TTGTCGTCTTTTCCTCAGCATAATGTTTTTGAAATTCACCCATGTCGTGTGTATTAGAATTTCTTTTTTTTATTGCTAAATAATATTCTATTGTTTGAGCATACCTCAATTTAATTAGCCATTCATTGGGTGTATGAAGGACATTTGAGTTGTTTCTAGTTTTTGACTGTTGTGAGTAAAATTGTCATGAACATGCATATACAAGCCTTTGTATAGACATATGTTTTCATTTTTCTTGAATAAATATCTAGGAGTAGAACGGCTGGGTCACATAGCAAGAGAATATTACACGTTATATGTGCCAAACTATTTTCCAAAGAAATTAAACCATTTTGCATTCCCATGAGCAATGTTGTAGAGTTCCTGTTGCTCCATATTCTCATCAACACTTGATGGTGTCAGGCTTTTAAATTTTATTTACTCTAATGCATGTGGAGTGGTATCTTTTTATTTTCATTTGCAGTGCCTTGATGATTCATGATCTTGAGCTCCAACTCATGTGTTTCTTACCTATTAATGCATCTTCTTTTGTGGAAATTCTGATCATAATATTTACCAATTATTTTTATTGGTTTGGTTGGCTTCCTTTTATTGAATTATAAAAATCGATAAAATTCATAGCAGTATGACTTGTATATATAGTCCTTTGTTGTGTGTGTGTACATGTGTATACCAATGCATAACTAACTATAGCCTATGTCAAAATAAATAATATGTAACATTAATATATCAATTAAAAATGCTAACTCCTATTTGAAATTAAGTTTTTAAAAATAACTTCTGGGTCAGAACAATTTCTCATTACAGTGCTGTAATTTTTAAATGCTAGACAGACAGTTACTGTGCAATACTCATTTATGTCTACATATTTTGTAACTCACAGTGCAGAAGTATTACTACAAATTCTTTCACTTTAAATTTTATCATTAACTCTCCACTGGGTACAAACTAAAGAGTTTAATTTTACTTGGCATATATCCTTCAATCCCCTTTGGTTGGCTGAAAATGCATAGCATGGCCATGTTACATCTATAGGTGCTGCATATTACAACTCACACTGTTCCCTCTTTCAGCGCTTCAGCTCAATTGATCTAGAATTACTCTGAATATCCATCTAGCATGACCTTCTGAATTTTCACAAGGATGAAGTCATACGTCAGGGCCTTAAAAAGATGCATTTACCATTTTAGCATTTTGGGAGCAATAGCGAGATTTATTTTCCTAAAAGTCACTTAATTCCACCATAATATCTTTACCTGAGGAAGAACAACAGTGTATTTCTTTCTGCTCAGCTCAGCCTGCCAGCTGAGTCCTTCTCCTTGTGCTTTCTCCTCCACATCCTCCTTCCTGTGTTTGCTTAGTGCACAAATACCACAAACCAACCTTTCCATCTCCTGTGAATTAGAAAATATTATCATAGCCAGGGTATTGTTGAAAATTAAATTTAACAAATAAAAGTGTAGTGAAGTTTTAAATATAAATCAGACACATCCCTAGGATTTGCTTTTAACTGCACACCTTCTAAGAAATTATATTTTTACTCCCAGCAAATTACCTAGGAGAAAAAAATGACAAGAGTAATCTATTTTTTTCACAGCTGGTTGGTTGGCCAGAGTTTCTCATCAAGGAGTACATGCTGTTTGCTCCCCAGATGGACAGCCTGGATGAGCTACAAATCCACAGAGCCTGGGACACAAGGTGGAAATTATACTGCCAGTGCTTTTAATCTTGCACAGCTCTGCACACTCGAAATTGCAAGTGGCCCATTTCCAAATGAACATCTATTGGGACAATATCCTATATCTTGTCAGAATGAGTCCCATTAAATCCTCAGCTGGAATTAGACCAAAAACTTGTAATAATTACGGGAAACTTATTAAAAAGTTGAAGCCCTAGACTGTGACAGTGAAAACACTTAGGCCACATTAACAGTAATTGAAATCTCTGTGAGTATTTCTTTTCAATCAGTTCTTGTTGATGGCCAAGCAAAGAATGCCCAAATGAGAAGGTGTGAAACCCAAACTCCCAACTTCTACAGGGGTGATTGTCTTTCCTTTCATTATACAATGTAGCATTGGAATGCAGTGAACTGATCTCTTGGAAGCCAAGGCACCTGCCAGAAGGCTGGTTTCCATGGTGAGCTTGGGTCTTGTCACTGTGTCTACCATCAGGATGAGGGTTCTTTGGGCCCGTACTTCATGTCATGGGTCTCCTTCCCTCTCTCTCCTGCCACTCTACCTTTGAAATGCACCACTTCCCCTACTAAGTTCTGAGTGTTAAGAACAAGAGTATTGAAGAGTCTTAAAACCTGGCCTAGTGAACATTTTGCTAGTAAGGTTAGGGCTTTGTTTTGAAAACAGAAAATATTAAAATAATCTTTTCTGCATTTCAGTCACAAGGATGAATCTACTTGGCCTCAGATGGGAAATTTTCTAAAAGGAAAATTTTCAAGACTTTTTTGGTTTGTTTTTTGAGTCTCTTTTTTCAGCTTGTTTTTCAGTAATATTTACAGTGAAGAAAGCATACACCTGATCATGTTTGGCTTCTCATTTCTGGGGTGATTCTTAGACAACCTTAATTTTGATTTGTTTTGACTTTTATAGCTCAGGATGACTTAAAGAGATAATTTGGACTCTTAAGAGAGGAACAGTAGAGGAAAAAACCCCTCAAATTTTGGACTCATGGAGGATATAGGCCTTTTTTAATGGCCAAGTCTGATTTATAGAGCGTATCTAGTGAATGCAGTTGTATCTCTTTTTTACAGAAATTCTGATGCTCAACAAATGCTGCAAGTAGAAGGTCAAATCTTTGCTGGAAAACCAATTTGGGTTGTGGACACCAGATGACAGAAGGGACAGTGACAGATTGGAGTGACCCAGAGTACTGGAACAATGATGGTAAGAGACTTAAAACTAGACTGTGTTCAGGGGTCAAAGAGGGGAACTTTGAGGAGTCCCATTTAGGAAGACTCAATGTGCATGGATATAGAGGACAGACAGAGGGGGGACCTGAGGGTGAAAGGAAGGGACACCTAGATAGACTGTTGTCCCGGAATTAGGAGACTGTCTCATCTCAAAGATGAGAGTGCATCCCATTTCTGTGGGTGTCCGGGGAAGGTCTGGACAGTCAGCTGGGCTTATGGTGGAGGTGATATACTCAAGTCTGAATGATTGAAGTAAATAAATAACTCAAGATCCCTTACAGTTCAAAGATGCCATGGTTTTATGAGACTCCCATTTATTTTTTCAGGAGGATGAGACATATTTTGTAACTAGTATCATCTAAATGAATGCCAACACTCTATAGGAAAACCATTTTTCCTAAATATATTACAGATTCTACTATTACGATCTTCATAATGTTTTTTCTTAGATCTTATGATATAAACCTTACTCTAGTTGAACTTAAATTTATCATGAATTATAAGGTAGCTAAAATTTAAGGAATTTACTTCTGAAATGATGGATCGTGATGAAGAGGATAATACTCCTCAACCACTTTAAACACTTAAAAACTAAGATACCATATTTTGAAGGGTGGAAAGCATCATTAGAATGGATTCAGAATTCCCCATGCAATATTTGTATTCTAAATATTTTATGTTGTGAGGGAGGTAGTGACAATATCACTACATTTTCCGTTACTTAAAATAGGCTTCTGATAGAAGATAACTTTAAGCTCTAGAACAGAATTGGAATCTCTGTCTTTTTAAAAAATGCATTATTCTTAGATTGTTAAGTGATAATTATAATAAAATGATACTTCAGTGCCCCGAAATGGGGTTTTTAACAAAGGTACAATAGGAAAGTATTGAGTGACAACACAGAAGATCATTAGCTCTATTTTCATTGAAACCAATAGCTGTAATGTATTTATTTCCCTGTACAGTGAACTAGTGTGCCCTAGCCTGATTGTGCTTAGAGGACTCATCATTGATAACATCTTAGTCCTGCCTCCTGAGTATAGGGTGTGAAGAAGGGAGGAGGCCCCGGGAAGCATTGAAAATGGCAGGAGTGTGGACAAGAAAATTAACGGACAGAAGATACACCATTACTTTTTAAGTTTTCTTTTCTCTATTGCTGTTATTGTCCCTGTCGGCTACTGTGAAGTCTTGTTTGGTTTTTGCTTGCGTCATTGAAGATGCTTAGGGAATAATTGCTTCTCCTAGTTCTTTCAGAGGGTAAAATAACAAAATAGTTGTGTTTTGTATTCACTTTCTATTGCCTTCTACACAATTATCCCAGGCTGTGTTTGACTCTTGACTCAATTTCTTTTCCTAGACTTTCAGGACCAGGAAGACAAGAGCTTCCTTTGTTGGTCTCTGGGGTGTCCTGGTCTTATTTATAACCTGGGTGAGCTCTGATTTGCCTTGACTCTTTTTGTTTTCTTAAAAATTTATTTTTGAGAGAGAGGTGGGAGGGAGGGGAAGATAGAAAGGGAGAGAATCCCCAGCAGGTTTTTCATTGTCAGCACAGAGCCCAGTGCGGGGCTCGAATTCACAGTCTGTGAGATCATGGCCTGAGCCAAACCAAGAGTCAGACGCTTAACCAACTGAGCCACCAAGTGCCCCTGATTTGCCTTGACTGTTAAGTGCAGTCAGAATCCTTTCTTTCTTTCTTTCTTTCTTTCTTTCTTTCTTTCTTTCTTTCTTTCTTTCTTTCTTCCTTTTCTTTTTTCTTTTCTTTATGTTTATTTATTTTTGAGAGAGAGAGAATGGGGGGTGGGGAGGAGCAGAGAGAGAGAAAGAGGGAGAAACAGAATCCAAAGCAGGCTCCAGGCTATGAGCTGTCAGCATAGAGCCCAATGTGGGGTTCAGACTCACCAACTGTGAGATCATGACCTGAGTCAAAGTTCGATGCTTAACCAACTGAGATCCCCAGGCGCCCCAGAACCCACTTTCTTCTCTAGAGCTGATCCTTGGGGGAATTCACTTACCCTGGGAACATAAATCCTGGGAAACCAGTTTGAGAACAGATTTAACAATTCAGAGGCAAGGGCAGGCCTCAGGGAAACTACTCAGATGGCTGTGCAGTCAGCGTCTCCATTACCGTTCTTGCCTGTCCAGTTACCTTCTTCTTTGGGTGGCTCTTCTATGACTCCCAACTTCCTTTCCTTTTCTGCCAACCCCCACTCACTAATGAGAAACCCAATACTTGCACACAGTTCCTTTTCCAATAAGGAGCCTTCCAGCTGGGTACTCTGCTCAGACTTACCCACACTTCTACACGTCCTACTGTCTTTCTTCCACTGAGGTCGGACTTTGCTCTCTCATAATCTGAGAGCCTATTTGGTGACTGCAGAGGGTGGTGTATTTGCTTTCTGGATAACACAGTGGCATGCATTCATATGAAGGCCATTCTGTACAAATGGATTAAGTAGTGTATTCATTTCCATTGCTGCTACAGCAAATTGCCACAAAGTTAGTCGTTTAAAACAATACAGATTTATTCTCAGAGTTTTGGAGATCAGAAGTCCCAAATCAAGGTTTTGGCAAGGTTGTGCTCCTTCTGGAGATTTGAGGAAAGAATATTTCCTTCCATTTTTAGCTTCTAGAAGCTGTCTGCATTTCTAGCCTTTTTTTTCCCTTTAATTACTCCAGCCTCTTGCTTCTGTTCTCATATCTACTGCTCACTCCAATCTCCAGTCTCCTCTTGTAAGGACCTTGATGGTTATAAATCAGGCCCACCTGAATAATCCAGGATAATCTCTTTGTCACAAGATCCTTAACTTAACCATACCTGCAAAGTCCTTTTTCCTGTAGATGGTAACATACTCACCCGTTCCCGGGATTAAGAGGAGGACATCTCTGAGTGGCATTTATTCAGCCTGCCGCGCAAGTAATATTCAGCGTAGATACTCTTTAACACCGTGTTTCTCAAAACGAAACAATATACAGATCCCTTTTTAAGGAATAAAATTTTATAGACACTGCACTATGTTGACTTATGTTTATTAATTTGTTTCATGAATACACACAACTGCTTATAAAAGCCTTGCCATTTGTAGCTCTTCTACAAAGATAAAACTAAAACAAATTAAATACAATCCATAAAGTGAATAAAATTCAAATTAAGTACACTAATTTAATACAATAGACGATATGGTTTCACTGAAAGTGGAATTGCTGAGAGAATTTGAGCATGGTGCTGACTGTGGGCATTGGGTTTCTCCCGAGTGTAACATGCCTGTTTTACCTGTTGTGTGGTGACTCAGTTCTTCCTCACAGTTGTTGTTCGTAGAGATTTTTCTCACACAATTTGGCTTTTACCTTTCTTGAACACTTACTTGCTCATTTCCTTGTTTGCCCAAGACAATGAAAATATTACTGCAGATCTCAGTAAAAATACTGGCTCTCAATTTGCACAGCAGTGCTTGACTAGATAATGGTCATCAAGGAGATCCAGAGTATGCTTTCTTAAAAAAGAAGATTATTTTTGAACTGAAAAACCAATTATAATTTCTTACTGAGACTTCATCTGAGGAACTTTGCCTTAACTCTGACTTTAATGGTGGAAATCACAAGCAGTGGAGAAGCATTTTTTTACTGAGAATATTCTTATAGGTAAATCTTACATCACTTAAGTTTGAACTTTTTAATCTTTGTACAATACATTAAAGCTCTTGAGGGGAGTACTTTACAAGACTGATCTTTCAGTAGTCTGTGACTATATATTTGATGGGGAAAAATGGTTGTTCAGAAAGGTGAGAGCAGGGGATAGACAGAGTGAGAGGGATGTGAGGGGTGATGAGTGGACAAGACACTAATTATATGAGAGCCCTGGTTTCCATTGTGGTGAGCAGTTTGGCTTTTGGGTTACGTAGTCACCCCAGAAAGAATTTAAATGTTCTCATGGTCAGCAGAAGGCATGGGCTCCCTGTTCTGGCTGTAGTTCTTTCTGTAATCTGACCTTTCCTTGTAATTCCTTCTGTAATACCCTTCCTTGGTATTCTCCTCAGTTAGTAGAGGTTGGTAGGATGTGATTTCACAAGCTGCTCCTGGACCAAAATTCTCTTGTTTGCTGAGCTCCATGCTGTTCTGAAAACATCAGTTACAATGCTATCTGCTGTCTTCTGGGAAAATTCTAGTCTGCAGTCAGGTCAGTGAAGGCAATTAGAGATTCTGGAGCTTGTAGGAGATGCACACTGCAATATCAGTCCTGCTGAAATTCATTGGCTTCTAATTTTTAATTTGTTTTGAAAAAAAAAAAAAAGAGACAAATTTACATTGACACTAATTGTTTTTTCCTTTCCGTTTGATTAGTCATAACGGCTACTGCTGTCATTCACACTAGAAAGACTTGTATGTTTTCTTTGTGAAAGAAAACAGTTCTGTAATGGAAGAAAGGAATCTTGGAAAAACATCAGCAAGGTATACATATTTCTTGCTCTTGCATTTGGATTTAGCAGCTAAGATATACCCCAAATTATTATCTACCTAAGATTTATCACAAGGTGATAATCTCATCAAAACCCTATCCACTACACAGTATTGCATGAATTCACTTCCTTTTGGTAAATGCACTCACCAATCTTATGTTTGCAACTCTCAGCTTCTTAATAGAATGTGGCATTTGGTTTTTAAGAGCTGTTTGTCCTGATCATTGCGATGTAATTACAACAGAAATATCTCGTTTGTGCTCAACGGGCGCACAATATTTAGTGAATGAATAAACAAGTGAATGATGCTAAAAAGCTGATTTTTAAATCTTAATTTTATGGATTGCTTTGATGCCATCGAATGATTTTATTATAAGTAGATTCTACCAGAAACCAAGGGAGAGATGGAATGGGATGAAGGTGTGGTTGGGGAGGTGTGGGTATAATGCTTTGGTGAGTGTGCTGAGATTTTTTTAAAACACAGAAAATAATAACGTAATGAACATTATATACACCATCAGAAATTATTATTTTGAACATTTATTTTTTTCACATTTTCTTTGTGTCTTTGATTTTTAAAAATTTTTAATGTTTTATTTATTTCTGAGAGAGAGAGAGGCAGTGTGAGCAGGGGAGGGTCAGAGAGAGAGGGAGACACAGAATCTGAAACAGGCTCCAGACTCTGAGCTAGCTGTCAGCACAGAGCCTGATGCAGGGCTCGAACCCATGAACTGTGAGATCGTGACCTGAGCTGAAGTTGGATGCTTAATTGACTGAGCCACCCAGGCGCCCCAAGTCTTCGATTTTTAACCAAAAATAAATAGAAATAAAACTGAAGTACTTTTTTCTCCACACCCTGGCCCGTACCCCTTTACCCATCATCCAGCCATGACCACAACTGTGGATTTGATGAAAATCCTTCCAGTTTATTCTTTTATATTGGTGGGTGTGTGTGCGCGCGCGCGTGTGCGCACGTGCTCACACGTTTGCACATGGGGGTATGATGTTATTTTCTAGGTTGCACTTTTAATTTTCTTAAGTGCAAGTATGGATAGGATTCACAGGAGTGCTAGGCTTTTTCCTCCTTTTCCCCCTCTTTTTCTGTTTTTGGTCCTGAGCTAGTTTTCTTTTTTGTATACTGTATCTCCTATAAGTGAAGAAGACATGTTTTTCAGGACCTAATATTTTCTTTATTTACTTTGTAAATTTTAAGTAGGTCCTATGCCCAATATGGAGTTTGAACTTGAGACCCAGAGATGAAGACTTGCATGCTGTAGTGACTGAGCTATCCAGGTGCCTCTAGGACCTAGTCTTTTCTTTAAAAAATATTTTATTTTTCTTACGAAGAGAATGTAGGCTCATTGGGAAAATTGAGAAAACATCAACAGGTTTGTGCTAACGGGGAGGCTTCCTTACCAGGGGAGCCCTCCTCCTTCCTACTCCCCTTCCTCTGGTTTATTTCTCTTGATAGCACACACTATCATCAGAGGTGTTGCATATTTACATGCTCATTTGTTTATTTCCTGTATCCTGTCCCTAGAGTCTAAGTTCCATCAAACGGGGGCTTTCCTTTTTCTACCATTATTTCTCCCACGTCTAGAATTGTGGAAGGCACCCAGTAAATATTTGCGGTATGAATAAATGAATGAACAGCTTCAGTATTTTTCATATCATATACATGTAATTTTGTATAAAAAAGCATCATATAAAACAGATTTTTTTTAAAACATTTATTTATTTGGAGAAAGAGAGCAAGTGGGGAAGAAGCAGAGAGAGATGGGGAGAGAGAGAATCCACTAACAGTGCAGAGCCAGATGCAGGGCTCGATCCCATGAACTGTGAGATTATGACCTGAGCTGAGAAGCAAAAGAGTCAGATGCTTAACCGACTGAGCCATCCAGACACCCCATGGCAGCTTGCTTTTTAAAACCGAATATTTTGTCAGCACTTCTCATATCAAGACCATTCTTCTCTAACACTTTCACCAGGAGTCCTGGATATTCTACTTTAGAAACATGACAGTTTACTTAATCATTATCTAGTAATGCACATCGTTATGGTCTGCAAAATTTTATAATCAAGGATGCCTCGGGGAAGGATGGGCACTTGGATACACATCCTTTGCCTGCACTCTCTCTCCCATTTTGTGGAATAGCACGGCAACTAGAGCGGGCGAGGGGGCAGGCTCCAGTTCTCCCGCCGGCACTGACAAGCTTGCAGCAGCACCTCCGGGCCTCCAGTTCCCTCACTTGATAAACTTCACACAGCCCCCCTAGGTATTGGTTATCACTGTCCTTTTTCCACCCGGTGTATTTGAGTCAGAAGGAAACAAGTGTCATATTTCTCTTCTCATTCAAAGCCATCATCCAATGTTGTTGAGTATTGCATTTCAATACTTCTAATAGGACATGCATCATGGGCTGAACCTATCTGTGATTCCCTCCCCACCCCCCATAGGAGATTTTGGCTGATCATTCAGGAATATATCTTATTTTGTTTTGCTAATTTCATGCAACCCCCTGCCTATTGCTTAATCTTCAGCATCTCTCAAGTCAATTGATCAGAGGTAATTTAGATAAAGCATTTGCTTTCTCTTCCTACCCCATGATCAATAAGTGACTGTTGAGGAATAATTAAGTGTCCTCACCTCCTAGCATGCAACACCTAAGAGCCCCTTAGTTACTGGCACACAAACTTGCTGCTGTGACCCAAGGAGAAATATTCTCTTTAGAAGGATAAGCTCCTTAGTAATATGGGTATGAGGATAAATCAGTGACTCATTAGCTTCAAGGGATGTCCCTTTTCATCTTCCAGAGAAATATCCTTTGTATTTTCTTGTCTCTAAAAGTTTAAGGAGATCCCAATTATTTTTATTTATTCACCCATATTGGCTAGCCTAAGATGGCCTTACTCAAAGTCTCAAAATAAAAATGTCTTCTAGGAGTTAAAGGGGTTTTACATTATATTTATCTGCAAAACACATTCGATTTAATTACTATATGTGATAGACATAATGGTAATACTTCCTATTTATAGTGATTTCATAATTTGTAAAAGACTTCTGCAGACTCTGTCATTTGTCCCTTGCAGCCTGAATATCTTTATTTTATTGGAGAGGAAGCTGACTTTCAGAAAGGTCAGTATTTTGCCCATTGTTACAGTTAGTGAGAATGGAAGTCAGAACTAAAATTCCAAATCACTGATCCAGTTCTTCTGACAAAGCCTAGGTGCCTAGTACAATCCAGATGTTCTTTACCCTTCTGCATAGTAGCACCATCTGAGAAGCTTATTAAAAAACACTGCTTCCTGGGCTCACCCCTCTCAAAGATTCTAGCCATTTGGTCTGTTGCAGGGCCAGGAATCACTGTTTTAAAATGCTCTCCAGGCGATTCTGATGTGCAGTTGTAGGGCCCTCCAGCACAGTCTCCCTTGGTAGTGATGAAACAATAGGCAGTTAGCCCCTGATCAAGAAAAGAAGCAGTTTAGCACAAAAAATAGAAAAGAATGATGACTTTATTTTGCTCTCCTTCTATGTCATTAGAGAAAATCATGGGAGTTTAAAAGTCATTGCAGAGAGATTAAGCTTTTTATTAAGAATTATGGAATGCCAGAAGCTTCTAGCTGTGGTATGACCCCCTCAGGGAAGAAAGCTGCCCCCTTTCCACTGACAGGTGACTTTTCTAACAGCAATGTGAGGTCAATGGATACCTTACTGTTACCTTATTTTGATATCTCTCCTTTTGATGATGCAAAAGAATGTTAATCAAGGCTGATTCTTTTTTAGTTCATCAAAAGACTTGACTCTGGTCAGTGACTCTCCATTCTTTGTTTAAAGTCTTGAAGTACAAGAATTTGGCTATTCTATTTGTCTTTTCTGTCTTGTCTGGAATGGGTTTGGCATACAACCACGGCTTCACCTGCTTGGCTCCTTTTCATATGCTGGTCTCAGAAAAGCGATGCACACCAGTGTCTAATCTTGAGAGGGCTTCTCCAGCTTTCAGTAGGGCCTGTTCAGGTCTGCTCCTTGTATATTTTTTAACCACTGCTGATACTTGATTTACCATGCCTTACCTCTGCTGCAGGAGGGGCCTCCTTAGAATTCTAACCCTACGTTGTTTGTGTCTATTCATGTGCACTCTTTTTGTGTAACTGCCTACGTTGTAAGTAATTAGCTTTGAGGAGGTATGAGGTCCCCAAGCACAACTAAGCCCAGTCTTCACAGCTAGACCCACCTGCCTTGTTGGAATTTCAGGGCTTGCACTCATGAGCTGGGAGGTCTGGGCCAAAATACTTATTCTCTTGAAGTTTCAGTTTCTTCATTTGATTTGAGAATCAAATAAAATAATTGGTTAAGTGGCCGGCATAACATGGGCACTCCATCTGTGTTAGTCTGTTTTCCTAGATTTGATATTCTATTTTCAAAATACTCAAGTTGCACAGCTAAGCCTGCCTGTGTTACCTTCACCCCTCAATAAATAGGTCTCGCTGCTCAACAATTCACTGGGAAAACTGGAATTATATCTCTGATCTGTCTGATTCCAAAGATTATTGCTTCTTTGGTAAGCATTTTCTGGATTTTACATAGGACATCTATTTGGAGAATGGCAAGAGAGACGCTTGAACAATAATGTCCATGTCACCTCCCGCTTTTCCTAAGCCCCAACCTTTGCATGAAACATTTGTGTAGGGTAGCGTATGAAACATGTAGGGTAGGGTGTTGATGGTTTTCGTAGCATAGTTGTGTTGGAGTGGGTGTGTGTCTACAGAAGGACTGTGATTATAATAATCAATTCACAGAACTCCTCACGGTGTCTAAGTGGCAGAGCCCTGCATGTTGAGAAGCTCCAGAGAGTCTTTAAATAAGAAACTTCTCATGGGAGTCAAATATCAACAAAACATCTGTGTGCCTAATCAAGGAAGCACAAGGCCACACTTAGTCAACAGGAAGATTCCCTATAGAAAGACATCACTAAAAGAAGTGCCATGTGATTTATTTGCTCTAACTCAATTTCCATCTGTCTCATAAAATGGGTTGTGTACACATTGCACTCCAGGCATCCAGCCAGGGCAGAAGCATACTAAGGAGCAGAAAACCTTCCCCTCCCTCGGGTTGTTAGTGACATGCTCTGCTAAGAGCCAGGCATGGCCAGGGTGGTCTACAAGGAAATGTCTTGGACCACTAACCAACATCACAGACCTTTGGGAGTTGGCTGGATCATGGGCCTTTAAACAAGGCTTCATAGCAATCGTGGGGGCCAGGTGGGTTTTGAGCATTCCACTTTTTTCCAGAAATTCCTTTAACTTATATTTGCAGAATCCAGATGGTAATTTTGCCAATTCAGGCAAGATGCTATTCATATTTGCTTATATTTCCTATATAAATGGAGAATGGGCCGAACAAATGCTTTCTTGCTATAGTGTGTTAAAGTAAATCAGATGAAACTGAAACCTTTGTTATCCTGTAAACAGAGTGAAGGAACTACTTGTGGCCAAGAAAAAAAAAATGTGATTCCTTTTTTTTTCTTTTATAGTTTGTCAAGTTGGTTTCCATATAACACCCAGTGCTCATCCCAACAAGTGCCCTCCTCCATGCCCATCACCCCCCTTCCCCTCTCCTCTACTCCCATCAGCCCTTAGTTTGTTCTCAGCATTCAAGAGTCTCTCATGGTTTGCCTTCCTCCCTCTTCCCAAATATTTTTTCCCCTTCCCCTCCCCTGTGGTCCTCTGTTAAAAAACCAATGTGGTTCTATAAAACCAAATCAGTTGAGTAAGAACTAAAGAATTCCTAGAGCCTTCTAAAAATTGAAGTATTTGGGGGCTTCTCCTTACCTTTTCTAGGTTCCAGAAATCTCATCTCTTTTGTTCCTGAAGTTTCCTTGTTTCAGTTATTGTAACATCATCAGTAGATTTTAAGAAACTAGTTCTGTAGGTTTCTTCAGGTTTCCTCCTTTTGCATTTGTTTTTGTTAGGCAGACCTAACAAGTGAGTTCCATAACATGTTTGCCATGGAGAGGGAGGAGAAGGAAGTCACTGTGAGGACACCCCCAGACAAGATTCCATGTCCTCTCCCCTGGAGCTGCAGCATTCCTGTGAGCACATCCTGCTCAGTTCTGTGTGACTTGGGGCAGTTTGAAGCCACTCAGAGATTTGATTCCCTCTCTCATGAAATGGATATAATATACATGTCTTTCAAGTTTCTCTGGAGTTCTGAATGGCATAAAGTTACATAAAATAATGGTCTTACTCCGGTATGCTCAGTGCATGGGGTTTAATAAATATTACTTATATCTGAATCTGAATGTCAAAGCCTCATGCTGGGGTATGTGAAGAAGAGGGGACGGCTCTTGCTTTATGGGGTTGGAATATCTCCTGGAAGAGGAGATTACCTCTCCTCTGAGAGAGATGACTCAGCAGATCTCTCTGCGAGCCTGCTGCCTGCCAGGCACAGTGACCGGCTGCTGAGGAAAGCAGTGAGTAAGAGAACCCTAGTCCCCATGGAGCCTATGGCCTAATTGGAGAGAGGGACATTTAAATAAACAAATCACCATCCAGACGCTAGGGTAAACAACTAAATCATGCACAGGGGAGAGAGAGAACATGCAGCAATAGGAAGGCCATGGGTTAAATCTGGCCTGCTGCCTGTTTCTGTAAATAAAGTTCATTGTAACACATCTATGTTCATTTGTTTATGTATTGTCTTTGGCCACTTTTGCCCTAAAATGGCAGAGTTGAGTACAGTCTGTTGTGTTTTAACATGGTACATGTTCCTAAAAATTACTGCCCTATGCAAGATTATATAATAAAATCTGCAGGCTGAATGGGAATATGGCACTGAGGGCAACACTCACACATTCTGTCAGGGACACATAATAAAACTGATATGAAGCTGATAAAGGTGGCATCACTATTTTACACCTGTTAAAGTGGTTAAGAAACACATACTACAATAAATATGGCAGTTTACCTTAAGATCTGGTGTTTTCCAGGAGAGCTTCAGCCTGTGAGCCGTTCAGTGGTGGAAAAGGGCTGAGCTGAGCGCTGATGGGAAGCTGTAGTGCCCGAGGTGGGTGACGTGGCTCACAGCTGCCCTGGTGATCAGGGGCGGACGGTGGATGTTCGAGGTACCTGTGCGTGCGTGCTTTCTGTACTCCTGTGTGTCTTGTTTCAGCGGGGTAGTTTTCTGCCATCGCCTAGTGTTTCTCATGGAGGAAACTGTATGTAAACAAACATGAAATTTGTGTCATGCTCACATTGTTCCCCAGGTATTAATCACATTGGGATATATTCATGTTTCTGACAGAAGTGTTATTGATTGCTGTTGCAACAGAGAACATACGGCCCACAAATCCTAAAAGACGTACCACTAAGCTTTCCTTTCTGGAAAATGTTTTACTGACCTCTGACACAGAGGAAGGAGGGGTTAACACTGAGGTATCAGGAAGGTTCCCAGAGGGTGTCATGTCAGGGCTGAAGAGGAGGAGTATGACAAGGTGTCACCGGGGACCAGGAACGTTTTGCCATTTTTATTGTTATTCCTTCTCTCGTCCTCTATGTACATTTCTTCATCCCTGCCTCCTTTCCCGGGAGTGCATCTCTTCTGGGTTTTATACAGAGGGAACTAAGTATGGGTCAGAAAATGCTCCTCTAACTTAGGAGCACTGAAAATCGTTTTTGCCTCCAAAGTACATCTCCCAGCAGCCTCATATTGGAAAGACATGGCCTTGGTAATCCCTTCCTTGTGGAAAAGCAAATAGAGTGGCTCATCAGTGTCGTTATCACTAAGCTACAAGTCTTCCCATTTACCACCCACTCCATGGGGTCTAACTCATGGAGGTCTGGCCCCATCAGACCTTTGCTGCTCTGTCTCCCAGAACCACATTGAACTACTACTCTCTATTTGTCTCTGAGAGTTATGAGTCTGATTAGAGATACACACAAGTGTTTCAAAGAGATAGGCTGGTTCCCACCAGCAAGATGGTTATGATGTAATTAAAATAGTTGACTTGGGGAAAAAAGAAAGGTAGGTCAATCAGAAAGAGGTAGGTCATGAAGAAAAGTCATGTCATGAAGAAAGGAAAGTCATGGAGAAAAGAAAAAGGAAAGAAGGCATCTTGGTCCTCTGTACTTGCTAGAGGAAACTTATGTGCATCAGACATCTTACCCTTATGTCAGAAAACAATCACATTATATAACTCTCCTTGGTTTGTTTTCACAGTCAGTCATTAATGTTTTGATTATGATTTGCTTTCAGGGAAAATTTATGATGGCCATTATGATGTGATTACTATAATCCAAGTACTGTTCAAAGGAAGCAATACATTGACCATCTGTTATTATACATCAGACTACTGAGTGTGGTTAATGTTAGTCTACCCTGAATACTAGCTCCACTCTTAGGCACCTGAATAAATCACTTTTCTGGGCCTTCAAAGTGGATGACTGGGTTGGGGCCTAGCAAACACATAAAGAATTGTTCATTCCCTATAAGCCTCCCCCTTGCCTACAATGTTCTTTCTTGTCATATTTGCATCTTTGGGTCAAGGCCAGTGAGAGGGACTTTTATGACTCCCTTTTCCTCCACTCTCAGCCAGTGTTGTTTTCTCTGGCCTCTGAAACTTCCTGGCACTTTATTTATACAAATCTGTCTTAGAACCTTATAATATTTTATCTTGCATTACAATTATTTGCCCACGGGCCTTCTCTTTGCCTAAACTTAACACTCTGAGAAGGCAGACTCTTATTTTTCTTTTCTTTTTAAAAAAAAATTTTTTTTAATGTTTTATTTATTTCTAGTAGAGAGAGAGAGAGAGACAGTGTGAGCAGGGGAGGGTCAGAGAGAGAGGGAGTCACAGACTGAAACAGGCTCGAGGCTCTGAGCTGGCAGTCAGCACAGAGCCCGACGCGGGGCCTGAACCCATGAACCGCGAGATCATGACCTAAGCGAAAGTTGGACGTTCAACCTACTAAGCCACCCAAGTGCCCCAGACTCTTATTTTTCTTGTGTGCCCCCAATGCACCCAGCACAACAAGTGCCAAATGAACTAGCAGCATCCTGAGAGCATTGCTAAGCGTGCGGTTGATGCTGTGTATGTATGTGTAGGTGTTGAGAGGCTGCATGTGGAGCAAAGGGATTTTGAAGAGGAGGGACATGCCCAGTCCTAATGTCATATGGCATGAGAGGACAAAAAACTGGTCAAACACAGAAAGAGAGCCCAAGTCCCTGAAGTAAGGGCTGTATGTAGACTGTTTGAAGCATTTTGCACATACCATCTCCCTTATCATCTTAATGAGCCTATGATGCAGGTGAGGTTTACTCTCCCAGTTTTATAGTTGAGGAAACTGAGGCTCGGAGAGATTAAAGAGCTTCCTCGACATCAAGTAGGTATTAGTGAGGCTGGCTCCATGCCCCATCTTCTTGACCATCATGCAAAAGTGTCCTGCTGAGTTGGACCTTGGACCAGTTCCACATAAAAGGAGGGCAGTTTAACCAACACCATTCAACAGGTCAGTGGCAGATGCATGGACTACTGTGGAGACATGATGTGCAGAATGACCTTTGACCCTGAGCAACACCTGTATGCCATCTTGCATTAGCCCTTACTTCTATCATAGAGCACCTTTTTGCAAGCCCCAGGACTCACTAGGGCTATCTTTGGAAATAGAACCTGCATGGGAATAGTGTCCATGAGTGCGTTAACTTGAAGAATAGTGAGCTCCATGTCCCTAGAAGTATCTACGCAGAGTGGTCATGCCCGAGTCACAGGAATGTTTGGCAGGAAGAATATGTGAGTTGGGGAGGGAGAATTCTATGATCTCTTTCACAAATGATTTGAAAGATCTAAGAACCTTTGATCTCACCTTCCCCCCCTTTTTTTTCCTTAAAAAAGCTGTAAAGAAAATGTGGCTAAGTGTGCTGCCATGGAAAGAGAAGTGGACAATTGTCCAGAGGCAGGCTGGCCCTACTGAGCTCCTGGTGTCTCCCTGGGTGACTGGGGGAGAAGGTGGCTGCAGCTTGGTCAGCCTTTTCTTACTTGCAACTAGGGATAAACTGTCTTTCTTATCTGACAAGATATCTTTGGAGGAGAACATCAGATCATAGGTGTGAATGTGTTTTGAAAAAATTGTTGAAAAGGCAACATAGCACATTCCGCGTCATTTTTTAGAGAGGACGATTTTAAAGAGCCATTCTTACAACAGACTTGAAGGTCACTTGAAATCAAAATGGCATAGAGGTTCCTAACTTTCACATTTAGTTGCAACTCATCCCCTCCTTCTTTTAAAGGCCTGTAAGCAGGCGGATTAATGCCCTCTGACGAGAGGTCCACATCTTACTCCCTGGAGCATGTGAAGACAGGGCTTTACGTGGCAAAACAGATTTTACAGATGTGATCAAGTTAATAATCTTGGCCTGGGACCGTTCTCCTGGATTACCTGTAATCACCAGGCTTGTCATACGAGGGAGACGAGAAGGTCAAAGGCAGTAGGAGGAGATGGGACAAACGGAGCGGAGGTTGGAGTGATATACTTTGAAGATGGAGGAAAAGGCCATGAGCCAAGGAATGCAGGTGGCTGGTAGAGGCTGGAAAAGACAAGGAAGCAGATTCTCCCCCATGAAGTCTCCAGAAGGAGCACAATCTTGCCAACACTTTGATTTAGGCTTCTGACCTCCAGATCTGGAAGAAAATAAATTTGTGTTGTTTTAAGCCACTAAACTTGTGGCAGTTTGTTGTAGCAGCCCTAGGAAACCAATATGATTTTCTGCCTCTCTCCCTTTCTTCCCTTCTTCCTTCCCTTCTCCCTGCCCTTCCTTCTTCTCCCCCTCCCCCTGTTGACTTCTCCCTTCTCCCTTTTCCTTCTCCCTCTGTCCCTTCTTTCCCTCTGTCTGGCTCTCACCCCTTTCCTCCATCCTTTCCTCCCTACCCTTCCCACACTCTCTCTCTTTACCCTCCCCTGTTGGGAGTAAACAAACCAAATAGTAGTTAGAAAAAGACCTGATGATTTAATAGTGATTTTTTTTTGTTTATGGGATTTTTAAATTTTCTGCTGATTATTATGAGCTCTTGGTGAAGAGATTAATTCAGTTACCATGATTTGTTTCCTTGTCTTGAGTTCATAAAATCACAGGAATACAATAATATAGTTATACATCCCTTGGGCCTGAAAATGCCCAGCAATTACAAGTGATTCACGAGAACAGCTTAGCTTGTAAGGGATTGTATTGTGCTCCATAGTAAGCAGTCATTTATTACATTTTAAAAATGCCTTTAGAAAGGATATAATGGGCTCATCAATTAAAAGTATGTCTGGAAAAAACTCCGTGGCTGTCAGGAGTAATTCTTCTTCCCCTCAACTCTCCTTTCCGCGGCTGCCAACTTGTGTGTGGCCCCACCGTGTGGCCCCACCTTTCCCCGTGCTCCCCAATGATGGCGGTTCCACCTGAAGAGAGCCGTGTGGGCCTTGCTCAGATGGCCGGGCCTTCCAGAGCCGAGACCATAGTTCTCTTACTCAGCCTGGCCATCCATCATTTCATTAGAGCGAGGTTATCAAATTGACACGTCCTGGCGACAGCCCCTGATACCGCGCAGAGTCTCCTCAGGCAGCCGGGTGGCTGTCCTAGATGGCTGAGAGTGGTCTTCCAGGGGAATAAAGCCCCCTTGTGGCAACTGGCGCTTCTTCCAAACACACGGCTTCTAAAAGTTCTGCTCTTCCCCTGCCCTAGGATGGGCCTCCGCCTTCTTAACTCCAGTGGGAGAGATGGCTTTCCCTTGCGCTTTTTGCAGAACAAGGTGTGAAGAGCCTGTGCCCCCAGCCTCCTTTCTTGGGAACCTGTCGCGGCTTTCCCTTCCCCAGACGAGGCTTACAGACGAAGTCCTGGCCTCTTCTTTCCTGGGACAGACTCAAGGCTACATCACAGCCACTCTGTTGGTTCCTCTGTGCCTTTCCCCGCCTCTTCGTTCCTTCTTTCTGTTCCCTTTCCTTGCTAGTACTTCCCTGGGAGGCAATCTGCCTCTGCCCACAGCTAATCCTCCTGCCATGATCTGCCTCCTGTGGTTTCCTGGGAGACCTTGCTACCTGCCTGCTTCCTGGCCACATAGGCCCTTTCCAAGTCTTTTTACTGCTTGCCCACTACCCTCCCCACGGACTTCTTCCTCTCGCCTCTCACACAGATCCACCTCTCCCATCCTGAAGCACTTCGCATAATGCTGCAGCTGGCAAATATTGGCCAATTTCTGTCTCTCTGTTCATACCACATGTTTTCATTTCCCCACTTCCGTTTCCTCTTACACCTTGAACCTTACATCTAGCACCCATCCCCATGTTCCACTGAAAACTGTAGTCCGTCTATCTGTCTCTCTTACCTCCCACACAAATTTTCTGCTCTTTCCTGAGCTGCTATTCTCGGTTCATGCTATATCGGACACTGCTGATTACCAGCCCATAACATACACACGATTTAAAACTCGATTTTTCACCTAGTTTCTGGGCTTTCTGTCTCCAAAATCCTCCACATTCTCTCATTTCTGTTGATTTTTTGCTTCTAAATTGTTATAATTTATCTTGTATTGTCGATGACGACTACAATTGATTCTACATTCTCTACATCTCTCACCAGGGCTCAGTACTTGCATTCCATGCTTGTGATTCTGGTTCCTGCATACATGATATTTATTTTTACCCTTCTAACTTTGTTCATATATTTATCCATTCAGAAGTATGTATTGAGACCCAATTATGTGCTGGACACTGTTCTAGTGGGAATATAGTGGCAAATAAAGTAGACGGATTTCTGCCTTCATGGAGCCTGGAGTCTGGTGTGGAAAACCAATGTTAAACAAATCAGGACACAGATAAGAATTAAATTTGCGGGGCGCCTGGGTGGCTTAGTCGGTTAAGCGTCCGACTTTCGCTTAGGTCATGATCTCAGGGTTCGTGGGTTCGAGCCCCACGTCGGGCTCTGTGCTGACTGTGTCAGAGTCTATGTCTCCCTCTCTCTCTGACCCTCCCCTGCTCATGCTGTCTCTCTCTCTCTCTCTCCTAGAAATAAAAAAAAAAAAAAAGAATTAAATTTGCAAATGTGGGAAGGGCTTTGGAGGAGAGGAATGTGGTATCCTGAGAGAGTAACATGGGCAGGGAGGAAGGTAGGGAGAGGAATCTCTCTAATTAGGGAGGTCAGAGGAAGTTGAAGTCTGAAGTCTGAAGTTAACTAGATGCTAGTTAACTAGGGTGAGTGAAGAATTTTATGATCCAGCAGAAACAGCATGTGTGAAGGCCCTGTGGTATAAAAGATTGAGGAACTTGGTATAGGAAAAGGCTAGAGGTGAGCAGAGACCAGATGGTACTGGGTTTGCAGACCATAATGAGAGGTTTTAAGGAAAGTGGTGGAGGAGGACATGGCCAGACTTGGGTTTTGAAAAGACCCGACCCTGTTCATTGAGGCCACTTTGACAGTGTCAATTCCTTTTCATTGGGCACACAGTTTTGAGACATACTAGAGAAGAGAGTTGGTGGACTAGTGATTGTGAGCTTTAAGTCTGTGGAGAGTTTTCAATGAAGATGCATAAGGCCCCAGGGAACGAGCCTAACAGATGTTGTCAGCAAGGCAGAAGGGGTGAGGAGTGCTTTGGTTTAGCCAAATTCCTCTGGGGACCTCTCTCAGACTCAGCTTCTGTGGCTGAGTTACATTGCCCTGATCTGATATTCAAGAATAACAGCTGGGGCTGAGAGGAGGAGGTGGTGGTAGCCGTGTGCAGGTTGCTGTGGGTAATTGGAGGTAAAAAAAGGAAAAGTGGCTCACCTAATTGCATTCTAAATTACAGCCATTGTTCAATTCCTTCCTTATAAGTACTTGGTGCATTCAAGAAGAAAAGTCCTTTCTGGAGTAGGGAAACAGTGGGGGGTACAGGGAGGGGCTGGATGCACATAAACTCAATCCCCTTACTCAAAGTGTTATGTTTATAAGTGCAGTTTTGAGTGGCTTGCTCAATTATTTTCACTGTGTGCGTGCTAACAGTAATAAACTTAGAAAACTGAAACACATGAGTCTACAGTAATTGTTTTTTAGATAGTGTAATAAGTCATGATAATTGCTTGCAAAGCATTTTCCCCCTCCTTGTCTACAGGGGTAAATACATTAAAGCCACGTTCCTTTATACTATTTTACAATCTATTAGCATAATAACCCATTGTAAAAAAGCCCTGCCGCTGTGGGAAAGTGTGTGATATTGGTCCATTAGACACCTTTGTCTTATATACAGGAAGCTAATGGCACTCTTTATGGGCATCATGTTAGCTTGGTATATGCTTGTTACCAACTAATAGATCCAGAGCGTGAGGTGCTGGTTGATACAAGTTATCCAACGCTAACACTCCACCATGACTCTAGCCTCTTGCTTGAAAATTGCCTTTAGCCCCATGCGAATGGGAAAGTCATCTTGATAAATTTAGCTGCAAGTCAAGTTACAACCAATGTTCACAGAATGTAATCAAATTAGATCTTAAAGCCTTTAATTTCATCATTAGCATGTATTATTTCTTTCTCAAACCTTGTAATTAAATAGCATATTTGGAATAGATGATTTTTCCCTTTTATACATTTATTAGGTATCTGGGGTTAAGTTTGGAGCTCTGTTATGATATACATCTGCTGATCCTTAAATGAGGATAGCTTTTTTTTTTATCAAAGTATAATTGACAATTTAATATTATTTAGCTTCAGGTGTACAACATAGTGATTGAACATTTATTACAGGATGGCTTTAATGATACCTGAAGCATTAGAAATGTAACTGGTTAACTAAGGGAATTTGTGGCAAATAAGATATCATTATGTTTACCCAAGCACTGTTATAATCTGAGAGTTGTATAATTATCCAAATTATACAGAGGGAAATTAGACACTCATTATTTACTCTTCTTGAACATTTTGTAAGTTTGTACAAAAATTTTCACTGCACACACAAGATTAATTCTTCCTGAGGTTTGCCTGTGGCTTGCCATAAATCAATAACTTCTGAATAGATATTCTTCTTATTCTCGGTTAGTGGTAAGAAACCCCCTGGCTTTGCAGTTATGGAGCAGTGATTGTGGCGCAGAGCAGAAGGCACGTGGGTGCACACAGAGGCAGAGTGGCGACTCGGTGACTACTGAGGGCACAGGCGGCCCTTGGTGCAGCCAGGTGGACTTCCCTGAGTCTCTAAGCAGGGTCTGGTCTAGTGGCTTCCTCTCCACCCAGTTAATTGCCTCTCTTCCCATCTCAAACAGGGCCTGTTGCTGGGTTGTTACTCCCAAGAAGCAGGTAACTCAGTGGCTCTCAACCACGGCCCCCATCAGAATCAACACAGGGAGATTTAAAAATTACAGATGCCTACCCTTCAACCCCCCACCCTCCATCCCAGTTCAGCGTGTGACTGAGTTGTACTCACCGTAGTTGCTCCAATGGGTGGACGATGGGAGCGGCCGGGGCCTGCCTGCCCACTCTCGGCTGTCTGCCGAGCCTGGCGGCACGCTTCCATTAAGCCTAAATTTACCTTCCCCTGGAAGTCACTGGTGACTTATTACACCTTACACACAATTAGAGCAGATGGGTCATCTCTGGCTTAAGATATTCTTCTCTAGTTACCATAGGTAGAGAATTTGCTCATCATTTTGCAAATATTTAATAAAAATTTACTTGCCAGGTGCCAGGCACTCTTGTAGAGTCTAGGTAATACAATAGTGAAGAAAAAGGCTTTTTTTTTGTTTGAAACTAGTCGGTGGGGGGTGGATAAAAAAAGAGAAATGAAGGAAAATGCAGGTTTCCTACAAAATAGCAGGTTTCTTCCTAGGAAGTAAACAGACCTGAAGCTAAGATAGAGAATGGCAGTTTCGTGTCTTGCAAAAATTCACTCACAGATGTGGAGCTCTGATTGTCAGAAGAGGCCCTGGCAGCAGCCAAGCCCGTCCACAAACTCATTCTGGACTGCCTGGGGTGGATCTTGCCTTTTTATTCACTGTAGTTACATTTCTATCCTGTCTGTGACATGAGGATAGTGATACAATTTGTTTCTCTTAGAACTGACTCTTTGCCACACCCACTTGAGTCTCCCTTAGATACCGGTGGCCTGTAATGGTTGGGGTCACCCGCGTCTTCATCTACTCAGGGGCAGGCTGGTTTTCAATCTCGCCTACAGAGAGCAACCCCCTGAAAAAGACTCTCAGATCACAAAATATCTCCTCCTCCTTGCCATGTCTGCTTCCAGACCCCTTCAGAGCTGAAGCCCCAAGAATCAGCTTTATTTTTCAAGGATCCTCTAGGGCACAGTCTGTACACGGAAGCAGAATAATGATGTTCTCAAGGACTTCCTTCCCACCGCTGCAAGGGAAGCCCTTGGTGCCAAATTATTGACACTACCTCGTTCTCTGCCACATTGAATAAATGTATTTAAAATGGGATTAGTCCATGAGTCCTTGGCTTGATTTATAATACATTTTATATTCAGATGTGCTGCTATGGTTTATCTCCACAAAATAAATATTAAAATTGTGTTTGAATCTCACATTAAATTTATATTCGTGCTATTACAATTTTATTTCTGTCAAGTGATAATCACTTTTCAGACATAAGGCAGAAGTAAAAGTGCATATGCAAATAAAAGTAGTTATTATTTCTCCTTAAGATGTCTCCTTAAGGTGTTACTCTGGGCTTACCCCTTTCTCACATACAATCTATATAATGAATATTGGGATGAATATGAGCTCCTTGGTTCTCACAGTGTATCCAGGCAATTTGTTTCTGTTAATGAGCTTTGTCTCTCTTTTTTTTTTTTTTTCTGTTTCTTGAGACCCAGACAAAAAGGAGCAGTGAGTCCTTTGTCATCTACTGTTGTTGGATGTCCAGACGGTGCCAGAGACCCACAACTGGTAATAACATGATTTGGATTTGTATTTTCAGTAGTGGGGATGGTAACTGCTAGTGTCCACACATTATTTTTTTTTTCACTAGTTGCTCTTACAACTAGTGGCCAGGGACTACATGTATAGGATGGATAAAGTTGGAGAACAGCTTCAGACACGGAACAACTCTGCATCAAAACCATGATCTTATCTGGTTATCACACTATTTGAAACCATACTACAAGCATTGCATTTCAGCCTATAAGAGCTACAATAATAATAATAATAATAATAATAATAATAATAATAGGGATTATTAAATCTAATTAGTTTTGAAATCTTGGTTGTAGAACTGGTGTGAGGAGAGGAATTGTAATTTACAGATTGCAAGCAGTCTTCTGTCTCTAAAAGTGGACACTATTTAACACTGGGAGAATTTAGGGATATAGCTTTGAAAATTGTGGTATTGTAGCCCCAAAACCCCAATCTCCTTAAGGACTAACTTTCAAGGGTTTTTGTTGTTGTTGTTATTTTATTTTAAAGCAAGCTGTTTAATCAGAATGATACCAAAATAAGTAATAATTATGCCTTTTGTAAACTATTTGACATTCTCTCATGGATAATATTATTAAGAATGGGAATTATCACAGCTACCAGATAGTGGATGCACAGGTACTGTGATGAGCACTACACATATGTGACTTCATACCATCTTAGAGCAAACCTATGAGTTAGGTATTATTATTATTGTGCCCATTTTACAAATGAGAACACTGAGCCATAGGGAAATTAAATAATGTGTTCAGAGTCATCTTATTGACTCAACACTGGATCTGAGAGATTCCAAATGCATTTGTCTTATTCCCAAGTTGATGTTCTTGCTCAGTACCCTTTATGCCCGATGGGGAAGATTTTTGAAAATGTGGAAGATAAAGTTGATGTGAGTTTTTAGCTGTTTGATCAATTGTGTATGAAGAACACTGAGGAAACAAGGAGTCTTAGGTTTCAGTTTTGGCTTTATCACTTATTATTTTTGTGTCCTTAAACAAGCACTTTTATAATTTGGGGTCTTAATTTCTTCATCTGGAAAACAGGACTAATGATACTTAAACAATAAGGCAGAAAAGCATTTTGTAATTTAAGAACACTCTGTGGATGCCTCAAATTCTCTCCTTGGTTCTATCTTACTCAACATTTTCATTATCTTGAAGACAAGTAGGCCATGATTATCAAATTTATGGATAACACAAGCCTAAGAAGGATAACTAATTTGTTGAATGAGGTAATCAGGCCACAAAAAGGTATCTGTAGACTGAACAAATGATCAAGACATTCATGATGAAATTGAACCGCTTTAGAAAGTCACATAAAGGACAATGGTATTTAGTTCATTCCAAACTAATGCCTGACATTGATTGAGCAATTACCATGTGTCAAGTGCTATTTTAAGCTCTTTACACATATTATAATACAATTCTCACAACTGTTTAGAGTAGACAGTGTGCATATTCTCCCTTTTACAGGTAAGGAAACTGAGTCATGAAGAGATCATTTGCCTAAAGTCATTAAGCTAGTAAAGGGAGGAGACAGCATATTGAGCCCAGGAGGCCTGGGCTCTTTAATTCTACACCAAAGTGCACTGTTGAGAGGACCCACACAGTTTTTTTGGCCATGTTATTATAAATATTGCATGTAGGTGAGAATTAGTAAAAGTGAGAATTAGACAACATCCCCTTGGATGTTCCACACATTTTATATGATTATATTCATACATCGATGGTCCTTGGCAAACCAGAAAACATGGAGAGAAGAGCTGCCAGGATGATATCATCTAAAGGAATGCTTAGGGGGGTGTGGAAATGCCATGCTTGGAGATGAGGGCCTTTGACAGGACAGCCATCTTTAGGTATTTGCCACAGGGAAGCTAGAATTGAGCTCTTTTGTGAGTTTCAAGGAGCAGACCTGAGCATATGGATAGATGTTAGAGAGAGGTAATTTCTGTTCAATATAAGTAAGACTTGGCTGAGGATGAAATCTACCCAATAGTAGAATGAGCCTCTACTAAAAGTGGGCTCTCAGTCATAGAAGTATTTAGGCTGAGAACACTTGGGTGGCTTCCCATCAGAGAGCTAAGCTATTACTAGATTTCTGTATCAGTGGGGATATCCATAGGATAATTTCTAATAGCTCTTCCAACCTCAAAATTTTACCATTCCATTCACTAGGTATACAGGCCTCATGCTTCATCCTTTTTTTAATGTTTTATTTTATATTTGAGAGACAGAGAGTGAGCAGGAGAGATGCAGAGAGATAGAGACAGAATCCAAAGCAGGCTCCAGGCTCCAAGCTATTAGCACAGAGCCCAATGCGGGGCTTGAATCCATGGGCAGTGAGATCATGACATGAGCCGAAGTAAGATGCTCAATCAACTGAGCCACCCAGGCACCCCAACTTTATCCTTAAACATAGACGTTATTCTGTGGTATCTCCAGAAGGTTCATGATTAACTGGGTTTGAGCTTTCTACATTTCATTGATAAAACAGCCACAGTTTGCTTGTTAGGGCAAGCAAGAGTGAACACCTGGACCAATCTGGCCTAGTCAGTTTCTCTTGGAATTTGGGACTGATTGTCTCTCTGGAGCTGGGCACTACTGAAGCCATGGAGCTGGGATAACCATTTCCATGATGTAAGTGGGGAAACTGAAAATACAGACTGGCAGGGGAACAGATAAATAAAGTAGATGCAGAGTAAGGATCTCATATGAGATGAGAAATCACATGATCCAACAAGGGAAAGAGAAACTGAGAAATGATGAGGCTCGTTACTTTGGTTCCCACTGGCTTATAGATTCTGGACTTCAATTCCCCAAGCCTGGCTGGTTTGCTGCTTCTGAGTTCAAGGACACACTACTGGATACTCCCAGTTAGTTACCATTATGGTGCTCAAAGCATTCTGAATAGGTTTCTATAATTTGCTACCCAAAGTATTTTAACTTTACACCATTCTTTTTAAGTAAGGTAACTCTTCTTTCTTTGTATCAAAAACTTACTTTCACTGTCTTTGATTGGCCACTTAACAGTGGCAAGTCATTACAGGTACACATTTTCCCCCAAGATATAATGGTTATAATTAAGTAATTCAACAGTACTTTAATGCAGAAGGGCCTGGGCTATCCAAATGTCAGACTAAATTATAAAGTGAACAGAACTAAAATGCCACAGGATATAACCATCCATAATTTATGAGTAGTAGGATCAAATCAGTTCATAAAATGGGCTAGAATAATTTTTTCATGGTTTCATATGTTTTTATTAAAAGATATATCTCACTAGCAGTGAAATACTGAAGATTAATAACAATTCAGAACAGTGAAGCATTCTTACCATATCCCTGGGACCCCATGTTATTTATTGTATACCAGGGGAAATGTCATTAATTGAGGCACTGCTCTATCAGCCTTTGGGAATATGAGCCATGAATATTTTAGGTGAGACATTGGTTCTCAGGAGGATCCCGTGCCACTGTTTTTGCTGTGGCAGAAATCACATATGTTTTCCAGGACAGACACCCTCTGAGATGTGAACAGTAAGAAGAATCCTCATAGGCTTCTGGAGCAGAGCCCTGCCTGCCAAGAATAAATCCAAACTGGGGATTGTTTGCCATGGGTCTATGTGACAGAAACATTTGCAATCATGTCACAGAAAATGTTTGTTTTGCTGGGTCTACATGGCAAATAGGATACAGATCAGTGAGCAAAGAAATGGCTTGCTGAGTAGGCTGGACATTGTTGATGAAATATTTGCTGGAAGCATGTACCATGAGTCTTGCTTCTGTGCCCCACCTAGGGGTTGCCACGCTGGCTGACAGCATTTCCAGCCTCAGCATTTATGAGAAACGAGCTGGAATATTTGTCATTATTAAGGCTCCAGATTGTTTTCTAGGAGTGTTAAACCTTCTGACCGTATTGGAACTCACGGAGTTTGACCCACATCCCTCTTGAAGTTTGGATCAGATGGAGGACGGCTATCCTTTACTTTTATGGAATAGATATGTTCCAAGGAGCTACCAGTAAAGTACATTGTGTAAAGTAAATCCCATTTCCCCATTGATTTACTTTATAAACTAGAGATGTGTACGTATGCTGGAAAGAAGTCCACTACAAGTTTGGTAAGGAGGCAGTTTAGTGGCCTCCACTACCGTCTGTGGTGAAGCCCTCCAAACGCTATCATTCATGAATGCCTGCAGACGACAGCAGTTCACCCTTAGTGCCCTAATTTTCTTCTATTGAATTTCTCTGCACCAAGGCTTCCTCATAACCACTGGACATCTGTTGTGTATTCCATATACTGTAGGATTTTCATGCAAGCTGAGAATCTCTTTACACTATACTCATAATTTTAATCTCTTTTTTCTCTTTAAAATTTTTTTTAAAAAAATATTATTTAGCCAAGCTGGCCCATAACATCATACACCAGTTCAAATCTCCAAAGAGGTCATTGCTGTGGTAATAGAATGCAACTTGGGAACCCCAGTGAGGGTACAGGCCTAGAAGATACTATACCATCATTTTAAAGTCAAGGAGCAACACAGGAGAATAATACCTGAGAGATACAGTTACAGTCGACTGAATAAATCTCTCAGATTATAACTGTACATATGCATAAGATGTTATGAATGAATTGAGGGAAAATGAGTTCTAATTCATTAAAATAACAGCTCCCTTTACAAAACTACATAAAACATGTTTACTTTTTAGTACATTGTTTTGAGTCTCAGTAAATATGAGTTATTAATTGCCCTGTGATTAATGAAATCTATCTTTTCCTCATGGTTGATTGGGGAAAGAGAAGGAGCCTACTGAAGTCTGTGCCTGAAGCCTCTGTTTGGTTAGTAGCAGCCAGCACAACATTCCTCTGCCTATGAAGGAAAGCGAGTATTTTGAGAAATGAGGAAAAATAACTTCTGGTGTTAACTAGATTCCTCAGAGGTCTAATACCTAGATTCAGTTTGTTTTTCTGAATTTTAATAAGTGGTATTGGGGTTTGTTCAATTTCCCTATTTTCAATTTTATTATATGCATCCAGAGAGAATGATACATTTCTATAGTTACAGGGGCTTAGCATTCCACAGACTTGGTTAAACTCATTACAGTGCACCTAGCTATTCCACACATGTAGCTCCAGTGCGGTTCATGTCACGTTTTTTATCCATGTAATGAGTGTAGCACATCCCTCTCATTATGGTGGAGAAAAGCCTGCACTGCCATTGTTTTCTGTCCCACTAACAGCCCTGGGACCGAAGTCCATGGCACCAAAGTCAGCTTACTTCTTTGACAACCACCACCGCTTATATTTATTCAGTACTTGCTATGTGCCAGACACTACGCCAAAGGCTTCACTTGCCTTCTCCCAGTCACTTCTCTGTCCAGCCTATCGCCTTGTCACAGATGAGTGAACCAAAGCTCAACAGGTGAATTAACTCACTCAAGGCCACACAGCTAGTGGTGAGTGGCTGAGCAGGAACCTGAAACCAGATCAGTTCCTGCCAGTGCACAGACTGGTCATCACTTTCCTCCACCACCTCTTTCTCCAATTGCCATTTAATACCCGGGTATCAGGCCATGTCAGATCAAAATGGGCACAATGCATGCTGTCAGAATAAGGTGTTCAATCAAGAAGGTTGCTGAAGGACTTGTGATGGAGTATGGCCCTTACGCTGGTTGAAATTTCTGTGCTTCAAGACACAAGGAGCATGGTAGATTTTTTTTTTCCTCAACAGACTTCATGATAAGTCTGTCATGTATCATTGACCTAAGAGAGGACAATAACAACCCAGAAGGGCACTTTCATTTCTAAGATATTCTAAAAATAACCTGTTTGATTAATAGCTATGTCCACAGACAATAGAAGTCCACATTATGGCTGAGGAAAGGGATACTGTTCTCCCCCTCACATCCCGGGTGTTTCTCAAACTGATCCACTTACTTAGAGCACCTTATTCTGGATTTTTCATTTAACCTTTATGTATCCCTGGGATTTAATTTATTCAGGATGAATAACCCCAACTCATGGGATGTCTTTGCCCAAAGCAGGACAGAGATAAACCATTTCTCTCAGAAATAAGCCTTAGTGACCTTTGTACCACAGTTTAGGGTACTTACAAACCACTGAGATGAATGCTCAATCAGAATATGGCAACAAAGGTCATCTTGAGGTCCAGTGACCCTGTCACTATAGTTACATCACTTAGTTATCCAGTTCTGATAATGAGAAAGCCCTGCAGGTGGTGACCATTTGCCTCTGTGGGACTCTTAGGTAGTATTAACTCAAGACAGTTAAATAACTACCAGATTGGGGCAGAAGAAATGAAAAATGAATTAATTGACCCATCCATTCAAAAAAATTGGCCTGGAGAGCTGCAAGGAATTTTCTCCTTAGAGAAAAGAAACTCTATTCCCAATATTGAGACAAGAACTCATCTATCTGAGAGATAATAACAGTCTTTCTTAGAGGATTATGGACAGAGTGTACTTACCCAGACTGTTTTGATTATATTTTCCAACCATAACAGTTTAAAAGTATGAATAGAAAATTTCAAGTACAGTGTTGTAGATAATAATAATAATAATAATAATAACCACAGTTACCTCTGATCCTTGTAGCCTTTTTTTTTTTTTTTTTTTCCCATTTGAATCGGCTGCTATTCCTTTCAAGAGTTGGAGTCACTATCTCTACCCACTTGAGTTTGACTGACCTTTGGCTTTCTTTGACCAGTAGAATGGGGCAGAAGTGATGCTGTGATAGGAGATCTGAGTCTAGGCTTCAGGAGATCTTGCAGTCAATTCTCTCATGCTTTTGCTGACCTGAGACATCCATGTGAGAAAGCTTGGGCTAGCCTCCTCAACGAGGAGAGACAACATGGAGCAGAGATGTCACGGCTTTGGCTCCGTAAACCAACCAACCTGTTCACTGCCCATTCAGCTCCAAGTGACCCACCAGTTGCCTCACAGACTTGTGAACAATCATAAAATTATTGTAAGCCTTTAATTTGGGAATGCTTATATGCAGCAATAGATGATGGTTACATATACTGAGTGTCATCCTAATACACACATACATACTTTAAAATTTAAATATATCTCTGAATGGTAGAATTATAGGTGACTTTAGTTACTTTTTATAGTTTTATTTTTTAATTTTTTTAAATGTTTATTTATTTTTGAGAGACAGAGATAGAGCACGGGCAGGAGAGGGGCAGAGAGAGAGAGGGAGACATAGAATCGGAAGCAAGCTCCAGGCTCTGAGCTGTCAGCACAGAGCCTGACGCGGGGCTAGAACCCACAAACCGTGAGATCATGACCTGAGCCTAAGTCGGGACATTTACCCAACTGAGCCATCCAGGCACTCCTATTTTTTAAATGTAAACCCAAGTTAGTTAATATATAGTGTAGTCTTGGCTTCTGGAGTAGAACCCAGTGATTCATCTCTTACATATCATGCCCAGTGCTCATTCCAAAAAGTGCCCTCCTTAATCACCATTTATATTTCGCCACCTCCTCTCCAGCAACTCTCAGTTTGTTCTTTGTATTTAAGAGTCTCTTATGGTTTTCCTCCCTCTCTGTTTTTGTCTTATTTTCCTTCCCTTCCCCTGTGTTACCTGTTGTGTTTCTCAAATAACATATATGAGTGAAATCATATGATATCTTTCTCTAACTTATTTTGCTTAGCATAATACTCTAGTTTTATCCTTGTTGTTACAAATGACAAGATTTCATTATTTTTCATGACCAAGTAGTGTTCTAGCGTGTATGTGTGTGTGTGTGTGTGTGTGTGTGTATCATATCTTCCTTATCCGTTCATCAGTCAATGGACATTTTCTAATAGACTTTCATTACTTTAATGATAAGATTAATAATGAATGATACTGAACATACTACTGATTTTAATAAAATGACCATTGCAAACTACTAGTTAGTGATTGAGCAACTCAACCACTACCCTTAGGGAGTCCTTAGAACAGTATGTTCCAGTTACCCGTTACTGTCTAACAACTCCAACCCCTCCAAAAAGAACCCCTAGAGGTAGAAAACAATCACCATTTTGTTATGCTCACAATTTTGTGGATCAGAAACTTGGGCTAGGCATAGTGAGGGTGGCTTATCTCTGTGTACTGATGCCTGGGGTCTCAGCTGGGGTACTCAAAAGACAAGAGATGGCTGAGACAGCCTCACTGGAGTTATGTGCCCAGGTCCTTGGTTCTAGCTATAGGTTGGGTTCCTTGCCTCTTCCACATATTGTGCCTGGTAGAGTTGCAATGTTAAAGAGAGCTTCTTCCGTCTCATATTTGGTATTTGGCAAGGCATCTCTCTTTCTCTCTCTCTCTCTCTCTCTCTCTCCCTCTCTCCCTCTCTATTTTCAAGGCTTTTCCATATGTGAAGCTTGAGTAGCAAGGCAGTCTCAGAATAGTCAGATTTCTTATTTGATGGCTGACTTCACTCAGAGTAAACATTCTAAGAGGTGTAGGCTACAAGCCTTCTTATGACCTAGTCTTGGAAGACGCAGAATGTCCTTTAATTGCATTTAATTATTTGAGCAAGCCACTAAAGCCAGCTGAGATTCCAAGGGAAGAGGATTACTACTCAAAAATATTGTGGCAGTCTTTAGTCTATCACATTTCACTCTCTGGCCATGAATTATTTACAATCCTCCCACATGCAAAATACACTCACATTTTCCCAAAAAATGCCCAGCCAAATTATATCATATTGCAGTATTAGGCATCAAGGATTGCTTCATTGGAATCAGATTTGGGTGTGGATGAGTCTCCTTGGGTGTGAATCATTGAGTGTAGTTCCTTGAGCACACATTATTATTGATATGAAGACTTGTCAAGTACAGAAACAACTATTTATATCCTCCCCTACATAATATGCAATAGTGAGAAAGGCACAGTGTAACCAGAGTATAAACACTTCCATCCCACAAGGAGAGGGGGCCCCTGGAGGGCATAAAGCAGTCAGTTGTCCATAGCAAACCAGCCAGCTACAAGTCATCAACTATTTTTCCTGGGACAGGAAATGTTATGGAATGAATGTTTTTGTTCCTCAAAATTCATATATTAAAATGCTAACCCCCCTGTGGAATGGTATTAGGAGGTGAAGCCTTTGGGAGATAATTAGGTCATGAGAGTGGAACCCTCAGGAATGGGATTAGTTCCTTTATCAAAGATACCTTAGAGAACTCTCTTATCCATTCTGCCATGTGAAGACACAGCAAGAGGTCTGCTACCAGAGAAAAAGTCCCCACTCCACCATACTGGCACCCTGATCTCAGACTTCTAGGATCCAGAACTGTGAGAAATAAGTTTCTGTTGTGTATATGCCCCTCAGTCTATTGTACTTTGTCATAGCAGCCTGAGGTAACTAAGACAAGAAATATTCCTTAATTGAGGTTTAGTATTGCTTCCTGGGAAGAACTTGTGTTCTGGAAATTGTTTCCATTGTATAAGCAGAGTGGAAAGAATCAGAATTTTTAGGTTTGGATTCTGACTTAATATTTACTAACTATGTGACTATATAATTTATTTCATCTCTCTGAACCTCAAGTTCATTATCTATAAAAAGCACATAGTAATACAAACTTCCACTATCATTATGGAGATTACCTGAACTAATCTATGTACTTAGCCTGGTACCTGGCACCAAGCAACTGTTAATTTTCATCTCTCTGTGATGTTATGTTAGTTTAGACAGTGGCAGAATTGTCACAGGCCTTGAGAAGACCACAGGAACTCCCCCCAGATACAGGCCATTATATAGAGGAATCTCCTATAGAATCATTGACCAGTGACTTAAGACATGTCCCAAGAATTGTTGAATAGTGGACTTCTATTGCAGAAAGGGCACTATGAAAGAATCTAGTTAGCTCAGTTATAATTGATAATAATAATAATGAGGCTTTTAGAAATTATCATGTTTTTGAGGTCACTTACCAATGCTATTCTTTAGCCTCCAATGGCATTGTTTATTTCATGATCTACAATATTCAGTATGGCTTTCTTCTTCTCTCTCCCATAACGAAGCTACTGTGAACAGAATTTCAAGTGTAGAGAGTCGCACCAAAATTTGACCTGACCTCGGTGACATGTTTGACCCTGACATCTGGCTCAGAGTCAAGCAGTTGTTCAGAAGTTTTCATAGTCTAAAGAAGTTGACTGAGATCAATGATAGCAAGATGCAGTATTTAATATTAACAGCTGAGTGGAGGAAAGGAGGCAGATTAGTGTGGCTCCACAGTCTTGTAACACAGTCCTACTTGAAAAGGCCATGAGATGTGATCTTGAGCACAATGTTTGGATCAGTATACCAGGAGAGTTAAAGAAATTCCACTGCACGTAAATATAAATACTCCTGGATAACAAAGGAAATCAGAAAACTGAAAAATGTCTTCCAAGTTTAATGCTGACTAATTTTACTAAAAGCATACCACCACCACTGCCATTTTTTTTTCCTTCTAGAACTGTACTCAGAGAGACAGAGTCAGCAAGTGCAGGAGGCCATTCAGTGCTCCACCCATAAGCCCTCAACCTATTTACTATGTCACTTCCCGTCTCCTTGACATCTTCATACACTTTGGTTCCCCCTGTGCTTTCACTTCTGATACCCAGCACTGGGATCTCTTTTTGGAGGACCTTCCTACAGGCCGCTGCCTATTTCACTAGAAAGTACTGGAAACTAATGTGCCTGGCAATTTACACCCCCTCACTAATGGCTGAGCTGTGCAGGAACAGAGTACTCTAAGAATAAGAGGAGCAATCTCTGCTCTCTCTAGACATCCCTGCATGGTTAGGCCACAGTTAACTTCCGTGGGACTTTCCTTGATACTTTACCTGTGGTTGGCCTCCTTTTCTTCACAATCCCACTCCCTCATTACCCCTCCAGTTTCTCCAGGGACTACTTTCTATTAAAGCATTTTCATATAAATCTTCATCTCAGGCTCTGCTTCTAGGGAACCTACCCTACAGATAGGAGATGTCAAAATTACCTTTGAAAATGGATTTTAGTTCCTGTAAGTATTAGATGCGTGGCTTATGTATAAAATCCTAAAAAGTGATTTTGCACACTAAACTATGGGAATCACTAAAATATATTAAGGAAGGAATAAAATAAAATTCTATATAGAGATTTCTGGGAGCGCCTGGGTGGCTCAATCAGTTGAGCATCCAACTTCAGCTCAGGTCACAGTCTCATGGTTCATGGGTTCGAGCCCTGCATTGGGCTCTGTGGTGACAGCTAGCTCAGAGCCTGGAGGCTGCTTCAGATTCTGTATCTCCCTCTCTCTCTGAGCCTCCCCTGTTCATACTCTCTCTCTCTCTCTCTCTCTCTCTCTCTGTTTCTCTCTGTCTCTCTCTCTCTCTCTCAGAACTAAATAAAACATTTTTAAAAAGTTTAAAAATTAAATAAAACAGTAAAAAAATTATATAGAGATTTCTGGGTCCTTAAGATAATTTATAAATCTCAGAAAGTAAATGGAGGTACATGGAGAATTCTAAAGGATTCTGCTTCACTATATGGTTTATTTCATTACATTTAAATATTAAGCCTCTATGCCTTGAATACATATTAATAGTTTCGTTTATTGTTATTGTTTGGAGGATTGAATAAGATATATGGGGAGATCAGGTTTTAAAATCAGCAGGAAACTTAAATGCATGCACAACAATGAAGTTAATCTGTGTTTTTAAAAATTCATTTATTCAGAACATATATATTGACCAAGTTCAGTGTATTGTGTATTATTTGTGTTATTCTAAATGGGAATATGGCAGTAAACAAAACAAATTCATGCCTTCATGAAGCTTACATTCCAGTAGGAAGAGAGATAACAAACAAGTTATTATATAATATATAATTAGTCACATGGGGAGAAGCACTATGGAGAAAATACACCAGGGTCAGTTGACTAGGGAGTGGCAGGGTGGGGGCTGCTTTCTTTGGGTAGTCAGGGAGCCTCACTGATAAGGCAACATTTGAACAGAGACCTAAAGGAAGTGAGGAGGTCACCTTGCTGATATCTGGTAAATAATCATTCTAGGGAGAGGGAACGGTGTGTTGGACATAGTTTCCCCTGCTGGGGAATGTAGTTGAATGTGGTCTTGCTGCCACCCACCAGCACGTTCACATGGAGGCCACACTTACCCTGAGCCTCTCACTTGGCCATTAACTCAGCAGAGTGGGATTCTAACTCAGGACTGTTCCAACTCCCACAGGCAACAATGGCTCACAGACACCCCCCTGGCCTGCTGGAGTGCCCCTTAGGACTAAACTGCAGTGTGAAACCTTCCTGTGCAATCCTCTTTCCTTACCCTCCCCCTCATAGCTGTCACATCGGCACTGTGGTCAAAGGCCCATCTTCTCCCTACCCATCCCCTTATCCTTTGCCCACATTTCCCCTCAATACGTTTCTTGCTTAGCTAAGAGGGCCCAAACTAACACAAACAGAAAATGCAAAGGACTGAGGTAGGACCATGCTGATATGATCAACGAACATCAAAATTAGCATGTCAGGAAGAGAATTAGAGAGGGGGAAGCGTGATGGGGAATGTGGACAGACACCGAGTAGGGGACCAAATCCTGAGGGTCTGGCAGGCATCCTAAGGGCCTAGAGTTCTGTTCTTTGTGAGATACAGGGACACCTTTGGAAGATTCTGAGCAGTGGGGAATATGAACTAACATTTTATCATCTATCTATCTACCTATCTACCTATATCTATCTATCTATCTATCTATCTATCTATCTATCTATCTATCTATCTATCTTAAAGTTTATTTATTTTGCGAGAGAGTGCGACCAGCGGCAGGGCAGAAAGAGGGAGAGAGAGAATCCTAAACAGGCTCCACGCTGTCAGCACAGAGTCCAACATGCGGCTCAATCTCACGACCATGAGATCATGACCTGAATTGAAATCAAGAGTCAGATGCTTAAAAGACTGAGACATCTATGAGCCCCAATCTAACATTTTATTTTTTTTACTGTATTTTTTAAAATTTTAAATAGTTTATTGTCAAGTTGGTTTCCATATAACACTCAGTGCTAATCCCCACAAGTGCCCTCCTCCATGTCCATCTCCCCCCTCATGCCCTCCCCCATCTGCCCTCAGTTTGCTCTCAGTGTTCAAGAATCTCTCATGGTTTGCCTCCCTCTCTCTCCCCAACTATTTTCCCTCTTCTTCTCTCCCAAGGTCCTTCGTTAAGAATGAAATCTGGCCATGTGTAGCAACATGGATGGAACTTGAGGGTGTTATGCTGAGCGAAATAAGTCAGGCAGAGAAGGACAAATACCATATGTTTGCACGTATAGGAGGATTAGGAGGAACTTAACGAAGGACCCAATCTAACATTTTAAAAGTGACCCTTGTCACCACTGCTTTAAGAACAGATGATGATAAGAGGAAAGGGCAGAAGCAGTGAGACCAGCTTGGGCGCCACTGAAGAATCCAGATGAGAGATGGTGTTTGAAGGAGGGTGAGTAGTGGGGGAGGTAGGGAGCAAGTGGCTGAATTCTGAATATATTTGAAGATAGAGCCAACAGGATTTGCTGATGGTTGAGCCTGAGGTATGGCAGAAAGAAAAGCCAAAGATAACACTGAGATTTTTGGCCTGTGCAAATGGATTTAGCATTTACTGAGACAGGGAAGACTGGATATTGTGAAATATCATTATAGATTTTCTAGTTTAAATAGGTTTCTCCTGTCTGTGTGCTGCCCATGATGCTTCATTGATGTTTCTACTTCATTACAAATCATATTCCTTATATCATTGTTGCAGCTGCTACTCTTGCTACCTATCGATGAATGCGTACTTGGTGCCTGCTACCCAAACCATTATAGATACATAAAATCTTAATATATATATATTTCCCCCATCTCTCATTTAAACCTTACAATAACATCATGAGGTTAGCTCCAGGTTAGTTTTCTGCTTTGTTTTGTTTTGGCCTAAGTCTACATAGAGAGTTAGCGCCAGACTCCGAACTGAATCCAGGATGGTGTGTGATTCTAATGCTGTGCTCTTCATTATTCCACGTGCTTCCTTTTGACTCATATGGCTCTTCTGTAACTGTTGTGTTCACCACTGTCTCCCTACCAGTTGATATGCTTCCAAACAAGTTGGTATTGAAATCAGCTTTGTATATGCTACTTCAACTACTAAGTTTCCTTGCATTGACTAGGTTTGATAATTCCTTGTAGCATTCTGTGATTTGTGTGTCTCTGACCCTCTTCCCACCCACCTTGTAAATGACTGATAAAACCTTATGGGAATTCCTAAAAAAGGATCATATCCATTGGCTTGATAATATCCAGTGGCTTCTGTGGTTATCCCTTACCTGCCTAACACTACATGGCCCCATTCCAAACTTCTGCCTGATTTTCGGTATGTGGTCATTGGACTCAATCTCCCTGTCATCTCTGGGCTTGTTCTGTCCCAGAAACTTCAGGGAGAAGACCATGCCTGAAATTTCGGGCTCTGACACCTTATTTCTGATACTACTCATGACTCCAACGTCCTTCTTAGAAAGAGATTTAGAGACATTTAATTCTTTGCTTATGCATTTCCTTTCCCTGAATATCTGAAGCTCCCTTTCAGCCAGCTGAGTTAGTTACAACTTGAGAACACTTATGCTATTTGACATATATGAATTATATAAGCTGGTTGGGTTTCCGCTGCAAAAGAAAAGCCAGAACAGCAAAAAAATTGACTAATTGCAGACACACTTTTTCCTATCCATTCGCAATCTTTTATATAAACTTGAACGTTAACTACTAATTATTTGGTAACAACAAAGTGCACTTGCGAAGACTCACCTTCAAAATGGCCAGCACTTTCTGACATCCTCCAGCTA
Source organism: Proteles cristata cristata (assembly GCA_017311185.1). Lineage (NCBI taxonomy): Eukaryota > Metazoa > Chordata > Mammalia > Carnivora > Hyaenidae > Proteles > Proteles cristata. The sequence goes on from JAESUZ010003977.1 coordinate 378,252, forward strand.
ATAATAACTCTGGACTGTGGACATCTGATCAGAATTAATTGCAGCAGACTGGAGTCCTACAAATGTTAAAATGTCTTTAGTTTTACAGACCAATAGATGTTATGGTTCAGCAGCTCTGCGTTATTAGTAAGCTCCTTGAATCTTGAGGGAGGGAGCCCAACAAACCATTGTAACCTTTATAAATTAAATGAGAATTAGTGCCTGTGCTTGTTGACTGTATCAAGAACAAGGATGTGGAAAAAAAATAACACCTTTTTTTATATCTACCAAACAATTTAATATATAAAAAGCTCGATTTGCCTGAGAAGCAAAAATAAAGCAGTCAGCCAAATATAAAGTATTCATCATATGCAGGGGAGATATCTGGCATGTTTAGGGAGTAGACTGATAGGCAAGGAAAAAGAAATCCTAATAAAAATCTCAGAATATAATTTAAGAGGTTAATGGTTAGACCATGGTAGCCAAGAAAACAGTAGTCTCCAAATGAAGGTGAAAGTCTGTGACCTTCTAAAGGTCCTAGCTAAACTCCTAAAGGACCAAAAGACTGGGATTTCTACATGTCACTTATTTTTCCTGTGTGTTATATGTTCACATTAACAGGTGGAACAGTGTTATTATTGAGGAAAAATAATAAAAATGGATGCATAGAATTTGGGTAGATGATCCAAATTTAAAATAGGCTACCTGTAGCTGTGATAGGGCATATGGTGGTATGTGGGAGGGAATCATAGGTAGAGATGAGAGAGAAACTTGAGAGACTTTGCATGCATTAACAGACTATGGCAAAAACCAAGAAGTAGTTTTCAAAAACTGTTAGATTGGATTGGTAGAAATGAAATGATCTGTTATTTTCATTAGCAACAAAGGGCATCCATCCCAATATATAACTGTTGACTAACTTGTGCTTAGTGTCTCAGAGACAGTAAGGCATTCATATTGATTTTTCATTCATTTTGTATCATTTATTATGTACCATCCATGCACTAAGTATTGTGTGAGGATGCTCAGGCAAGGCTGGCAAGTCTTGAAACTAGTGCCACCACTTGCCCATCGTTCCCATAACAGACATTATCAATCAGCCACAACACTAGTTCCATTGCTTCTGATTATGGCTTCAGAGTCTTTTTCCACACAGATATGGACCCTTTCTATTAGCAGAGACCACACAGAGGTTACTGCAGTAAAATGAAGTAGCAAAGAGTGAGAATTAGAATGAAGTTAGGACAGTGAGGATAGGGAAATGAATACATTTGAGACACTGAAAGGGTAAAAAGAGACAAGACGTTGTCAGTGATTGGATGCTTGCTGGGGATGAAATTTGCTCGGGCAAAATCAAGATTAACATCAAAGTTTCTAGCTTGCTCAACTGGATAGATGGAACACCATTTATTGACGTTTTCTTTGGGTGGAGGAGAACATCTGTAGGGAGGAAGATAAGCTTTAAATATTTTGAGTTTTCGTTTCCTGTGGGCCCTCCAAATAGAAATTAAGAAATTGGAGGGGCACCTGGGTGGCTCAGTCAGTTAAGTGTCTGACTTCAGCTCAGGTCATGATCATTATCTCGTGGCCCATGAGTTTGAACCCCACATCAGGCTCTGTGCTCACACCTCAGAGCCCAGAGCCTGCTTCCGATTCTGTGTCTCCCTCTCTTTCTGCCCCTCCCCCACTCATGCTCTGTCTCTCTCTGTCTCTCAAAAATAAATAAACATTAAAAAAATTAAAAATAGAAATTAAGAAATTGGATATTTGAGTCTGTATTTCAGATGCATGATCAAAGCTCATAAGGAGACAGTTTAGACGGTGGTTGTAACACATGGACACTAGAGAGTCCCATTATCTGGGTTTGAATCTTTATTCCACAGGGCATTAGCTGTGTGACTTCTGTAATGTTCCTTAGTATACCTTGAGTTTTTTTCATGTTTAGCATAGAGATAATAATAGTATCTATCTTATAGGATCATCCTAAAGATGAAATGAATGCTGGCAACACACAGTGAGCACCATGTGAATGCTAGCTCTTATTTTTGTTGTCATTACAGCTATACAGTGCTAAATATTTATAGAATGAATGAATCCATGAGGTCACCCAGAGAAAGTATAGAGGATGAGAAGACAAGAGGAATAAGAAAGAATCTTGAGTTTATCATACCTTAATGGGTTAGTAATCTAGTTGCATGAGACTTCAGATCCCTTGATATGTACATGAATGAACAAAGAAAAATTCCAAGCCCAAATGGTAATTCTTATCAAGAATACAGAAAGGAAATTCAGTGTGATAGGCTAGAAGACTATTTGAGGACAAAATGGGGCAGCTAATCTTGAAGCAGTTAGGTTCTTCTAGAGGGATAGGTCTGTCCGAAAAGCAAATGTTGGCTAGCCTAATACCCACAGTTGGTTAAAAGGCAAGGTTTTGTTGATAACACTGGGTGGCAGAATTGTGGCCAGCGGTATGGTGGCCACGTCGCTGTAAATAACAACATGAATTCATAAACGTGGTGTGCTCCCACTACAAACATGCTCCTGAAAAGGTATACAAGGATCACAGCATTGTAAATACATGTTTTGTGACACACTGTGTCATTGTGATCTATTTTATTGTTACCAATATAACTGGACTGGCAGTGTTTATAGAAACCAGTGCAGGTGAAGACACCCCATCCCACATATTCTTAAGAGAAACCACCCCCCATCCCCAGTCATTTTTGATTCCTCTCTTTGCTCTTCACTCCCTGCATCAATTAATTAAGAGTCCTCTTGACTCTAAGTTTTAAGGACATTTTACATCCATTATCCTTTTTATATCTCCACTCCTTTTCCTGATGCAAAACAGCATCTTCTCTCACCCGGGTGACCTGCGGTAGCCAGCAGCCTCTCTGCTTCCCTTATAATCCATTCTCCAAATCAAGCCAGGAAACTCTCCAGCTTAAAGTAAAACCAAAATTTGTATGGGTTTTGTGTGACCTATAAGGCTTTGGATGACCTGGCCCCTGCTTACTTCCTTTATTTTGTCCCTCTTCCCATCTTCTTTTTTTAATTTTAATTTTATTTTAGAGAGAGCAATCAAGCAGGAAAGAAGGAGGAACAGGAGGGGAGAGAGAGAATTCCAAGCAGTCTCCATACCAACCCTGGGATCGTGACCTGAGCTGAAATCAAGAGTTGGACACTCAATTGCCTGGGCCACCTAGCAGTTTCTAATAGGCTTTAGCTTCACTGGCCTTCTTACTCGTCTCAAATACACCAAGCTCTTTCTGACCTGAAGGGCTTTACATCACCTGCTCCTCCTTCAGATCCTGTAGACTTTCAGAAGACTGATCCCTTCTAGGCACTGAAGTTCTCATGCCAAGTATGTTCCCCTCTGGGAGCATGCTGTGGACACTCTGTACAGCCCCATTGCCCTGATCACTTTCTAAGATATCTTGTTCAATTGCCTTCACTGCACTCTTCTGATATTTTCACCTTGCTTTATTTGTAACTTTTTGTTATTCTCCCTCCCCCCCCCCATCAAAATGTAAATTTCCGCAGTAGCAGAGACCAGGGCTGGCCACCTTATCCATTGGATACAGTAGGCACAGTACCTTGAACTGGTGATATTTTGGCAGCCCATGAAAATGTTTTAATTTCTTTAAAAATTAGGGGAAAATGAGTATAATAACTCTAATGAATATGAAATAAGGAATCCAGGCTGATTAAATTTATTTTTAAATACATTCATAAAATACAATTTTTAATATTAAAAAAAATATTGTTAATTTATTTTTGAGACAGAGAGTGAGCATGAGTCGGGGAGGGGCAGAGAGTGAGAGAAGGAGATGCAGAATCTGAACCAGGCTCCAGCCTCTGTGAGGCCCCAGGCTCTGCGCTGTCAGCACAGAGCCTGACATGGGTCTTGAACTCAGGGAGCATGAGATCATGACCTGAGCCAAAGTTGGACACCTAAGCAACTGAGCCACCCAGGTGCCACTAATATTTTTATGGTTGAAGGAGTCCATGAAAGTCACAGGTAACCATGATGGGGACTTTGTCAATTTTGTTTATGGCAGTGACTCCAGCACCTAGGACTATACTGGGCACAGAGCAAGCTCTCAAAATGAATTTGTTGTTCAGATAATTTAAGTAGCCTCAGAACTTTGGAGTCTGCCCTAATAGAACCCAGGCTGTGTGTATAGGCACACATGTATGTGTGCGCATATGTGTTGAACATATTCCTCTTGCCCCCTACATCCTGCTGTCTGCCCTTGTCTGCTTGTCTCTGGGCATGAGGAAGCTGATCTCTGTGTATACCTATGGTTTCAGATTGAGTTCAGCCAAGAGGAGGCACCATCAAGAGATCTGAAAATGGAACCGTGAGGCCTCAGTATTTATTCCTGGGGCGCCCTCCTTGTTGAAGAGTCAAAATAGACCTCCTTCCCCCATTACCCTAATGTCTGATGATTGATAATAACAATAACAACAACAACAATAATAGTATTAATTGGTATTTACTGAGAGTAAATCTGACATCAGTATTTTTATTTAGCAAAATGATATGATAGCATGATATGACAGCCTTTATTTTATTCTTGGGTTTTGCAGCACAAAAATATACTTCCTCAGTGTCCTCCAAGGTCTCTCTTGATCATTTGACATTCATACTATTCTCTTCCGATGTCCCTTTTCTCTCCCCATGCTTGTAAGCTTTTCCTTCTTTTGTGAATAGGTCTCGCTTTGCCAGGTCTTCACTTGTCAATGGATGTGGTGTGCGATTGAGCAACTTTCCAATATCACTGTCATTAACTTTATGAAATCCTGATTTTATGCAATCTATGTGATTTCACGAGCAATGTGTTTGCTCTCTGGTCCCCTGAACTTAGCCCAATTAATGTGTCATGATGTGAGCTTAGTGTTAGGTGGTCTCTATTTCTGCAGGAATGACTAACACCTGTTTCCCAAGCTTCCATTATAAAAGAACCCCACATAGCACTTTAAAAACACTTTAGTTCCTGTGAAAAAAGTAGTTTTTTTTTTTCATGATAAAAGTAGATATATGGTAAAGCCTATGTTCTTGCAATAAGTAAAGACTACGTGGTTCCTGGTTTCTGTGGCATAAAGCTTGTTTCCACTTCGTTAGCTGCTCTTTGTTCTTCCCTCTTTTCTTTTTACTTCCATCATTTTTTCTAGAAGAATCAAAATTTCAAAATATACAAAATCTAAACCTAAGATCTTGAAGTCATTTTAAAGATAAGTGGTGGATAATTAAATGAGGCAATATACATAAATGTACTTTTAAAAGTATCTCAAATTAATGACTCAGGTAAATTTGGTTTTAATGTATAATACAGCATTAGCCCTAATGGCTAAGTTCATTATAATAATCAGAATATAAATTTCTTGGTAATATGACAAGTGCTTGGAAGTACATCTCATAAATTATTAGTAAAATGTGAGATAACTAACTTACTCATTTTTACATTTATTTTAGACGAGGATTTTTGTCATATTTCTAAGTAGCTTGCAGCTATGTAGGTAAGTTCTGTTGATTTCTTCATTTTATCAGCCTTCAAAATGGCGGTAATATTTTATAATGTTCCCAAAATGTTTGCTTTGCTAAACCATATAAATTATATCTCATGCCTAGTCATTAGCACATCATCATAGTGAAATTTAGATAATAGTTGGAGACTATTCTACTAATCAACATTTAATTATGAGTTATGATTTTCATGGTATTCCTATATGAGTGTTTCATCAATAGCTCTGGTCTGACAAGGCCAACTTTGACCTTTCTATTATCTGCTTTCCCTCCTTAGGGACTCCTTCAGTATAATGGCACTATGATTTTTGCAATAACTTAGGACAGACATTTCTAGGTCATCTTCCATTTGTTCCTCTACTGCCATCTCCACCCCTCTTCCTTTTCCTTCCCCCAATCCTCCATCTGAGAAGTCATCTGATCCTGTTGCTTTTTTCCAAAAGGGGAACAGGAAGGACCATGTCTGACAGGGTGCTGTAGAGAGGCATGACATGTTTGACAACTGACGCTCAGTGCAGACAGGATACTGAGTGAGTCTTGGGGGAGAGCAGTGGTGGGAGGTGAGCAGGCTGAGGAAGATCCTGTAATGCTCTCAAGGTCTTGCTTAGGAATTTGGATTTTATCCCTTACTCAGAGGGAAGTCACTGGGAAACAGAAAAATGTAGGACTGGAGATTAGCATGGTAAGTGCAATGAAAGGAAGGTGAGGAAGTTTCAGGTGCTGAAAAAAAGAGTGATTGTCAGGAAAACAGAGAACATGGGCTCATCAGGGAAGGAAGTAAAGCTGAAGGTTGAGGGAGGAGATGGGTCATACTGGGAGAGAAAGAAGTGATGCCAGAGAACAGTATAGAAGGAATGAAGAAACAGGGCAAGTAGAGGGTGTAAGGTGGTGGTCAGAGGGACATTTCAGAGTTGGAGGTTTGAGAAGAGTATCATCCTGGGAGTCATTTATGCAAGGCCCGCAGCGAATACCTTTGAAATAGATGAGGGGCAAGAAACTGGGAGGCTAGGGCTTTGGTGGGGGGTCATTACAGGGGCTCTTGTCATTACATGAATGGGTGGTAGCATCCAGAGCAGAAAGGACATTTTCAGTATGTGGAGTGGAGGCGTATGAAGTGGATGCTGGTGGATTCTGGGAATGGGGCAAGGCAGAAGGGGCTTAACGGTTGAGAGCACTGGCTGGGTTTGAATCTTGGCTCCACCACTTTGTTTGCCCTGGGAAAGTCAGGCCCGTACTTTGTTTCTTTATCTGCAAAACAAGGTGATAGCAATAATAACTGTTTCACAAGGTCATTATCAATATTATGCAAGATAAAGCCTTAAAGCTCTCAGAAAAGTGCCAAGCTCACAGTCGGTGCCCAGTCAATATTAGCCATTTATAACTCACAGGTAGAGAAGTTAAAGTTGTTTTTAGCCTTGGAAGGAGGCAGAAAAATATTGGCTTTCTTTCCTGATGAGGGCAAGAAAAAAACGTCCCTGGGAGAAAAAAAAATATATCGGAATTCAAAACAAACTTATAAAAAAAACCCTACCTTCATGTACAGTAAATATCATTGAGAATTTAAGGTAGCTTCTTGGCAATGGACTGAGCTTCTGGAGCTCTCTGGGGAATGACAGCTGTCCAGAGGATCTGACTTAGGGCCAGGACAATGGACAACAGTGATGAGAGAGCCAGAGGGTTGAGATACAGACATAAGAGACAGATGGACTACTCACCCTTGGAGTTTTAAATGGAACTCTGAAGAGGGGTGGTGGGTAGTGGTATGTTTGCAATATCCCATTCTCTGGTGTAGACAGTAGATATGGTTATGATCACTGTGGCTACACTACAGGAGTCTCAGAGTAGAGGTTTATTAGAGTGCAATTCAGTTGAGTATTCTGAGAAATCAGAAGATGTTATGGGGGACCAGCTCATTTAAGTAGATGTGACAGAGTCAGATGTAAAATATTGTATTCTTTTTGCTCTTGGAATTTGCCTTGAGACACTTAATTCTACCCATATCTTTTTTTAAATTTTATTTAAAAAATTTTTTTGATGTTTATTTGTTATTGAGAGAGAAACAACATGAATAGGAGAGGGGCAGAGAGAGAAGGAGAATCAGAATCTGAAGCAGGCTCCGGGCTCTGAGGTGTCAGCACAGAGCCCAACGTGGGGCTTGAACCCACAAACCGTGAGATCATGACCTAAGGTGAAGTCAGATGCTTAACCAACTGAGTCACCCAGGTGCCTCAGTTCTACCCATGTCTTAAACCTCATTTCATTTTGCTTTAGATTATTGAGTTCAGTCTGGAGCTTATCTTTTGGATATAACCCACGTTGTCTTTCTGGTTGTAACTCTTGCCTCTTGGGGAATAATTTGGCTAAACTTCCTTAAGATATAGCAGTCTCAGACTACTTTGAGTAACCCCCTCCCCCATCTTAGATTGAGTTCACCGGAAACATACTGAGCGATGAAAAGTGAGGTGCAGAAAGTTTATTGGGAAGTGCTCTCAGGAGATACACCTTTAAGGAGGCAAGGATGGCTGCATTGGGCAGAAAAAGAAGCTGATATGTAGTGACTTTGCAACAGAGACCTCAGCCAATCCTACAGAGGCTCTAGGGCTGGGATGGCCTTTCAGAGTTATCCCTTTGAGGCCAAGGAACCTGTACTTTATATCCCAGCACTGGCCAATCATTGACTGTGGACTGCTCCCAGGGAATGGACATAAACTTGAGTGAGGTAGTTCCCTGAGGCTGAGGGAATATCTTAATGAGGGATACTTCCAGGGGCCGTTATTAACTGACATTTTTAGTTGATGAGGGATGGATGTGTTGGCCTTCGAGAAAGCCACAGTGCTGCTCTCTGGCTGGGCATAGCACCCCAGTACCTACCACATCCTCTTTCCAGGGTCTCAGTGCCATCCAACTGGCCTTAGTTTCTGTAAAGTGCAGTCATGTTGGGGTAAGATGGGAGATGAAGAAAGAGAAAGGAAGTCAAAGAGGAATGGTAGAAGAAAGCCGAAATCGTGTTTCACACCTTTCGCAATTTTGCCCAAGGACACCCACAAGAGGCAAGACCAAATACACCACAGAGAACCGAGGCTGGTGTAGCAAATGTGGAAATTACTTCCATGGGCCATGCAAAGAAGAAGGGGTTTGTACACTTTATACCTCTCTCTCTATCCTTAGCTGCATATCTACAGACCATCTTTAATATCTATGAGGTCATCATTCCATTTGCCAACACTACTGTGGAATTACACAGAAGTTGATCTATATATCACATGCCTGCTAACAACAAGGAGAATGAGCTTTCGGTGATTATTGAAAAGTTAAGGGACTAATTATGAAAAAACTACTGCCTTCTCCAGAGAAGTTACCCTTGCAGAAGAAAAAGCAGTGAATCCTCCCACTGGAGGCATTTTTTTTTAAAAATTTTTAATGTTTTTTTATTTATTTCTAGGAGAGAGAGAGAGACAGCGTGAGCAGGGGAGGGTCAGAGAGAGAGGGAGTCACAGACTCTGAAACAGGCTCCAGGCTCTGAGCTGGCAGTCAGCACAGAGCCCGACGCGGGGCTCGAACCCACGAACCGCGAGATCATGACCTAAGCGAAAGTCGGAAGCTTAACCGACTAAGCCACCCAGGCGCCCCTGGAAGCATTTTTTAAAGGATAAGAGCTTGGCTACATATTAAATTAAAGGCAATATAGAAAAATTTTAAACTCTGAGAGGCTAAAATAATGGCAGTTCTGTTCTAATGTATGGAGTTTGGGAATGCCTGATAAAAAAGTACCATCTGGGCTGCAACAAGGCTGTAACATTGATAGCCACTGACCTGTTTGAAACATGCTCCTGTGAGTGATTGTGTCTCCAGCAGGTTATTTGGCTTTCCTTAGCACCAAAAATGTGCATCATCCACCATAGGGAGGGAAAGATCTTCTTTTAGGGGAAGTTATTGAGTTATTTCCTCACGATCTCAGAGAATTTTTGATCCCCTGACTACCAAGAGGCCACTTTCAATACTTCCAATTCCAAAAGCAAAAGCCATGAAACACTCCTCCCTTTCATTCACTGGGAAAATTTCTAAATGATGACAATTCTCTTATTCCCTGGAAGAGAATAGAGGAACATGGAAGTTGTGTTAGAAAGAAACTTCAGATATATCCCTCTTCATTCAAGTGTGGATTTCACTCTAAATGTGCTCATGTCTTAAGTTCTATATTATAGTCAGAAAAAAAAAATTGAGGGGCGCCTGGGTGGCTTAGTCGGTTAAGCGTCCGACTTTCGCTTAGGTCATGATCTCGCGGTTTGTTCGAGCCCCGCGTCGGGCTCTGTGCTGACTGCCAGCTCAGAGCCTGGAGCCTGTTTCAGAGTCTGTGACTCCCTCTCTCTCTGACCCTCCCCTGCTCATGCTGTCTCTCTCTCTCTCTCCTAGAAATAAATTTAAAAAAAGAATTGAACCTGGTTATTCCCAAGTTTATGAAATCATGTAGTCTTTCCTGATGAAAATTCCCTGTTCAGCAACCAATTTGCTGCTAATGATAATAAGGTCATCTAAGTACACAGCTGTTGAGTTTTCATGGTACACACAGTGACTGATTAAAATTACCCAACACAACCATGGAAATGGGCTGTTATACTGGTTGGAAGGTTGTACATAGAAAGAAGCCATAGGCATTGATGGGAACTGGTTAGTCAGCCTGCCATAAATTTAGCAAGGGAAACCTCTCCTGTTTTAAATAACTTATACCTGCATCCACTGTAGGGAATAGAAGGAGTATAACAAAGGAAGCATTACTGCTCACGAGGAGAACTTCTCCCAATGGCAGTTTACCAGCACAAGAGGTACCTGCGTTTGAACACAGTTCACCTTGTAACAAAGCTCAGCTGAAACAATTGACCCTTTTGATGAAATTATTTAATATGCAACTGAAGCTGGTTAATCTACGAACCTAGGTATAAGGAGCAGGCGAGCAAACAGCATCAGACATTTTTCATTGTTTATTCTATACTTTAAGGGACAAGGAAAATATCCTAAACTTAGATCCTTAGACCATTCCTTTTTTGTGTATTTGATTTAAATAGCTGGCAAAGCCATTGAAATAGGTGCCATTTTATTAAATGGGAAAAATGTAGATTGATTCCATTCATATAAATAATAAATTCTCTGAACATGTAAAATATTTCTGGAGCTGCATTAATGCACATTTGCATTTCTCTTTAATATGAAACAGCTGTTGCATTTTTCATTTTATGGCATTTTAAAGAGAAGGAAAGGATCGGGAACCAACATGAATCACAGGTCTCTACTACAATTCGTTAAAGACAATATCACATTAATTCCCATTGCTTCTGAGTCTGATGGATAACAGAAACATGCTTCATTTTTAAAACCCTGAAAGTTAACATAGAAACTTTAATGTAAGCATTTAAATTATCAACTTGGAATGAGAAAGTGAGTCAGTCCTGATATGCATCAGCCTAACTGCACCACTCCGGATTTGGGAGCTGGAAAGGTATAGAATTTACTGACATAAATCAAATCATCCTGATGAAAGGTAGCCATGTAAATCCTCATTTCTCACCTGGCATTCTCATTTGGATAGAAGAATCGATTCTTTTAGCAGTGGAATCAGCTGCCTTCCTTCTTTTGCTAACATGGTTTCTTTACAATTATGCAAACTAAATTTCAGTCACCTTCCTTATCATGGCCTTGGGAAATAAAAATCTGCCTGGTTAAATACAGCTGATGTTTTTCATTATAGTTTGATAACCTACATTCCACATACAATAACCAAACCTAGATTTTTTTTCCTGACATCCTGAGCTGAAAATCAAATTAATTTTCAGTCACCCTGGACTTGTGACTTCATATTTTCAATAGGATTCTGAGTGTACACTCTAAGAGGGCATTTTATTCTCCCTTCTGCCTTCTTTCTCTCGTGATTCTATTGTTCAGCATTATGGCTTCATGGAAAAAAAAACACTGTTTTAGGTCAAGTATATATAGGACAGGGTTTTGACTCTGCTTGTCTACTGTGTGAATTTGGCAGGTTAAGTGAACATTCTGAGCTTTAGGATCTCTGTTTGTTAAATGAGAATATTTAATTGTTGCCTCCCAAGATTTTTATAAGGGTCAAAGGGGATAATATGAGTAAAAATACTCCATTTTCTAGGACCCAGTAGGATCTCACAGATGAGATCCTACTCTCTTTTCCCTTTTTTTTCCTCTTTTCCCTTTTTTTCCCTCTCACTTCTAGTTCGAAAGGACAGTGGCCGGGCAGTTGTCAAGGACTCTCTCAGCTGCAGGCTAAGTGTCTCCCATAGTGTGTTAAGTGGCACGAGAGGGTCTCCTGCAGATGACATAAGTCACCGCAGCTGTATATATGACAACATCTCTATTTGTGTAGAAATTTCAACCCTAGGCTCAGCATGACACATCATTTTCTGAAGGCAAATCATAAAAGGCAGCCTTGAAGACATGGAGAATCCCAAAGTTCTCTAGGGATGTTTGAGACTAGGGCACTGTCCCAGACTTGGCATAGACAGACTCTGTGAGTCCCTTTCAGGGCTCCTGAAAGCTTTTTGACTGGAAGCTAAATAAGGCAGCAGGAATCTACCACACTAGGGTATGGCCATGGTCAAGACCAGACTACTCAGAGTTAACAAAACCAAGAATACATACCAGGATTCAATGGCTGGAAATATATTTCATTCTTACAAACGACTCTAGAGTGCAGGGAGAATTCCTCATTTAATCACCTTGATTCTCATAATTCTTTTTTTTTCTTTCTTTCTTTTTTTTTTTTTGAGAGAGAGAGTGTGTGTGCATGTTTGCATGCACACATGCAAGCAGGGGGTAAGGGCAAAGACGGAGGGAGAAAGAGAATCCTAAGCAAGTTCAAGTGCTCACCATGGAGCCTGACACAGGACTCTATATCATGACTGAGAGATCATGACCTGAGCCAAAATCAAGAGTCAGATGCTCAACCAACTAAGCCACTCACGCATCCCAATTCTTTCAACTCCTATGCAGTGAGTATTATTTGCCTCATTTTATAAATACGGAAAGAGAAGCTCACTGAGACAAAACCAATACCAAAACATCGGTCTTTCCATAGCAGGAGGTAGTGGTGTGTAGAAAGTGCACATGTGGACTCTACAATCAGACACCTTGGCTTGAAGCACAGTCCTGACACTTCCTTGCTGAGTGTCCATGGTCACTTTACTTGACTTGCTTGAATTTCAATTTCGTCATGTGAGCAATAGGAGTAACTATAGGATTGCTCTGAAGATTTGATTTGATAATGGGCTAGTGGTGCAAACACACTCCTAGGAATCTTTCTCTTCTCTGTCTTCATCCCTCCTCCTTCTCACCAAACTTGCAAATCTCTCTTCTTCTAGGCTTTCTCATTTCAACAACGAATACCCCATCCATTCATTAGCTATTCAGGCCAATAGCTTAGAGCTATCCTTCATTCCTCTCTGTTCCCCCATTGTCTTTCCCACCCTTCAGTACAATCCACAAGTTTCTCAGCTCTGCCTCCAAAGTACTCCATGAATCTATCGGCTAATCTCCATTTATGCTTTCAAACGCATGGTTCCTAACTGGGTAACTGCTTTTACATATACCCCTTACAGTCTTTTCTCCACATTATCACCCAAGTGGCCTTTTAGAAATGTAGATCATATCATATGACTCTAGTGCTTAAAATATTCCAATGGCTCCCTGCTGCACATAGACTAGAATCTAAACACATTGCCTACATGATTCCTGTTTACCAGTCTGAACACATCTCATACCCTTGTTTCCCACACCCCTGCCCCACTGGTCACCCCAGGGCTTTTGAACATGCTACTCTCTCTGTTTGGAATATTTTCGCTCATGTTTTAGATTTTAGATCTAAAACCAAAGCTCAGTATATGACCTCAGAGAGTCCTTTGGACTCGCTATCTAAAGTAGATACATCCCAGCCATTCTGTATTACATTATTGCTGTCCACCTTTCCTCCCCATTATTTATAGCATTTAATACTACCCTGCATTATTTCTTTGTGTACTTCTTTGATGGCTTATTATTATTTGCCCCTGTCCACTAAAACATACTTGGGGTCTGGGGCTTACTTTGATAATCAGTAAATAGTTCCAGAGCAGAAGAGGCACTCGATAGATATTTGTTGAATGAATGAATGAATGAAAACAGCACAGCACAGCACATGCAGTAAGTACAATGCTATACTTTATCTACTGAAAGCAGAGGCTGGACGTAGTTTCAAAATCAATCAGAAGATAAGGAGGTGGCTGGGACACAGTATTGCACAGTGAAAAGAAGACAGGGTTTGGAATCAGTCTGGTCAGTATTTCAACTCTTTCTCTTAAGCCTCAGTTCCTTTGTTTGTTAACTGGGAATAATGATATCCAAGCTACATAGAGCTGTGAAAAAGAAATGAAATGACTTACAAAATGCCTATACCAAAACTGCTGTAAACTTTAAATAAATGGCAATTTCTTTTTTCTTTTTTTTTTTTTAACAAATAGTTTATTGTCAAGTTGGTTTCTATATAACACCCAGTGCTCATCCCCACAAGTGCCCTCCTCCATGCCCATCACCCCCCTCCCCCCTCACATCCATGAGTCCTCAGTTTGTTCTCAGCATTCAAGAGTCTCTCATGGTTTGCCTCTTTCCCTTTCCCCTGCCATTTCCCCCCTTCTTCTCCCCCATGATCCTCCATTAAGTTCCTCCTAATCCTCCTATACGTGCAAACATATGATATTTGTCCTTCTCTGCCTGACTTGTTTGGCAATGAGAAGGAATGAAATCTGGCCATGTGTAGCAACATGGATGGACCTTCAGGGTGTTATGCTGAGAGGAATAAATGGTAATTTCTATCATCGTCGTCGAGACCTTGACAATTTGGTAAAAGTGAATTTTGTTGATTCACAAATACTTTCTTTTTCCCTTTCTCCTTTTGAGCTTGCTGGACTTGAGTGTCAGGCTTACGTTGGTTTAAGGGTTTGCAGGGTAAGGATAATTTCGAGACAGAGAAACAATTAGTCAAATTTCCTGTGGTTTTCATCTGTAACTTTTTAGTTGATCCACATCATTTGCAGTTTGTTTATCTCAATTGTCAAGCGATTCAAACTAAGAATCATTTTGATTTTATAAACTTGGTGCTTTATTGACATATTGGGCAAAAGTAGTCAATTTTCACAAATCTTCTCAGCGGAATCAGTTCAGATGTTTTTCAATCACATAAGATACTGATTATGGTGGGGAAAGAAATGATTTGAGTGATACGTATGGTTGATTCCATACTCATTTATAAAAGTGGCCCAAACTACAACAAATTTTTATGATCTGTTCTAGGTCATCTTGTATGTGCATGGCATTAGAAGAGTGGGAGCCCACAGACTCATGGGGTAGTGGTAAATCAGAGGGCAAATGTCCTCAGTGTTACCTCAGGATCAAAGCCCGTCATTCCTGGGCTGCTGGGTATTGGTTCCTGCTCCCTGTGTTTGCTTGCTTTGAGACAAATTAACAAAGACTATGACTAGGTAGTTATCTTACTTATATTGAAAGTAATATCCTTTGTATGTCAACTAGTCAAATTCATGGCAATTCCATATTGTTGGATAGAAGGAACTAAAGGCCCCAAAGATAAAAAACAATAACTCATTTTACATGAATTATTTGGAAAAGTAATATTCCTTTCAAGAGAAGATCTTCCTGTCTTCCTTATTCAGGTCCCTTGACCTGGAATGTCCTTTCTTGACCCACCTCTGAATCTCTGAACTCTGCCCGGTTCCCAATTCCTTCTACTTTTCCTATGAAGACTTTCTCTCTGTTGTACAATATGGTAGCCACTAAGCATATGTAACTATTTTATTCAGATCAAATAAAATTAGAAATTCGTCTCATTCACAGTGGCCGCATCTAAAGGGCTTGATAGTTACATTGGGCTAATGGCTTAGAATATTCAACATTGCAGAAAGTTCTGTTGGATAGCACTATTCCAAGCACTGCAGATGAACACAGAGTACTCTCATCTTTCTTTGTCTTCTTGTAGAGGCTTGCTTGGTCCTTTTTGGAACATGTCACTTTCTTCCATGATTGATTATATCAGTAACTGTTTTCAAATGATGCTATGTAGAGTTCATCGTGATGCAGGGTCTCACCCTACCACAGCAGGAGATACTAAATCATCTGGAATCCAGGACTTTGACCTTCTACTTCAGCTAGAAGAACTCTCTCTCTATATATATATACACACACACACATATACATATACGCACAGACATATACATATACGCACACACATATATACATATATATTACATATAATAATATATGTATACATACGTACATATATAAATATATATACACACACATATATATGTATGTATATATATTTTTCTTGTCTGTTTTACCTGGTGGAGTTCTATGTGAGATTACTTTTGCTAAAAGTTTGAAAGTTCTCTTTACTCCTATTATATTTTCTGCTCAGAAACCCTGAGAACAAGATTTACTTCTGATTCACTTTTTAACCTCCACACTGCCATATGTTGCCACAGTAGACCTTCAAGATTTCTGGTTGATCAAATGAAGGAGGAAGGCCCTAGAGCCTATGACCAAATGCAGCTCCATTATATAGACCCTACAATACACTTACTAAAACTTGTTTAAAAATCAGATCTCTGCCCAGTCAGGGATTGGATGATTTTCCCATTATCTTCATCACTGTCAGGTTAGCAAATATAGAGTTTATGGAAATTTATGCTCCATCTATTACTTTCTTTCCTCTCTAAAAATTATTTGGGTTTTGATTCACAGTTTAGTTTACCTTTTCTGATCTGTTTATACTTCTTAACAACCTTCCATTCATCCAGTTCTCCCTCTAGGGAGTTTAACCAGATTGGCCAATTAGCACTTCCTTTTTAACAAAAAGATAAATATTTCAGTCTACTCAAGTATGGAGGACACCTTGTAATGATGAGATAAATCAGAACTTCCCTATGGAATTTTATTTTGTTTTATTTTGTTTTACCTAGAGAGTGTATCGCTTGAAGCAATTACAGCAGTAATAATAATGCATACACATAATTGCAGATTTCATGGTTATATATCCACTGGGAGCTTTGATTTCTCCTTGGAGTCAAGGACTGTGGGATCACATGAAATTTCTCAGTTGGCTTGGAGGCTAGATGGGTTATGTTGTTTAATAATTGTAATGTATGAAGAATGTTAGTGTAAAGTGGGCTTAGCCAAAATGTATGATGTCTGATATCTGTTTCTACACCTTCACCATAATATCGCTAGAATTATATAGTATTATCATACATTCTAAAAGAGAATTTTTCATTTATCCATTCCAGATGGTTCTGGCCTCCCTGCTAATTAGCTATTCAAGTAAATTGGGTGACAATTCTAAGAAAGCACAATTCATATATTAAAGTGTTATTTTATTTTAAAGAATGAGTATCACATTTTACTCCTTAGTTCTTTATAGAGTTACTTGCTATGTCTCTTAATGAATTACTAGGTTTGCTGAAACTCTAAATTGTCTTTGTTTAACTGAGGGACAGACAATGAGTTGGCTTTTGATGCACTACTAATTTTTAACTGTGCAGGTGATGGTCTCAGCATCAATCTGTGATATTCTTTTATCTAGACTAATTCTAATGTAATATTTCAATTTAGTTTTCACTAAAGCATTCAATTTGCATTTAAAAAGAAGTCAATATAGGATAATTAAATGGTGTCAACTGGTCACTAATGAGCTCTTCCACTTGTATAACACTGCCCTTCCTACTATGAATTGTCTTGGACTGACACCCACTACTCTGGGTGCCAGCCAGAAAGACATGTGAATGCCTGCTAGTGCCATACACCCAGGAATACTAAATATGGATGTACTGAGTGGCTGTTTGACTATTTATTCCATCTATGCCAATGTAACTAGGTATGTGGGAAACACAAAACTGAACCAGACACAATATATAACCTAGGTGGGCAGTCATGAAAATAGCTGATAGTACAAAGAAGGGAAATAAGTGTCCTCATAAAGGTCCAGACGAGCTATGATAGGAATCCAGAGGGATGAGAGCTTGTTTCCTGTGAAGGTTGGGAAGGCTTTACAGATGGCATGGCATTAGAGCAAGACCTAAAAAATGAGTTATGTCTGAAGAGGGTAGAAAAACATTTTTGACAATGTATTAGCTTTCTATTGCTGCTGTAACAAAAGACCAAAAACTTAGTGGTTTAAAACAGCATCAGTACAGAAACGCTGGTGAATTGGAGCACATGAACCCCAATGTTCATAGCAGCACTCTCACCAATAGCTAAAACATGGAAAGAGCCTAAGTGTCCATCAACGGACGAATGGATCAAGAAGATGTGGTTTATCTATACAATGGAATACTACATGGCAATGAGAAAGAATGGAATCTGGCCGTGTGTAGCAACATGGATGGACCTTGAGGGTGTTATGCTGAGTGAAATAAGTCAGGCAGAGAAAGGAATATCATATGTTTGCACGTATAGGAGGATTAGGAGGAACTTAACGGAGGACCATGGGGGAGAAGAAGGGGAGAAATGGTGGGGGAAAGGGAGAGAGGCAAACCATGAGAGACTCTTGAATGCTGAGAACAAACTGAGGACCATGGGTGGGGGGGGGGAGGGGGGAGATAGGTATGGAGGAGGGCACTTGAGGGGATGAGCACTGGGTGTTATATGGAAACCAACTTGACAATAAACTATTTGTAAAAAGAAAAAAAACCCCGAAAGAGGGGGAAAAAAACCAGCATCAGTTTATCTCATAGTTTCAGTGGATCAGAAGTGTAGTACAGCATGACTCAGTTGGTTCTTGATGTAGATGCTTCCATGGACAAAATCTAATGTGTGTCTGAAGGACCACATTTCTTTCTGGAGGCTCTGAGGAAGATTCCACTTCCAGTCTCATTGAGATTGTTGGCAGAATTCAATTCCTTGTGCTTGTAGCACCGATGTCCCAATTTCCCACTGGCTGCCAGCTGGGAGCTTCTCTAGCCTCCCAAAGCTGTCTGTATTCCTCATCCCATGGCCCTTTCTGTCTCAGATCTCTCTGCCTGCTCATTCTACTGCATCTCTTTAACTCTGACCAAAGAAAACTCTGTTTTAAAGGGCTCATGTGATTACATTAGATTGAGCCTACCCAGATAATTCAGGATAACATCTTATTTCAAGATCTGTAACATTAATTGCATTTGCAAAGTCCCTTTTGCTATGTAACATAACTTATTCACGGTTTCCAGGAATGAAGGCATGGAGATAATTTGGGGAGGCATTATGTTTACCACAATGATGGAAAGCAGTAGAAACTGAGGAGCTCTTCATGGGATTTATGAGGAGTTAGGCATGTGCAAAGTGCCACAACAGGAAACTGGATGGGGAGACAAAATTGATCACTCCTTCTGTGTGCTCCTAGAATACTTTGGGGACTCCATGAAGAATACACTCAGATATGTTAAATTGTTTTCCATTTAATCCTTGAGACCAGGGACCTGGTTTTATGTAATTTTGCACACCATGGCTAGCACTCTGCCTTCTCACCTGATAGGGAGCTGATAACGTATTTTTGCAGCTGAGATGAAGAAAAGTGATGGCAATTGATGATAGAAAAGTAGCATTTGGTAGGCCAAGAAATAAGTCTTTAAATGAGAATTGTCCGACTGAGGTGGTAAGGGAGGTAATTTCAGTGAGTGACTTGCTGGTGAGACAGGAATCACACTGTGGAGAACACTCTGTCTTCACCTCTCACGCTTGCCATTTCTTACCCTCTTAGACTTTGTACACCTTGAAACTTTCTGATTTTGGAGCAATTACTATACCAGGTTGTTTTTGGGTTTTTTTGGGTTGTTTTTTTTTTTGTTGTTGTTGTATTTTCAGACAAGTTCATTGGTTTCCAGGTTTCTCAGTAGTCCATAGCCCCTCCACACTGTAATGTGCTCCTCATGTCTTGACTAAATGTAGTTTAATATCACCTAAGAGCTACTTAGTTCACTTAGTGGGTTAACAGGATTACCCTCTGACTCTGTCATTACTTTGGGTTAAACAGGGAGGCTGCACTTTGGATGTCTGCCCTTCTGGATTGTGGTTTGTCTACTTCACATAACCTTTCCAAGGCTTAGTATTCTCACCCACCAAATGGGATATGAGACCTCATAGATCATCATTCAGGTAAATGAGAGTATGAAGGTAAGTTCCTGGTCCTTAGTCGTTGATTAAATGGATTCATGATTTTTACATAGTAATCCTCAACCCTTCCCTAAAATAATTGTAGCCCAGAGTCTTGTTGGCTACGCTAATGTAATTTATACATGAAACACCTAAAATATAAGAAAAGGAAACACGGTGGCAATTGAGACCCTAGTGATAGGTTACCTCCTCTTCTCCCTCCTTACTGGTCCCTCCTTTTTCCTACTATTCCTCTCTTGTTATGTGGGTGCTTATGTCTTTGTCCTAGAAAAACATGGAATGGATTCAGTGTCAGAGGTCCTCTGACAACCTGAGGGGGTCCCCAGTCCAGCCTGTAGTGAAATCCCTCTTCTCTAGGATTTGTCTTACTTTTCATCTGGCAGCTCATCGTGTGCTGTCTTGTGACACCTCTTCTCTTGTTTTAAATATCACATATTTATAAGTTTTCTCTCAAACTACTCTGTAAACCTCTAGTCACTCATTCAAATGCAGTTTTGAGTACCTACTACGTGCTAGGCACTGGAGAGGCAGTAGGGTCAGGATACACACCGATAGACTAGCCCTTGAGTTGGTAGTCTGGTGCGGAAGATGGTTAGTTAAACAATGGACTGTGATCAATGTGGCATGTTGTTACAGGGGACAGAAGGAGGTTATTGGAGGCCAGTATCTTTATGTGGTCCATAGTGCATTTGATAGGTACTCAATAAATATTAACAGACTAAAAATGTTTATAATTTTACCCTGTTGGAAATTTGATTCAGCAGTCTCTTATAGCTTGCTGTCTCTCGACTTGAGATCAGGCTCCATCAGAGATTTCTCATTAGGTTATGGGGACTCTCTGCTCCCCGGTCAGCACCTGAGACATTGCCCTCACCAGGCCTAGCCCAGGTCTGACTGCCCACAATCTCTTTGTGGCCGTATTAATAGCTTAACCCAGTGACTCAGAGATTACTGTGTACTTGAGAATCTATCCATGTACCAAGGGGCCCCTCTTTATTTTTGTTGCCTAATTCTTGTTTTTATTTTTGTCATCTTTTCTAGTGTTAATTTTAAAGAAATAGGCCTATTTCATGGGCAGGAATATATTTCATGAACCAGCAAAAGAGCAATCCATTTTTGCTCTTTCTTCTTTTCTTTTTTTTTTTTTTTAAATGTTTTTTTATTTATTTCTAGGAGAGAGAGAGAGACAGCGTGAGCAGGGAGGGTCAGAGAGAGAGGGAGACACAGAATCTGAAGCAGGCTCCAGGCTCTGAGCTGGCAGTCAGCACAGAGCCCGATGCGGGGCTTGAACCCACCAACCGTGAGATCATGACCTAAGCGAAAGTCGGACGCTTAACCGACTAAGCCACCCAGGCACCCCATTTTTTTGCTCTTTCTTCTTGATTGCTCTGAATTTCTGATTATTTTGTGAAGAATTGAGAGAGGGTGCATGTGTACCCTCAGAGGACTTAAAGATGGACAAGTTTACAGGCCATAATACCCAAGATAGCAGGCCTTGTATTTATGATGCTTATTCTATATGTATGCAGTTTTCAGAGACATCCTTCAGTACGCTCGCTCCTTCCCCTTGAAGTCCCAAAACATTTCCCACATGCATCCAAGGGCAGTGTGCCTTCCAACTCTCCTCAAAACAATGGGCATTCTCCAGCAGCAGCTCACAAGGGTGCAGGAGAGGAGAATTATGTTATTCTGATCTTTTGCTCTTGACAACCTTCCTCATGTGGTGAAATATAAATAGGATAAACCATGATTCACTATTAAATCTGGAAGAGAAATGACACTGAGATTCATAAATTAATGTTAAATCTATTTTCCACAGTGATTGCACGATTAGGGAGAGCTCACTCACCTGTAGTTAGCAATGACAAATGATCACTGAAGAATCATGTTATTCAGTTTTCAGTGACAATTTTAAGAAAAATATTAAAAATACTTTATGAAATCATGAATGTAGCATTTGGTAAAGTGACTTTTTACCCAGTACCTTTTTAAAAAAATCATATGGCCCAATAATTACCTGAACTTCTTGACATACTAATTAACTCTGATTTAAAACAGCCATTATTTTTAGAGTTAAGCTTACTGAACATTGTCTAATATTATTATGTGACCATTAATATGACTAGGGAAAATGAGATAAGAAAAAGAAGAAGGCAGTAATTAAGATGAGTAATTTGGTAACAAAGTTGAACTAAAGCAGTTTGGTGACTCTTCAGCATGTGATAATGTACATTATTGGTATAATTTATCTTTCAAAGGGAATGACTCTACTTATCCCCTGGCCTGTCTATGTTAGATTTTTGTTTTTATAGATATTGGCAAATGGAATGACAGACGTTATAATGAGTCCTTGGAAGTCATCAGTTGGCAAGGTCAGGAATTTTGACCTCTGAATGTTCTATGAAACTAGATCTAGGTGCTTTCCTGAGATGTAACAATAAGGAAAGTTCAAAATGAATTTAATGGGGAATGTTTTCAGCATATAGTAGAATCCAATGTAAATTGTCCTTTCTTTTTTTCAAAAGAGTGATCAATAAGCTACCAGTAGTGCCAGGACCATATTATTGGAGGTGAATGTAATCATTTAGGCCTCCAGGTCAAACCTCCTTGACCTTTAGGTTTTTGGCTCAAGCAACAGGGTAAGTAAATGGTATAGTGCCTATTACTACACTTGGAGATGGAGGTATGCTGAGAGAAGGGCAGGGTTTTTTTGTTTTTTTTTTTTTCTCTGTTGGGAAGGGGTTTGGAGAGAAGGTAGCATGTAGGAACCAAGGGTTATGTTTTGAGTTTGTTAAGTGCCAAATGCTTATTATACATTTAATCAATCATCTGTGTACTTTTTTAATATAGGGTCTTAGACTCATCCAGATCACTTAGGAATATATTTGGTTTCAGGCAAGAAAACAACCAAGTGGAAGTGGCTTAAACACTAGGGGCCAATTTTCTTCATATAGAAGCACATGCAGAGACATGTCACACAGACCTGGTGCTCAACTGTGTCGTCAAATACCCAAGGTCTTTGTAGTTCTCTGTGATGCTATCCTTAGCATTTGGGTCACTGCTATGAGACGGTGGCTGCAGCTCCAGATTTCAGTGTCCACGTTTAAGTCATTGACGTCAGAAAGAAGTGGGTAAAGTGATGCTAGACCCATCTATCTTTTTATTTTTTTTAATCAAACAAGCAAAAAGGTTAGCTCTCAAAGACTTACTCTTATTCTCATTGACCAGAACTGTTCACACTGCAACCCTTAACTGTGGGGACGCCTGAAAAAGAGAATAGGCACATTGATGCCCTATACAAAATTTGGATTATGTTACCAAGAAAGAAGGCCACTTGGTATTGGGTAGTCAGTTAACAAGTGTCTGCCAATCACGATATTCCAATGTAGAAGTTCTGGGGCAGGATAAGTTGGGGAGGCTGATAGTGCCACACATTCTAAGGCAAGCCAGGGTTGTGTATGAGAAAAGTCTGTACTTGTTCTATAAACAATAAGTAGAGAGCTCAAGGATGGACAGAGAAGGGCTTCCTGTTCCTTCCCAATTCTTAAAAATACCTTTTCTACCATTATTTACCTCTTTATAGATTAACAAGCCAGTGTATGTGGGCCACTCTGTCTTCTGAGTTTGCCCTTTCGACACGTCTCTGTGGAATAAATTAGCTTATAATTTCAGAGGTAATTGCAAACTTTTATTTTCTAGAATGTCATAATTGCATTCCTGGAGTCAGGATGTTTTTGGAAATGTAGCTTTCTCCAGTTGCTGGATGAAATTATTGTTTCTGCACCCCCACCCCTCCAATTCTGTCCTGTATCAGTCTCGGTCTGCCATTCTCATCATATAAGTCAGAACATGAGTGGATGGCAGGCCCAGTTATCTTGAGCTTGGGTATAATACAATGTGTCACACCCCATTACAGAAATTATCATTAATTATTAACAGCAGTGTCTTTGACATGATGCATTGTCTACATTGTCACTGCCAAAAATGAAATGGTGATTAATGGATGCCCCTTGGATGGAATACAGCAAAGTACAATGATGAAAAAGAAGCTCAGGAGCTTGAGGAAAAAGCACAGAGTACTGAATAGCTTGGTGTCTCTGTCTGACTCTCTCTTTCTTTAAACACAGACATACACACATGCTCTAAAGGGTGAAAAACCAGTCACTTGCCAAGTTGGAAACAAATATATACATATATATATATATATATATTTTTTTTTTTTTCTTAAAATCCCAGGCAACAGGGCATTAGGCTTCCTCTTTGTTTTTATCTAATCATTTGAACCTGGTATTTTTTGTAGGGACTGCTTAGGAAAAAGTTAATCTTTGGAGTTATCCACTTCCTTCTTGTTCTTTCCTACATGCTTTCACGGCAGTGTTTTCTGTGTCTAGGTCCTTCCTGGGAGCATGCAATGCCCTTGTACTTTCCCAACTAGCATCCCCACCAATCAGAACAAGCAGTCTAGAAGTATGCATTGTAGAGTTGGTGCAGAGTCTGAATCATGCTCTTAAGAACTTAGCCCCCTTCTAGACTCTGCTTCACCATCCTTAGCTTATAGGCTGTTGTTCATGGTTGCAATATAGCTGGTGTAGTCCCAATGTGGATGGCCACATTCAAAACCGAAAGTAGGGGAAAGTGTAATGCCAACAGAATCTACTTCCTTTTCATTAGCAAAGAAGAAACTTCCCCATAAATCCCCAAACTGTAAGAAAAGCTGGAAAAAAAGCATATTTGCCTTAGCAAGACTGAAGTTCTTGATGCTAGAATAATGGAGGCAATAGATTGATGTCTCCACTTCGCTGGGTGATGACTATATTGGTGATCATGAGTTATGAATGACGAATGCATCCCATCCCAGAGATAACAAGCGAGCCTTCCTGCACAGATGCACATTGCAGGAGATGGAAGGAGGACACTAGGCTTGAAGTCAGGCTGGTGAGGAATGTGGATTCTTTTAAGTCAAACCTTATAAACCTATGCTGTGTGTAAGATGTGAGCTGCCTCCATGACTTCGTTCTCTGTGAACTTTGGCAATAAATCAGTGGCTTCTGTGCAGGCTCTTTGGGAATATCTATCACCCTGAGGAAGACAGAAAAGAGATCTGATCCTAAAGTCCACATCTTTTTTAAAGGAGGCTCTGACATAGAGCATAATATTTGTTCTTAGCTGGAGGCCAATTAACAATATTTTATCATAAAATGTCAAAAGAATGTTAATATAATAATCTGAGCCAAAATAATAATAAAAAAACACCACTATGTTTAGAACAACACTGGCATTCTTTCCTCATGAACTAGTGGTTATTTATTTTTTTCCCTTCACCTCTTCACACTCATTTTCAATGCTGGTGTTATCTGTGTTTTAAAAAATGGTGTTAAAATTATGGTGTTAAAAATTATGGTATAATTTATAAAAAGCCAAATCCTCAGATCTTAAGTATATTGTTTGATCAGTTTTAATGAATGTGTATCAAGGCACAAAGTGTTAATACCACCCCAGAAAAGTTCTCTTATGCCTCTTCCCTATCATTCATCCCTCCTTTCCCCCCCGCAGAAGTGACCACTAATCTGATTTCTATTGCTAAAGGTTAGTTTTGCCTGTTTTAGAATTTCATATAAGTTGAATCATTCAGAACATCCCTTTGTTTGGTTTCTTTCACTCAGCATATTTTTTTGAGATTGATTTATGTTGTTACTTGGGTCTATAGATTATTCCTTTTTATTGCCTATTAGTATTCAACTGAATGATTATACCATAATTTATATACCCAGGTGTCTTGACAATGGACATGTGGCTTTTGTCCAGCTTTGGTCAACTGTGATTAAAGCTGCTATGAACATTTGTGCACAAGGCTTTTTGTGGACAAACATTTTGAGTTTTCTTGAATAAAAAGCTAGAAATGGAATTGCTGTATTATATAGTATTGTATGTTTACATCTTAAAGAAATTGCCAAATAGTTTCCTAAAGTGGTAACATTTTATTCGCTCACCAGCAATGTTGAGAGTTCCAGTTGCTCTATATCCTCTCTAATATTTGATACAATTACTCTTTTTAGTTTATGGTTAGTTTTGTTATTTCACGGTTTTAATTTCTGTTGCACTGATGACCAATAATGTTAAGTATGGTTTCATCTGCTTGTTGACTATTTATATCTCTTCTTTTATAGTGTGTGTTCAAATATTTTTGCCAGACATTTTTATTGGGCTGTTTGTCTTTTTATTTTTGAGTTGTGGGAGTTCTTTATGTATTCTGGATACAAGTCGTTTGTTAAACATATACATTGTGAACACTTCCTCTTAGTTTGTGGCTTCCCTGTCCATTCCTTTGTAGTACTTTTGATAAGTAGAAGCTTTTAATTTGAATGGAATCCAACTTAAGATTTTATCGTTTATGCTTTTATGGTTTTTTCCTAAGAAATATTACTTGAACATCACAGAGATATTCTTCTATTTCTTCTAATAACTCAGTTGTTTTGTGTCTACACCCATATAATCTGTCTTGAATTGATTTTTTTTGGTCTATGGTGTGAGTTATGGGTATAGCTGTCTTTTTTTTTTTTTTTTTTTAACTCAAATGCGGACCATAATAATACATAGCAAATCTCATAAGCTTTCAAAATTAGAGATAGTCTTTTTGGCCCACTCTGCTATGGCTAGTGAGATAGCAAATATATATAGTTTAGTGACTAACAGCATGGTTTGGAATTGCAATCCTGACAGTTGCTAAGAGTGTGATGTTTGTAAATTGATCATCTCTAGTTCTTCATCTGTAAAATAGCAATAGTATCTAGTCATAGGGTTCATGTGAATTTTGTCTCTAAAGTCACAATAGTTCCTATGTTATGGGGTTAATATGAAGATGAAAATAATTCATATATGTAGTTGAATGAGTACCTCATACTAACCACTTTATAATACTAGCTATAATATATAATAATGATATAGCCTAACTGAATTTACTCCCTTGATCTTTCTTATTTCAGACTGGCCATTCGTTGATTGCTGACTAATGGGAGGAACCTATGTTAGGTACTGGAGATGGTATAATGAACAGTACAGATGTGATCCCTGCTCTCATAATATTTCAGTCTACTGAGGGATAAAGACCTTAACTAAATTTCATGGAAAGTGGTTTAGAGGCAGTGTAGAGTGTTAGGACAGTCTAAAATACAAAGACCCCATTCCTTTCTGGGGAGTCAGGGTAAGACTTTCTGAGGATGAAAAGTATGCCAAAAATGAAGAATATGGAACAGTCTAACTGATGGCAAGCTCATTAAAAGCAGGAACTAAATTTGCTTATTGTTCCCCTCAACATCAAGCTGAGCAATGATCTAGAGAAGATTAAATGCTTGTGGAGAATCTATAATGACATTTAAGGGGAAAGATATGTAAAATAATATCTGCCCAAGAAAAAGAAAAAAACTGTTTCCTAAATAAAGGACTGAATGAAGGGATGAAATAAATATATTAATTGGGTGTCTAAAACACTAGGCAGCATCACGGTTCTCTCAGAACCTTGAGTCTGATTCATTCACTATTGAGAAACAAAATATTGTGTGCCTCAATTTTTAGGATGGTGCCTGAGCCCCATCTCCTCTCAGAGGAGTCAAGAAGGCTTCCCTGGGCAGAGATTCATGAAGCTGGAGGGAGCATGGGTAGGTGCAGGCAGAGGGAAGGGCTCTTACCTGAAGCTCTGGGAACTGCTGAAACGCAAGAAGCCTTGTGGTAGAGGAGGATGGGGAGGGCTATAAGCCAGGGAAGATTACCCAGACAGTTCTCCATAGAAGAGAAGAACACTGGCAAGAAGAGAAGAATTTTGGCTCCTGGAGCCAAGAGCAAGCAGGTTCAGTCCCTGCAAGTTCACCTTGGACTGATGGCAGTGTCTGCCTACCTCATCTTCACTGGGGTGGGATTTATTGTGTCTGGAAGGGCTACCTGTGTCTGAAGTTCATCATCCAGTGTGGGAGGAAATGCAGAAACAAACAAGGCAGTGCTGTTAAAAGCCATCTGATAGATTATTTTGTAACATTGCCTAGAGAAAGGTAGCACCTGAGCTGGATCTTGCAGTGTCCTAGAAGTCGCCTGGGTGAAAACAAGTGGAAAGAACAGAGGGATTGGTTGGCAGAAATGGGAGAGAACATGGCATATCACCACTCTAATAACTTGTCTTGAGTCTAGCATCTACAAATACTAACATCTCTGAAGTTAGCAGAAGTATTTTGGAAGGTAATTACATTTTTGGTCTGCACCACCTCTTGGGATAACGAATATCCATGAGGTTTCTACTCATTATGGAAAACATACTTTTATTTTTTCTAAATTTCTCTAAGTGCTTCCTAGTTTAATATTTTCTTTCTGTTGCTACATACTTTTCCTTCTTTAACCTAAATTAAAGCTCAAGATTCCTGGAGGAGTATCTAAAATGTATTATATGTTTACACACACATGTATACACACACACACACACACACACACACACACAATATAGATATATATGTGTTTATTGGAATACATTTATTGAATCAGAAAATGAAAATTCCGAGCTTCATTGTGGATGTAGAGATTACTTAAAAGTACAAAATACCTTAAAAAAAGAAAAAAGAAAATGAAAATTCACTTACTCAAGGAGGAAATATAAAATATTTTTATTTGACATATATTTAGGTTATAAAGTTTTATGAAAACTTTTATAAAGTTCAAAAACTAAAGGACAGCCAATTATTTTCCATCTTTGGAAAATAATCAGTTGTCAAAGGATTAAGGCGTAAGAGAAGGGGTCAGCTTTATATTTAAATTTTAAAATAGATTTGTTTCAAAATGTGTCATTCCAGGAATAATGGTGAAAATCAAGATTACCATGAAGCTTACATGGGATTTTGAGTTAACCACCAAACTAATTAAGCAAAATTATCCTAATTTGTTTATTATGTTAATGATCTGAATTAATTTATAGTAATTTAGCATGTATTACTAAGGATTTATTATGTTTCCTACTAAATGACTTAAGAGCTATAAATCCCATGGTTAAATGTAATTAGTGGAGACATATTTATCGAAAGGGATAATTACATCTGATAAAAGTTCTTCAGTTAGGCTTAATTAAAACAGATTATTCCCCCATAAATGAAAAGTAAATATGGTAATTACTGGGTAGATTTTCATAGCAAAAATGAGTATCTCAGCATTTCAATTTTCTAAAAGGGTGGGAAAACAAACTATGTAACTGATTACTTCCCAATAAAGTATGATTAATAATCCCTGGGAAACAGGCATTTTCCAGTAGTAAATATTTTGCTGCTAAATTACCAAAAGGGGAATTTTGCTCAGGAAAATCTATCATTAACTCAGTTCTAAAGTGGACTATGGTTATTTTTGAACATATGAATAGTGTTTTAAGGACATTTCTTTTTTTTTTTCTTTTTTTCCTAAAAAGATTATCTCTAGCTCAGCTAAATAGCAGTGATAAGGAGAAAAATGACTGCTAATCACTCTGGAAAAAAATTTTTTTTTCACAACGACCTGGACTGGGTATGGCTATACAGGCACAGAATGTACAAGACCAAAAGCCCAGAACATGTTTAGGATATATACATAAACCTTATATATCTGTAAACATATAGATCTTATATATCAGTTACAGGTGTGCATAAATATTAATGTGCAAAACTATAGGGTATATTTTAGATTATTTTTTGTATTTAATCAGTAATCTTTTTCAATAGCAACACTAATACTGGAAAATTCCACTTTACCATTTTAAAGCATTTTCAGTAAATTATTAGTTCATTAGTTCATTTTATCCTTCTGGAAGGCAGATGAAGCAAGGGTTATTGGCCTCAGAGATACCAGGTTCAAGGTTATACAGTTAATTAGTAGACGGGTTAGGACTTAAATTGATACTTTGACCTTAATACACCATTCTTTTTCCAACATCATTAAAGTATAGAAGGGTCCATGGACATGATGAGAAGGTGGGTTTGACTATATGCTACTGTAAGTACCAACTGGCACACATAAATTCATCTCTGTTAGCATGGCCAGATGGAACATGCTGTGTTCATGGTATGGTTTTGGGGTTAAAATAAATGCTAAAGCAAACAATCCTGGAATAGTGGATCCCCTTTAGAGCAGAGTAGCCTGGATGGCCTTCTACAGATGGGGTGATAAATGGCGTGCATTGGTCTGATGTGGAAATTTTACTAAAGGATGAAGGCAGACAGGCCTCCATCTATTGCTGTCTGCCACTTGGTGGAGCTGAAACTAGACCCTGGCCATTCTGACATTCTTACTCCTACACTTTTAAAAGTCATACTTAAATATGTGCCTTTCTCTGGAGACCTCAAAGTATTATCACAGACAGTATTGCATTTCTCCTTACAATATCCTTTTGCATTCCACAGAGCCCAGGTGATTTATCAAAGTCAATAGCTATGGCTAATATATGTTCTGTCCTCCCAGAATTACATAAATGCCTAAGCACATGGGCTGAGCAGAGACCTATGCTGCTGGAGCTATAAAACTGAATGTTTTTTAAGGAAGACCTCAAGCAGAGGTTCTCCTCTTTTGTGCATGGGGTTTAAAGGGCTCTTTATCCCTCACCCCCACCAAGAATAATTGAATTAATATTATTACATGTTTACTGAATGCTACTCATTAGGCAATTGCATTTTAATCAATGTCTACATTAGTTTCAGAGATCTGCTTCATTTTTATTGTTGAAAGATGTAAGTTCTATTGGTCAAATGTAACTGGAGGACATTCAAACCATTTCACTAAATATAGCTTAAATGTCACTGTAACAGACCTAAATGTAGGTTCATTGGACATACTGGGTATTGATCATTTCATTTGTGATGCTACTATGTGGGCCACACTGTGTAACTCTCATGTCATTTTTTTCAAGTTTATTTATTTTTGAGAGAGAAGAGAGAGACAGAGAGCATTTTCATGAGTGGGGGGTGGACAGAGAGAAAGGAAGAGAGAGGATCCCAAGCAGGCTCCACACTGTCAGTGTAGAGCCCAATGTAAGACATGAACCCATGAACTGTGAGATCATGACCTGAGTCAAAATCAAGAATCAGATGCTTAACTGACAGCCACCCAGATGTTCCTCAGGTCATTTTTTAAACATAGAGATATTGGCTATATTTGTTGAAATGACCATTGGATTTTTAAGATGTGTATAAAAACCATATAGAATCAGACATACACCTGAGTCTCTAAGTCTCAGGGGCAAATTCAATGGATGTGAGTAAAAATAAATAGCCTGGTGGCCAAAAAATCTATATATTGAAAATTTTAAATGTGATTGAAACATTAATTACTGATGAAGTACTTGAGGGCAGGCCTCTCTGCACAGAGATCTGATAAGTGCTTTGGTGAGAAGTAGTATGTGGGTGTGCACAACTTCTATCTGAACAAAGATGCTCAAACTCCCATATCTGTGGTCATCTGTCAGGGTTCCAGAGCCTTTTCATTAAAAAAATTTAACTTTATTCACATAAAAATGAAGACAGTTAAACAAATTCAAGAATCTACATGAGAGTGGTATAATGATATCAAAATAAGAGGTATAAAGTATGGAGCCAGAGTACCTGGAGGGAAATACGGCTTTTCTGGGTATCAGCTGTCTGTTCTTGGGGAAAGTTCCTGAACTCCGTGTCTTGTTTTCCTCATTTGCAAAATGGGGGTAATATTACTGCCTATAGGATTGTGTAAAGGTTAAATAATTTTAGGTCTCATTGTTAATCCAAATAGATTAGGGATTAGATTTATTTACATTTGCCTGATGTTGACATGCTCCTGCAAGATTTTGTATTTAGAGATACACGTATTTAGAGACACACTTTTTGTCCTTGATTTAATAATATATGCTAAATGATGTGAACAGGCTAATTCAGGAACAGGCTACTTTTGGCTCCAAACTGAATCCATCTGACTGGCATTCATTATCCTGTTACATTACCCTGTTACCTGTGAAGCTTTTATTATTCTGTTACATTAGCCTGCTCTCCACATGGCTTTCACTTTGAGGGTAGGCAGGATAGGACGTGCCCTGGTAATTTAATGGTATGAATGATTATTAACAGAAAAAATCTATGTCTACCAAAAGCTGTCATGTGCTGGGTGTCGAAACAAGAGCCCCATATTTTATCTGCTTTGCTCTCCTGTTTTATATTCACGGTTCAAGTTAATATATTTTGATTCTGAATTCCAAAGGAATCATTGTGATTATCCTCAAAGTAAATAAAGTATGTCTAATCTGCTCTACTTTTTTCATAGAAGGTAAATCAGTTTTTCAAGCCTTTTTCTTTGCATTTGCTCATTGACTTTGCCATCATTAATTTTTGCTATTTCCAGAACATGGTTTGCAGCCTAATAATACATCAGCTTCTCAACTGTTGTCTATAACATTTTAATATTATCTTCCAGTTTGACTAAATTGTCCACTGGTTACACATAGAAATTTCAGATGTGAATAGTTTTGAGAAGAAAGAAACCCACCTTATATTCCTTATCACTGACCCTTTCCTGTAACTACTTATGGTCAAGACACCAGGTAAGCCCATGTCTCCTGCGGAAAAATGCCCAATGTTTCCACAGGTTAAGAAACTGATTGATATTCATGAGTTTAAAAATGCATTATGAATTAATTTATTTATCTTCTTGAAGTTCAGCTTCTCTCTCTGGGATGCTTTCTCCCTAGTCTAATTTCTTTAAAACAAAATTCAAATACATAGAGCATGATTGAATACTACTTACTAGGAAATTGTGAACTCTTGATGTTTTCATTTCTTTAAGGTGAATGTGAGAAGCATGTGAATTTTTTTTAGCTCTATAGTTCCCTCTAAACCAAATACTTCTACTCTAAATATAAAATTACAACCATAACTTTTCCTAATGTTAACAGTAGAGTATATGAAGGGGAAAGAATATGCAGTTTGTTAAAAGTAATGCCAACTGTTTTATTGCCTTCCAATCCAAGATAATTGCATATAAAGAAATTCATTTAAATTATTGACATTAATTTACTAACTGGAACTTTAAATAATAATTTCATGAAAAGGAAAATTCAGCAAAGTCCCAGAAATAAACAAGATTTAACAACTTATTATAACAGCTTCTGCATTGTTATAAATCAAAACCATATTTCTGTAATTTTGGCAGCAACAATTTTCTTTTTACAGAATATGAAGTTAAAATACCATGTATAAGATGTGGCTTAGTAACTACGTATTTTAGTTCTTATTAAAACAACTATAAATTGCTTTTTTACCCCTTGTTTTTGTTCTTTATGTAGTCTATTTCCAGAACTTGTAAACTGAAACCTTATCATAACACATTCATTCCAGAGAAAGAGCCTGTGGTTATTCCCTCCTCCTCCTCCTCCTTCTTTTGAGAAAGAGAGAGAGCGAAAGAGAGAGGGGTGCAAGTGAGCAAGGCTCAGAGGGGAGATGCAAGTGAGTGAGGGCCAAAGAGAGAGAGAGAGAAGCAGGGCTCATCTGAAGTAGCGCCTCCTGTTTTAGCTAAAGCAGGGCTTCAGCTCACCCAACATGGGGCTTGAACTCACAAACCATGAGATCATGACCAGAGCCCAAGTCAGATGCTTAACGATTGAGCCACTCTGGCTTTCTGTGCTTCTTTCAGTTTATTCAGGAAATATTTAAGGCACCTGCTATGCTAGGCATTGTTCTAGGTGCTGGGATACAGTGCTGAATGAGAACTCATTCCTGCCCTCATGGGGCATACTTGGTAGACTTCATAATGTATAAAAGCATCTTAGCCAGGGCAGAGTTCTGTGGCAAACTAAAACTCGTAATGTGGAATGGAGTGGTGGTATGGGTAGGAGGCTACAGAAGGAGACCTCTCTGAGGAGATGACAGTTAAGCCCAATGGTGAAGAAAAACACCAGCCATCTGGAGATGAGCATTCCCAGCACTGAGGTGGGGGTCAGCTTGGTGTGTTTGGGGACTAGAGAAAAAGCTAGCATGGCTGCAGCGCAATGAGAAGGGAGCAATGGCAGGAGATATTGTTAGAGAAATCAGCAGATGCCAGCCCAGGTAGACCCATGGTAAAGAGTCTGGGTTTTCTTCTGAGTCTTAGGAAAACTCACTAGGAGTTTTGACCAGGTGATTGACTTGTGACCTGATACATTTTTTAAAATCACTCTGGCTTTTGGGTGGAAAGTGGACTTGACAGGAGAAGAGGAAGAATGTAAGTAGAAAGTATAAGATGACTCCTGAACAAGAGGTTCATTATTGGAATTGTTAGAACATCTACCAAGTAGTTTCATTTACAGAGACAACGTGGCATTGAGGTCAAACCTGAGAGCTGAGTTCTAGACTAATTCTGCCTCTTGTTCTCTCTCTACCTTGGGCTTCAGGATACTGGGCCAGAGAATCCCTTCCATTTCTCATATCTTAAAAAGGCTACTCTCTCTCTTGGGGTACCTTGGTGGCTCAATTGATTAAGCATGCAACTCTTGGTTTTCGCTCAGGTCATGGTCTTATAGTTTGTAGGTGGGAGCTCTGCATCAGGCTCTGTAAGTGTCGGGCCTGCTTTGGATTCTCTCTCTTCCTCTCTCTCTGCCCCTCCCTCCCTCACTCTCTGTCTCTCTCAAAATAAATAAACTTAAAAAAAAAAAAGAAGGCTACTCTCTGTACCCCCAAGAGATTCCCCCAATATGCAGATGTCTTACTTCTCTACTCTGGAACACTGAGGGTTCTTAGCTCTGCTAGTGATGTCAGTAGGTCCATTGTGATGCTGCAGAGAAATGAGGTGAGGTGAGGCTGGAGAAAACACCACTAGTTAGTTCTAGAGCCAGGTAGAGGAGCAGGTAAGGTGAGTCCACTGGACTTTGGGAGCCAGGGTTTCAAGAAGGATAACCATGTCAGAGGAAAAGCATAACCTGGCCCCTTTGTCAAGTCTGGGATTCTCATTAAAGCAGGATCCGGAGGCATAGACAGGCTCAGAGGAGTTGAATCTGAGATAGGGTCAACTCAGTGAACAAGAACAAGGAGCCAGCAAGAATCATGGTCCCTCTGAGGAGATAGCGCTCTCTGTATAAAGAGAATGGCTTTGGGCTTCTGGTCTGACTTCATTTCATAGTAGTAGGCATTGTCCAGAAAAGGTGGGAAATGTTTGAAACCTAAAACCTACTTCTTTCTAATCTCCAAGCAAGGACAACTTGGCTGCAGAGTGTGAAAGTAATCTTACCCTAAAAGGGCTGGGAGGTGATGCTGATTCAAACCTGGGGTGTGTTTGTTTGTTTGTTTGATTGAGTTTTTGGTTTGTTGTTGTTTATTCAAGCCTGGTCTTTAGTTTTTTGTTTTTTGTTTCTGATTCAAGCCCGTTTTAACGTTCTGCCCTGATCATGTGCCTGAATTCTCAAAAAGGTACCATCCTTCACTTAGCCTGGTGAGTTCATCCCAGGCAGAACGGTTCCTTCATTCATTTTTGAATCTTAAAACCTTCTCATGGTTCCCAGCATATGAAAGCACTGACTGCATGCATGAACAATTGTGGTCAATGTAACCAAGCCTCAGTCTCTGCTTCAGCTGCCGAAGCCAGGGCCTATTTCATTCTTGTATCTCAGTCTTATCATGAAACTCTTCTGGAACACTCTCCTCTTCAAGATTTAGTTCCTGCCAAGGTGTGAACCATTTTGCTACCTCTAACCCTCCTTTCAGGAAGTGACTTTCAGTGACAGGTTTCTGGATATCCCTAACTACCTGATACTTTGAGTTTTCTCTCCCTTTCCTACCTTTCCCCAGTGACCTGCAGACCTCTCGGACACTTTGCCTTCTAAACCTATCAGAGCATCATTACAGGTACCGGGCAAGCCTTCTGAGTCTCCTTGCACCCCTGGGTCTGCAGACATATGATGTGACCCCCAGTCAGCCCAGCCCCTGGTCCGTCAAGTTCATTCAAATGGGACACAGTCTAATATGGTAAATTCAGTAATGGAGTCACAACTTTTAAACTGACATTTCTGTTCAGACTCCCACAGTGAAGTGACCCTATAAATTAACAATTTTCCTTAGCTCACATCCTCTGCCCAAGATTGATGAGTCATATTTATTCTCAACATTAACAGATCTTTTCAAATGGAGGCATCAGAATTCACAACTGAGCTCTGTTCTATGACCCATGGTTTGCACAAAAAAGAATTTCATATGAAGAAATTCCAAGGCCAATTTTTAGAATAGGTCAATGCATGCAATATCAAGACACATTCATCTGAGAGAGTAGGAAGAGCATAGGAAATAAAGAACAAGGCAGAGAGAATTCCCACTAAAGGTGCTCTCTTGAACTGATTCATGAGAATATATTTAACCTGTTGAATAGCAGCAGAAGGACCAGGCAGGGAATGAATGAGTTGTCAGTGCCACAGAAAACCAGGTAGCTGTCTAAGCATTCAGAAAAAGATCTCATTCAATTTAGCAGGCTCATAGAATGGTTAAGAGCCCGAACTCTGGGGACTGACTCTCTGAGTTCTTATCACTGGTAGGTGTTAGGTGTGTAACCATGGAAAGTTTACTGAACCTCTTTGCGCTCAATTTTCTTTAAAAAAATTTTTTTTTAATGTTTTTATTTCTGAGAGAGAGAGAAAGAGAGAGAGAGGCAGCAAGAGCAGGGAAGGGTCAGAGAGAGGGGGAGATACAGAATCCAAAGCAGGCTCCAGGCTCTGAGCTAGCTGTCAGCACAGAGCCTGAAATGGGGCTCAAATCCATGAACCATGAGATCATGACCTGAGCTGAATTCAGATGCTTAACCGACTGAGCCACCCAGGCATCCCTGTGCTCAATTTTCTTGATAATAAAACTGGGATAATAATAATAATAATAATAGTATCTTACATACAGGAATATGAGGATTAAAGTATTTGTAAATTATAATGTTCAAGCACAGAAAATGGCACTGCAAATGGCAGCAGCTTTGGCTTTTACTGACATCATTACTTTTAACTTTACCACCTTTAGTGGTCACTCTAGACCATGCCACAGTCACCCATCATTTGGAATATGATGTTTGTTGGACAATAACACTGCAACAGACTCCTCATCACTTAGCATCTGCCTGTGCCTCACTTAAAGCCTTTCGTCTCACTGTGGCCCAAGTGACCTTTTACAAAAGTAGATCTGATCACATCACTTCCAGATGAAATCCCTTATACTGGGTGCCCGTAACTCTTGAATCAAACCCATACTCCTTTGTTCAAATGGCACTATTATTTAAAGGAGCCAATCTATATTCGACTTCATGGTCCTAATCAGTCTCAATGAACTAATTAATCATGTGATCATTTAATGTCTATCTGCCTAATTACACTATGACCTCCATAATCTAGTGGGGGAAGAGATTTCTGTTCCATCTCTAGGGCCCAGCACACTGCCTGCCACTTGTGCTCAGAAAATATTTTTTGAGATGTCCGCTAAGTATATTTGTTGAATGAATGGATGTCACAAAGTATAAAGACAGTATGAGACAATTTTGTTATGTGATGCAATTGAAATTTTCCTTGTGGTTGCATCTCACACAGTTTTGATGTAAACTTTTAATTCCCTTTAAATGTCACATAATGGGGTGGAATGGAGAGAAAAGACAGAGATACAGATGGAAAGAAGAGTCGCAGAAGCAAATGAAACTATTGAAAAACAGA
This sequence comes from Proteles cristata cristata, assembly GCA_017311185.1. Lineage (NCBI taxonomy): Eukaryota > Metazoa > Chordata > Mammalia > Carnivora > Hyaenidae > Proteles > Proteles cristata. The sequence continues at coordinate 415,634 of JAESUZ010003977.1, forward strand.
ATATCTCCATCTTAACATTTAAAGGATATGATTTTCAGAATTTGATGTTAGAGGAGTTTTCTTTTCTTTCTTTTCTGTTTTCTTTTTCCCTTTTGGCCAAGTTTCTAATGTGTTTTGAATTTCAGGTCTGCCAGTAACATTTTATGGTAAAGGCATTTTCTTTTATTTTCTGCATAGTTTTTTAAAGCTTTAGTGTCTATGTAGTAATGTCTCAAATATAACTCTATGCCCAGCATAAATAGGGAAAAACATGTAGACCAAATCATTTTTTTTACCACACAAATAGCTAACACTCTCTTCCTGGAGATGATAGAAACTCCTCAGTCTTGTATTTATATGTTAGAGCTTTGCCTAACAAATAGTGATACCCAACAATTCATTTATTCACTCATTCACTTATTCAATAAAGATTTACTAAGTTTCCCATGGGCCACCCTCTGTGTTAGGTTGGGCTAAACTCACAGAGTACAAAGCAGATCTTAATGGGTAACTCCTACAAAGTAACAATATTTTTTTTTGCCATAAATTCAGAATGTGTTGCAACTTTTCAATTCCCTGTGCTCTCTTAATATTTTAAAGCTTAAATTGACCATACTAATCAACGTGTGGGAGTGTGTGTGTGTGTGTGTGTGTGTGTGTTGGGGGAGGTTAGAAGAAATGTCAGTTTCCTCTTTAGACTAGAACTGTAAGATACAATGTTTAGTGTCACTGGTGACCACGTTGTCCAGAGGAGCATAAAGTGCGGCTGTTTCCCTTCCCCTTGAATTGTTTGCTAAGAGAAAGAGCTGACTCAGTTTCTTTCAGCTCTAACCCTTTGGACACAGATATGCTGAAATCCAAGATTTTGAAAATTTGGAAAGAGTGGAAAAATTAATTGCTCTTACCTTTGGTACTTCAGAAAAACCCCAAGTGCATAATATAGAACTCTGATCCAGAATAAATGATGCTTAAATCTATCATCTCAATGTTACAGCTGTCTCCAGACTACTCCCTTGGCCTTGACTCCTGATGACTTCAGGCAGCGCTGAGCTGAATTATCCCCTTGCTGGTGAGGGCATGTCTTGCTTAAATCATGGTGGGAATTGTCAAATACCCTTCTCGCTCAGTATGCCCCAGTATAATTTGAACCGCAGTAGAGTTTTGTTGGAACACCACTTCACAAGCAGCCAGAGTAGATAATGGGCATCTTGTGGGGAGCCCTGTGTGGTGAAGAAGTCGAGGAGGATAATTTTCAGAAGTGAAGCTGGGCATGTAGATTAGACCACCTGCGCTCCAACCCACCAGCACAACCAACCACAGTCAAGGGCAGAGCTCAGTGCTTGACAGTCTTTAGCATCCCCAAGAATCTCCTGTGGACTTCATTGGTTCTTAATACCAGTGTAGTCACCCCACCTGCTGGGGCTGACTTGTGAGCCAAGCACCTCAGTACGGAAAGTGGGGTCTTTTCTGAGGTAGTTTATTTTACTTTAATTATTTTATTATAATATATGTGTTATATATTTATTTTATAGGAACATATTATTAATTCTATTATATATTTATTTATTTGCTTTGGCTGTCAGGAAGCTGATGAGAGTAATGGGAATACCACTTTTTATTTTGACGTACTCATTTTAGTCAATGAGAGACCGCATTGCACAGTGGTTAAGAGTATGGACTCTAGAGCCAGACCCCAGCTTCAAATACTGGCTTCCCACCACTGGTTTGTGACCTTATGCATGCACCTCATTGCCCTTTCTATGTCTCATTTCCAAATTAGTAAAACTGGAATGGTAGTCCAGGATCATAGAACCATGTTAGAATTAATGAAATAATACATGAAAAGTGCTTAGAGTAGTGCCTGGCGCATAGTTAACACCCATGCATTTATTTTTTTAAGTTACATATGTGTTATTATAACTCCTCACAATAATGCTGTGGTATTCTATTATAAGCCGTGGGCTAGAAAAAACGAATTCAGGAAGAGTTGGTAACTTGCTTGAATTCTCCCATTCAGTGAAGTTTCTGGGGTCAACACTCTGCCTCAATCCAGGTCTGCTCCAACATCTCACAATGTTTTCTGTGATGTCAGAGATAAAGTTAGTGCTTATCCCTCTATATTAACCAATTAGTTGTATTATTTGTATACCCTCTCTCACGGTATGGTTTTTTAGATCTTCTTCCCATTGCTTTTTGATTGTATTATCTTATACATCTCTTAGTTTAAGCTGCCACTTTTTTTTTTTTTACAAATAGTTCATTCTCAAATTAGTTTCCATGTAACACCCAGTGCTCATCCCCACAAGTGCCCTCCTCCATGCCCATCCCCCCTCCCCCCACATCCATCAGTCCTCAGTTTTTGTCAGCATTCAAGAGTCTCTCATGGTTTGCCTCTCTCCCTTTCCCCCACCATTTCCCCCTTCTTCTCCCCCTTGTTCCTCCATCAAGTTCCTCCTAATCCTCCTATACGTGCAAACATATGATATTTGTCCTTCTCTGCCTGACTTATTTCGCTCAGCATAACACCCTCAAGGTCCATCCATGTTGCTACACATGGCCAGATTTCATTGTTTCTCATTGCCATGTAGTATTCCATGGTATAGATAAACCACATCTTCTTGATCCATTCATCTGTTGATGGACACTTAGGCTCTTTCTATGTTTTAGCTATTGTGGAGAGTGCTGCTATGAACATTGGGGTACATGTGCTCCTATGCCTCAGCATTTCTATATCCCTTGGGTAAATTCCTAGCAGTGCTATTGCTGGGTCATAGGGGAGTTCTATTGTTAATTTTTTGAGGAACCTCCACACTGTTTTCCAGAGGGGCTGTACCAGTTTACGTTCCCACCAACAGTGTAAGAGGGTGCTCGTTTCTCCACATCCTCGCCAGCATCTCGTGTTCTCTGATTTGCTCATTTTAGCCACTCTGACTGGTGTGAGGTGGTATCTCAGTGTGGTTTTGATTTGTATTTCCCTGATAAGGAGGGACGCTGAGCATCGTTTCATATGTATGTTGGCCATCTGGATGTCCTCTTTGGATAAGTGTCTGTTCATATCTTCTGCCCATTTCTTTACTGGGTTGTTTGTATTTTGGGTGTGGAGTTTGGTGAGTTCCTTATAGATTCTGGATATCAACCCTTTATCTGATATGTCGTTTGCAACTATCTTTTCCCATTCCGTTGGTTGCCTGTTAGTTTTGTGGGTTGTTTCCTTTGCCGTGCAGAAGCTTTTAATCTTGATGAGGTCCCATTCGTTTATTTTTGCTCTTGATTCCTTTGCTTTGGGGGATGTGTCAAATAAGAGATTGCTGCGGTGGAGGTCAAAGAGGTTGTTTCCTGCTTTCTCCTCTAGGGTTTTGGTGGTTTCCTGTCTCACATTCAGGTCCTTTATCCATTTTGAGTTTATTTTTGTGAATGGTGTGAAAAAAATGATCTAGTTTCATTCTTCTGCATGTTGCTATCCAGTTCTCCCAACACCATCTGTTAAAGAGGCTGTCTTTTTTCCATTGGATATTCTTTCCTGCTTTGTCAAATATCAGTTGGCTGTATACTTTTGGGTCAACTTCTGAGTTCTCAATTCTGTTCCATTGGTCTATGTGTCTGTTTTTGTGCCAATACCATACTGTCTTGATGATGACAGCTTTGTAGTAGAGGTTAAAGTCTGGGATGGTGATACCTCCCGTTTTGGTTTTATTTTTCAGTATTACTTTGGCTATTTGGGGTCTTTTGTGGTTCCATACAAATTTTAGGATAGTTTGCTCTAACTTTGAGAAGTATGCTGGTGCGATTTTGATTGGAATTGTGTTGAATGTGTAGATAGCTTTGGGTAGTAATGACATCTTAACTATATTTATTCTTCCTATCCATCAGCATGGGATGTTTTTCCACTTATTTGTGTCTTCTTCAATTTCCTTCATAAGTTTTCTGTAGTTTTCATCATACAGATCTTTTGTATCCTTGGTTAGGTTTATTCCTAGGTATTTTATGTTTTTTTGTGCAATTGTGAATGGGATCAGCTTCTTGATTTCTCTTTCTGTTGCTTCATTGTTGGTGTATAGAAATGCAACCGATTTCTGTACGTTGATTTTGTACCCTGCAACTTGGCTGAATTCTTGGATCAGTTTTAGTAGGCTTCTGGTGGAGTCTGTTGGGTTTTCTATGTAGAGTATCATGTCGTCTGCAAAAAGTGATAGTTTGACTTCCTCTTTGCCAATTCTGATGCCCTTTATTTCCTTTTGTTGTCTGATGGCTGATGCTAGGACTTCCAGCACTATGTTAAACAGCAGTGGTGAGAGTGGGCATCCCTGTCGTGTTCCTGATCTCAGGGGGAAAGCTCTGAGTTTTTCCCCGTTGAGGATGATGTTAGCTGAAGGCTTCTCATAGATGGCTTTGATGATGTTTAAGTAGGTTCCTTCTATCCCAACTTTCTCGAGAGTCTTTATTAAGAAGGGATGCTGTATTTTGTCAAATGCTTTTTCTGCATCTATCGACAGGATCATATCGTTTTTATCTTTTTTTTTTGTTGATGCGATGTATCATGTTGATTGATTTGTGAATGTTGAACCAGCCCTGTAACCCAGGAATGAATCCCACTTGATCTTGGTGGATAATTCTTTTTATGCGCTGTTGAAATCAATTTGCAAGGATCTTGTTGAGAATTTTTGCATCCGTATTCATCAAGGATATTGGCCTGTAGTTCTCTTTTTTTGCTGGGTCTCTGTCTGGCTTGGGAATCAGAGTGATGCTGGCTTCATAAAATGAATCCAGGAGTTTTCCTTCACTTTCTATGTTTTGGAATAGCTTGAGAAGAATGGGTATTAATTCTGTTTTAAATGTCTGGTAGAATTACCCAGGGAAGCCATCTGGTCCTGGGCTCTTATTTGTTACGAGATTTTTGATCACTGATTCGATTTCCTCACTAGTTATGGATCTGTTCAGATTTCCTACCTCCTCCTGTATGAATTTTGGTAGTGGGTGTGCATTTAGGAATTTGTCCATTTCTTCTAAGTTGTCCAATTTGTTGGCATATAGTTTTTCATAGTATTCCCTGATAATTGCCTGTATTTCTGAGGGGTTGGTTGTAATAATTCCATTTTCATTCATGATTTTGTCTATTTGGGTGCTCTCTCTTTTCTTTTTGAGAAGCCTGACTAGAGGTTTGTCAATTTTGTTTATTTTTTCAAAAAACCAACTCTTGGTTTCATTGATCTGTTCAATTATTTCTTTGGTCTCTATGTTGTTTATTTCTGCTCTGATTTTTACAATTTCTCTTCTTCTACTGGCTTTAGGGCGTTCTTGTTGCTCTGCCTCTAGTTCTTTAAGGCGAGCTGTTAGATTTTGGACTTGCTCTTTTTCTAGTTTCTTGAAATAGGCCTGGAGTGCAATGTACTTTCCTCTTAAGACTGCCTTTGCCAAATCCCATAGATTATGGATTGTTGTGTTTTCATTTTCGTTTGTTTCCATATATTTTTAAATTTCATCCCTAATTGTCTGATTGGCCCATTCATTCTTTAGTAGGGTGGTCTTTAACCTCCATGTTTTTGGGGGGTTTCCAGGCTTCTTCCTGTGATTGATTTCAAGTTTCAAAGCATTATGATCTGAGAGTGCATGGTATGATCTCAATTCTTTTATATTTATTGAGGGCTGCTTTATGTCCCAGTATGTGATCTATCTTGGAGAATGTGCTATGCGCACTTGAGAAGAAAGTGAATTCCTTGGCCTCAGGATGTAGAGTTCTAAATATATCTGCCAGATCCATCTGGTCCAAAGTGTCTTTCAAGTCCATTATTTCTTTAGTGATTTTTTGTTTGGTTGACCTATCCATTGATGTAAGTGGAGTATTGAAGTCCCCTGCTATTAGCGTATTCTTATCTATGAGCTTGTTTCTCTTTGTGATTGTTTTATATATTTAGGAGCTCCCATATTCGGTGCATTGACATTTATGATTGTTAGTTCTTCCTGATGGATAGACCCTGTAACTATTTTGTAATGCCCTTCATCTCTTGTTATTGTCTTTAATTTAAAGTCCGGTTTGTCTGATATAAGTATAGCTATTCTGGCCTTCTTTTGATTTCCAGTAGCATGATATATATTTCTCCATCCCCTTACTTTTAATCTGAAGGTATCTTCAGGTCTAAAATGAGTTTCTCGTAGACAGCATATAGATGGATTTTGTTTTTTTATCCATTCTACTACCGTATGTCTTTTGATTGGAACATTCAGCCCATTTTCATTCAGTGTTATTATTGAGATATGTGGGTTTAGAGTCTTTGTGTCCTTTGTGGAGTTCATGCTTGTGGTGGTGTCTCATGCTCGTTTCTTGCAACGTTTCCTTCAGAGCGTCCCCCTCATGATTTCTTGTAGGGCTGGCTTAATGGTGACTAATTCTTTCAATTTCTGTTTATTTGGAAAGGTTTTTATCTCTCCTTCTATTTTGAATGACAGGCTTGCTGGATAGAGGATTCTTGGCTGCATATTTTTTCTGTTCATCTCATTGAAGATCTCCTGCCATTCCTTTCTGACCTGCCACGTTTCAGTAGATAGGTGTGTCACCACTCTGATAGGTTTGCCTTTGTATGTTAGGGCCCTTTTCTCCCTAGCTGCTTTCAAAAGTTTCTCTTTGTCCTTAAATTTTGCCATTTTTTACTATGATATGCCTTGCAGAATGTCGATTCAGATTACGTCTGAGGGGGGTCCTCTGAGCCTCTTGTATTTCAGCATTTACTCTTTTCCTAGGTCGGGGAAGTTCTCTGCTATAATTTGTTCCAGGACTCCTTCGGCACTTTTCCCCCTCTCTTCCTCTTCTGGGATTCCTGTGATATGGATATTGTTGCGTTTGACCATGTCGCTGAGCTCTCGAACTCTTCTTTCATGTTCCTGGATCAGTTTGTCTCTTTTTTTGTCAGCTTCTTGTTTTTTTATAATGGTGTCTTCTAAATCACTTATTCTCCTTTCTGCCTCTTCAATCCGTGCATTGGAGTCCTCTAATTTATTATGTATCTCATTTATCGCATTTTTAAATTCTTCATGCCTATTTTTATTTTTCATTCTATAGCCATATTTTCTTTGATGTCCCCTATGTTTTTTTTAAGCCCAGCTATTAATTTTACCATTATTATTCTAAAATCTTGTTCAGTTATGCTGCTGATATCTGTTTTGAGCAGTTCATTAGCTGTTGTTTCTTCTTGGAGTTTCTTTGGAGGAGAGCTCTTTCGTTTCGTCATTTTAGTTAGCTTTCCGGCTCTTGTTGGTTTTAAAGACCTGTTATCTCTCTGTATCTATGAGCGCTGGTATATCCAAGAAGACTTTTTGACTGTCCAGAGCCTTTCCTTTCAGAGAGTGTTTTTTGAATTGTATCTCTTGTTCTCTCTTGTTGGGACCTTGGTTACTTTTTTTCCTATTCGTAGTGATATTTGGGACTCTCCACCCTGTGTACTCTGGCTTGTTTCTTGAGGTAGCCGTTAGAAGGCTTTCTCAGTGGAATCTACATCCTTTCTCTCCCAATCTCTTGGGTGTGGTACGGTTTCTGGTGGCTTCAGATCTTTTCCGTGTGATGCCTGGGCGCGAGTGCAGGTATGGAGCTCCCTACTTCTCCGCCATCTTGTCCCTCCCCCCGCCACGTATATTTTTTTAAAAGGGCAGGGAATATCAGTTCAAATATTTGGCATGTGTGTCTGTTGCCTGAGCAAGTAGCCATGTAAGTGTGTTTTATTGACAGTAAAAGTGTGTCATTGAATGAGACTCAAGGCAAGCATGCCAGTATATTTGGAGAAGCTCCTCTCTACAGAGAACTGACTAAGAAAAGCAGTTTGCTGAGTAAATCCAGTGTCATCTCTTTCCATTGTACTGGATTTACCAACAAAACTTCACAAATTATATAGAATGACAAGATATAAATTCAAAGAATAACAGGCTGTATTTTTCTTGAATGTCTGTGTAAAAATTGGAGGCAGAAACTGTGGTTCCAGCGACTTGATAATTGGCTGAAACTTGGATATTGATTGAGTTTAGTTCCTGCAGAGATTCAACCCCTCCCCCCCCTTCTTACAAAGTAAGGAAAGTAGGTCAGAGCAGAGAGCATGGCTGGAATGCATAACAAGTTGCTAAGAAGTAGAAGCTAAAATGATTTAGCAAAGACTGTGGTAAGAACTGGCTTACCATTCATGAATGCACAGAATGTCTGTTTCCGTATCATCAACCCTATTTCCTCTAATCCGAAGGATAGAGACATACACCAGAAATCATCTGTAGTCCTTTTGGTCTTTGTCATGAAGCTCCCAGTTTTCCCTTCCTTATGGGGATCCTCACCTTTTCTTCTTTTCTGGACAAGAGCTGATTGTTTCCTGCTGCTTCAGACCTCAGGAAGCACTTTTATGTGGCTGCGGAGCCGAAGTGCACTTTCTGGCATTCTCTAAGACTGCAACCTATGCCAGAGGAGCCAGTCTTCCAACAGTCTCCCTGAAAATGTGGGTCACCAGAATCACCACAGGAAGTTAGTGTGCCCGGCATGCTGTGGCCACGACCCTTAGCCCCAGCCTCTCAGCCTCTGCACTGCTGACCGACAGGGATCTGCAAACATTCTGACAGCTGCTCCATGTGCAGAATCTGCTTGGAGGATGAGACAGACCTCATCCCAGGGAGGAGCTGTCCAACAGTCTGCACAGCTGTCTCATAATTTGGGAAACAGCCCCTTCAATCTAGGCTTGCTGTGAGCCAATCCTTAGCAGGAGCTTATTAATCTCAGACCAAATACACGTGATGTGAAGCAGCCAGGGACTTTTGCTGGTGCCTTGCCGATCACAGACCTTCCCAGAGCAATGCCTTCAGGGCCTGGGGATTCCCCTGCGTTCCCCAGCTCCATCACTTAAAATGAACTGTTATATTGGGTAGACCAGAACTTTTATTTGTTCCAGAGGAAGATTCCTTTTATTTCTCCTTGAAGCAGTTTCATGGAAGTTCCCAAATGCTCTGGAAAAGCTAACTTCCATTTCAGTGTGCAAAGGGGGGTTCTTCTGTGAGATCCTGATAGGGTTAAAATTAAAAAGCTGGAAAAACCTAAATAATAGAAAATGGGGCAATAGTTTTATGTTGCAGATAAATATTAGCTGGTATAATATTATGTGAACAGAAAATAATAGGACACAGTCTTCATCTTCTAAGAAGCCTGGAAAAAAAATCTATTAAAATGCAATCAGCACCTACCATGTGCCAGTTATGATACTAAATGATTTCATTTACTACTTTTAGAAAGGCCTATGGAAAATATACTATTACCTTTAGTCTACAGATTAGGAAACTAAGGCTTAAAGAGATGAAGCAGTTTTCTCAGAATCATCATATTGCTTACTTTATGTTAACATATTTCATTTAAAACAAACATTTATTGTTTGCCATAATTCTGTGGCTTGGCTGCAAGTCATCTGGACTGGGACCACTTGGCTAGGGCTGGGTGGTTGAGGATGACCTCACTCCCATCTCTGGGCCCTCACTGGGACAGTAATGTGGTCAGTCATCCTCCAGGAGGCTAACCAAGGCTTGTTCACATGGTGGTGAGGAGTTCTCAGACACCAGAGAGGCCAAACCCAAACACCCAATCATTTTTCAAGCCTCTGATCGTGTCAGCTTGATAATGTCCTGTTGGTCAAAAGAAAAAATATTGGGCCAAATCTTGATTTGAGGGGTAGAGAAATAGATTCCACCTCTATGGTCACGTTGTAAGCGGGCATGTGTACAGGGATGGGAAAAATCTGTGGCCATTTGCAGTCTATCCTAGTCACAAAATCAGTAAGTGGCCAAACTGTTTTTAGGATTAAGGCAGTCATATTATAAAGCCATTCTACTCTCCCAAAATATGTTGTAATGATCTTCTTTGGAGATCTCAGTGCTCTGGTGCATGTTTTTTGTTTTTTTGTTTTTTTTTTTTAAGTTTTATACAGTGAGCATGAGTTACTGTGAGAATTAATGTAAGTTAAAAAAAAAACTATTATGAATGTATCTATATGTTCCAGGCAATTGAATAAAAGACTGATGTTACAGCCACCCCACTTTAACCTCCTGTTAGCGTGTCTCCTGGTTTGCCAACCTCTGAGGTGTCCACAGACCTAACCACAGACTCTCAGCAGTGGTTCTGAATTATGGCACATTACCTGACATGTACTCTTTCAGAAACAGCAGAGAAGCAGCCTTTTGATTCCCATCCAAGTTTCTCATGTGGGCCAAACCCATGTCATTCAAGCAGTTCTCTATTGTATAATTGTCCCGTCACCATGGGAATGCAAAGAAATAGCCAATGAACCTGAAAAGATGTGACTAATTGCCTCCTGCATCCATTAGGCTTTGGGAGGCTGAGTTTAGAAATAGCCATAGGCTGATCCTCAAGTTGTGTGCACTTAAAGTGCTCTATAAATACAAGTGGTGGGTTCATACATTTATCCATTCCTTCTTCAAATATTTACTGAGTGCCCACCATGTGCCTACCACTGGGCAAGGTGCTGAGGCTGCAGTGCTGAACAAATTAGGTATAATACCTGACCTCACAGAGCCTCCGTTCTAATGAGGGAAATAGACAATTAACAAGTCAACAGATAATAGATGACACAACTACATATTTGAAGATAGTGAGGTGAAAGGCCACTAAGGCAGCCACTGTGGATTGAGTAGTGAGGGAGGGTCTCTCTGAAGAGAATGATAGAGCAGAGGCTTGAAGGATGAGCATGAACTGATGCCATGAAGTGCTGGGGACAGGGTGTTTCAGGAGTGAGAAAAATAAATGTGAAGGCCTAGAATGTGAAGGCTTTCTTGCTATGTTGGAGAAACATAAAGCAGGCTTTGTGCTTCTGCCCTTCGTTCTCTGCCACTTCCCTGCCTCGGTGGTGCAATGATTCTGTAAGAAAACAGAGGACCAAATCAGAGAAAGTTAATAAAAATATGGCAGACAAAAGTATCAGTTTTTTAATAAGAAATGCAACTTACATTAAAAATAGTATTTTTTCACATCTTTGACTGTTTGTGCCATCAGAATCAGTATTCATGAGAAGGATGATCATTTCTTGATTAAAAATCTAATACCTAAGTGTGATTCTAATATATTAGTGAATGCCTATGGGAGCCATTTTCGATTAAATGGTACTGAATATATCTGTATGTGATTGTCACCCAGTAATTACCCAGAGTAAAATCATGTTCTGTGAACACTTAAATTTGAAACTGGGTGAAAATATAAAAATTATAACTTGATTTTTTTGGTCCTACAAAGCATTAGGATCTCTTCAAAGAATTTTTCTTGACGTACAGTATTTTCCGAAGTATATTTTTGTTGTCTCTGCTTCCATAATTATTACACCACAATCACTCTGTCCTTTGTCAGTGAAAGCGGAATCTGCTTTACTTCTCCCTTCAAACGTCTGTGCTACTTCACTTTGTTTTAGATTTACGAAACACCATTGATTCCCCAAATATTTATTGGGTATTGCTCTGATCGTCCTGTGCCCAGCCCTGGGCTAGGAGTTGGGAAGACAGAGACAAGTAGGGCAGAATGATTATCCTCTTGGACAGGCCTCTTAGGGCAAGCCTTCCAGTTCCAAATAGACAACCTAAAATTTGCTACTCTCAAAAATTCTTTGATATTATAGAATTAGCTATGACTGCAGTTTATCACTAAGCTTATGTGGTAAATAGGAAAATATAATTTTACCATCCATTCTCAGGGCCAAAAAAAAAAAAAAAACACTGAAATGAAACCAAACTCCTGCCCAAACAAAAATTCCTCTGAAACCCTGTCTGCAAAGTGATGAATGCCAACACGGGTGCTGGCGGCCAGCAGGATGGAAGGCAAGGGTTATTTTGATGAGTGGGAGGGGCCACACAGAGGGAGCTCTGCTGATGCTCTGTACACACTAAGCACTCGTGTGTGTTTGTGTCTGTGTGTAATGGAACAGACAGCTGGTTGCGACTTTAGAATTTATTTCAGTCTCAGCCTTCAGGCACGATATGCAATTTAGTTTCTAGAACTTCCACATCACAGAGAAGTAGAAACTAGGGTGCTAAGAGAACCAAACTATATGTTCCAAACCCCTGGGGCCCCTGTGGTCTGAGCTGAATCATTATCCATTGGCCAGGTGTGGCTGAGAAAGGAGCATCTGTTAGTTGGCTCGGTTGGCAGAAGACTGGGTCTTTGGCTTACGCCATGTGAAAGCGCATGTGTATGTGTGTGTGTGTGTGTGTGTGTGTGTGTGTGTGTGTGTGTGTGCTTGCGTGTGTGTTGTTCCTCAGTAACATTTCTACCTTTATTGGGGCTACTGCCAAAGGTAAAAATAGGTAAGCTGAGGAACAAGTTCCTATTTGAATATAAGTAGACTGAATAAAATGTCTTTGTCTTAAAAGTGTTGCTGCTATTGCTGCTCATTTATCTTGAGAAAATTTATCATTTAGAGTGTTCAATGTTAAGAGGCAGTATGAGAAAAATCACAATGTGCAATTAAGTAACTCACAAGGTCAGCCAACAAAAGACAAAATAAACTAGCTTCAAAAGTGTTTTTACTCAACGATAAAGTTTGGCCAAACTTTATTATTACAATCAAAGGCTCAGTGGTTGCTAGATAGGTAATTTCTATAATTTTCATCCCAAATAGGAAACCTTTCATTATGAGAGAATCATAAAATTGTGGTAAAAGAAAACTGCAGATAGTATACAGTGAAAGATAAGATATTTCTTGATAAAAAATACTGGTTATGAAACTCAAAATGTAGTATTGAGTGAAAGAAGCTGGCACAAAGGAGGAGTATATACTGTATGATTTCCATTAGAAGGAATTCAAGAGTAGGCATAAGTTATCATTGTTTATAGAAATCAACAGGGCGCCTGGGTGGCTTCGTCGGTTAAGCTTCTGACTTAGCCCAGGTCATGATCTCACAGCTTGTGAGTTCGAACTTGGAGACTGCTCCAGATTCTGTGTCCCCCCGATTCTCACCATGCCTCCTCCACTTGCATTCTCTCTCTCAAAAATAAATAAACAATAAAAAAATTATAAGAAAATAAATCAGGAAGTTACTGGAAAGAGACATGATGAAGCTTTCCGGAATATAGAAGAGCTTTATATCTGCATTTAGGTGGTGGTTACACTTTAGATCTGTGCATTTTAATGTATGTAAATGATACCTCAATTAAAAATGAATAAAACTGAACTGAATACTTCAGATCTGTGCACTCTAATGCATGTAAATTATACCTCAATTAAATATGAATAAAATTACACATACACAAAGATTATGTGTTAAATATAGTTAGTCTCACACTTTTTTTTTTTCCCCGAATTGATCCTCAGGCAAATATATCGATCATTTCTGGTTTAAATATTTCTTTCTTTTACCTATTTGCCAAAATGACAATTCAATTAAATACACATTAAGACCTGCATAGCCTTGCAAATTTCCTAATTGTAACTGGTCCTGGTGAACTGTGGTTCACATCCTAGATCCTATTGACCGTTCCTTGTTTAGACAAGATGTCATTGAAAACTTTTTTAGTTTTTTGGTGTGTATGACAGTTAAACTTACCTGGAGCTTGTTGTAAGATCAGATGAGGAAGTGTCATCTGCTGACTGGTAGACTCAGTGTCACTCAGGAGCGTCTTAGAAATGCAAACTCTCAGGTCCCACACTGGACCTACTAAATAGTAATCTTTGTTTCAGCAAAATACCCAAGTAATTTGTATCCGTACTAAAGTTTTAGAAGCACTGTCTTAAAATACATTGCGATCTTTTCTTAAAAATAGTTTTAATTTATTTCTGTGAGGGGAGAGAGAGAAAGAGAGACAGCATGAGCAGGGGAGGGTCAGAGAAAAAGGGAGATACAGACTCTGAAATAGGCTCTAGGCTCTGAGCTGGCAGCCAGCACAGAGCCCGATGCGGGGCTCGAACCCACGAACGGCAAGATCATGACCTGAGCGAAAGTCGGACGCTTAACCGACTAAGCCACCCAGGCGCCCCCATTGCGATCTTATTTGTGAGATACAAATATGACAAATTGTCATTAGTACAGTGTCCATGGTGAAAACATGGCCCCTGGCATTTTGCATCTGTGTTTCCCCATTTTGCTGGGCCACTGGACTAAAACCACTCTGCTGCCACTGTGGGTGGGTAGCATCTTTGCGAAATTTGGCTGAGTAGGTTGCTGGTGGAGCGACCTCGTGAATCAGAATGGAATGCTCTCCTGGGATCAGCCAACAGACTGCGTTTCCAGGATATAGCTTCCTGTGGAAGGACAGTGACCTAAGGTCTAGGCGAATGTAACACAGACTGTCAAAACCGTGAGGATTTCTGCAGACTGTAAAGGCAGTCCTTGATTTTCTTATTCCCAAATCTCTTTTTAGCCAGTCTCACTAAAGGAGGCGCTGCCATCCACGCAACCACTCGAGCCAGCCACCTCCAGGTCGTCCGCAGTTCTCCTCTTTCAAGACCTCTACTTCTACCCAAATCAGCAGCAGGTCTCCCACTCCAGTCTCCAAATTCTGCCTTCAGTCTCCCTGGCTCTCTCCATTTTCCCTGCCACCCCGCCACCTGCTCTTACTGGAACTACTGCCTCCTAGTGGCTCCACACTTCCACTGCTCATCCTCTGACCATTCACTACAACTCCTATCACTTCTACTGTGAAAGTCTCCCAGGTGTTTCCATGATACTTAGAGTAAGTGCCAGAATCTACACCTACATCTGGAAAGACCCACAGGGTCTTGCCTAACCTGGTCTCTGTGTATCTCTGCAGCTGCATCTTGCCCCCCTTCCCCACTGTTCACTTGCCCCCAACCTCGTCACCTTATGGGTCTTAGGTATGCTGTGCTCCATGCCTTGCAGATGCAGTTCTCTTGTCTAGATGGTTCTCCTCCCTTCCTTTGAATTCTTAGCTCATTTTAATCCCTTGGGTCTCATTTAATCCCCACCTCCCCCAAGATGCCTTCCTGTGAGTGCTCTACAGAAAGGAGTTCCCTCTGTCAATTTCCATCTCAGCCCCTTGTTTCTCTCCTTGCGGCACTTCATTACAAGCTGCAATCATTCTGCATCTTCGCCTTTCTATTTTTATCTCCCCTTTTAGAACAGTAGAGCTCATGTCTGTATTGTTCACTACTGCGTCCCCAGGTGAACCTTCATGCCTGGCACATGGTAGGTACTTAATAGATACTGGCTATGACTAATTGACTGACTACCTGAATGAATGGACAGATTTATTCCTTTTGCACAGCTGATGGCTGCTTAATTATGTGACTCCGTCTGGAATTTACTCCCATCAAAGTACAAAATGCCCACTTCTTAATTCTGAGCTCATCACCCTCATACTAGATTGCTGAATGCATTGATTGTTAAAGTTCTCAAAAAAGCATTTGTAAAAAAAAAAGAAGAAGAAGAAGAAGACAGAAAAGAAAGCAGAAGCAGAATTCATTTTTGCAGAGCCTGTTTGCTCTTCCTCCCTGGTCCTCCCATGACCTCGTCCCGCTTTTAGAAAGGGCGGTTCCTTGCAGTGGCTTCATCAATCTCTGGTCTCTGGACCCTTGCTGTTGGGAACCGCAGGAAATGCAAGCACAACATCACCTTTAATTAGCAGGAGAGGAGCTTGCCTGATATACACAGATAGTGCCTTGAAAATAAGCGACAGAAAAATGTGAGGCAGGGCCAGGTTCACGGAAAAGAACTAGGAAATGAAAAAGAGTAATTATCCTGTTTTAACATAATGTTGTTAATCTGTATTGCCCATTATCATCTAGAGTGTCTTGCCTATTGAAGTATGTGAGCTGTAGAGCTGCTCTTTGCTCCAGCAGTGTAGCTAACGTAAGGGACTGGCTCCCCATCCATCATCGTAATTAGTTTGTCATAATTTTCTGCCCTTCTTGGCTCTGCAGTAAAAAGATAGAAGAGGCATTTAAAGTTACTCAGGAATTGTTCCCCAAATTTCCTCCCTGTTCTTTATGGGAACAGATAGCTGTATTTCTGCCCTATTTATTTTATGTTTGGCCTGTGATAATGAAGTATATTTCATCTGGAATTATATAGCTTTAATTTTCATGTTCTACTTGGAAACATCTCGCTGTTTCATTTTGTTGCAGCCTGTACAGTATATAAAGAGGGTCCACGCTTCTCTCTGAACTCACCCATCACCCACCAGAGTTAATTCTAGTTTCAAGACCAACATTATGACTTCATGAGCTGACTGTATAATAGAGGCACCGGTTCTGTGGTTCTTTAGAGTCTGCGCAGTGCTGCCCTTGTCTTATCTCTGAATTTTCACAGGCAGCTCTGGGCTGCATGAGAGGCAGGGGTTATCCACATGCTCCTGGTAGAGAATGAGGGGCGACCAGGGCAACGGGCGTGGCCAGGGCCAGACTGCTGGAGCAAGGGGAACCCAGGGCTGGCATCCCGATTCTCTAATTGTAAATGATGGGCCTTCTCTGTTACATTAGCAGTGTCTTCTCATGCTGCTGGTGTTTGCTTTTGCTGAAGTGGGAGACAGGGTAGTTTTCAGTCCGTCTTTCATTCCCTCAACATCGTGAATAGGAGAAGCTATCCTGCTTGTGGTGGAAAAAAGGAAAGCACGTTGGTATAAAAATGTGGAGTTTAAAAAGGATTTTGTGGGGCACCTGGGTGGCTCAGTCAGTTAAGCGTCTGACTTCGGCTCAAGTTATGATATCGCGGTTTGTGAGTTCGAGCTCCGTGTTGGGCTCTGTGCTGACAGCTCAGAGCCTGGAGCCTGCTTTGGGTTTTGTGTCTCCCTTTTTCTCTGGCCCTCTCCTACTCGTACTCTATCTCTTTCTTTATAAAAAAATAAATAAACATTAGAAAAATAAAATAAAAGGGATTTTGTGATCTTGGGCAGAGGTTCTCAGCAGCATCCCAGAAGCTTGTAGGTTTTTAGGCTGCATCCCAGACCTGCTGATCGCAAACTCTGGGGTGGGGTCCAGCAATACAGGCTAAAGTTTGAGAACCACTGGTCTGGGGGAAGATGGGGAAATGCCGGGGAGAACAGAGAAGAGAGAAATAACATTGTGCACCACAGAGAGGAAAACACCTAGTTCCTCTGCCTTCTGAGGTTCAATGTCTGGGGCTGTATAAAGTAAAATGACAAAAGTAGATATATATCTTGAAATGCATATAAACTGTACTTGATATTCATATTCTAGTTTGTATATGTACACGGAGGTCTCACAGAAAGGGAAGTGAAAAGTCAAAGCAGCAGTTAGGCCTAGAAGCCTATATACCATTTTATTTATTTTTTATTTTTTAATGTTTTATTTATTTCTGAGAGAGACAGAGAGAAAGCAGGGGAGGGTCAGAGAGAGAGGGAGGTACAGAATCTGAAACAGCCTCCAGGCTCTGAGCTACTTGTCAGCAGAGTGCCTGACGCGGAGCTCAAACCCACGAACCGCGAGATCATGACCTGAGCTGAAGTCAGACGCTTAACCGACTGAGCCACCCAGGCGCCCCTGTATCATTTTTAAAAAGAGCCATAAACGTGTAGAGAAGTGATGAGACAGAAGACGAAAGTTTGGGCTGCTAGGGTCGGCAAATCGTGGAAGGGTAAATATATGGGGGGAAATGAATGGAAGATAAGAATTCAGTAAGGTTTGTTTATGCAGCTTTGAGGAGATGCTGTTTGCACTAGTAACAGTTGTCTTTTCTTCCTGGTTTTGGGGGAAAGGAAGGTGAACACTCTCCCAAAAGGGAAATTGGTTCCCTAATTTTAGAGAGAAAGGGGCAGGGCAGAGGGCTTTTGATGCATCTGCTATTGCTCAGTTACTTTCTGTTCAATAATCCTCATGGGAAAGTGATCTACTTTGGGGTAGCATATTCGGGTCCCCTTCAACACTGAGTGGGACTCTGGAGCTAGATTGCTGGGTTGCTACAGCGGTCTTGTCACTTCATTCATCCACAAAATATTTGCTGAGGACTTGCTCGGTGTCAGGCACTGTGCAGATGATTGGGAAATAGCAGGGGAAACCATAGAAGTTCTCTGTCCTCAGGGACCTGACGTTCCGCCTTACATTAGTTGACCAGATGATTGAAGGCACAAATCACTTCCCCTCTCTGTCCCTCCCCCTCTACCCACCCCGGCCTATAAAGGAAGAATGCTAATAGTGTCTAACTCACAGGGAATTTATAAGAATGAAACATAAAACACCCAGTGTGCAGCACACGGGTAGAGCTCTACAAGACCTTGCACCCTTCCCGATTACACGTTCTCAGCCACCAAATGCTGTAGACAAACTAACAGTGCTCTCTTCCCACCTGTCCCCAAAAACATGATTATAAATGGACACAGACATCACCAAGATGCTTGAAGCACATGCTCAAAGTATTTGATTTAGAAGTGTCTGAGAACTCATGGACCCAGATGATAGGTGCTTTTTTGTGAAATATCCAAACTTTTGTTATAATTTCAACTCTCATTATAGCAATATCAGCCTGAACGTTCTGGGAATAAATATGCTCCTGGCACTGTTTCTGAGTTCTCTAACCTGACAAAAGCTCAAAGATGAGGAGCTTACAGAATGATTTCAAGCAACATGGGGCTTAATTACAGATATCTTAGATTTAAAGGTCTGGCTCCTCCAGGAGGGCCGAGATGGTGCAAAGACAGGGGGCTTTCCAGGGCTGACTTCAGGTCTGTACTCCCTCAAATAGAACGTTGTGCTGTATCAAGGCTCAAACCTCAGCTCCTCTAAGACATGCTCTCACATTAGGTCAGCCTGTGTAAAATCCCCCAGTCAAGGGTTTCGTGCCCCCTGATGCCCCACTGATGGACCAGAAAAACACAGTTTGCTGGCCACTGGGAAACAAAGTACAGCACCTGCTATGTGACTCTGTGATCCCTCCCACCCTAGTGTAAGGCTGCTGAGGGCTGTACTGATAAGACAGTGTAGGCAGAAGCCCAGTGGAACCTCTCTTCCTCCCAAATATAATTTTTTAATGTTTATTTAATTTTGAGAGAGGGAGGGAGGAAGGGAGGGAGAGAGACAGACAGACAGACAGACAGACCGACAGAATTTGATGCAGACTTCAGGCTCTGAGCTGTCAGCACAGAACCCAATGCAGTGTCCGAACTCCCTGACCATGAGACCATGACCTGAGCCCAAGTTGGACACTTAACTGACTGAGCCACCCAGGTGCCTCCCTCCCAAATATAAATATTGAGGATGCTTTTTGTTGCGTGGTATATTGGTCAGGTATATATTGGGTGGTTTGTTGCGTGGTATATTGCTTGGAAAGAGAGGGAGAGAGAGATAGATAGTGAGTGGATGTGTGGGCATCAGGAAAGGAAAGAACAAGAAGGAAGAAAAGCAGAGAGGGAGGAGGAAGGAAAAAAGGCAAAAAGGGAAAGAAGGAGGCAAGAAGAAAGCAAAGAGGCAAGAAAGAGAAGAAGGAAGAGAAGAAGAAAGGAGAGGAAGGGAGGCAAGAAGGAGGAAGAGGAAGGGAAGGGAGGGAAAGAATACCAGCACCTGCAGAGCCCACTCAAATTTCACAACCCAACCTTCTCCCTGAAGGAGAAAAGACAGGCATCCTCAGCTGCTCTCTGCCAGTGAGCATGGTGGCCTGGCGTGCTTCTGGGTGGAGCAAGAGGTGGCCTGAAGGTGTATCTTGTGTGAGGACCCCTTTAACTCAGTGTCCCTGCCCACCTCTGTAATATGGCCAGGTGATTGATGATCGTGTCCCTGTCCTCTTAGTTGGATCTGCACCTCTAGCAGGGGTCCCAGCCCTGGGGACTTGTGACACACATGCACCTGCACATCTGTATCTTCCTCTAGACTTTGGGGATTTGGAGGGTTGGGGCCACATCTTGGGCACCGTATCATTTTCCATAGTGCCTCGTGCTTTACACTTAGTAGAGATCACGATGTTTGTTTAATGTGATGGAATTATTTACTGAGAACTGTCCTATTTCTTAGGAAAAAAAATAGAACCATTGGGGTACAGTTTTCCAGTGCACTTTACTGATTAGAAAGGGTCTAATGATTCCTCTTTTTAATCCCTTCTTAATGAGGAAGTGTTACTGAGCTTAAACTTGGTGGAACTTTTTGTGTTTTCTCTCCCCCAGCCCTAACAGCCCTTCCTGTGCCATTCTAACAAGAAGAAAGCTCTGGAAGAACCCCTAATATTCCAGATCTAAATTTAAAGAAATCAGATTCAATTGCTCAGTTAATTAAATTTGCAGTAGTCTCTTTGGAGATATTTATGGACATATTTTCACATTTTTGTATTTTTCTTTTCCTCTAGTTGAGCAGTAGCAAATACAAAGTGACAACCACATTACTGTACATGGAGTTATTTACAGCCCAGGATGATGGATTTTCTGATAATCATTTAATAGGGTAATTTTCCTGGGATGCAGGCTCTGGCCCCCTTGGTTTATCCTGTTCACCTGCTGTGCTATGTGTTGTCTTAAACTTACATGACACCCAGCTAGAACCACAGCCCATTTGAGTCTGGCAGATGCACTGTATGAAATTTGGGGGCTTTCTCTGTGGCTTGCAGCTAACAGCCAAAGGTTTGGACATGTGGTCTACCACTCAGACGTTTTAAGAGTAAAAGTAATGCAATAAGATGAGGCCATCAAAGTTTACTTTGCCTTGACAACCAAAAGATATATAGATTCCCAGTTTCAGGACAAGCTTTTATTCAGTTATGAAACATTCAAGCCATTTTCTCCAATAATGATTCTGAATACTACATAGCATTTAAATAATCACAGCCCATTTTTCACACCCATAGCTTCTAGTATCTCTGTGAGTGTGTCCCAGGAACTTTACTAAAACCTTAATTGCCTTCTCTTATAGAATCCTCACAAATACCCTAAGAGACAGATTGTTATTATTTCCATTTTGTAAATGTAGAAACTGAGACTCAGAAATAGTCAATGATGCTCCCCAGGTCACACAGCTGGCGGATGGCAGAGCCTGGTCTCAAGTCTAGATCCTTTGATTACTAACCCTTAGGATTTCTACTATCCCATTTTTATTATGTAAATATACAGAATCTGAGACGAAAAGCACAAAATAACAGTGGGAATAGTAGATAATGGAAAGCTGTACAAGGGCACCTGGGTGGTTCAGTTGGTTAAGCATCTGACTTTCGCTCAGGTCATAATCTCACTTAGTCCTTAAGTTCGAGCCCCATGTCAGGCTCTGTGCTGATAGCTCAGAGCCTGGAACCTGCTTTGGATCCTGTGTCTCCCTTTCTATCTGCCCCTCCCCCACTCACGTTCTGTCTCTCTCTGTCTCTCAAAAATGAATAAACGTTAAAAAAATTAAAGAAAGAAAGGCAATGCATAATCCATAAATTAGAGTTTGACATTAAGAAATATGTACAATAGACTTTCAGACTGAGCTTCTTTGCAAAGACATTTAATATGGATTTCAGAGAACATCCAAGAAAGATTTAAAGAATGAAGGAAGGCTTTGCCCTATCAGATATCAAAACATATTATAGATCTATAGCAATTAAAAAAGTGTGGCATTGACATGTGGACCAGGACAGAGAATCTGGAAATATACCCATAAAAAATGGATTTTTTTTTTGTATGAGAGAGTTGATATTTAAAATAAATGGCAAATAGATGGACTGATTATTCAGCAAGTGTTGATACTGACCATCTGCTTTTTGGGGGACAAAGTTCTTATTTCATGCTATTTCTGTAAATACTGGAATAAAAGCCTAATATCAAAAAAATTACATATTAGAATTCATAAGATCTCCCAGGGTGTTCCTATGAAGACTCTGATTCAAGCTGTAAAATTGAAAATGTATTTGCCCACACCTAAGAAATAACTATTGACTCTTTAGACACAACCATATTAATACCCTATGCTTTGTTTGTATCAGAGCGGGTGCTGCTGACTACGCATGAGATGCACTTAATATTGCACATCTCCCACTTGGTCACAGGTTCCTTTGGTAATCAGAGGCTTGTACTTTGGAGAGAACTGGCTGGCATTGGGGGGTGCAAGAGTTTGTTGTGGAAGAAAGCAAAGCAAAGCTCCTTCAAGTCCTCTTCTATCCCACCCAAGAGTATGGTAGATAGTCTTATGTGTGTTCCCATGGCAGCTGCTATTTCCTGACACTATCATTATTGCCGGGGATTGTTCTGTGTGTCCTGCTAGACTGTAACTTACAAAAGAATAGGAGTTCTGTCTGCTCTGCTTACCACTGAGCTTTTCCCAAGGCTCGGCCCATCCTGGTGCTCAATAATGCTTTGTGGAATATATAAATAATCACATTGCCAGCCTCATGAACAGAGATAATGGAGTTTGGTAGGAAAAAAGGTAGAAGTGTGTAACAGTGAGATTGATGGGTCTGTATGAGCATTCTGTGCCATATGGGAAATGTGTGTGTCTGTGGTTTCTGAGGAGGCCCAGACAAATAAAGAGAAAGCATGGGAATGTTCCATTCCAGATCAGGATGGGGACACAGAGGGATATATGTCAAAGAACATAATAGCCATCCTTCTCTCAATCCTTACTTCATGCCAGACACTGTGCTAAGCACTTTGTGTGCATAATTCCATCTATTCTCCATAGCAACCTTAGGGATGGATGCTATTATGGTAATGATTTTCCACATGAGTAAACTGAAGCTCAGAGAGGGTAAGTGACTTTTACAGGGTCACTCAGATAGTAAGTGGCAGAGTCAGAACTCAGAATCAAACCCCTAGTGCCACCCAACAGACTGAGCTGAGTCTAGAGAAAAGGATGTTGTGTAGGGATAGGAAGCTGTTGCATCCCCAGACCAACATCCTGACTCTTAGGTCCTTCCTTACCCTGACAGACAACAAAAACAATTCAAAGAAGAGCATCCCTAAACACGCCAAATCTAGCCCTTGGAGACCTCAGCCCTCCCTGTGGATGAGAATTGATTTCTGCTGATCTTTGTCAGGGCCCTCCATGGTGGTTGATGCCTCCAGCTTGCAGAGGGATGCCTGTAAGACAGATGACAGTCTCTCATGCTCCCTGGCAGGCAGTACTGCTTTCCCATCAGCATACACTTCACGCAAGAGCTGACCTTGTCCAGGTGAAATGCTTCATTGGCCTACCATTGTCCACTCAGTCCTTTGCACAGGGCCAAACTTTAGACCTAACTGCAAATTAGTAGTGGCTGTCAACCAACTGGATCCCTGCAATCCATGATCTACAATTTTCATTTGCCATGACTGATTGTCTCATTCTATGTGAAGGCAGTGGTATGAACCTGGGCAATAATTGCTTGGCTTCAGCTAAAAGTATCTTATGCTTCTTAAATGAATTATAAGGATTGGTCTTAATATTCCTTAGTTTTCTTTTCTGTTAGGAAATAATTGAAAGTTTGCGAAAAAGATACCAAAACTGAAAAGATTGCAACAATATCCTGTATTTAAATTGTTCTTTTCTATCATTACTTATGATGAATAGTCAAAAGACAAAAAAACAAAAACAAAACCCACAACAGTCCTTTTAATAAAGGTTTCCATTTGAGTAATGATTTTATGATAAGAGGTTCAAGTTCCTAATTGGAGGAAGTGATAGAAAATCTATCGGTTGCTTGGAGAATGAAAATAAACTACTTAAATTAGCTTTGTGTGGCCTGTGGGTATTGTAGTCCTGGAACACCAAAACTAAGAAAGCTAATTTTAAGAGAGAATAGCACTGATGCAGGTGTTTTGGACTTACACGAACAATTTCATATAAGAATATAATCTACATGTACATTTAGATTAATACCAGATCCCAAGAAATGACCACTCTGGAAGGAAAAGAAAATTGGTACAACAGATGCATTTGTTTATATGACCTATGCCCAAATGAGATAGCACTCACTTGCTAAATTGGAAAATAGTGATGTTAATTCCATCGTACAGTGTTTTGGCCCATTTCCATAAACAGATAGTTCAGTTCCCTTAAGATGAAGCTAATTGTTACTCCATGGCTTCTTTTCAGAGAACAGGTTCTTCAGCAAGGATATTTGGGGGCAGAAGGGATAGGACCTCTCCCTTGTTCAAGAACCAGTCTGACTTAGGTTGGTGAAAAGAAACTTTTCCTTGAGAAGATTTGGACATCCTTGTCCAGGCCATAAAAGGAAAGGTTGAGAAAGGAGAACCCGACCCCCAGAGCCTACTCAGACAGGTTAATCTTGGTAGTGAGTTGAGGATCCACAAACGCATTCCCTTAAGCTCTGTGTGCAGCATGCCTTGCAAAGTTCGCGTGTACCCCACTCAGGGGTATGTCCAACTTTGGAGTCACTCTTGTTGGTATATGAGGCTGTGAAAGGACTGCTTCTTTTTTTTAAATTTTTTAAAAAGTTTATTTATTTTTGAGAGAGAGAGAGACAAGCAGGGGAGTGGCAGAGAGGGGGGAGACACAGAATCTGAAGCAGGCTCGAGCCCGATGTGGGGCTCTAACTCACGAACTGTGAGATAATGACCTGAGCCGAAGTTGGACACTTAACTGACTGAGTCACCCAGACACTCCAGGACTGTTTCTTATAAAATCTCAAAGGGGCTAATGTGCAGATAAGGGTATGCTGAATGAGTCAGTTAAGACTTACTGTTTATGAAGCCTGGTAACCCTGGATGAAATCATGGCTCACGGTGATATGTGACTGCAAGAAAAATTATTCAACCTCTCTGAACCTCAGCCCCCTTTAGCTGTTAAAAAAGAATGACATTGGGACCTTCCTCAAAGTGCCACTGTGAGGATAAAATGAGGTAGCATGCATACATTTTAATAACATTCAAATTTCTAGCTGTCTGTTGATGATTTATGAATTGGCATAGATGATGTAGAACTCAACTCACAAAAATTAGTATCAAAATAATTGAACCCATGTGACTACCACATCTTCTACTAAGAAGTTCAGTTTTCTTTGTAAGGTATGTGACTGTAGGGAAGTAGCATCCTTGGGAAGACACTTAGGGATCCAGCTCATTCATCTTCAGAGTTTGGGACAAAATTACAAATATAGGGTAGCTCAAGACTTTTAGGATTCCTAATGGAAGACACTTGACCATAAAACTAGTAAAATAACATGAAGGAATATCTGCAAAATGCTCTCTCTACTCACCCAAATCTGTTATCAATGATATCCTATATAAGAGAAGAGGTAGCCTCTACGTAAACAAATAGCAATATTAAAAGGTAAGTCATTTTAATGGTACTAAATAGTTATTCATAAACAAATTAAGCTGAAAGTCATGTGGTTCATGAAGCCTCCCTTCAAGTATCAGATAGCATCAGTCTTCCTATCTATTGATAAGCACAAGACATCTATAAAATCATAGGCTCTGAAAACTTCCAGAGACCTTCTCATAGATAAAACTCATTCGTTGCAGGTGATATCAATAAGTCAATTCAACTTAGTTTGATAGCTCATAACTGTCCAGGCTGTTGTATTTACTGAGCCATACACTACCCTTTTTTCAAACGTGCTTGAGAAAATTACTTGTGAGACTATTTCTCTTCTGGGCACAATCAAGTACTTTAGAATGAACTCCATAACTGCAGATTCAACATAGCATTAGGCTTGGTAATAATATCAAAAATTATTACTTTAATAATGCTGTGAAGTTGCCTAGGATCCCAAGACTTTCCTTCTGCTAGTAATTCAGCCAGATAACTTATCAGTGAATGTGTATGAGTGCCAAAGAGCAAGGCCCAATTTAAGGAATAACAAAAACGCCAAAGTTAAGGAGGGAGGACCAGAATGAACACCCTCTAAATGACTTGGCTTCTTTGGAGGGAGGCTGCTGCCCTAATCCAGGACCTAGTGCCTTCTTCACAGTGAGAAAGTGGGGCTGGGTGGTCAAGAGAGGTTTCCCAGTAGGAGGGTTGGTTTCTTTTTTGGGATCTTCCACTTACTCCTCTTCATTGCCAACTTTATATAAACTTCTATGAAAGTTCTCTCCTCCATGTCCTTCTCCTTTGTAAGTGTGCCTTACATGTTGGAAACTCTAAAGCACTATACAAATGTAAGAGCTTTACATAAGATGTGTTTGACATGGTTCCAGGTGCTGCTGAGCGTCTGAAAGAATCACACAGTGTGGAAGGGACATAGATATCTGTCATCAGATCCAGTGTTTACAGAAAGTGGGAACACCTACCACTGGTGGTAACTCAGATGATTCTAGCTGACAGGTGAAGAACCTTTTTGGTTATACTAGTTATGATTTATATTTCAGTAAGTATGCATGTATTTATCATGATGTGTAATAGGAAAAATAAATCAATATACCATTATCTAATACACATTATTGTATAGAGCAAGGGTAAGTAAAATAAATCCGTTGATTTAGTTGAAATAGAGAAAAAAACAGCAGTATAGGATACACAGTAGTAGTAAACACTCTAAAGATGGGATATACATTACCGAGGTTTGAAAAATATTGAGGCCCAGAGAAGGGGATGGGACTGTCTTGCCCAAGGTCAGACAGCAAGTGAGAGGCAGGGCTGGGAGTATTATTCCTGTCTTCTAACTCCCAGGATCTTCTAGGTCTTTTGACTATATCTAGCAGGACTTCTTCCTTCCTTAGCTGGCCATGTGTCCATTCAGGTTTGAGTTCACCACAAAGAAGGCATAGTGCTTTCCTATTTATGGATACCAGCTAAAGAGTTTAACTTAGACAGTGAAGTGTTAAAAATCTTGAAACAGTGCATTTGAAACATGGGTCTTAAACATGTTACTATCGATAGCTTACAGAACAGCTGCTATGAGCGTGAGCTCAGGCCCAAAATTGGGACCTTTCCCTGGCCCTTTGCAAAGCCTCAGAAGTTGTGCACAGCTAGAGAGCGGAAGCAGTAGCCAAGCCAATTCAACATGTGGCATGCCTCCCAGTCTGCAGCCTCCTCTCCCCACATGCCAGACCCAAATCACCACCATTCTCAATTCCCATCCACTTAGAAAGCAAGGAGATTAAAAACGAGAAAAGTTTTGCTAAGAGACTGAAAAAGAAGTCCCTGTCTGCATAGATCCCCTATCCACAATTCATTTATAGTAATGACTACCATTCATTTAACACTGTGCCTGCATAGTTTCTGAACCCCCTACCACTACAAGTTAGCATTCCTATTCCCGTTTTGCAAATGTGGTAACAGAAGTTCAAGGTTAATTTGCTCAGATGGGAAAGTTTCTCAATTCCAGGCCCATCAGACTGCAAAGTCCCAAGACTCACATTCAATATTATTCCATACAGGGAAAGACAAGAGACATAGGAAATGATATTGAATAATATAAAGACACATGTTATTCTGTGCTAGATTAGGCAGTAGAGACTTTTAGGGCTAAAAGAATTCACAGAACATACTATTTTATTTATTTATCTAAAGTCAATTTGAATTCCTCATTAGGTGCCAGGAACTTGGCATTGACCTGCAATAGAGGTCAGCAAGCTACGGCCCAAAGGCGAAATCCAGTCCACTACCTGTTTTTATAAATAAAGTTTTATTGGAACGCAGATGTAGCTGTTTATTCTGTGACTGCTTCTGTGCTACAACAGCAGAGTTGAGTCGTTGTGACAGAGACCTTTGGGCTTGCAACACCTAAAATATCTGTTATCTGGCCTTTAACAGAAAAAATTTGCCAAGTATTTATCTAAAAGTCCTAGAAAGACTTTGTATAAGAGATGGAACTTGATTAAGAAAGGAAGGTTAAAATTTTGAGTACAGGAGAAGGGGTCACAAACTCTGAATCCTAATTTACCCTGGCTACATAGAAAAAGAGAGAGACCTAGAGAAAATAGCAGTTTGAGCCTTATTATTCTAATTTGTAAAATGGAGAGAGAGCCACCTGCTCCAACTGCCTCCCAAGTTTCAATGAGTTGGATGACCCAGCAGGTAATAAATAATAATTAATAACTTCATTTTATTGCATACTAATTGAGCAGACATTCTTTCTAAGCAATTTACATGCAATATCTTCCAGTACTTACACACAACCTCAGTGTAACCCAATGAAAGTGTTGCTTGGTGTGAAGGAGTTACTGATAAGAAACCGTTAATGTACTTCTAAAATTTGCCTTTCTGAGAATTTGATCTTTGCTCTCATTAGCTCAATGGTGGCATCTGCTTGGGGTGGCATGTGGGCGTGAGGAGGAAGATTAGGTTTTGTTAAGAAAGGAAATCAGAGACAAGGTCTTAGCTTCTGAGATGCAAAGAAAACTTGCAAGTTGGATAATTTCCCTGCAATAATATGTGAATTTTTTATTGCCTCTTTTGGAGTATTAGGGTGGGTTCAAATATGGAGGATCTAGTTTATAACATTGTTACATGCAGACAGTTCTGCTCAGGCAGCTGACCTTGCTCTAAGGTATCAGGATGTAGGGGAAATGAAAGGCAAATAGCCCATCTGTTTTCTGGCCTGGCAAATAGTAGGAAGAGAAGGAGGTGAGTGGAGAGGAAGAGCAAGAGGAGAGGAATTTGTGTGGATTTCCTCGCCCTTGGCTTTGGGGAAGAAGGGTCTATCATATAAGTGAGGATTTAATTGAGGAAAGGGGATTATTGCCCATGTGCCAGAGGCATTTGGATGAGGATCTCATTTTGGATGACCCCAGAATTCACCCTGTTAAGTTGTACAGGTGGTTAGAAGGAGCTTCAGAGCTTTGGCTTCCCAGGCTGTGCTCAGCCCTGCAGTGTGGACTCTTAGTGTGAGCCATGGACCTGCCATGGGGCTTTCTGTCACATGGTTGTGCAAGAAAGATAGTACAGAGACCTGGGTCTGTAGGCAGCAGGAGTGGAGAGAGGCCAAGACACTGGGGAGCAGCAGTGGGTCTGGCCCAAGCCTAGCGGAGGGCCAGAGTGGCCACAGTGACCAGGGAACAGGAGCTTGTTTCTGGGAACTGAGGACAGTGGAACCCAAACCCCTGAGCTTCCCACACTCTCTCCTATCATGTAAGACTTGAACACCTGAATAAGGTACCTGCATACCTGCTTAGGGAAAGAGACAGGAGAAGAGCCTCTGAGAGTCTAAGCTTTTTATTTATTTATTTTTTTTAACATTTTTATTTATTTCTAGGAGAGAGAGAGAGAGACAGTGTGAGCAGGGGAGGGTCAGAGAGAGAGAGGGAGATACAGACTCTGAAATAGGCTCCAGGCTCTGAGCTGGCTGTCAGCACAGAGCCCGACGCGGGGCTCGAACCCTCGAACCGCGAGATCATGACCTAAGCAAAAGTCGGACGCTTAACCGACTAAGCCACCCAGGCGCCCCGAGTCTAAGCTTTTTAATGAAGAGGGACTGAACTCAAGAGATTCTTTACTTTTCAGATTAGATTCAGTTTTAAGCAAGTTTGTATATTGCGTTTCCCCCCTTCACTCCCCCCCACCCTGCCACTGATCCGCTAGTAGTGGGGAGAAGAGAGTGGGCAAGTCAGATTCATTTTGGTCAAAATTGTTTACAATTATATATACTTTTCTGTACAAACAAGTTGTATTGTCAGTGAAAAGTAACAACCCCTTTACACTGTCCTCATCCCCATTGTCACTCGCCTGTCTGGCTCTAGAACCAGAGCACCACTGAAAACTTGAAAGACTTACACAAAGCTATAGCTGCTGTCATCATTGTGATTGTGTTTGTTGTTAGGATTTAGGCCGCTCTGCTAAAATCCAAACTGCAGGCATCACAATCAAGGCTGGAACTGGTATTCTGGAAGACACTAGCTGTATGCAAAAGTGGAGCAGGGTCCTGGAAACCCATGAATGAAAGCTGCAACATGTAGAAGATTGAACCGCTGCCCACCTTGGGGGTCCCAGGGCAAGGAAAGGGACCGTCCTTCAGAGGCGAGTATTTTTACCCCTCTGTGTTTGGAATTTCACTTTAAAGAAAAGGTTGAAAGCCGTCTTGGAACTGGAAGGGCCCTAGACCTGGAGGAGAGTTTGCAAGAAAGTGGTTCTCTTCTGGCTCTTCAGTCTAAGACCACTTCTCGGAATGGGTCCCCAGGGAAGAGCAGGTGGCAGTTCACTAGCCAGGGTGGAGAAGGGAAAGGTCAGGAGTCGGAGAGGTAAGTACTCTGACTCCTGGTGATGGAGAGGTGGCGAGGAGGAGTGGCCTTTTTCCTCCCTATGAAAATCTAGAGTTACCCTTTGGAACCTTGGCTGTGGTCTGGCTCGCTGGCAAATGCTCCCGTGTGCCAGAAAGAGAAGGGACGCTGAGCCCTTAGATACCATCTGCTGAGCATGTCCCAACACATACCAGCTGCCTGACTGAGTGATTTGGAAGTTATTTGTGTTTCAGTCTCTAAGCACAATCTCTAACACTGTCTTCCTACCAGGAAACTGTTTCTCTCCCTTCTGGAGAGGTCTGAGAGCTCTTGGTGAGGAGAAAGAAACTGCAGCATAGTTCATTTGGAGCTTCCATTTGGTGTAGGAAAAATCATGCTTTAAAAAGTAGGCAGAGTCGTGAAGTGTGTATAATAAGTCCTGTCCTGGGCACTTGGACACAGAGCCTTCATCCCAGATCTCTTCTAGCAGGTGGGCAAGATTTCCAAGTTACAAACTCCAGTGCTGACAATGTGGGATCTAAATGCGCTCGAGGTCTCTGCCTGGCAGAGCAGGCAAGGGAAGAACCAGACATGAGGAGGATTTAGTCTGATGACAGCAGAATTTGTTCCATGAACATTCACTTGTTCACATCGGCCTCCGTGAGATTCTTAAAAGGAAAAAGGGATGGGCCTGTGAATAGTTTTTCCCTCTGCTGCTTCTTGTTTCTTTTTCCTGCACTGTCTATGGTTTCTATAATGAGTATATATTTCTTTGCTTCTCAGAAAAAAAAATCTTTAAAAAGATAGGAATAAAAACTTAGATCATAACAGCTGCTGATATCCTATGCCCTCAGATTGTGGTGAGGGAGAGGGAGGGTGAGAGAACAATGATCCAGATCTCCTTTTAAGGCTTCATCACTGCCTGCCCACCCCCACTGATTTCATAAGAACCATATACACTGCTCTGTTTCAAAAACTAGTTTGAGTTACGGGTACCATTAGGGAATTATTATTTAATTTTCTAGGTAGCCATGCTGTATTGTACCATATGAGCATATATAGGAGAAAGTCCTTGTTTGTAGGATATATAGGTGGAAACATTAAAAAGAGAATGCCAAGGTGGCTGCTTCCTAATTTGAAGCAGTTCCTATAAAAAGGCACATATGAACCAAGTACTGCAAAAAAAATTAACAGCTATTGAGCTTAGTGTTTGCTATATGTATATTCCTTCCACTCTTCTTTCAATATTTCTATTTGCTTGAAATTTGGGGTAATAAAAATTTGGGAACAAAAGCAAAGAGTCAGACATGACTCTCAGGAAAGCATATTCACAGTGGGGATAGGGAAACAAATTAATTCTGGATCCTCCCAATGCCACCCTTCCCCTCTTTTCTAACACCCATGTGTTTGTGAAGGACTATTCATAGCACTGTTGTTTATAATACTGCTAAATTGGAAATGGTCTTCATTCCCATCATTAGACCAGTGGTTACATAGCTTAAGGTACATCTATATGATGTAAGACCATGGAGATTAAGGCAAGTTTATATATTTTTTTAATTATTTTAAAATGTTTATTATTTTATTATTTAAGAAGTTCAGAAAGTAGCAAAAAAGAAAGAAAAACAAAAGAATTTTCTACTATATACAAATAACTAAGAAGAAAAAGAGACATCCTAATACAGATACAGGTGCTTTAAACAGACTTCCCCAAAGATAATATTCACATGGCTTCTAAACATATGCAAAGGTGTTTGACCTAATTAGCAATCAGGGAAATGAAAATTGAAGCCATAGAGATGTCCCCCTCTACACCAATCAGATTAACTAAAATAAAAGAACCTGATAATAAAAAGTGTTAGAGAAGATGTGGAGCAGCTGGAATGCTTATACTCTGATGCTAGGAGTGTAAGTTAATACAGTTACTTTGGAAAAACAGTTTGGCATTATGTAATAAAGTTGAAGACATATATACTTTGTAATTCAGCAATTACATTAATAGAAATATTTTCTAAAGAAATTCATGCACATATGCAGCAGGATACCTATATGAGAATATTTACAAGAACATATTTGTAACAGCCAGACACTGGCAATAACTCACTTATCACTGTGTCCATCAACAGTAGGATCCATAAATAAGTTGTGATGTATTTATACAATAGAATATTATACTGAAAAACATGAACAGATGATAGTTATGAGACACAATTTTGATTAATCTCAACAAACAGAATATGAAGCAAAAAAAAACAATAAAAATAAGAATAACATACAATATGATTCCATTTATGTAAGGTCCAGAACATAGGCAAAATTAGATGACATTGTTAGGCTTGTTTGCATAGAAGGTTAAATTATAAACTAAATCAAAGAAATAAGTACACATGGGTTCATTTTATTGCTAAATATGTATGTTATCTAACATTTATAATGCACTTCTCTCTGCCTCTCTGAGTTTTACAATAAAATAGTTAAAATTGACATGTAGAATATGATCCTATATTGTCATAGTTCTTCCACATTTGTTTTCTTCAATCTTTATGATAGAAGGTCATGGAGATACTGAGCTTCTTTTCATGTGCTTATTGGCCATCCATATATCTTCTTCCTTGAGCTGTCTGTTCAAATACTTCATTCATTTAAAAATTTTTAAAGCTGACTGGTAAAGAAAGGTATATGTATTAAGGATACTAGTCTTTTTAAATGAATATGCATATGTATATGCACTACAAATATTTTCTCCCAGTTCATAGCTTACTTTCTCATTTTTTTAAATCTTGGTTTTAGAATAGCAAAAGTCTTGATATCAAGTTAAATTTACGAGCTTTTATTTGTTTGTTTGTTTCATTGTCTTTTGTGTCCTTTAAAAGAAACTGTTTGCGT
This sequence comes from Proteles cristata cristata, assembly GCA_017311185.1. Taxonomy (NCBI): domain Eukaryota; kingdom Metazoa; phylum Chordata; class Mammalia; order Carnivora; family Hyaenidae; genus Proteles; species Proteles cristata. Next base: position 448,470 of record JAESUZ010003977.1, read on the forward strand.
ACTTCATGTTTGTGAAGATCTATGTTTTCTTCTGGAAATATTATCAATTTAGTTTTTATGTTTAGGTTCATGATCCAATTTGAGTAATTTTTGTGAATTAAAGTTTAATTTTTCTTATACTTATTTCCAGTTGTTGCAGCACTGTTTGCTGAATGGTCTATCACTTTAACATTAAATTATCTCTGCATTTTTGTTGAAAACAAATTGGCCATATGTGAAGAAATGTATTTCTGGATTTTCTATTCTGTTCTATTTACTTATATGTCTATCTTTATGCCAATACTAAACTCTCTTGTTTACCAGCCTTATAATGTAACTTATAATCATATAGTCTAAGTCCTCCAATTTTGTTTCTTTTTTTTCCAAAATTGTTTTGACTATTCTTGGTATTCTCCACTTTGACATACATTTTAGAATCAGATTGTTAATTTCTACAAAAAATATGCTGAGATTTTGATTTTGGTTATCAATAGCTCAACTTGAAAACTGATATCTAAACACTATCAACTTTGTAATCCATGAACGTTGTATATCTCTCCATTTAATTAAGTCTTCTTTAATTTTTCTAAGCAATGCTTTATAGTTTTCAGTTCGTGTGTCACATATTTTGTCGTATTTATCCTTAGGAACTTAATGATTTAAAATTTAAAAAAAAAATTAATGTTTATTGTTTTTGAGAGATAGAGACAGAGCATGACCAGGGAAGGGGCAGAGATAGAGGGAGACACAGAATCTGAAGCAGGATTCAGGCTTTGAGCGGTCAGCGCAGAGCCTGAAGTGGGGCTAAAACCCACAAACCATGAGATCGTGACCTGAGCTGACGTCAGATACTTAACCGACTGAGCCACCCAGGTGGCCCTAAAATTTTTAGCATAAGTTGTATTATTTTTAAAACTCCAATTGCTTATTGCTAGCATTTAAAATTATAATTGATTTATGTGTATTGACTTTGTATTCAGCAACCCTGCTGTCAGTCAGCATCCAATCAGAAAATGAAAACCACACCAGTAATTTAAATAAGGAATTTTAATAAATAGCATTTTCATTTATTTTATAAAATATTTTTAAATGGTAACAGGGATTTAACTACTACAAGGAGCAGAAAAGAACTTTAAGCAATTCAGGAATAGTAAATACAAGGATTAGCAATTACCACTAAGGCTGACTTAAACTACGCTACCCAAGAGTAGAACTAAGAATTCAGAGGAAGACCATGTCCCAAACCCAGTTAGAGGGCTTATGGCTACAGTGCACTGGGTGATGCAGATATATGCTGAGGTGATGGTGGGCTGGAGAGGGTCCATAGGAAGCCACTTGCTGGAGTTCCTGAGAGATTTCCTGGAGAGTAACTGCCACTGAATCTCTTGCATTCAGTGCTGGTGGTAACCATACTGCATGGGTTGGCGCAGGTGGAGGGACATACAGAACTAGGAAGAGAACCTTCTGCAGTGTCTTACAGGGCCTCTCCAGCTTCCTTTTTTGACAAAAACTGACACTGGACTAGCTGACAGCAAATATTTATAGGTCCATCTGCATTATCACCAAGTAGGACAAGATGGGCAGATTTGGAACTGAGAGGCAAACATTGATAACTGGCACACTTTCTATACTTACTTATTAACTTTAGTGGGCTCACCTTTTTCTCTTGTAATTTCCTTAGTAAATTCCTTAATATTTTCTGTTTTTTTTTAAAGTCATCTCTTAACAAAAACAGTTTTACTTTTTTCTTTCCAATCTGGGAGCATTTGGTTTCTTTTTCTAAACTTTAAATAGAAGTGGTGAGATCAAACATGCCTTCCTCAGGGGTAAGGTATTAAGATTTTCATTATTAAGAATGATGTTAACAGCAGGGTTTTTTTTTGTTTTTTGTGGTTTTTTTTTTTGGCATGTCCTTTATCAGGTTGAGAATGTTTCCTTCTATTCCTAGTGTGCTGAGAGTCTTTATCATAAGTGGGTATTGAATTTTCTCAAATGTTTTAATGCATTTATTAACATCATCATGTGGTTTTTAGTCTGTGGATATTGTGAATTACATCAGTTGTTTTTCAGCATTGAACCTTTTCATCCCTGGAATATTCTACTTGATTGTGAGAGTTACTTTTTGTGTATGGTTGCATGTGATTGGCAGTAGAATATTGGAATATTCTACTTGATTGTGAGAGTTACTTTTTGTGTATGGTTGCATGTGATTGTGTATATCCTGCAACGATTTCTGTGTCTGTATCCATGAGGAATATTGATGTATAGTTTTCCTTTTTTTGTAATATCTTTATCTAGCTTTAGTATCAGAATAATGCTGGCCACAGGTTAAGGACCCAGTCCCACAAAACTGTTCCTCACGCAATGACATACCTTTCAGATGCCAGATGCAAGCTCAAGTTGTCACCTGTGCCTTTGACCATCCAGATGACCAACCATCAGTTGTTCCAATGACCCCTTTCTTGAGTTTGATTAATCTAATAGAGTGGCTTCCAAAACTCAGAGAAACACATATTTACATTTACCAGTTTGTTAAAGAATGTGATAATGAATACAGATGAACAGCCAGATGAAGAGATACATGGGGTGAAGTTAGGAGAGTTGTGAGCATGTTGGTTCTGTCCCTGTGGAGTTGGAGTATACTACCTTCCCCATGTGAGGGGTTCACCCACCGGAAGCTGTCCAAATACTATCTGAACTTTATGGAGGCTTCCTAACATAGGCATAATCAATTATTAACTTCATTTATAGCTCCTTTCCCTTCTCTGGAAGATGAGGGATGAGGCAGAATAGTTCACACTTCTAATCATGGTTTGGCCTTTCCGGTGACCAGTCACCATCCAGGAATAATCCAGGAGCCCACCTTGATTACATCTCAGGTCATGAACCCAGGGTCATGAGATGGAGCCCCATGTTGGGCTCCATGCTGAGTGTGGAGCTTGCTTGGGATTCTCTCTTTCTCTTTCTCTGTCTCTCAGTCTGTCTCTCTCTCAAAAATAAAGACTGAAAGAAATGAAAGAAAAGAAAGAACAAAAGATATTCCTAGAGCTCTTATCACTTAGGAATTTACAAAAGTTTTAGGAGCTCTGTAGATATGTATATATCTGACATATAATTATTACATATGTATTTCTTAGTATTTCATAACAATATACATTTTAACTTATGACACCATTTTCAAATAAAGCTGTACATATATTATGTACATTATGAAACCATTTCAACAGTATTATTCCATAATTCCCATCCTTCCTGCTATTCTTTGCATAGATTTTATTTTTATGTTTTAAATTTCATAACACACTGCTATACTTTGGTTTAAATAGTTAATATCTATGTAATACATTTAAAACTTAGGGGAAAACTCTTAAATTTCCTCACACATTTAAATATTTCTGATGTTTTTTTTTCTGATCCATAGTTCCATGTGGCATAACTTTTCTTCTACCTAAAGAATTTTTTTTAAATTTTTTAATGTTTTATTTATTTCTAGGAGAGAGAGAGAGAGAGAGAGCAGGGGAGGGTCAGAGAGAGAGGGAGTGACAGACTGAAACAGGCTCCGGGCTCTGAGCTGGCAGTCAGCATAGAGCCCGACGCAGGGCTCGAACCCACGAACTGCGAGATCATGACCTAAGCGAAAGTTGGACACTCAACCGACTAAGCCACCCAGGCGCCCCTTCTACCTAAAGAATTTTTAACCTTTTCTGAAATACACTTCTATTGGAGATGAATTTTATTACATTTTGTTTGAAAAAGGCTTTATTTTGTTTTCTCTTCTGAAGAATATTATTGCTGGATATAAAATTCCAAGCTTATAGATATTTTTCTTCAACATTTTCAAGATGTTTTTCCAGGGGCGCCTGGGTGGCTCAGTTGGTTAAGCGGCTGACTTTAGCTCCAGTCATGATCTCATGGTCTGTGGGCTCGAGCCCCGTGTCTAGCTCTGTGCTTACAGCTCAGAGCCTGGAGCCCGTTTCAGATTCTGTGTCTCCCTCTCTCTCTGCACCCCCCGCCCCAGCTCATGCTCTGTCTCTCTCTGTCTCAGAAATAAATGAATGTTAAAAAAAATTTTTTTAAAAAGATGTTTTTCCATTGTCTCCTGATTCTATAGATTTATAGTTTTCACCATATTTGGGAAGCTTTTGTCTTTAATATTTAAAATATTTTTCTGTAACTTCTACTAGGACTCTTACAATGTATATTTCAGACCATTTTATGTTCTTTTTTCCTTGTGCTTAATTTACTTTACATTCTATTGTTATGTTCAAGATTACTTTATTATCATTTGCAGGATCAAATCTGCTGTTATATTTGTCTACTAAAATTTTTATTTTAGATATTATAATTTTTTATCTCTAAAACTTCCATTTGAGTCTATTAATATGTTTGATTTCTCTTATCATTATAGTTATGCTTTCTATGAAATACAAATCCATTGTTATAATAACTATTTTAACTTTTAACTCATCCTTGTCTGGGTGCTCTGTGTCTCCATCATCTTGTCTCTGAGTTCCATCATTTGTCATGTTTATTTCTATGGAATGGGTTTTCTCCTGATTATATCACATTCTCCTGACTATTTTCTTGTTTAGTAATTTTTGTTTGGATGCTGTACATTGTTTACATTACATAGTTGAGTGTCTGGGTTTCATTGTCTTCCTCTACAGAATTTTGTACATTATATTGAAAGATGTGTATTTTTCTATGAGCTTGAGCTCATGGAGGGAGTCCTTTTTTTTAAGGCTATGTGAGTACTAGTTTATAGTAAACTTTATTCTAGGCTTGGATCAGGTCTATTACTATGGTCATCATGACCCCACTTGGGTGTCCACCGGATATCCCAGGTGATCACTGTGGACACTATACCTGAACACCTCCCAATCATATGTGAGCACTGGCAATTGTTCTGCCTTCTTAATTCAGTCATTATTTGTCCTGTCTTATGGAGTGTCACTCTATTCAAGTACAACTTTGTACTTAATAAAGACTCAAAGTAACCCCTATTCAGCTTTCTGGAGCTCTTTGATTGCAGGACTTCTTCCTTTTTGGAACTCTGCCTACCTTTTCTAGCCATTTCATTGTCTTCAGTCTTCACCAAGACCACCAGGCTTTATTTGGTTCTCCCTTCTCTGCGCGTGGTCTTAAAATTGCTTCAGGCAAGAACCAGAGCAATTCTAGGGATCACTTTTTTCCTTCTCTCTGGGATCCCAATCTTTGTTGTCTATTTTACGATGTCTGAAAGTATTTATTTCATATCTATTGTCCAGTTTTCTAGCTGACCTGATCATGACCTGAGATGAAATTAGATGCTTACCCAACTGAGCCACCCAGGTGCCCCTTTTTAAAGATTTATTTTGAGAGAGAGAGAGTATGTGAGCATTGGAGAAGGTCAGGGGGAAGAGAAAGAGAGAGAGAGAGAGAGGGAGAGAGAGAGAGAGAGAGAGAATCTTAAGCAGTCTCCATGCTCAGTGTGGAGCCTGATGCAGGGCTTGATCCCATGACCCTAGGGATCATGACCTGAGCCAAAATCAAAAGTCAGTGGCTCAACTTACTGAGCCACCCAGATGCTCCTAGGAATTATTTTATTTTAAACAGAATTAAGAATATTTCCAACCCAGAACTTGCTGTATCAGAAAATAAAACTATTCTTCATTATAATATGCTTAGGAAAAATTTCTCAAAATAAAAAATGGCCTCATATCAAGCATAAAATATACAGTTCTGCCTATGAAATGTGGCTTTGTGGTCAAGAACCTATAAGCTCCTTTGCTAAGTCATTATGAAGACAAAAAGGTGGTCCTTCACAGTTCCTTTCTCATCTGGAAGAAAAAAAAAAGACCTTTGGTATTTTTTTTTTATTTTTATTTTTCTACAAATAGTTTATTATCAAATTAGTTTCCACATAACACTCAGTGCTCATCCCCACAAGTGTCCTCCTCCATGCCCATCCCCCCTCCCCCCCACATCCATCAGTCCTCAGTTTTTGTCAGCATTCAAGAGTCTCTCATGGTTTGCCTCTCTCCCTTTCCCCCACCATTTCCGCCCTTCTTCTCCCCCTTGGTCCTCTGTTAAGTTCCTCCTAATCCTCCTATGCGTGCACACATATGATATTTGTCCTTCTCTGCCTGACTTATTTCACTCAGCATAACACCCTCAAGGTCCATCCATGTTGCTACACATGGCCAGATTTCATTGTTTCTCATTGCCATGTACTATTCCATGGTATAGATAAACCACATCTTCTTGATCCATTCATCTGTTGATGGACACTTAGGCTCTTTCCATGTTTTAGCTATTGTGGAGAGTGCTGCTATGAACATTGGGGTACATGTGCCCTATGCATCAGCACTCCTGTATCCCTTGGGTAAATTCCTAGCAGTGCTATTGCTGGGTCATAGGGGAGTTCTATTGTTAGTTTCCTTAGGAACCTCCACACTGTTTTCCAGAGGGAATGGGAAAAGATAGTTGCAAATGACATATCAGATAAAGGGTTAATATCCAGAATCTATAAGGAACTAACCAAACTTCACACCCGGAAAGCAAACAACCCAGTGAAGAAATGGGCAGAAGATATGAACAGACACTTCTCCAAAGAGGACATCCAGATGGCCAACAGACACATGAAACGATGCTCAGCGTCCCTCCTCATCAGGGAAATACACATCAAAACCACACTGAGATACCACCTCACGCCAGTCAGAGTGGCTAAAATGAGCAAATCAGAGAACTCTAGATGCTGGCGAGGATGTGGAGAAACGGGTATTTTTTTTTTTAATGCTTATTTATTTTTGAGAGACAGAACATGAGCTGAGGAGGGGCAGAGAGAGAGAGGTATGCAATCCAGAGCAGGATCCAGGCTCTGAGCTGTCAGCACAGAGCTGCATGTGGGGCTCAAACTCATGAACCACAAGATCATGACCTGAGCTGAAGTCAGAAGCTTAACCAAGTGAGCCACCCAGGTACCCCAAGACTTCTGGTATTTTTAAGAGCATGACTTATAGACCTCTCAGCTAGACAGAACTCTGACTTCTATCCCTACAGTAGAGAGATTTTGTCGGTATTGTCTCATCTAATGGAATGAAATATAACTGATGACACAGAATTCCATAGAGCTTTTACAAGAAGTATATGAGACTAAAAGGTAATATGCTATAGAGAGGCCTCTTGGGCTCTAGCTTATATTGAGCAGAAAGCAGGTTGAGAAATCTACCCAGCTGTAGCCATGGATCATTTTCTTTGTGGCAGAACTGGATCCTGATCAAGGAAGTTGTGCCATATGCCCGGCTGGATTTCTGTATTGCTACAGACTATTCATGTGCTTCACATTGTCCCCTTTTAGAATTAGTGTATCTATTTTAGTGTTTCTGACCCTGCCTCCCCTTTGTATACTGAGAGTGTTGGGGGGAGGTTAGAGACTTGTCTTTTTAGCTCACACATTTTCAGATCGAGAGCTACATTTGAGGAGCCTCCTTTGCATCTGGAACAGATTTAAATGGCAGCGACCTACTCTTCAAGTCTAAATCCGATGCTTTGGTGGATGAGAGTCCTGAGATCCTTAGGTTCAGTTAGGGGAATGAGATGAATCCTTAGGGGTCAGGGAGTTCTCTGTGGTAGACTATCACTTGAGTGTCTCCTTAAGGAGCTGTGCCTTCCAGTATGTATGCCCTCATGTCATCCCTGCTCCATGTGTCACCCACTGTAACTGAAATATGCTCGAAGCAGTACTGTGTCAGGTATGGGCAGCTTCCATTTCTGTACTGTTAGAAGCAAGCTACCACACAAGAAATCAACTGTCTTAAGACTGCCATGCTGTGAGGAAGCTCAAACTAGCCAGAGAGAGACAGACAGACAGACAGACAGACAGACACTGCATGGAAGAGAACAAAGGGACTCAGGCAACAAGCCCAGGTGAGCACTCCGCTTGTTCAGCACCCAGCAGTAAACCATCTGAGTGATTTGTCTTGTCAGTGGATTCCCCAGTCTTAGCTGAGCTACCTCTGTTAAGTGCTAATGGAACATATAGATGAGTGGTCCTCCCCAAGCCCTGTCCAAATTGCAGATTTAGAAAATAAACTTGAAGCCACTAAGTTTTCAGGTGCTTTTAAATGCAGCTATAGGAAATTGAAACATCTTACATTTTTTGAGTTGCTTTTTTTTTTTTTTTTAACTAGGCTCTACACCCAATGTGGAGCCCTACACTGGGCTTGAACGCATGACCCTGAGATTAAGACCTGAGCCAAGATCGAGGGTTGGGAGCTTAACAAACTGAGCCACCCAGGCATCTTTCTTTGAGTTATTTTTATTACAGACATCATGTTGTTGGAAACTTTTTTGAGGGGAAGATTCCTCTTAATATATATGTCTTAGTCTGTGTTTTTTGCTTATGATACTTCATTTTCTCCACATTTTCCCTACCAATTGCTTATACATTTGTTCCATGTTGGGCCCTTTCCAGTTATTGCTAATCATCAAGTAATTCAGCTAAGTAACTGTGTAGCTTAGTAATCCAACTAAGACAAAGGATTTGTTTATAAATAAGAATTGTGGTGTTGAATGAAGAGGATAAATTGCAGCCACCTTGATTCAAGTTTCCTCTCTTTTTCTCCTGCTCAGTGACTATGTCTCCATTTGGGTCTTAGTGTTTTCAGTATGACTGTGGCTCAAAGGAAACCCTTGAAAGGTACAAAATCCTCTGTTTGTAACCCAGTGGCTAATGCTGTCCTTCCTATTTGCCCCACCTCATTTCCAGCAGTTTCTCTTAGCAATAAGTAGAGAGACCATAGAATATATTATTTAAGTTATCATTCACTCTGTAGTGAAAGGAGATGCCATTTATCATTGCTCCAGAATGGTGGGGACAGAGTGGACACCCCAGGTCATCCAATCCCTTTGTAGCCCTGGGTGGTGAGCGACAGAAGTGGCACGTAGCTTCATGAGCTTTACTGCTTCACTTTCCTGCCATGGAAGAGAATGGGGCAGTCCCCACTTTTTTCCTGTCTAAGTCCCTAGATCTCCTTGTTTCTGTCAAGGAATTCTTACATTGACCTTTCAGACCTGGAACATTAGCATGTCAGGGAATTTTATAGCCTGCCTAATTTCATTTCTATGGAAGTTATATGTAGCCCTCAGTTACTTTTCACATTTTGGGCCAGGTTTCAAAGTACATGGCAGAATTTGTGGTTCATGATTCATAGCCTGTTGTTTGGAATTTTGTATATTTGCCCTTATCATCACTATGGGAATAAACAACTTCTATTTTGAGTTTTAAACTTGTTTTTTTATGGGTTTCAAGGGAGGAACATGGAATTAAAATGTCTTTACTTTGTTATCTTTAAGTGAATGACCCATATATTGACATGGAGATATGACCTTGGTATAGGGTCAACCATAAGAAAGCAGATTTTAGTACATTAGGTATGGTATGTATCTCTTTGTGTTAAAAATAACACAGTTTAGTCTATTTATAGCATATTACTAAGGGTATTTATCCCAGTGGTACCTGACATTATTTTATGAAATGAAGAGGAGTGGATAATGTATATAATTTGGAAATTTTTACAATGGGCATGAAGTACTTTAATAAATCAGTAAGGAAGTCAGATTATTCCATTGTGGAGAAAAACAGAAAGACTCAGGTCTCTGTGGCTCTCATTGGATTAGGGGATTGAAGATCCATACGACTAACCGGGCATCCAGTGGTTAAGCAGGAAATGCCTTTTTATTCTGACCCTATAGCCTTTCATCAAAATTTTCCCACTGCAGACCTTACCGGGAATTATCTTCCTTAGCTTGAGAAAATGTAAGAGTTGCCTGTCAGGGAGCACTTTGATCCTGAAGGTTAGAAGCTACTAGCAGAGGATTGAATTAACCACAATAGTAACAAAAAGACAATCCCCATCTATATGGGATGGTTGATGCCTGTTCAGGCTTCTGGGTGTGCAGTTTCCCCATTCCATGGCTTCTGTATTTCCCTAGTTTGCATTACCATTTCCTGCCTGTTGTCCTTTGCCTACCTCAGTATCCCGGGATGCAACATTAATATTTTAGCAATGGTGGTATATCCCTTTGCATATCCAGAGTGGAGGAGACAAGCAATAAATAACAGTGATAACCTTGTGCTGCTCAAGCTTCCTTGGAGAGCTTTGCTGTGCACACTGAGAAATGGATTCATGAAACTGAGTTTGGTGGAGTGGAAAGTAAAACACAGAAAAGAAATAGAGTGGTGCACACAGCTGTCACAGTCACATCAGAAATCCAGGCGAGAAAAGTAAGTATCAGCAGCTGAAAAAGACCTACCAGGAAAGAGCCTGGCTGCTATAGTGTGTCAAGCAGCTGACCCAGGAGTGAAGCTTGACAAGTCATTTTGATGCTGAGCTTGGACAACTCCTTGAAAATAAGCTCATTGTTCCAAAAGGCCCGAAATCCAACACAATACAGAGAACAGGGCTGAGAGAAGGAGTGAAAAGAAGTTAATGAGAGATGATGGCTTTGCCACTGCCCCTACTTCCCATCATTGCCCCAGCAAGTGCACATGTTTGGTGTTGACAGACCGAGTTGTGCTGTGGAAAAATATGGCCTGAAGAGTCAGGCAGACCTGGGATAAGACCCAGTTCCTGCACGTGCCCTTGGACCTAGCCTCTTGGGCAGGTGACTTCTTTCTTCTCATCAGGAGATTCTTGGCCGGTTCTGGTTGCACTGAATCTGGATTTGAGTTTCTTTTTCTTCAATGTAGGGATACTAGTCGTCTCCCTATAATGTTGTTTTAAAGATGAAATGAGATAGCACCTATAAAGTGCTAATCTACAGAAAATGCTCAATAAATGCTAGTTTCTAGTTCCCTAGAGCCTGTCCTCTGTCACCAAGCTTTTGGGAGTGGAATGCTCTTATGCCTTGCCCTGACTTCTCTCCTTTTCCTGTTTTTTTCCTCTTCCTCCTTCTCCTTTTCCTGTTCTGTAAGGATGGTGAAGCCCTGAGCTGGCAGATAAATTGGGCTCCAGCTCAGGTGAAGCAGAGAGAATGCTTGATGTATTTGTCTTGCAGCTGAGGAAGCAAGTTGCGTTTGTGGTCCTGGTTTCCATTACTGAGCCGGCCATATTTTATCTTCCCTTAAGTGGCAGCCAGTTCCCTCCAGGTCAGGTCAACACAGACTCTGAATACAGGAGAGAGAAGCAAGTACTAAAACTGGTCAGAGGTATTTATTTCTCCTACAACTGTGCTGTCTAAAAGTGGCACTAACATCTTCAGACCTGAGATTGGGAGTTGCAGTTCTCCTTTGGTGAGGTCCTTTGAGTCTCCGGCCTGCTTCCACTCTGGCGAGCCTATGTGATACTGCCAGATGTGTTCCTTTGTACAGCTTTCATCATGGCACCTACCTTCTCTAAGCCATCGTTAACTCCCCAGTGCCTGTGAAGTAAATCCCAAACTCATTCCTTCGGCACCCAGCTTCAGTGCTAGTCGCTCCACAAAGCTTTGTTCGGGGGTAGATGGAGCTAATCTTGCCCTTCCCCAAACTCCTCTGGCTTTCTCTGAGCACAGCATCAATGTCTGATGCTTAGAATTCTCCCCACTGCAATAAACGCTTTGAGAATCTTAGCCTTCTTCCCCAATAGAAGGTAGGCCCTTTGAAAGTAAGATTTATGCCCAACTCCTCTCTGTTTTTTCCACAGTGTGTAACACATATTAGGCAACTAGATAAATGAATATGAACGCAGTAGTTGAGCTGTAGTATGTATGTGTATATATATATATATTTATGTACATATATATATTATATATATTTAAATTTTATTTATTTTAAGAGAGAGGGAGTACAAGTGGAGGAGGAGACACACACACACACACACACACACACACACACACACACACACACACAGAATCCCAAGCAAATCCTGCACTGTCAGTGCAGAGCCCAGCATGGTGCTCAATCCCAGGAACTGTGATTTTGGACCAGAGCCAAAATCAAGATTCATATGCTCAACCAACTGAGCCACCCAGGAACTCTGAGCTGTAGTATGTATATTTAATTGCTGGTGATGTACTATTTGATGTACTAGGGATGGTAAATTCCTACCATGCATGCCCTCATGTTTCTTCGTGTGTATATGGCTAAATTCTTTTCATGCAGCAATCCTGATGGTCAAGGAGCTGTTTACACTTGGGAGCTAATAGCAAATTGCTTAATCTCCATTTGACCACATGAACAGTGAGTTACTAACACCCATTTTGCCTACCTCACAGCCAAAGAAGAAGATAGTTTTCCTGGTTCTGAGGACAAAAAAAAAATATGGAAATATATGTGTTTATGGATAATTACTAGAATTCATAAATAATGTTTGTTATTTCTTACTCTGAAAGCCCCATATGTGTGTTAAATTTCTAAAAAATACACAGAAAAAAAAAAGAAACCCACTAATTCCTATTAAGCAGAGACAATCACTAGTAACACCTTAGTGCATAGCCTTCCAGATCCCTTTCAATGAGATTTATAGTCTTTATAGCCCTTTGAGGCTTATTTTCTTTTCCTTTATCAATATATAAAGAATATTTTTAGATTTTATTAAATGTTCTTCTTTAACATTGCTCGAATCTTAAATAGAATTTTATTGAATATTAACAGTGTGCTGCTCACTGTGAATTACAATTGCAATGTTGATTTGATTACTTATATGATGATCACCAAGCAAGAGGGACCCTAAAAATTGGTTTGACAAATTAAAAACTGTTGCCTTGTAGTTTGCTTCAATAGTGGGTGTTCAGATAGCACCATGGGCTATAATACAGGAATCTAATGGCAATGGTTATTGTCAGATGTGCTGATTTTAATGAAGGCCAGTATATATTGGATTTCATGAATCTCAAAGAACAAATAAAGAGAGAGACTGAATAGTCCTTTGGTAGTGTTTATGTGATCACCTGGATGTTAATTTTATAAATGTTTGTACAGTGAAGAAGGGATGGATTTTTGAAAACTTATAATCAACAAGAAACAGGGAAGAGAATGTTTTGAACTTACCTTTTGGTAGTGTTCTTTGTTCCCCTTTTGTTAAAAACAAAAGAAAATTAGCAGAAGCTGATTAAATTTAGAAAAGTACACCAACTACTATGCTTATGTCTGGTGACTCAAAAGGAATAGTCCTTCTTGAACATAATAGATTTTTTTTTTTTTTTTTTTGGTCTGGAGGACAAGGACCAGATTCATGAAAATATTAGAAGCATGAGACAAATTTCCAATTTAGGGACCTATAGTATTACTGTAAAATATGTATCACCCTATGTGGTCAGTTCCATAGGACATATTTTCAAAGCTCTTTTAGAATTCTAGGGACTTATGTCTGCAGTTGGGTATAGTAAAAACACATGATCAAAGACCTGTTTTAAGTTTTGTTTCTGCCATTTACTGATTGCATGATCCTAAACAAATACCCAACCTCTTTCAGCCCCAGTTCCTGTATCACAGGATAGTTTTTAGAGTTAAATGAAATCATGTCTTTAAGTTCCTGGCACAGTGTAGGTACTCATTAAGTGTTGGTCACCCACCCCTATAGAAGGCTCTAAATAGTTCATAGAGGTAGACAAGTTGGTTCACTCTCTCTCCTCAGGAACTGATGGCTGAAATACCAGAAATTTTGTATTTTCTTGGTTAAATTATTTTCTATAAGCAATAGTACTGATAAGCACATCCTATAGGAAGGTTCTAAGAAATTAGATAACTGGTCAAAGCAAGAGTGAAATCAAAAACTTCATAGGTATTTTAAAGACATCCTTGGTTCCATTTTAATATTTCTCTTAATCAGTTCACTTGATCTTAATTGTAATTATTTCCTTATGGCCTAGAGGCTTCCAGAAGTCCATTTCCAACCAAACCCATGCTCATCTCCTGTGGCATCTTATCTCAAGCATAGCATGAAATCGTTCGGATCAAAGCCTTCTGGTTAGAGAATGCTGCACTTAATTCTCTCTTACCATGTGAGGCTAGCTATGTGGGAATGGATACGGCTCTTTACATCTACATACTTGATTTGATACCCAATCCATTTGTTTTGACTTTCATACCCAATTAGAGAGACATGGCTTAAGAGAACAAAGCTCTCCTCAGTTCTACATTGCTTCTTCCTTGGGTTTACTTTTCAACCTATTAAAAAATTATTCCTAAAAAGGATAACATTTTTTACTAGACGTTACACCAATGTCTCAATTCAAATGAAATTGTTTTTTAAGTTTATTTTGAGACAGAGAGAGTGAGCAAGCAGGGGGGTGGGGGCAGAGCAAAGAAAGAGAGAATGAGAAAGAGAGAGAGAGAGAGAGAGAGAGAGAGAATCCAAAGCAGGCCCTGAGCTGTCAGCAGAGAGCTCAATGCAGGGCTCAAACCCACAAACCATGTGATCATGACCTGAGCTGAAGGTGGATTCTTAACTGACTGAGCCACCCAGGCGCCCCCCAAATGAAATTATTTTAAAAAGAGACAGAATGACATTCAAGTATGTATCATTTTCTTTCCAATGTGATTTCTTTTTTTTAATGTTTATTTATTTTTGAGAGACAGAGACAGATACAGAGTGACAGATACAGAGTGTGATACAGAGTAAGGTCAGAGAGAGAGGGGGACACAGAATCTGAAGCAGGCTCCAGGCTCTGAGCTGTGAGCACAAAACCCAACACAGGGCTCAAATTCATGGACCACAGGATCATTACCTGAGCTGAAGTCAAAAGTTTAACTGACTGAGCCACCCAGGCACTCTTTCTAATGTGATTTCTAATACCGATATGTTGTTAAAATCTATATGCTGAAGAAGAGCTATCTATACCCAACTGGTTTATCATATTTATGTCACACTCTCCTTTAAGGCCTAAGAAATAACTCTAAGTATTGATTCTTACAAATATTAAACTTTTTATTGAATCATTGCTTACGCTTTAAGTGAAAGTCAGAGCACTAAAAATGGGCCCAACATTTAAAATCCAGGTGCTATACAGAGGTTTGATCTTAAAGGCTTCTGCAGACTCTTGTCACCATCAGAATATAGGATATTTTGTGGTCTGGAAGAATTAATTGATTGGCTGCTCTAGCGATTATAACATTAATTTGTTCCTCCTGTTGCACTCATATCATCTGTGTTAGCATCTGAGGGAAAACAAGGCAGATGCAATTATCACCTGCATATTTTTCAGGATAAAAACCAGATAGTTGTGCATTTGTTTATTTGTTTATTCCTTTGCCAAGCAAAGCTGTTGCCCAATAATTATCTAGACATTGTGTTTAGGAATGAAGCAAAGCACTTGATTTTCTTGTTTGACACCCGCACTGTATGGAAGAAATTTGTAGGAGGGCAGAGGAGAGAAGACATTTAAAAAAATTGCCATACACCATGGTTAAGAAATTTCTCTGTGATTACAAAATCACAAAAGAATAATTGGATGGAGATACCACCTGATTTCTTCTGGGAATTCTAGTGACATTTCTGAGAGCCAAGAAGGGTCTCAGCATGAATCTCAGAAACATTCTGCAATTTGTTCCCCTCTTCTCTCTTCAGCTCAATGGCTTCCTGGCCAAGCTCCAGGACCAGGAGCTAGGAGAGAGGCTGGGTCTCAGCTCAGTCAAGATGGAGTGAAATGCCAGACATGCTGAAACTCTTGTGTGAAATCTCTGGGGAAGTTTAAAAAACTTCAGAGCTCTGTACTTCATGAACAAAATTCTAAATTAACCATTCCAGGGTCGCTTCTGACCAGCTCTTTAGTTCTTTTATTTTGTGGCATGGTTGAGAAATCCAGTTCCAACCCATGTATATTTATTTGGGAAGGTGCATGGGGATTTGCAGGGGTGGTGGTAGTGGCATCATAATTCAATTGCAAAGGTGAAAAGCTGCACAGCTTGAAAAAGAGAGAGCCACTGGCTACAGAAGAAACGTCTTCATTAGTCTTAACTAAAATATGGACATTTCGATTGGATTTTTGGTGGTAATTGCTCTATTGCACCAATATAGAACATGCCCAGCCAGGCTGGTACTTAGAACAGCTGTTGTAAATGCTTAGGAATAATTAACAAAGAAGTAGATTCCTTGAAATGTGGAGGAAAGCCAAAACTGCCAGAGAAGAGGCCATGATGACAGAGAAGCTCTTTTTCCTTTGGGTACCATTGTTCCCTTTTTGGCTTCTTAACTATAGTACTGAAATGGCCACCATCCATGAAGTCCATTTAAGTATGTAAGGGTGTCCTATGCATTATACCACTCCATCCTGACAGTTGTCCCGTGTACAGACAAGGAATCTACAGTTTAGGAAGGCTCTGGGGTTTGCCCGAGGGAACTTATTTTATGGGAGGTCAAAATGCAAATGCTAACACATGATTTGGAAGCACCCTTCCTAGAATTCTTAGTTCTGATTGTATATGCATCAGAATCTCCTGTGGAGTTTTTTCAAATGCAGATTCCTGGCTTTTAGCCCAACACCCCCAATAGGAGGCTAGAAAACCCTGGTGCTTGCTTATTACTTTGTGTATTTAGCTCTCCATTAATGTCTGAGGTACAGCCCTAAAAAGCATGCCGTAGTCCAGGAGGACTGAGAGAGAGGTCCAGGGTATCAGCAGAATAGCCTCCAGGTGGCACTTAGAGGACAGAGGGACAGTGCACACACTCATGGTCATCTCTGTTGCTCTGCCGTCAACAAGGGCGCTGCAGAGCCCCTTTCCTTACTTTCCATAGGTTTGTTTTTAAAACTTTCCCCTCCTGCTTCTAGCCCCTAGCACAACTTCTTCCACAGGGTAGGTATTCCAACATGTTTATGAAATGACCACATGATGCCAAAGCACGGAACATAGCCTGGCCCTAGCCTGCACATAGGTGGGTGCAACTCAAGGATAGAGGTTGGGAAATAGACTAAGAAGGTGTGATGTCTGAATGGCAGGACTCTGAAGTGATGGGATTGGGGGGAGGAGCAGCGTGTTCTGAATGCCTTGGACACATAAGTTCCTTTCATGAATCATATCATACTTCTCATAACGGTCCTCCAAAGTCACTTCCATTGCACACACTGAACAGATGAGCAACTCAGCCTCAGACAACTTAGTGTCCTGCTCATGGCGTTATGGCTGGTATCAGAAGAGCCAGAGTTACTGACCTTCTACCTGACACAAAGCCTATGCCTTTTATATGTTACTCTGAATCTCCTAATTAGAGAGGAGTCTTGCTCTAGAGCGGCTGATCCAAGAGAAATATAAAGCAAGCTACAAATGTGGGACACATAGGTCATTTAAAATTTTCTAGTACCCACACTTAAAAATGTAAAAAGAAACAGGTAAAACTAATGTTATAATGCATCTTATGAACCTCATATATCCAAAATGTTATCTTTTTAATATGGAAACAATAAAAAGTCTCAGTAAGACATTTTACATTCTTTCCTCCACACTAAGTTTTCAAAATCTGATGTGTATTTTATATATATCACACATCTCAACTAGGACTGACCACATTTCAAGTAGCCATATGTGGCTCATGGTTGCCATATTGACAGCACAAGTGTAGACAATCAGCAGTGCTGTCAGGAAACTTACTGGATTGATGTGGGAGAGCTCAGTGTTGGGAAACCCAGGAGGAGGCCATACTTTGAAGGTAACTGGGTCAGGCAATTGGGCATGCAAGAAGTATGTTATTAATTATTTAAACATAAAATAATGAGTACCTATTATGTACTAGGCACTGTTCTAGGCCCTAGGATAGAGAGGGGGCCAAGATCAAGTGCTTTCACTAATGGAATCTACACTCTAGGAAGTGAGATAGACAACAAGCAAGTCAGTGCATATATGAATAAAACATGCAGCCAGCAAGCAGATAGAGTGTGACAGGGACTATTTTTGATGAGGTAGTGAGGAGGAGTCTTTCCAAAGACAAGATATTTGAGTGGAGACTGAAGCCAGGCATAGGAAAAGTTGGGAGAAAGAGTGTTATAAGCAGAGGGAATGCGGAGGTGACATGTTGAGCATATTTTGGGAATAGCAGGGTCAGTGCTTTCTGAATTCGGAGGGAGAATAGTAGGAAGTGAGGTCTGAGAATGAGACCGGGGTCAGCTTCTCCAAGGCCTTAGGACTTCCCCAAGGGTGATGGGGAGGCTTCACAGGGCTTTAAGTTGGGAGGGGGGGGGTCCTCTGATATATACATACTTTTATAAATGATATTCTGGCTACAGTATGGAGAGTCACCTGGAAGTTGGGGCAGTGAATGACAGGTTGTTATTGAAGGTAATGGGTAGAGCTGTGAAGAATAAGTCAAATTTCATTGGGATGGGCATCCATGAACCCTGGAGATCCTATTCTTAAGGTGCCGGTGTACTAAGTGCCACTTTATATATTTCAGAAGCATATGTTGATAATTGGAGAGCTTTTTTATTTTTTATTTTTTTTGAATTGCGCAATTGAATGGATTACCAAGACTGGGGCTCAGAGAACTAGGTCATGGTCAATTGCCAAAACTGGGTTAGGATCAGTGAATGCGTCTGATGTTATAGGGTGATTTGGTCAGGGACCCCAGAAATGCAAGGACCTACCTTAGCCCAGCCAATTCTCTTCTCTGGGAAGAGGTTCAAAGGAATAATGAGTTACAAGAAATAATAGCATGTAGAAAATAGGAGTAACACTTTATCATTAGCTGACCTTTTACTTATAACTCCAGTGTACAGTCACTGGGTAAAAAAATTGGCACAAGAGGCCTGAAATGAACATGGAAGTGGGAGGATTGTCTTAGCCCCATGCCCACACCTTGTAATCTCATCACTGAGAGTTCCCCCTCATTAGAATGTAAGCTTCATAAAGACTGGGATCCTAACTTATTTACGTATTTCCATATTCCCAGAGATAGGACCTGGCATCTGATGAGTGCTCAGTGTTTGTTGCATCCATCCATCCACTCCTTCAATAACTCCTTCTAGCAAATATCTTTGCCGGGTACTGGGATAGAGCAAGTAGGAGATATGGCCATTCACATTCTGAATTAACAGTCACCATCAGAAACAGACTTTTTCCACTGTATGTCCTTTCCTCGGAGGAGGAAGGACAGCTCAGTATGGGAGCACATATGAAGGTTCCCACATCCAGGGCTCCGGGGAGCCTTCCCAGAGGCAGTGGTGCCAGCAAAGATCCTTTATGGGCTTAGAATAGGGGGTATGACATTTGTAAACTGTAAAAATACTCTGTTGGTGGACTTGCAGGCAGTATTAAGGTAGCAATGAAGGCAGAACTGTATTTTCAGAATAATAGTCTGTAGTTAGTTGGCGAATTTAAATGGTGATAAAGCCTCATTAATATGTATGACCTACAGTTTTCCTAAATTTGGTAGAATGAAAAGCTGGCATATATGATAATTTTTAAAACCCTACATTCATACCATTCATTTGTGTAATCTGGCATATAATACCTGATTATCATAATTTTACCTAAATAATGAATAAAAACGAAAGGGAAAAATTAAAGCCTTTCACATTAGACACAATTGTAATTCCTTTACAGTAACATTCACAGTGAAATTCTTAATTAAGTCTGCATGCCTCTTTTACGAAAGTACATTTTATAGATATAGTTAATTTTTTAATGTCTGCATTAATGAGAGAAAAAAGAAGCATAGATAATTCCCCAAAACCAAAGCTTAAAATCCATCTCCACTAGGCTGTGTGATAAAGTCTACCCTGTGTAATGCCTGATATTTGTTTTCCTAATGATGCTCTTTGTGGGATAATATTAATATGCATTTGCATTTCTTGAAAAAAATGGCTGTTGTAAATCAGGGAAGAGAATATGGCAGGGGCTGAGGGACGTAGAGCTCTGTTTGGGATTGAGATTTTCCCAGTGACAATAGGTATATAGAGAGCTGACTAGCCCATATGTCATAAGTTGAAAGGGAAGAAGATATTTATTCCCTTTTTTCCTTCTTTCTTCCTTCTTTCCTTCCTTCCCTAATCTCAATTCATTTATTATGTTTCCAGAAATGTTCAGTGTCAACAAAAACACATAAATCCATTCAACTTCAGACAAAATCTTAACAATAAACTTAAAGAAGCACCATATCAATATGATTACCTCCATGGGAACTAAAAACTTCAGCCCATCTCTAGCCTAAATCCCTCAAGGCCCATGGTCATAAACTTGTGAGGATGTGCTGTACATATGCCATGCATATGGTGGTGCTCCTTCTTGTGCATATGTTGATGCCCAACACAATATTTTTTGAAAAAATTAAAAAGAATTCAACAATCATATTCAGTTGTGGGAGGGCATTTTGCAGTAGTTGTTGCTATCATCATAATACAGATTATAAATGATCTCCCTGCTCTTCAGGATACATCATCTAGGATCAGATACCAAGCCAAAGATGGCAGAAATGCATTCAGAGCCCTGCTTTATGAATTTACTTTGCTTATTGCATTTCTTTTCTTGGAAATGCAATTGCTTTGGAATTACTGGGATCAGGGGGGAAAGCATGTCATCAAAAAAGTAAGCTGTAGAGTGGGGAAATGTGATAAAAGTCAATTTAAGTTTGACAGAAATTTTGGGGTTTTTTGATCTATAACTTCGAGGTAGCTGCTCCAACCTTTGCAAAGCCAGAAAAAATATTTTTATTTATTTTTGTTGTTCAACACACATTACAAAAGGGCAGACATGGTGTACTATCAGAAACTTGATGACAGTTTGCAATAATAGGTCATATTTTAAAAACTCAAATAATCCAATGATCACAGAAAGGTAATTACTTTGATTTTTGCTTGTGAGAAAACTAGTTGTAAGAAAAAAGCAAAACAATGAAAAAAATCTATTATATACTAAATAGACATCAGCTTAAGCCAGGAACCTTAAATTTCCATTTAGTTCATATAAAATTCAGCATATTATTTTCAGCAATTATACAATATATCATGTACAGAAATACAAATTGAAAATCATTTTCTCTTGGAAATGTAGTCTAAACATTTTTAAGGTTTATTTATTTATTTTGAGAGAGAGATAGAGAGAGAGTGTGCATGCAAGAAGGGGAGGGAAAAGAGAGAGACAGACAGACAGACAGACAGAGAGAATCCCAAGCAGGTTACACACTGTCAGTGCAGAACCCAACATGAGACTCGATCACAGAAACCATGAGATAATGACTTAAGCCAAAATCAAGAGTTGGATGCTTAGCCAACAGCCACCCAGGCACCCCTGTAGTCTAAACTTTTCAGAGTAAGAGCATATCCGTGCATGTACATGCACACACACACACACACACACACACACACACACACACACGAGCTCTCATCTCGTTCTTTGGGTACCAGTGTAAACACAAAAATACAAATTTAGATGAGTTCTGAGCTATGTTTCTTAGATTGCAAGAAACCGAAATAGACTTTGGCTAATTTAACCAAGCAGAGATTCATTGGAAGTGATGGGATTACTTACAGAGTCAGTGTCAGGTTAAAAAAGCAGACTTGGAAAGGGACACGAACCCAGGCATTCTAGTTGGCAGGAATCATTTTGTAACATCAAAGTGCTAAGAGACTCAGTGAACAAGTCCTGACCATTTTCATTTTGTTCTTTTTTTGGTTGAAATTGTGTTTCCTGAAAGGGAGCAAGCGTCCAAATGATTCATTTGCTCACATGCTCGCTATTGGAAGGAGAGAGTGAGGCACTTCCCTTCATTATTCCAAGAGAGTGTATCCAATGAGGTTAGAAGGGACCTCTAAAGGGATAGATGCTGGACAGCCTAAAATAGCAAGCAAATAACCCAAGGTGTGAGAGTATGTGTTACTTCTTGGAGATACAGTTCTGGTTCTGAGTGGTGAGCTGACCATCTCCTCTTAGACCATTTCCAAAAGCACAGTACAGATTGATGCATTGTAATGTGCTCCTGCTTTGGAATCTGAAGACCTGGGTCTCATACTGTTTAGGTTTTATGACTTTTTGCAACTCTTGGTTTTTTTTATTTGTGTCCTAGTTTACCCATCTTTCCTCTCATTATGGACACTTTCTTATTTTATTATGGGCACTGAGCACGATGTGCATGAATGTATGTAAAAGCACTTTCTAAAGCTGGAAGGGCATTTCCAAATACTCCTATGAGTTTGAGAAACCTCTGTGAGTGACTGCAAGAGCCTAAAGAGATACACAAAGAACCCAATAGCATGTTTGAAATCCAGCACATACCCTAGATACTGAGATCAGTGTCACTTCATGAATGTGTATTCTTGTCAGATTAGATAGCTGAAGTGACTGCCATGAAATTTATTTTTAGGGGCATCTGGGTGACTCAGTCAGTTGAGTGCCTGAGTTTGCCTCATGGTTTGTGGGTTCCAGCCTGGCGCTGGGCTTTGCACTGACAATGCAGAGCCTGCTTCAGGCTCTCTGTTTCCCTAGACTCTCTCTTTCCTTACCCTGTTTGTACTCTCTAAAAAACATTAAAAAGTTTAATTTTAACTAAGTCTGTTATTCACCAGACTTAGGTCATACTCTATGAAGCAAAGTCTTCACTTTCCTTGTTTTAGAACAATCTGTTCCATGATGCTGGTTCCCAACAGTCCTTAGGCTTCAGGCATCTGTCTAGATTTGGGGTTCTTAAATTATAAATGAAAAAACATACACAGAGGGGTCATATTTGAGGAATATGTTCTGGAGTTCTTACATAATTCAAAATTCACCTGTTTCAAGACTAATACCACCAAAAGATAGGAGGAAGTTTTGTTTAGCAACCCCAAACGAGTGTCCCCATATGGTCCAAGAATAAACTCAGTTTACAGCTCACTGCCTCCTTCAACTTTCAGATTAAATTATGTGATTGTCTACAAAGTTTTAAATTAGGTGATCGGAGTTGTATTATTACAAATTTTGCACATAAAAAGAGGCTCAACATATTCTATGTTGTATTATTTTGACTTCCTGTAATCCAAATCTGCATGCAGTGTGGTGGCTCTACAATTTGGCACAGTGCTCTAATGGCCTCACTTTTTAAAAAGCCCCAATTTGCAGGAGCATTTGATTCAAATCATGAGCACATCCACTGTCCGATATGTCCCATTCAGCAAATGCATAAGGAGGAGCCCAGTAAAGCTAGGATATTTCAGTGCACATTTCATCTTTGATTTTTGTAAACCTAAGCACTCATATCTGATGACTGTGTCTTGCTTTCAAATGGGCTAACACTTGTGAGTTCAATGAAGAGTTTTTGTTTGCATGCTAGCCCAGATTTCTCAGTTGTAAAATGAATTTCTTTGCTTTGGGTGAGGGGTGGGTGAGTGACACAAGTCGGGGAGGAGGGCAGATGTCACGCAGTCAAGAGATAGGTTTTCTTGGTTAATGTCAAGGAAGGCTTCATACTAAGGTTAGTATTGCTAAAGGGTGGTGAAGAAAACTCTGGAATCATGTATAAGAATTTGGGCCACTCACCACAGACCTTTGAATTCCCCATGACTATACTTGATAAGCCAGCTGGGGCCCCAAGAAGTTTGCTCAGCAAAGTCACACAGCTGTAAAGCTGTGAGGACTGGCCAGCTGCAGAGCTGAGTGTAAAGGAGCCACTTAAAGCTCTCTTCTTCTCTCTCTTCTTATTATATCTTTTAATGTTATTTTCTAAAAACAATTTCCAGTGCTAGATCCACAAAATTTATTTTTTTCAAGGAATGATCAGATATTTTGCCAAACAAGCAAACAAAACAGTGGGCTTTGAATGAGGCATAGGAAAAGAATGCATTCTAAGAAAAGGTGGCTATACAAAATAAACTAAAATTTTAAAAGGAAAATAGGATAACTCTTGGAAGAACATCTAGCTTGCAAGTAGAATGTTGTGTAGAACTACATGAGCATGGCCTAGATGTTATGCAATAATTTTCTAGATTCCTCATGTGTGTATCTTTGGTTCTCGTTGGGATGTCTCCTCCAAGTTTGTTAGCCTCTATTCTTTGTGTGTGTGTATAGGTTTCAGTGTGACTTCACCTAATGTCGTTCCAGGAACTTCATAAATGAAGCTATTGCCTCTTCTTCTTGATTATTCATGATATTGTGCACCTAGGTCTTATCACTTCCTAAAATAAAAATAACCTCTTACAATGGCCTAGAGTCTCATCGTCTACAAAGAACTTTATGTCTATCTGATTTCACTTGATCCTCACAGTGGCCCTCTGGCTGGGAAAATGAACATCATCCCATTTCCATGGATACCTAGCTTAAACTGCGAGATACTTGCAGCTTGCTATGGGAAAGAGAGCTGGGATCCGTACTCCACGTCACTTGGTTCTCCGCCCTCTGTTCTTTGCCTTGGTTGTGTAGTTTCTCCATCGGGTCACTCTTCAGATGCTGTCCACTTGCACTCGGGCCTGTGTCATGGGCCTTGCACATCTATATGGGACTGCGATCCACAGTAGCATTCTGGCAACTGCCATCCCAGGAAGCGCCTCACCCTTCCCCTAATGGTACATTTATTTGTGTCTCCGTTCTGTTCTCCAACCCAAGCCTAGTGTCCACGTGGCAATTCACTTCAATATAGACCCCGGGCACGGTCAGTAGGAGGGGTACGGTCTTGCTGCCATGCCTCCAACCTCTTTCAGCTTGTTAACTTGCTGTTCTAGCTTCACACCCGCATCCTTACCAGAACTGACTGCCAGCAACCTGTGCAGGCCCTGCTGTAATTAAGTATTGATTTCGTGTAACGTGTATACGGCGGAAGTTCATCTCATTTGTGGGCTGCTGTTATCTGTCGGTAGAAAAAAAAAGTGTGATTATCAGTGGATATCCTATGGCTATGTATGGTGAACTGTAACCTCGAATCCATCCAATTGTAGTGACATTACGGTACGCCCTTCAGGAGTGGACCATTTGTCTTAACGTGGCCTCTGCTGCTGTTGGCCTGCTTTTGTCCCTAGAAATAGCTACACAGATTCTTCATTGCAACTCCTTCTTAGTTCCAATTTGGCTTTGCCGGACGGAAACTAGCAAAGTCCATTTACTACAATGTAATATGGCTGCGACTTCAAATAAACGGAGCACCAGGTATTACTTATCTTCTGCTTTCTTTGCAGTGGTCACACCTCCTGGAATTCTTCTGGTAACCTTGTTATTCCCAGGAGAGCAAGACAAGAAATTCTGGATGGAAACAAAGTTCACATCATTAACACTGTCAGGAAAAGCTGGTGGGTCCTTGAATCCCCCATCACCTTTATGTGGCATTCACGAGCCCCCAGGCTGAGTTGGGATTGCTCTGCTCTGTAGATCTGATGAGGTAGATATACTGGGGGAGAGACCCTCACATCCACCACAGGACTGGAAGCCCAAGGAACCGGGACCCAAGTCTCTCTTAATTGTGTGATTTCTCTTTCCATTTGACAGCTTCATCTCCACTGAACCACTGGCTGTCTTGATTAGGAACTTTCTCCTACCAGTGGAATGGAAGTTTCTAAATAAATCTATGAGCTATTTGTGTAGGTGTCTTTGCTTGTTTGGAGTTTTCCATCATGGGGTGGGAGGTTGGATGGAACAACCTACATAGGTGGTGACTTGCCTTCACTGCTTGCTCAAAATATCAGCCTGGGATATCAGGAGATGAACCAATTAAAAAGTCTTGTTTCTAGGGCTGGTAGTATCCCTTGTAACACATCAGTTTATCTCTCACCTACTGCTACCTCAAGTGACTTCCATCAGGCGTTTCTTTTGCTGCCATGTAAAGGGATTAAAAATAACATTCTAGATAGACTGGCGGTAGAGGGGAAGGTTTCCAATCCTGGGCACCATTGTGGTTTATGTCTCTGAAGCTCACACTGAACTCAAGCTCCATTTTAAGTGTCACTTTATTACAGCCTATTCGCCTGGCTGAGTTAAGAGTCCTGAGATAGGGAATGGCAAGTAATCGTCAATCACCTGGCAGACGTGTCAATTGCATCTTAAATATGTCACTCAGGAATCTGGTGAATAAGCCAGAAACAAAACTATAAAGTAAAAAAAAAAAGAGTCTTCCTCCAATGTCCTCCTCTGATACATTTCAGCAGAGGTCTTTTGGGGACCATGTCGACAATAATAGTGCACAAATCACGAATGCTCCTTTCTGTACTTTCTGGTACAGGATGGAGGGTATATGGGAAAGATTTAGGCTTTGGGGTCACATGGCTCTAGGTTCAGATTTCCCAGCTCTTGGATACTGAACAAGTAATTACTCACCCCCTCAGAGCTTCGGCATTTTCATCTATGTGCTGTGAGCTAATCGGGATCTTACAGGTCATGAAGCCTGGGTAGGCAGCACTCATAATGCCATCCAACACATAGTGGGCACTCCTTGAAGTATCCTGCCACTACACTACCTGGCCACTGAGTCCATTACAGCTCTGATGACACAGCCCTTTTGCAAAGTTTACTTGTGTTTCTTTCTTCTTATTTTTTTTTTCAAATAGTTTATTGTCAAATTAGTTTCCACATAACACTCAGTGCTCATCCCCACAAGTGTCCTCCTCCATGCCCATTCCCCCCACTCCCCCCCACATCCATCAGTCCTCAGTTTTTGTCAGCATTCAAGAGTCTCTCATGGTTTGCCTCTCTCCCTTTCCCCCACCATTTCCCCCCTTCTTCTCCTCCTTGTTCCTCCTAATCCTCCTATACGTGCAAACATACGATATTTGTCCTTCTCTGCCTGACTTATTTCGCTCAGCATAACACCCTCAAGGTCCATCCATGTTGCTACACATGGCCAGATTTCAAATTGGACAACTTAGAAAAAATGGACAAATTTCTAAACACACACTCACTACCAAAATTCACACGGGAAGAAATAGAAAACCTGAACAGACCCATAACGAGTGAAGAAATCAAATCAGTGATCAAAAATCTCCCAACAAATAAGAGCCCTGGACCTGATGGCTTCCCTGGGGAATTCTACCAGACATTTAAAACAGAATTAATCCCAGTTCTTCTCAAGCTATTCCAAAAAATAGAAATCGAAAGAAAACTCCCGGACTCATTTTATGAAGCCAGCATCACTCTGATTCCCAAGCCAGACAGAGATCCAGCAAAAAAAGAGAACTACAGGCCAATATCCTTGATGAATACGGATGCAAAAATTCTCAACAAGATCCTTGCAAATCGAATCCAGCAGCATATAAAAAGAATCATCCACCAAGATCAAGTGGGATTCGCTCCTGGGTTACAGGGCTGGTTCAACATTCGCAAATCAATCAATGTGTGTTTCTTTCTTCTTAATGACGTATATCCATCCACAAGAAAATGTCATAAGGATACTTTGATCTGTAAACTGTTCAGAATTTCTAAAATCCCTCACATCAGGTGCAGCTCTCTAAAAGGCTGGGTCTGGGGCATTGCCATCAGCAGCAGATTTTGCTGAATAGTACTATATGTGCTTAATAATAAGGTTTTATTTTTTTTTAAACCATTTTTTTTGTGGAACTATTTTCCGTGATGCTGAGGTTACAGAAAATATAATTTTTCTGTCACTGTTGGTGTTCCTCAGGTCCCCACTTTTAAGTGGATGTGCCTTTGGAAACCCGGATGGTTATCTACATCAGAAAAACACCTTATCCTGTGCTGCATCGGGTGACTTGGACAAAGCAATGCAATTTAGATGCGGGAAATGGTATGTATTACATTTTATAAGAGCCAGCTTCCAATAATAACCATCTGACCCTCATGATCCTATGTTTTCAATTTTCTTTTTAAGGAATGCAACAAGCAATGCTGCCAAGGCATATTTTTCTGTCAAACGTTTGCTGACTTGTGAGTTGCTGGGCAGATTTTCTGTCTTCGGTGTTAGAAGACACAAACAGTCACCGCTTACGTTTTTCTTAGAGTAACTTCTTGTGCAGCTGTCTCATGGCATATGCTAAACCCCAGGTTTATATTTGGAAAGAAAGTCCCTATGTATGAATGCAGAGAAATAGGGCATGGCTTTCACCTTGGTTCTGGGTTTTTATTTTGGTTCAGTCTTTTTGACCTGGGTATGAGCTCAGTGTCTGCTAATTAAAAGAATAAAAATAGAAGCCCATTGCTAACACCAAAATGCATTTATTGAGTGGCTATCTTGTACACATCCCTTTTCTAGGCTGTATTCTGAGGCAATTTCTATAATATAGCCTATTTCAAAGACTGTTTATTTTTTATTTTTTATTAAAAAAAATTTTTTTTAATGTTTTATTTATTTCTAGGAGAGACAGCGCAAGCAGGGGAGGGTCAGAGAGAGAGGGAGACACAGAATCTGAAGCAGGCTCCAGGCTCTGAGCTGGCAGTCAGCACAGAGCCCGACGCGGGGCTCGAACCCACGAACCGCGAGATCATGACCTAAGCGAAAGTCGGACACTTAACCGACTAAGCCACCCAGGCGCCCCTCAAAGACTGTTTATTAAAGTAGCACTTTGGAATCCCCTGTGGAAAGTAGGTGTGATATTCTGTGTGCCTTCCACAACTGCCATGTACGGCATCACCCTGAGGGTGCCTGTGTAGGGAGAGGATTCATTTAAAAATCCATTTCTAGGAAATGCCCTGTATCTTTGCACAAGAAATTCAGGTAACTTTGGTGTTATTTGCCTTTGCAAAACTATTGAACTGAATCCTGATCTCAATTCCTGCCTCTTTTCCTTTTCTCTTCTTTCTCAATGAAAGAGCAGTTTTAACATTAGCATAGTTGTTGTATTCGTTATCTATTGCTGCATAACAAGTTGTCCCCAAATGTAGTGGCTTAAACTAACACACGTTTATTATCTCCCAGTTTCTGAAGGTCGGGAATTCAAGAGTGGCTTGGCTAGATAGTTCTGGCTCGGGATTTCTCTTGAGGTGGTGGTTAGTGTTAGTAGGGCTGTGACGATCTGAAGGCTTGACCAGGACTGGAAAGTCCATTCTCAGGGTGGTTCAATTGCTTGGCTCTTAGTTGGAGGCCAGGGCCTTTCTGTATAAACTTCTCCACAACGTCCTTAGGACATGGCAGCTGGCTTTCCCCAGAGCGAGTGATCTGGAGAGAGTGAGAGGGAGGAGAAAGAAAGAGGACAAACAGGAAACCACAGTGGCTTTTATAAGTATCTCCAAAGTCACATATCTGTCTTTATTTGTTGGAAGTCAATGACTAAGTCCAGCTCACACTCAAGGGAAGAAGACTCCTTCTCTTGAAGGGAGGAGTATCAAATAATTTGGGAACACACATTAAAGCTGCCACAGTTGTGTGGTGCCGTTTAAAGTTTCCAAAGAGTAGGGAAAGCAGGGTAGCTCAGTTGATGGAGCATCTGACTCTTGATTTCAGCTCAGGTCGTGATCCCAGGGTCGTGAAGTCGAGCCCCATGTTGGGCTTTGTGCTAAGCATGGAGCCTGCTTCTCTCTCTCTCTCTCTCTCTCTCTCTCTCTCCCCCCCCCACTTCCTCTCTCCGTCTGCCCCTCTCCCTTGCTTGTATACTCTCTCTCCTTAAAATACAAAAATAAATAAATAAACAAAAAGAATAAAGTTTCCAAAGAGTTCTCAAACCCTGTTTCTTTAGAACAGTTCTCTGTGGCAGTGGTGTCTTCTCTCCTAGCACTAAGGTGCAGAGTCTCTTCCTCTAGAAGAACTATAGTATATTAGCAGCCTTCTGTATAAATCTCGGCTTCCAATTGCTATCCTATTGCATTCTGGACAGAATCTGTCTCAGCCAGTGGAGAAATGATAAGCTGAGACATTTTGCTGTTCTCTAACAGAGCATTTTCCTCTGGCTTTAAGGCTTGCCTTCTTTGTGTTTTTGTTATCACATGGATGATATCTCTGAAGAGCAAGTGTGAGTGGACTGGCATTTATTGTGTGAGCGTTGGGGAGAGAGAGGGGTTATCTCTAAATTTGTGGTTCTCCTTGGCAAGACACATTTAAACAAATAACATGTTCATAAATAGAATGTAGAAAAGACCATGAGGATATACTGGAGTATATTCTAAAGGTAGGATCATAGTAAGATTCTTTGTTTATAGTAGCCTCTTGAGAAACATTAAGTAATTCTAAGATATTAACTTAGGGGCCTGCTAGTGAGAAAAGGAATGGTCTGGGTGGTTGATATGTTGTTTTTTTTTTTTTAAACTCTTTTAAATTAACATACAGTAAATTATCATTTTTGGTACACAGATCTGTGAATTATAACACATGTATAGATTTTGGTAACTACCACCACAATCAAAATCCCAAACAATTGCATCACCCCCAAATCTCCATCTTGCTACCCTCTCATAGTTGTATCACCCCCGTCCAACTCGTTTCAACCTCTAATTTTTTCCTCTATCACTATAGTTTTGTCTATTTGAGAGTGCCACATAAATGGATTTACATGGTGTGTACTATTTTGACACTAAATGCTTTCATTTATTACAATGCTTCTGAGATTCATTCAAGGTGCTGTAAATATCAACAGTTCATTTCTTTTATTGCTAAATTGTGTCCATTATATGGATGTGCCACAGCTTGTTTATTCATTTGCCTGCTGAAGGAGATTTGACTTGTTTCCAGCTTTTGGCCATTATAGATAGAGCTACTATATACATCTAGGTACAAGTGTTTGAGTAAATGTATATTTTCATTCTCTAGAGCAAATATGTAGTAGGGGTGGGATATGTGGGTCAGATGGTAATATAATTTTACGAAAAACTGTCAAACTGTTTTTGAGAGTGGCTGTGCCATTTTGCATTCCCATCAGCAATATATGAGAGTTCTAATTGCTTTACATGATTATCAACACTTGAAATTATCAGATTTTTATTTTATTCATTCTCTTACATGTGTACTAGTATCTCATTGTGATTTTAATTTACACTGACCTAATGCCTAATGTTTTCTTTGGCATATCTTCTTTGATCAAGTGTCTATTGAAGTCTTTTTTTATTATTTTTAGATGGGTTATTTTTTATACTGTTGAGTTTTCTGAGTTCTTTTTATATTGTGCTTTTATTGTCATGCCTATGGACGGTTTCCATAAATCCAGCTCAGATATATTTTCTCCTCTGCTTTTTTTAAAATTAAAATATTTATTTATTTTTGAGAGAGAGAGAGAGAGAGAGAGGCAGAGAGAGAGAGAGAAACAGAGAGACAGAGTGTGAGCAGGGGAGGGACAGAGAGAGAGGGAGACACAAAATCTGAAGCAGGTTCCAGGCTGTTAGCTGTCAGCACATTTCCTGACGTGAGGCTCAAACTCACAGACTGTGAGATCATGACCTGAGCCAACGTCAGGCACTTAGCCAACTGAGCCAACCAGGCGCCACTTTCTCCTCTGCTTTTTAAAAATGTTTTATACTTTACGCTTAGATCTAAGATGCATTTTACTTAAATTTTGTATAATGTGTGAGGTTTAGATTGGGAACTCTCTCTCTCTCAATCATCTATCCATCTGGCATATGGAAGTCCAATTGTTCCAATACTGTTTGTTGAAAAGACTACCCTTTTTCCATTGAATTGCCTATGCAGCTTTGTCAAAATCAACTGGCCATATTTATGGTCTATTTTAGGAATCTCTGTTGAGATTTTTCTGGTTCTTCATATGCTGAATAATATTATATTGTATCCCAGACATTTTGTATCTAATGTTATGAAACTCTGGGTTCTGTTTATATGCTATCAAATGTTAGGAAGTTTTATTCTAGTAGGCATTTAAACTGATTAGGTTCAGATCACCCATTCCAACCAGCATTCTGGAGATCATGGTTTCAATGCCAAGTCCATTTTCAAAACTTTATATTGCTATTCATATCACTGAACGGCAGTCCCAGCAGCCCAGGTGAGACCTAGATGGTTGACTAAGGTATGGTGTTAAGGGTCAGATCTATGAATGAGCCACTTGGGGTGAGTTAAGAATTCATTAATTACTTCATACGTTTATTTTCTCAAGCTTCTCTTCTCTGTGATCTCCTAGTACCTTTGGTTCCCCTTTTCCACCTTCCACTCAGAACACTGGGGCTTCACTTATTCCACTGTCTGCATATTTCCTGTGCATGCACCCTTGTCCAGGGCCATATAGCAGAAAGAGAAGGGAAAAAGTTACACACACACACACACACACACACACACACACCAGTAACCAGAGTTTGCTCCATACGGTCTTGGAGACCACAGCTCTTTTGGTCAGACAAGAAACGTCCCCTTCTTCAGAGCATGAGGTGCCTGGATATCACCATAGGCTGTATGTAAGAAGATGGGAGAAGAGAGAGAGAAAGAAAAAAGGAAACTGGAGATTCGGGCCCCTTCTCTACCTCTGAGGAATCCCCTTTACCAGTTCTCATGCCCAACCTAGAGGGCTTCTCCTGGGGCTCTCTCTGTGCCTTGTACCCAATTCTGAATTTCAGGTTTCCTTCAGTTTGGGCTGGGGATATTGGGAGAAAATGGCTAAAATGGTGAGAGAAAAATTCCTCCCAATTTCAAGGAGAGGGGAAATAAACTCTCACCTGACGCCATGGCATTGGGATCTAAATATTGTTATGGCTTTTGGGAAAATGGATTTTTTGCAACCAATTAATTGATCAAGAATTTCAAAGCGGTTCTATTAAAATATTATTTTATAAGAACTATTTTCTGGAATAGTTCTATCAAACCAAACTTCCTCTCATCTCTGGTTTATCAGTAGTACAGATCACATAGGAAAGGCAAGATCGATATTTGAATCTTTTCTCTTTATTTGCCGGTTTTCAAAATAATGAATCAACTCACCAGTATCCTCTAATGATGGCCTATTAGAGTTTTTTCTTTCTTATAGAAAAATCATTATGATCTCATGGCTTTAAACAAATTTGATCTGTTTATATCCGCTGCAATTATTAACCTCATTGATGCCCAAACTTGCTTAGATCACAGCGGGAACAGGTGACAGTTTATAAGTAAGACCCCCAGGCAGCTTATCTTTTCCTTGAGGACATATTACAATTACTGGCCAGCGAGTGTTCAGGAATGAAGGACAGGGTTATCCACCCATTTATTTTTATAATTATTCATTCATTGAATAATTATTCAGTTGAAACATTCATTGAACCAATAGACATTTATTGAATACCTACTGTATGCCAGCTGCTGTGTGAGGCATAGGAATATCAATAGGCCAATAGAAATAGACATGTTTCCTGCCCTCAGGGAGATCATATCTAGTCAGGGAAATAGAGGCATTAATTAAATAATTGCACAAATTCATGTTAAATTGTAATGTGAAGGGAACTAAAAAAGATTATTCTGAGCAGGGATGTGGGAGTGATCAGGAGAGCTGGTCCCTTCTGGAAGGCCAGGGAAGGCCTCTCTGGAAGATGACTTACTTGGCATCTGAAGGCGGGGAAGAGACTAACCAAGCAAAAGAGGGATGGGGGGACAGTATATGTCAGTACTTATGTATTATAATCTCCCCCTGCTGTTCCTGTTTTTCATCATAATCTGGTTCCATGCCAACTGTTATCTTCCTAAACCTAGGCTGAAAAAAATTTCCTCAAGGCTTCCACTGCTAGTAAAAAAAAAAATATTTCCCCTTAACTTCCATTTCCTTTCCCCACAAAATGTCACCTCTTCTGGTCACCAGATCAAACATACAAGATAGGCTGTTTGGACAAATAAACAGATGTTCTATTCTGCTATGAAAGAAAAACCCATCCAGAGAGTTTTATAAAATCTCTTATCCTTTCCATGATTTTTTCTTTGGGACACTTTTGTTTGTGTGTGTGTGTTTTGTTTTGTTTTGTTTTTTTTTTTTTTTTTTAAGAAGAGTTCAGGAGCATTTAATTATCTGCAGAACAAGTTGGATCATGTCTCCAAGCTCCATTTGGATTCGAGCTGAGCCTGCTAAGCAATAGGCCCCCTGGGGCTTGCTTCCAAGGCGTGCATTTACATTGGTTACTCCTGGTAACAAGGCCTTGAGGTAAAGGAAAAGCAAGCTTGGATGGTGGCTAAATAAGGAACTACCCAGACACCCGGCTGTTTACCCTAGGGACCATCCCTTTACAGGTGGATCTGGCCTTTTCAGAGGGTAGAGAGGCTTGACAGAGAGGGCAGGGGAGAGAAAGAGCATGGCAGAAGCACAGTGGCCCGCCTGCCTTAAATTAGGAGGTTTGGTTCTGACAAGTGCTCCAGGCACCCCACTGTTGCTGGCAGTAATGAGATGTATTCTGAGAGTGCTGTGAAGCCAGTGCGGCAGGCTTTTCATTGTGTTCCTTCTTCCTCAGGCTCAGCTTTCGGCAGCTGCAGGCGGGTGCAGGGGCTCCCAGCTTGGGCCTGGTACAAACCTTAGCCCGAATGCTAAGTAGCCATCCTGTGGATGCTCATGACTTACAGCAAGAGGAGAGCCCTCCCTCTGGCTCAAGGGCCCCCCCTCCCCCATTCAGGCGCTGCTGGTCCCACAGTCCCAATCAACAGAAGAGCCAACCTTGGTTTGCTGCCCAAGGCTCTCATGTCACAGTTGATGACCTGCCAGTGTTCATAGAGTCTTGGCCAGAAAGATCTGGCCAGAGTTACAATTTCAAGGGAGAAACATTTCATTGGTGGTTCTTTTTTCCAAACCCAAGCCAGCTAAAAC
The DNA here is from genome assembly GCA_017311185.1 of Proteles cristata cristata. NCBI lineage: Eukaryota > Metazoa > Chordata > Mammalia > Carnivora > Hyaenidae > Proteles > Proteles cristata. Next base: position 482,931 of record JAESUZ010003977.1, read on the forward strand.
TGAAATGGATTTTACTGTTCTTACAAGTGAATATTCCCTGGGTAGATATGGCTTCAGGCATAACATGATTCAAGTGATGTCAGGAGCCCTTGATGTCTTTCCTAAGCTATAAAATAAAATCAGGGTACTGTTACTAAAAGAAAAAAAATAATGTTGGGTTGCCACAAAATAATAAATGTCCACATCAGTTAGTGTAATATACATAGTATGCCTGGATGGGATTATTTTTTTCTTCTCTCTCCTTCTTTCTGGAACTTTCTGGTACTTCTCACGGTTAAAGCAATGAAGGGGAATGTTTGTAATGCAACTTCAAGAAAGTTATGAAGAGATAATGAAGCATACAAGAAAGAAGAAGGTGTATACAATAATTCATCAGGAAGTTAACCGTTATGAGGCAAGATGTCAAATTGTTTCTTTAAAATAATCCATGCACGTAGTGCCTGGGAGGCTCAGTTGGTTAAGCATCTGGCTTCGGCTCAGGTCATGATCTCAGAGTTTGTGGGTTTGAGCCTCATGTCAGGCTCTGTGCTGCCAGCTCAGAGCCTAGAGCCTGCTTCAGATTCTGTGTCTCCCTTTCTCTCTGCCCCTCCCCTGCTCATGTTCTCTCTCTGTGTCTCTCAAAAATTAATAAACATTAGAATAAAATAAAATATTAAAATAATCTACCCAAAGCCGAGCCACTACAGTTGGTGGTCTGCTCCACCCACTATCCCTACTTTCATCCTCATGATTTGAAGCTCCTTACTTCCTAGGAGCAGAACTGGTAGGAAAGATAACTGCCGAGTCACAAAGAGGTGGCATCAGGGTGGAGGAGGAGAAGGGGATGAAAGGAAAGAGGGCGGTTGTGAGGTGGGAAACGGATGTCAAGGAGAGTGTCTGCAGCTGAAGCCCTGGTTTTGTGGGGAGGTTCTGTGAATCTCTAGTGAGACAGATTCAGCTGCAGAATGCATGGGGGTTCATTACAGAGGCAGACGCTGCCCCAAACTTAGCATTCTTTGGACTCAGTAGAGGTTGAAGAATTATGAAACACTTTTAGGGGCATGTGTGTCTGTGGGGTGGGGCGGGGTAGGAGTGATCAAGCAAGTGATGCTCCTCCATCTCGCAGGATTGCGTTAGAACCTGGGTGGACTCTAGCTTTGTCAGTTCTTGCTGGGGATAATGGACAGGGTAGGGGGTCAGGGAACAGGGTCTGGAGGGGAAGGAGGGGAGAAGAGACATTTCCAATCACCAGGTATTGTGAGTAACATCACCTCCGCTTCTCCTCTCCTTAGGTGGTTCAGGGCAAGAGGTGAGGCAGCACATGCTGTGCCGTGAGTGACATCTCAGCCTCCATGTGTGAGACACACATCCCAGCCTCTATGTTTTTCTTCAGGAAGTGAGACTTGCCAGACCGGTGAGCTTCTCTCCTAAGCCCAGCTCAGAACTTAGTGCGAGCAAAGGTATTTAAATTCATCTGTTCTGATTCAATGCAGTGAAAAATTATTTTGTGTGCTGAGAGCTGAGAGGGAAGAAAAACTCTGTACATTGTTTCTTTTCGATCTATGCAGTCATGAGCTGGCTTCTATAATTCTAGAGATTATGACAAGGCATCCATAAAGATGAGGCAGAATCCCCGGGCGGCAGTTACCGTCGCTTAAAGCAACATTATTTACTCTCCACTCATGGAAGTGTGGCAGCATTTAAGGACTTTATTTAATTCCTTCAGCACATTAGCAAATGAGCAATCTGCACGCCAGGCAAGTGGGAGCTTGGAACCTTCTCTGTGTCCCTTAGACTGAGCCTCGGGTATGCGTGGCTGTTCGGGCTTTGTCCACAGTTACTCTGTGCACTTACAAAGAGTGATTGAGTCCGTTTAATTTACATTTAAAGCTCTTTCAGCTTAAAGCCAGATTCTTACAAAAGTGTTCTGACTTAATTCAACTCCATTCCTTTCAAATTAATTTATTTAAAAGAACATTTGCTGAGGGGCACCTGGGTGGCTCAGGCAATTAAGCATCCAACTTCAACTCAGGTCATGATCTCGCGGTTTGTGAGTTTGAGGCCCACGTCGGGCTCTGTGCTGACAACTCAGAGCCTGGAGCCTGGCTTCGGATTCTGTGCCTCCCCCTCTCTCTGCCCCTTTCCTGCTCATGCTCTGTCTCTCTCTCTCAATAATAAATGTTAAATTTTTTTTTAACAGGAACGTTTGCTGAGCAACTAGTGGGTACCATATATTAAAATGAACTGGGCCAGGGCTCTCCTGCAAAGCTAAGCAGGTATTAGCAACTGCTACATAAACCTCTCTAAGAGGAAGGCGGTACTGAAATTCACACACCCTTGAGCTCTTTCACTGACCACACGTGGCCAATTCATTTCCGTTTTCCATATTTTCCTTCTCAGCTCCTTTCCCTTGCCTGATAACTAACATACTCATTTATTCAGCAGACATTAAGGACCTAAGTGTACGCCCAGCAGAGAGTCAGTGTGGAGAGAGATGCTAATTGTTCCCATTTGTCTGCAGAGCTTATCTGATAATATCCAGGAGCCCAGCTAGAGAGCAAGGTGGGGGGTATGAACACAGGCAAGCTGACAACTTCCCTCAGCTCCAGCTCCTCATCCTCATGTGGAGATAATCACCGTATGTAGTTCACATGGATGCGAGGACAGGAAGAGCTCATGTATATCAAGAATTCAGCGTATTTTCTAGCACACAGCAGGGGCTCAAGAGGTGCTCTCTGTCGTCACCATCATCGTGGCCTATTTTAGACTAGGAATTCCTAGAGGTCAGTGACATTTACATTTTGTGGATGATGAACAGCTTCCAACACCTGTTAACAAGCAATAGCTATCAATAATTACTAAATACTAATGAGTAAAATACTAATAAAAATACTAAAAGTTAAGTGTTTTAGATCTCTGCCCCATGCGTCTGCCTATAAGGAAGACTGTTCTGGTAGCTTCATCCTTATCATCCTTCACAGCAGCAAGCCGGGCCTGGTCAACAGAAGGAAGGAGAGAGAAAGGGAGGGAGTGAGGAAAGCCTGGACGGCAGCACTGGCTTCCTGGGCCTGCAGGGGTGAGTCACACAGGGCCCGGGCTCAGAGGGCTCCACATTCTGTTCATGCTCTCCTGTTACCCACTGGAAACTCTTGATGGGTTCTGCACAAGGGGTCCCACGTTTGCACTTTACACTGGGCTCCACAGATTAGCTGGTTCTGCCTTAGGGAAGGATTGGTGGAGGTTTTCCTGTGCGAGGTGAAAGTACTCTCTTTTCAGTGTCTTGAGATTTAAAGATCTTTCAGTTATTTTGAGGGGGACGGTATTCAGTTGTGGATTCTTTGGCCGAAACTCCAGACTAGGCTGGGCCTCCGGGTGATTCAGCTTTGTCCAGATGCCATAGCAGAAGAGCAGCTCTCCTGTCCACCTGTGGGGGGGAGTCCTCGGCGCCTCCCAGCCTGGTTCCTGTGCAAAACCCACGGGAAGTTTGCAGGCAGCCTCCGCAGTGTGCTCACTGCCTTGGGCTTTGGAGGAAGCCTGTCTTCTGGCAAAATGTTTCACGCTGAGAGAAAAAGGCTCAAGACGTTCCTTAGTGATAGTGGTGTGGGCACGGTTAAAATAAAGAAAACAGCGCTCCTGGGGCGCCTGGGTGGCGTAGTCGGTTAAGCGTCCGACTTTCGCTTAGGTCATGATCTCACGGTTCGTGGGTTTGAGCCCCGCGTCGGGCTCAGTGCTGACTGCCAGCTCAGAGCCTGGAGCCTGTTTCAGAGTCTGTGACTCCCTCTCTCTCTGACCCTCCCCTGCTCACGCTGTCTCTCTCTCTCTCTGTCCAAGAAATAAATAAAAATATTAAAAAAGAAAGAAAGAACGAAAGAAAGAAAACAGCGCTCCTTGCAATGGTGCACAGGACATGGAGAACTTCTCTCCAGAGAGATTCAAACTTGGGAAGCCACGCACTTCCACTTCTGGTAGGGTCTTGTGCACAGCCGCTTTTGCTTCCCGCCGCTTACATTCCGCCAGAAAGGCACCGTGTAGAGAGGATGAAGTACTGTGAGTTCAGCCCATTATCAAATGGTTTCAAGGGCCATTTTGATCTTGTCAGGATCAGCAGGCTTCCTTTCAGCAGATCTAAAAAGGCTGACAGAAACAATAAATGGACAATTTTGAAACTCTTTGTCAGAGTTGTGCTTTGGGGACAAACTGTGCCGTAAATACTGATTTCTAGTCCCCCTCTCCATTTACCCACCGTTTTCGGATATGATGGCACCCCCCGGTCCCTGACCACCACGTAGTCATCAACGTATCTTGCCAACATTGTGTCAGTGAGTGACGTGTGGTCACCTCTCTATCTGCTCCGTAGTACTTACACTACAAGGAACCAAACATGATGTATCCCTCACGACACACATTCGTCTCTAATTTAGTGCCCACGTAATCTGTAATAGCTGTATTGAGCTGAAGCTGAGAAAAATCACCCTTGCCACCCTCCATCTTTAGGGAGTCTGTGATAGGTTGGAGGATTACCCCATTGATCACTAGTCAGGAATGATTACCTCTCACCCTCCTCTGCCTCATCAATAAATGGCCCCGAACTTCAATTCCAGGAGACACAGTCAAAACAGGAATGTCTGGAGCTGTGAATAGAATTATAAATACAACAGAATATAAAAGAAAGCATTCAAACCCAACAGACAGATTATAGGATATGCCACACCCTGTAAAGGATTTTAGACTTTTAAGAGTATTAACATTTTTTCCATAGCAGATTGCTCCTTTCATGGAAATTACAATTACTGTCATTTCTTGATACTGACAATGAAAATTACATGTATTTTCTTCAGACATGGCATTTTAACTAAGTAGTGAAATAAGGCAGCAAGTAGTTCTAAATGGGCTTTAAAGAGACTTTTTAGATCTGGATGTCTTTATGAAAAGATTCTCGGTGCTTTATTTAAATGCCCACGTCTAGAGCTGAACCTGGTCTATATGGCCTGAAATACCATCAACCCCTTAATAGCAAGGCCAATTGGCATGAAAAACTGGTAGAAAAGAACACTTTGTAAAACAGTAAAAATCTATACTCTAGGTATTATAGCAAGGCCAACAGATGTCACATTAAGGGGGAAGAGGGCAGAAAATCCATGTAAGGTGAATGCTTCCCATTTGAACTAAAGACACAGATATGAGCCAGTGTCTCTAAACTGTGTTTGGTAGAATGCTGGCTTTACAGAATCTTAATATGAATCATGTCAGAAATAATGAAAAGAGCTCTGTGGTACGATAAAGTAAGATTCTCTGGGCTAACAAAACAGAAAAGGTTGTCTTATTGTAGGAATTCTCAGTGCTTTTAATTTGCTAAACGGTCTTGTCAGTATACCAGGGTGAAGGGCGAACATGATGCAGAACACTTCCCAAACTCATTGGAACTTAAAAAGATTTCCTGAGAAACATTTCAAGGGGTTGGAGTTCTGGAAACCCCTGGGGGAAGCTTCTGTCTTGGTCCTGGGGATTGTTTGGAGGCAAGGGTGGTGAGCCGGGCAGCATGTGGTCCACAGCATCGTGGCTGCATCAAAGCGCTCAGGGGTCTAGGGCCCAAGGCCATCTGGGCTGGCACTGGGGGAAACCGTCACCTTCCCCTTGCCTCGTGAGGCTCTGTTATGAAGTATAGAAAGCAATCCACTGTGATTCAGCAGTAGGAAGCATGGGCTACGGCTCCAAAATATCAGGTTAATTTGCTTGTGTTCTTTGAAGTCTGAGATCTTTGAAGTTCTGTTTTCCCTTGAGAGGTGAAGATGAGAAAAATAAATGTCAAATGTCTTTATACGCTGTGAAAAGAAAGTACAATTAACAAGCATGCAGTGTTCCCCCAGTGCCTTAGCCAGAGTGCTGGGGCTGTAGTGTCTACAAACTTGGACTCCTTGGGGGTTTTCTGGGATGATATGCCCCTGGGATCCCAGAATGTGAGAATCCTGCCTTGCCAGTCACTTTCCCACTACCCTCCCCTATGAGGTTCTGGAAAGGATTATGTACCCGAGGACTGAGAACACTCTCTCGAAGCTATCACTTTATGTATAGCTGTTTGACTGTTGAGCTCTGGCCAAGACTTTCGATCTAAGTGGGACCTTCTGGTTCCATTTTCCTTCACCACTTAAAATCTCAGTATCTACTCTTGTCCAGCTAGCAGGAACAGAAGTTGAGGAGGAAAGGTCAGCAAAATGGCTAGAGAATAAGCCTGAGTCAGTGTACCCACCAGCTGCCAGCCTGGAGAAGGAGGTTGCTGCAAGAGGGAAGGTTGACAGAGCAGCATCAAGCCCATGAGTAACAGGCTCTGACAACAAGCCAAGTTCCATCAGTTGTAATAACTAAGAGGTAGGTTGTCTTAGTCTGTTTTGGCTACTCTAACACAGTACTACACCTTGGGTAGCTTTAAACAACAAAAAAGTTATTTCTTACAGTTCTGAGTGCTGGAAGTCTGAGATCAGGGTTCCTGCATGGTTGGTTCTGATAAGAGCCCTCCTCTGGGTCACAGACTGCTGACTCCTTGCTGTGTCCTCATTGGAGGAAGAAGCGAGGGAACTCTCTCATTCCTGAGGTCTCTGCTCTCTTGACCTAATCCCTTCCCCAAAACCCTGCCTCCTAAGACCATCACACTGGGCATTAGGATTCAAACATGGGAATTTTGGAGTGTGGGGAGGGGCATGATCATTCAGACCATAGCACATTTGGACCTCTGATGACGAAGAGGGAGAGAATTAGGAGTTGGCAGACTTTGCCCTGGTCATTACCTGCTTGCTCAGATGATGTGTTGAGGCCTCGCTCCAGAGTTGGCTCCCCCTTTTCATCCAACCCCCTGAAGCCCCAGCAGGGCCAAGCCACATTTGAATGGTGACCACTACTGGTCACAGGGATCACCAGCCCCATTTGTCTGGAAGAAGGGTCCCTGCAGCATGAAAGTATCTTGTCCTGGGCCCAAGCCTGGGAGATGAGAGGAGATGGGGCTGGGGTCACTGACACCTTCTTTGATTACTGAATGAACCCACATAGTTATGCTTCCTGTCCTTTAAAGGAACTGAGTATGCAATTTGATTGAGCCCAGTCAAGGGGTCAGAGCAGATTAGAATGAGCCATTTTGCCCACTCCTTTTCTTCTCTGGCTAACTCAAACCCCATCTGGAAGAGCTGGTTTTCTGTTTCTGAGCCTGGTTTGATTCTAATCCCAGTCCTGGGATCCTAGACTCTGTACTGAATTGCATTCTGAAAGGTCGGCTGACCTATATATGTATCCTCAGGCACTTTGAGAATTCCCCAGAGATACAGACCTCTTCTATTAAAAAAAATTCCTATTAAGAAACAATTAAAAAAAATTTTTAATGTTTATTTTATTTTGGAGAGAGAGAGAGACAGAGCATGAGTGGGGAGAGGCAGAGAGAGAGACACACACAGAACCCAAAGCAAGCTCCAGGCTCTGAGCTGTCAGCACAGAGCCCAACATGGAGCTCAAACCCACAAACCATGAGATCATGGCCTGACCTGAAGTCAGATGCTTAACCAACTGAGCCACCCAGGTGCCCCAAGAAATACTTTTTTTTATCTAACCCCTTGCTTTGGCATTGCTCTTTGTGGAGACAGAAAATAGCTAGGTATATCTGTAGGTAAGCCTTCTGTATGCTTCAGGATTCTTTGTTTTCCTTTCTCTGAGCTGAAAAATCCAGCCCTAATGTCTTTTTCCAAGTCTTATTCTCCTTCCTTTTCACCATATTATAAGTGTTCCAAGAAAAAATGTCCTTAAATTTGTTAATCATTAGAATCATCTGGAGACTTTTTTAAGCATACCAAATCACACATCCCTTTCCAGACTTCCTAAATAACAATGACAGGGGAGGAGTGTTCTGGGGCTCGGGCAGGGCTTGCCATTCTGAAAGAGGACCAATAAACTACTAGGATCTTTTTTTTTTTTTAATTTTTTTTTTAATGTTTTATTTATTTCTAGGAGAGAGAGAGACAGAGTGAGCAGGGGAGGGTCAGAGAGAGGAGTCACAGACTGAAACAGGCTCCAGGCTCTGAGCTGGCAGTCAGCACAGAGCCCGATGTGGGGCTCGAACCCACGAACCGCGAGATCATGACCTAAGCGAAAGTTGGACGCTTAACCGACTAAGCCACCCAGGCGCCCCTACCGGGATCTTTTTGAAGTGCATGCCCAGCTTACAGTTCTCCCGTTCTCAGGGGATGGTACCTGCCCTTCAGAGGTGGGTCTCTGGCATCTAGGTTGGCACTAGCATCAGGGATGCAGGGCATATGATCCAAACAATGCCAGACAGAATCTTTCTCCCAGCATTTGGAAATGGAACTTAGAGACAGGAGGTCAGTTTCTGAGGGTGACTAGAAGTATGACATGGCAAAAATGGAGACACCAAATTATGACATGAAGATAGAGAGCAGAGAGAGAGAAATGGCGCACAGGGAGGAAGCAGAGAAGAAAGCAAAACATTCTGATGACTCTTTAGGCTCTCATTCTAGTCTCTGCATTCCTGCCCTGGAGTTCCATGAGGCAGTGGTTCGTCCAATGCAATGACATTCTCTCTTTGTCTACCCTCGCTAAAGCAGATTTTCATTACCAGATACCCAAAGGGGCCCCACCGAATGCAGAGCTGACAGCACAACTATGAGAGGTGATAAGCTCACAGCCTATGCCTCCTCTCCCTGTTGATTCACTATAGAAGTTTATTTTGCTTTCCTGAGAGGAAACATGCCTCCTTGACTTCTAAAGAATATTTCATTTTCTGTCTAGACAATTCTAACACATCTCAAATGCTAAATGGACCGCCATGGAAAAATCTTCCAAACTGTCCCCACAAGAGGAAATAAACCTTGCTAGTATTTACCAGTGGATACATTCACCCAACAACATATAAAGTTAATACTATTATTGGCCCATTTTACATATGAGGAAACTAAGGAATAGCAAAAGTAAGTAACTTTCCTTAGGTCACAGAGCTGGTAAACTGTTGAGCCAAGGCTTGAATCAAGATTTAACTACAGAGTCCAAGACTTCAACCACTTTTCTATACCTGTGTTGAAACCAGATTTCAATGGTTGAGAGCAAAACTCTTAATGCTACCTAAGTAGTAATGTGCAAATATTCATTTCTTTATCAAGAGAAGGGGCCAGTTTGGACTCTACAGGAAATAGCAAGCAAGGTGGATTAGAGACAGTTTTCATAGATGAGTTGAGACTTGACCTGGGGTCAGAGAGAGGTACGGATGGAGTATGTTGTCATCTTATCACCCATTTCCTCCTCTAAACAGATCTCTTATTTTCGTCAGATATCTGCTCCATCCCAAAGTGGCCCATGTGCTAGGGGAGGCTGGCTTCCAAGATAGTCCCTTATTTGTCTAAAACCCAGCCCCCTTGCCAGTAGTTGAGCATGTGACCCAATTTGGACCAAGGAGATGCAAGGAGATGGTTTCTGGGGAGCTTAAAAGACAACTTGGTCTTAAAGACAGAGCTGGAGTCACTAGATCAAACCAACCCCAAGTTCTAGCTGACATCCAGACTTCAAGTAATGTTGGTCAGGTCACTATTTTAAGCAAGTTCGAGGTAGATTTTCTGGTACTTGTACAAAAGCTCTCCCAATTCAAAATTTTCTTTGGAACATTTAGGAACAGAGGCCCAGAGATGTGAATAAACAGCACATTGGTAGAAACAAACAAACAAACAAACAAACAATGCGGAGCCTAGAGAAATAACAGTGCCCCCTCCCCAAGTGTTTTGTCCTTGGAAACCCAATCATTTCATTCTTTTATTGCCCACTCACTTTGCAGCAGATCTGTTTCTTCTTCGTTTTGTGTAATTCGATTCGTTCTCAGATGTTTGTTCATCTGACCTTCTGGTTGGTATGGTAACAGCCTGCCTGAACTGTGGCGTTTATCATTCGCTGCAAGTTCTTGTCAAGTCAGTAAGAATTAGCTTTGCCTTCTTTCATGCAGTCCAGGGAACTAAGTCATTAAGGAGGAAAGGTGGCCCGGTACCCCCTACCAGGGTCGATGCTTGAAATTCTCCTGTTAAAACTCTACCACTTTCCTGTGCTCACATTGATCGAGGTGGTTCCTTCATTTCCATGGAGCTCTTGTTTCCTAGCCGTAGAAGGCAACATTTATTTCCGCCCTCCAGCCCTGTCATGTTACATTAATAACAGGACACAAATTGAGTGGGCAGTTAGTCGATGGATTTGTAAAAGCCACATTAAAAAATACTGGGAAGGAATAAAAGGTAATATCTCAGAATAAGAATCAGTCATTTAAAGTAGTATGTACGAAGGTTAACTATGTACTTATAACTCAAGTGAAAAGTTCTTGGCACCCTGGAGGGTAAAACATGAGTAGGAACATGGCTAAAATCCACCGGATACCTACTGTGTGCTGGGCACTATATGAAGCCCATCATGCACATTATTTCATTCAGTCTTTACAGTGACCGTAGGAAATAACTATGATTCTCCCCATTTTAGGGAGAAAATGACTCACTTTTCCAAAGTCTCACAGCTGACATGTGGGGGTGGGAGTTAGAATTTGAATTAGGACTGGTAGGACCATTTTATTTGTACTACACTGTGCTTCCTTGAATAATAGCACAGTGATTATGGGTGTAGACTTGCCTATGAGAATAGTAAGATCTGGCCCTGCCATCTGCTCATTGTATGACTTTGGCCAAATTACTTAACTTTTCTGTGTGTCAGTTTCCTTAATTGTAGAATAAGGATAATCCTAGTAGTAGCCTCTAGTGCAGTCCTCAGAATTAAATGAGTGTACATAAAACACTTTGTACAACGTGTGAGCATAATGAACTCTCAAATGATGGCTGTTTTTATAATATAGTCACTGCCTGCCTGGTAAGTGCTCTCCATTGTGATGATGGAAACGTTCTAGATCTGCATTGGCTAATGCTGTAGTCTCTAGCCTCACGTGACTTTTGAGAACTTAAAATGTAGCTAGTGTAACTGAGGAATGGAATCTTTTATTTCATTTCACTTTAATTAATTACAGTTTACATTTAAACAGCCACGTGTGCCTAGTGGCCCCCATATTGCACGGCACAGGTATAGAATGTGCCAGATACAATATGTATGAAAAAGACTAAGATGGGCTTCCCATTTCTGAGAATCTTGTGGTTTAATGGAGGAGCTAGCTGACCAGCAGATGGTTAGTAGGCATGGTGATAAGTATTGTACTGCAGCGGCCACAGACAAACACCAAGGACAAGGGACTAATTTGTGCCTGGGATCAGGGAGAGCTTTTGAGAGGCAATGATGGTTGAGCTAGGCTTTGAAGGGTGAGTAAAGATTCAGTTCATTCATTCAGCAGATATGTGCTGACAGCTTCCTCTGGGCCAAGCACCAAGTTTAAGACTATATGATCATCAAATGAGAGGTAAAGGTAAGGGTGCAGAGGAGACATCTGTGTGGGTTCCACTGTTTGAGGAGGTAGGACTTGAACTCTCCCTTGAATCACAGATAGGATTTGGATGATGCTGGGAGCTAAGGGAGGGTTCCCAGGTAAGAAGGGCAGCATGAGTGCAGAGGGGAAGCTGGAGGACCACCACTACAGCAGCCTGAGAGAGAGAACACGACCGGAGGGCAGCTGCGGTGGGGTCTCACAGGGGACGCGGGGGAAGCGGGGCAGGGTGTGAGGCGGGCTAGGAACAGTGGTTGATGGGCTCTTACCATTATGCCACTGGAGATTTGGGAGTCACACATGATAAGTTGTATGAAGCTGTCTGACAGATGGGCTCCAAGTACTTCTGAAAAACAGAGGCAGCAGCTTCATTTGGGACGTTCCCCCACCCACCTACCACTGCCACCCCCAGGAAGGCAGTGTTCGGTTTCCTGGTATTCTCGCCGCCTGCATCCATTCCTTCCCACAGCGTCCCTCATCTCCCCCCATGTCTCTCTGAGGGGGGTCAGGGCCAAGTGGTCTCTCCAGGTACCATTGCCACTGTACCTCCCACTGCCAGGAGACTCAGGCACTGCCCCTGCACTCAAGTGTTTGGTGCCAGGGAGGGGACAGTGGGAGGTCAGAACATTGCCATTGCACCATGGCAAGAAGAGTAATGCAGAGGCAGCGTGTCCTTGTTACATGGTGGCAGCATGACTGTGGCCCTGGCTGTTCTGAGTCTGAGCCTCCAGCTTCCTGCAGTTCTGATACACTTCCACTGAGTCGCTTTTCATGGAAGGTTATCAGAATCAGAGTGTTTCCTACGGCCAAGAACCCTGGCTGACCCATTTAAAAATAATACAGATTCCTGCAAGTGGAAATGCTCTGTAGTGGCCCGTACTCTGCCCTAACCTGTCAACCCCACAAAGTCCTCCACCCCTGCGCCTCATTCTCTTGTTTCCCTAACAAGGGACCCACACTGGTATTTCTAAGGGAGCTTTTGAGCGAACATTCAGCCACACCCTGGGCCAAGGCAATGGAAACAGAAGGAAATGTGGCTACCAGAGGTATTTTACAAACTGATAAGACTTGATGGGTGATTGCACAGAGAATGCAAAGCAGAGGCAGCAAAAGACGGCTTTGCAATAGAATCAGAAGGAAAAAAAAATGTTTGCTTTAGAATCACCCAAAGCCACTTTTGCCATTCTTAGCGCCATCCATTTGACCGAATAATCAGAGTTTAAAAATATCTTTTTGCTCTCCCTTCTTCATTAATCCCCTTGGAACATGCTATGCCCATAACTATATAAATCCGTCAGCAGCATCTCAGTCCTCAGCAGCTGCATAACTCCCTGCCAGTGGAGTCGCTGCTGTGATCTGAACTTCAGAGCTGGAGGAAGGGCACCCAGAACAAACAGTCTAAGCAGGGCTTGGCGATGTGTCCTGATGGACCCAGCAAGTGACAGTCTGTTCCAGATGCACCTGTCTGCTACTTTTCTGTTCCTCACACACAGCAAACCTTTGGCTCAGCTGTTCTCCCTTTTTGCAAGGACTTGTAGAGGCTACTCTCTGGCGTTACAGATTGAATCCACCTTTCAAATCCAGGCTCACAGTGTTTGCAGAGTAAATGTGCATGGAGCCAGGCTCTGTACTCAGTACCAGCAAGGCAAAGATAGAAGGGCACAGACCCCAGTCTCAAGGAGCTCCCATCAAGCCGGGCCTGGGTATGGCTGCAAGCTCCCATCTGGTCATCCATTTTGTCTGTAAGTGCACTGTGGGCCAACTCCTGAGGACAGGGGCGCTTTCTGTACTCTTCACAATGCTGTGCACCCGGCGTGAGCGCTCAAATTCACTCCCTGAGAACCCCACTTTTCTTCGTGTGGAGCGAAAGCCTGACAGTATAGTAGTGAAGGGAGCATGCCAGGAAGTACACGCATTGGATTCAAATCCCGCCCCCCCCACCCCCGACTTTGTTCTATGATTTATTAAGAGGGTGACTGGAGGAGCGATTTAACCTCTATGGGTCTCAGTTTTCTCATCTGTAAAATAGAGGAAAGTAACAATAGCGTCTATTACTTGGTGTCAAAGCAATTTGTTGCACTTGGCTTATACAACGGTCTCTGTGGACACAGCTGCTGATTTTTTTTTAAAATGATTAGAGAGCTTCTAGGAGGCAGCATGTAATTCAGAACAACAGAGGAACAGCTGCCTGCCCGCCTCCCCCTTTCTTTCTCACTTTCCTTCTTTCTCTTCTTACTCACCCTTCCTTCCTTTCATTTTTAAAAATTTTTCTTCCCTGTGTCTTTCTTTCCCTTCTCTCTCCCATTCTCTCTCTCTTACTCCCCTCCATCTCTATCAGAATAAGGGAAAAATTATTCGTTATAAATCATATTTGAATGCAAACACTGTTGAGCAGACGGACTCACTGAGTTAAATCTAAGACTGTGTCCTGTTTCCTAAGAAGACAGAGCTTATTTTTCCCCTTCTCATGAAGATGAGGCCCAAGTACCTCTTGTGCAGTCAGTTTACTCAGAATTCCCCACCAGTCCAAACCCACTTAGGAACCTGACCCAAAAGCAGTGGAAAGAGAACAAAACACAAAAATTTTCTTTTTTTTCTTTTCCAGAATTGCTGACTGATTTCCTGGATTCCCTGGCAGTGATATGCTGGCTCTCCAGGAAAACACACACACACACACACACACACACACACACGTTCAAAAGAATGAGAAACAAAAAAGCAAAAGAAAGCCCCAAGTGTTAACCAATCTTTGTAAAGTACTCCCACCATGATTGAATTCAAGCATCCGGCATAAAATCATAGAACACAGAGTAGGATGAGATGTGCACTGTCCCTTTTTGGGAGACACTTTGTTGCGTGCAAGCTCCTGCATGCCACTGTTAGAAACATACAGACACAACCCCAGTGCAGAGGCCTGTGCACTCCCCTTCCCATGCCCAGGGACCTGGTCCTAGCCCACAGCACTGCATTTTAGCCAGATTTTCTGTGTCTGTTGTCCATCACGATTTTCATCTGCCAAATATCCTTTTGCAACCCGGATCAGAACATGACTTCCCTGCTGTGCACTCCCCAGGGGACTCATCTTGGCCACCCCCTGGCCCTCCATCCCTTCCTTCACCCTTCCCTGGAGCTACTTCATCTTGATGGAAACCCTGTGACATCTCTGTGACTTTGCTCATATCTAACATCTGCTTGCAGTGCTGTTCTCAGATCTCCATGCCTGCTCTGTCTGCCTGGCAAACTGCACTCATCTCCAAGCTAACTAGGATGCCTTGGCCCCATTTGCCATTCGGACCCTTTATGCTAAACTACAGGGCATCACTCACTTCCTTATCAGAGTCCACTTGACACTTTTTCTCCTGTTCTGTGACGAGACATGAACCGATTTCTTGTATCTCCAGATACTAAGATAGTGAGGGGACCACGGGTCCAGGACTAATCATTCATTCATTCATATATGCACTGAACAAATATTTATGGAGTGCCACGCATTGTCATGGGAGGGACTGAAGTAGAGTAGAGAATGAGACAGACGGCCCTCTTCTCCGGTAGAGTTCATCGCATACTGTGTATAAGCATGGAACAAATAGACAAAAATAAATATGTAATTGCAAATATATTCAATGAAGAAAAAACAAGATGGCATGAGAAAAAGTCCCACTTGTGAAAGGTTTTTAAGTCTTCAAGAAGCCTAGAGCTTTTTAAGGGATGGGGGCCGGACTCAGAGCATGAGGCATCACGGCATGAATCACGAATCACGTTGTGCGACAGGCTCCCCAACTTGCCAGCTTATCAGTGAGAGCAAGAGCGGTGCAGTGTTTGCGTCTGTGGCACGTTGCACCTTATTTCCAAGCCAGCTCTGGTGTCAAGGGCTTCAGCTGAGATCCCCCAAATGGGGGAAGGGGAAAATGAACATATGCAATGCAAGCTTCTGAGAGAAAATTGGGGAAAGCAGAGAGAAATAGGCAGGCCTTAGAGCAAGCACATTGCTTGTCTGGGGCTCCGCCTCTGTCCCTTCCCTGCCCAGATGATGGGGAGAAGGCTGTGTGGGCTGGAAGGGCTGCTCTTTATTAAAACTGAGCAGGTGAAGGGAGATAGTTGAGCTCTGTTTTATATCTTTGTATCTTTATCAACTTCTTAAAACCTTGTCTCTAGTGATAGAAAATTCAAATAAAATAGACTTAAGGGAAGAGAAAAGAAAGGATGAATTGGTTCACATAATTAAAAAATCTGTAGTTACACCCAATGCCCAGATCTTTGTTTTTAATACCATCTCCCAATAAAATGACCTATACTCCATGGAGAAATGACTAATTCTGGTACTGAGGCAGAGAATATACAGTAATGAGCCTGGAGCATTTTATAGTACAGAAAGTAAGAAAGTACTCAAAACCCAACACACACACACACACACACACTCACACTCACACTCACACACACATTTAAGGCTGCCGATGGAAGGGACATAGCAGCCAGCTGAACCAACACATTGAAAGTCAAAGCTGGAAGGATTTGAGTCACAAAAATAAATTGGAAGTATTGAATTAAAATCCAAAGTATGAAATGAGCCCATACCAATCACCATGAATAAATGATTGAATACATATATGAGGGAGAAGAGAGATGTCTACGCAGTAGAATTCCAGAGTACATAGATACTCTGTCCACATGAGGTAGAGCATAACACCCCATGCCATAAGTCTGGCTGCACAAAATGACTTCCTTCCAAAAAGTACAGTCCAGAAAGGAGAAAAGAGTAGCTAATTTGTAGTGGAAAAACCTAAAAGCACTATTTGACCCAGGTAGTTAATATTGGCATCAACAATGATAAGTCACATTGACAGCATGTACCTTTGATAAGATGTGGTGAAAATGGCACTTTACTATGTGGTCCTCCTCTCCAAAACCCATATCCAGGTCTACTCTTATGAAAAAAAAAAATCAGAAATCCCAACTGAGGAACATTCTATAAAACAGCTTCCCAATTCTCACAACTGTCAAGGTCACCAAAAACAAGGCAGGTCTGAGAAACTGCCTTAATCCAGAGAACCTGTAGGAGATATGATTAAATGTAAAATGGTAGCCTAAAGAGGATGCTGGAGCAGAGAAAGAACAATGAGCAAAAACCAAGTACTCCCAATGAACCATGGACTTCAGTTAATACTGTATCGATATGGGCTTCAGTGTAATGTATCATACTATTGTAGGATGTTAGTAATAGAAGAAGCTGGGTGTGGGGTATATGGCAATACTCTGAACTATCCTCACAACTTATCTGTAAATCTAAAACTATTATGAAATTAGAAGTTTATTAAGAAAAGTTTTTTTTAATTCTATAGCTCACCAACTCCAGATATGACTAAAGATAAGATGTCTCATAATGTTAACCAGAACATTCTCTCCAGCCTTCAGATGTTTGACTTAGTTTGCAGGCAGCCTCCCTTCACTCACTGGCTCCCTAACAAGTCCAGACCTACATTATCCTAGTGGAAATGAAATTCTCTTCTTAATAATTTCAGCCAAAGCTTTCAGATGGCATGTGCCCATCCCAGAATCAATCAGTGTGGTCAGGGGAATATGGGACTCTTACTGACCAGGTCTAGATCATATGGTGACCTCTGGAGGTAGACTATAATGAACTCAACCCCCATGCAAAAGGCTGGGAGCAAAGGTAGCTTGTTACTTAAACAAAGTGGGTATTCAGTCTGGTACTATGTGCTGAGAGGGCCAGTTATTCCCCCTCCACTCATGATCTACCTTCCAGGCTTCTAGGAATTTTCCAGTTTCTGTTGAGAAGTGAGACAACATCTTGGCAAATGGGCCTATCCCTTTGTACCAGGCCCCCTTGATGGTTTCTGGCCAGCCTGTAAGTGGGCCAGCCTTGGTCAATGGTCACCTCTACTCGAACCAATGGTCCCTAGGGATGCTACTTACCTGAGCTATAGACAGGCTAGTTTCAGCAAGGGAGGCAAGACAAATGCTGGATTGGAAACCCCTAGATACTGCCTCACACGAATTTTTGGCAGAAAAAATTTTATGTTTTCTGTGTCCTCATTTGCTCCTAATTGAGGAGTTTCCAATTCATGTAATTATCTGAGTCTGAAGATAATGCCCTTGATAATGCATTTTATATATACTTTTCCACCCAATACCTTGGTATAAAAATGTCGCTCTAGCCTCTACTGCTTTCCCTGAGTTCTGTCATTCAATTTTAGGCTCTGTACTTCAACCAGAATATATATAAGGTACAACACAAAAGCCTTCTTTTATGAAGAGTTGTCACCAACATGTCAGCCCAGTGTCAAAGTGGCTCCAAGGAGAAAGATGGAAATAGACTGGTTTTATCTATGCATGCTAGAAGCATACATTAAAATCTCCCATTATTAATCTCTTTGTAAAATATTTCAAGAGTTGTGCATTGCAAAACACAATATAACATTCATATCAAGTGATATAGGAATTGCTTTAAGCAAAACTTGTACTCTGTATAATGAATACTGCAATAAAAATACATATTCATTTCCTGATCACAAATCATAGCAACTTAAGCCATCTTCTCCCTAGCTTTAGTGTTTGGAGGGAAAAATGTATGTGTGGGCCCTCCCTGCTTGAACAGAGGCACATTCTTCTACGGGAGGAAGCCTGTCTGTGTGCCATATTGCATGGAGCTTATTTATTTGTAGGCCTTTCTTATGAGGGTTCCGGAAGTGGTAGTGAGGCCATCATCTGAAACACAACCAAGGGAGCAGTGCTGTGATCATAGCACAGCAGGAAAGGCATCTAATTATAAAATGTGAGTTTGTTCAAGTTGTCCCATAACATACTACCTTCAATACATCTTTTCAGTCCTGAGTTGAAAGGATAGAAAACTCCAAGCCATCAAAGTAGTTTAGATTTTCTTAAGTGCTTAATCTTACTTGTTGGGTATTGTTGAAACACAGTTGAAATGACATTATGGTGGGCATCAAATAAGGAGACTTTTGAGGTCACTCCAGGATTCAGAGAGCAGTGAAGAATGCTGAATCTTTTTCTTTTTATCAAGGGAGCAAATAATGCCTATAGCCTCCATCTGCTTTAACCCAAAGGGATAACCCCATGCCTGTCATCACAGTGATTGGTTAAGATGTCCCAGATCCATGCTAACTGGCCCATGTCCTTCTATAACTGAGAGACTGGTTCAGGGGTGAGTCTTACTGGACCGTCTCAGGAGCAGGCTTTCTTTGTTCCCATGGATGTTACTCGGGGAAGCATGTAACCTGGGTACTTGGCAGCCACTCAATGACTATGAGGGGCATCCAGAGTTAAGATGAAGAAAATACTACAAAAGAGAAAAGAGTAGAAATGTAACGAAATCAGTTCCTTGATGATCAGTTCGTGGGATCAAATCAATCTGACCATTTAGGTATTCATCTTTCTAAAAGCCACAAACGTATCTATGTCAAAAAGCCATTTTTTTATAGTTTGGGCCAATTCACACTGGGTTTTCTACAATTAGCAACTACAGCCTTCTGACCAATATGCTGCTTATAAAGCTGTCCCAGGATGTCTTTAGATTGATCTCGGCCATTACCTGGATGTACCAATGGTTTCGCCCGAAAACATTACTGTTCATTCTCTGAATTTTCACATACAGTCCCCTCTGCTCTCACTATCCTACCACCCTTTCTCCATTGTAAACTCCTACCCAACTTACAAAGTCCCATTAGGTATCACCTCCCGTAAAATTCTGCCTGCCCTCCTTCAGTTCACCCCAGAAAGTTAGTGGCTCTCTTGCTAGTGTTGCTCAAGCATTACGCACATAGCTGCATTAGAGCAATTTAAACACGTTCACCAATTTAGCAGCTCATATGGATTGTTCTGCCAGGCAATGTGCTTTGTAGGTATTATCTTGTTTAACCTTGCAGATCTCCTATGATATTATATTAATACTCTAATTTAAACTTAAAGAAACAGTTTAAAGAAGTAGAGGAAATTATCTGAGAGTCTACATCTCATAAGATAAGGGGGTACGGGGGAAACTGGACGTAGATCACTTAATTCCTGATTCTGGGCTCTTAACCTCTGTGTAGTGTTCTCTTCTCTGTTAGTGAGTTCTTTGAAGCCAAACACTATCTTTCAATTATGGTTGCCTGACTATTTTAGGCACTCAGAAACGCTAGCAGGTTAGATGGATGGATGGATGGATGGATGGATGGATGGATGGATGGATGAATGGATCCACATAAGCCCTTCATATCACAGATGATAAAAGCAGAACTCAGGTGGTGTATGCGTTGTGGGTGCTGGGCTGAGGTACAGATATCATTGGGCTTTTTCTACAACATCTTGCCACTTTGAGAAGAAAATGATATTTCCTCTAAAAGAAACTCCCCAAAGCAAGAGGATGAAAATAAAATCCAAAGATGCCTGGGCTTCCTTATCACCCTGGAAACAATAATATGTCCCCCTTAGTTGAATTAACTTGGGGTGACATGAGAATAGAGCCACGTCACATTCAAGGCCTGGAATGGGAGGCATATTTATAAGTCCTTAGACATCAGATTTGGACAGAGGAAGGGGGGTTTGAGCACAAGTCCCAAAAGAATATTGAAAATAAGAAGAATCACCCATCATCCTAATTAGCCTGCAGTGGAGTCATGTTCTGTCGTGTTGCCACCATGCAAGAGCAAACTGTGACATTAGTTTAATTACATAAATTTATGAGATGAAGGGAACAACTTTTATAATCATTCAAACAATATTCTTATTCAAATTGCTGTGCAATATCTTTATTTAGTTTTTTAAGTATTTATTAAAGTGATTCATTTTTCAAAAACCCTTCAACTACCTGTATTTTAACGACTTGAGGGACACTTTTAATTTCCCTCCTCTAATTTCTTTAAATGTGCGCCCTTGTCAAATGCCCATGTCCCACAAGCCTGTCAACCCACGTGCATTTAATATCTACTCTCAACACTTAGCAGTGCCCTCAGCATGACTGAGAAGCAGAGCAGCAGGAAAGTCTCCCAGAAGGAAGAGATTCTTAGGGACTGACTCATAGCTTCTTCAGCAACATCACCGTAGCTACCATTATTGACCATCTACCTGGTCCAGCTAATGCTGGACTAAGCTTTAGTGCTAAGCAGTTTCCATCAACCATCTCCAACCCCCTTCTCTCCCCAGACTGGATACAAGAGTCGCTGCACCTGCCCTGCTCATACCTCCTTCTCAGAGAAGCTGTCCCACACCCTGCCCCACTGCCTAGGGAGCCGTGTTCAAGATCACAGGGCCCTGCTTCATCCTTTCCCCCCACCATTGTTGATCTGAACTGGGGCTGAGGGCCTGACCTACACACAGACAACTAATCCATGGAGTGGCCAGAGACTTGGATTCATGTGGCCTAATCAAAAATATGAACTTGACTAACAACATCCCCTTGGGAATTTAAGCACAGAAACGCTTTGCTTATTTGCAGGAGGAACTGAAGTAGACAGGATAGTGTGTTAAAGTGAGACTCTTAGCCTGAAGTCTGTGAGCCCATTTAGATGACGTGTGAAATTCTGGGTTTATGTATGAACTGTTTCACAAATTTGAGGTGCAAGTAGGATCATGTTTCTTATTTACCGATTAATTGCTCCTTTACTCACCTCCTTAGCTGAAGATTCATTATCATTATATTAAGGTTCTCTCACTACCTGAGGGGTAACTCCGAGGTTCCCCGACCTAAGGGCTCTGTCCAGTTTTCACACCCAAGCCAGGAAAGCTCTGGAAACCATTCAGTCCCCTGCTGCTGATGCTCCCCCTGCCATGCCAGGTTTTGGTTGAAGCTTGGTCCCCACAGTCAGCAGCAGATGCTGTTGTTGTCCTGTGGTAGTGACCACCCGTGTAGTTCCTGGAGGAGGACCTGAACAGTCTGCTAGAGCCAGTCTCCTGCCCGCTAGAGGGCTGGGTTAGTGTCCTGTCCTGTGTCTTCCAGGGGACACGGATGCCTGGGTCAGGTCCTCAGAACAGTGAGTGTCCTGTTCTCCTTGGTCCCCATCACAGAAGCTATGGGATAACAGGGTCTCTCTCTCCCATCCCTTCTTTTTCTAAGAGAGGCGAAGCTTCATGAATCCAAGATGGGTTCCTCACGTCTCTCTAACACCAGAGAGAAAAATGTAAAAAAAAATAATAATAATCTTTAGCTGGGCATGTTTTGATCATGCATTTACCTGAGAGTCTTTAGCTCTGATCAGATTTTCAGTGGTATTTATGGCTCAGAAATAGGTTATTGAGAGGGAGAGGGAGAGGGGGAGAGAGAGAGAGAGAGAGAGAGAGAGAGAGAGAGATCACTACAGGAGAGAGAGGGCCCAAAGTGCCCCAGGGGCCCTATGAGAACCAGCATCAGGGTAGCACCCTACCATCAGTGTGGCCAAGCAAAGGATGTCCGCAGTGTAACAAGTCACATTAATGGTGATGCTCAAGAGAAAAAATGCTGCGGTGCCTGGGTGGCTCAGCTGACTTCAGCCCAGGTTGTGATCTCACAGTTCCTGAGTTCTCCTGAGTTTGAGCCCCACATAGGGCTCTCTGCTGTCAGCAAAGAGATCATTGACTGAGCAGGGAGGTACGGGTAGGCTCTGCCCACTTTCTCCTATGTGGGCAGCTAGGAAAGATTTTAGCTTTGAAGCTGGAATGCTTCTGTGGCAACTACTGGAATAGCTGTGGACAAGATGCAAACAGTGATGTGGTTGTGTTCTGATGAAACTATTGTTTAAAAAAGGGGCAGATGGGATTTGGCCCACAGGTCTGTTTGGTGACCCCTGATCTATATACCTTGATGCGGGTGGTAGTTACATGGGTTTATGTAAAACTGTCACCGAGCTATGTACTTACAATTCGATACTTTATTGTATGTTAACTATGTCTTAGCTAAAAATGAAAGAAAGAAAGAAAGAAAGAGCCAAAGAACAAAAGAAAGAAAGAAAGAAAGAAAGAAAGAAAGAAAGAAAGAAAGAAAGAAACCCACTATGAGATTAAGCCAAAAAGGGGCGCATGGTTGGCCCAGTCAGTTGAGCCTCCGACTCTTGGTTTGGTTCAGGTCATGATCTCACGGTTTGTGAGTTCAAGCCCTGTATTGGGCTCACACTGGAAGTGTGGAGCCTGCTTGGGATTCTCTCTTTCTCTCTCTCTCTCTCTCTTTCTCTCTCTCTCTCAAAGTAAATAAATAAACTTAAAAAAAGAGATTAGGCAACAAAGAAAATAAGAAAGAAAAAAGGAATGTTCCACAGACTCTAGGGTAGTATGTTCTTGGAATGAACTAGAGGCTGGCATCCAGGATCCATTAGAACTTCTACTCTCGGGTGTTGCGAGGTTCCATGCATATTCTCACTTCAGTCCCATCACCTCCTCTTGACTTGAGCCAGCTGGAGGGGACTCACTGATCCTGGCTACAAAGAAGACTTTCCAGAACACCCCACCTGCACTCTATTGGCCAGGTATGACCTCCCGCCTCGACCTTCACAGACAGGCCCCTGGCCCCTGAATAACTCGGCCCAGCTCACGCAGCTCACACCCAGATGTGCCCGGTGTGAGCAGTCCTTGTACATGCCTTGAAAACTCTCCAGCCCCCCTTCCCTTGGGCCCCTGTAAGTGAGCTGCATTTCCTAGGACTCGAGTCGGCCTTCCCTTGGAGTCAGCTCATTGCCGTCTGCCCTTTGCATTCTCATGCTCCAGCTCATCAGCAATTGTTTGTTCTTAGTGCTAAACTTGACAGGGGATGGAGAAAAACACACAGCCAAGGTCAGAGAGCAGCAGACTCTCTCCTCCATTAAGTCCGTCTTTGTCTTTAAACAGCACGGATCAAAAAAACCACCTGTGTTTTCTCGGAGCAGCCTGCAGCCTGGGTGTCCTCTGCGAGCCGCCCCTCCCCTGGCTGTACCTCTGCTTCCCCGCACTGACATCACTGTCCTGGGAGAGGATGCAGGGGAGAAAAGGGATGCCATCATTAGCTATAACCCTCAGGGTTTTCCAAAAGCTGTGTCTTAGGGCAAAGTGAAAGAGGAAGAGAAGCTCTTTTTCTGGGCACTTCAGCATTCTGTGGCTTGTGCTTTCCGTCATCAAAGAGCCGGCAAATCTAGCATCTCCCTGGGCTCTTCTTCCATGTTCATCATACCTTCCACTGACTGACTCTTGTGCTTCCCTCTTCTGCTTTCTAGGGCCCTGTCTTTACCCTGGGCCCATGTGGGTAATGCAGGGTAATAAGGTTAACCAGTTCACAGCTGCAATTCTATCTGTCACCTAAGGATTAGGGCATGGACATCTTTGGGGGCATCACTCTGCCTGCTGTCTCCCAGCCCCCACCTCCTGTGAGTAGGTGTATGACACACTCATTTCCCCTGGACATAATGCACCAGGGCACTCAGTCGTGAGTTTCCTTCCTATTTCAGAAGCAAGATTGATTAAGAGGTTAGTTTATTAGCATTCAAACAACGCCAGCGTGTGATGGGTTCAGCAGTACCACGTTGCCTTTGGTAGAACAACTCTGCTTCCATCGCCTCTGCTCCTTCTAATGGTTTCTGCCTGTGTCTCAGCTGGAACCCTGTTTTACTAACTGCAGATTGTCTCCAAACGCATCTAAGAAATTGTTTAAATCCTATATCTAAAGGTACACTACATGCATCTCCATGTTTACTAAAGGGGAATGTGCAAAGCATAGAGGACAGATTAAAAATGCTTGCCAAGAACAATTAATAAAGTATGTCCTGTGCAAATAAAACATTGGGTGACTTGCTGTTATCTCTAGTGGCTGTTGGATTATTTGCCGACTGCCACAGCTACCTCCGACTCTCTCTCTCTAATCCAGGAGGCACTTCATGATGGTTTAGATTTAAGAAGGGGATTTACACAAACCCAGTAAGTAAATGAATTGGTCAATAGATAGGAGCACCTAGAGCGAGTTAGTGAAGTGATTAATGAAAAGAGTTTAAAATCAAAGGTTCAAATTTTCACTCTTCTACTTGCCAGCTGTGTGTCTCATGTAAGTTTATTTACCTCTCTGTGTTTTGCCTTTCTCCTCTGTAAAATGAAGATAATAGTACCTTTCTCACAGGGTTGTTGCAAAAATTAAATTAATCCACATGAAGTGCTCAGAGCCATGTTTGACACACAGTAATTGCTCAGAGAATATTAATTTTTACCAGTGTCATTATCATTATTACTATGTGACAGACACTGGAAGGCTCACTTGGGTTAAGTCCCCTGTCTTCCAGCATCCGCAGGAGGGAAGCAAGGGGGGCGGAGCTGAGAGGAAGAGGGAGGAGCATAACTAGGACTGGGCATCACGGAAGGTTCAGGGGTTGGGGGGGGAGTGTTGCGGGCAGTGGGCACAAGGCCCCGGGGTCTCAGCAGAAGAGGTCTGCAAGTCCCCACTGTGAGCACCTGTTTTAGGAGCCCCTGTGGTGGTAGCTGTCACTTCTGTTCCTTCCTTCCCCATCTGGCTCCTCACCTTCTTTTCCCTTTTTTCTCTCCCTTTTCTCTTTATAAAGCCTTAACCCCAACAGCACTCCCAGGCAGGGCAGGTTGATGGGTTCTGGTTTAGATATGGTCCACGGGGTAGGGGTGTGTGGGGGTCAGATGTGTCATCCTCCTGGTCTGGGGAAACTGTGATCCCAGGTCTTTAACGAGGAAAGCACTAGACTTGTCTTCTCTCTGCCCCACTGTCTGCAGGAGGGCGGTTCTGGACTATGATTCCCACCCCGGCCGTGCTGGTCTCTCTGCCAGGCTTGCCACGGCCCTGAGGCCACTCGTCCCACAACACTAATAAGAATCAGCTTTCCGGGGTCCCGGAAACTCCAGCCTCACCTTCCAAGTGGAGGGCATACGAGAGAGTCCCAGGCGAATGATGGACCGATTGTGTCTGGTCTTCCTGATGAAGACCAAACTCTGCTTTCCCCTTTCTGCCCCCTGCTTTGTATTGAGCTTTGGCTATTTGCTGGGAGACGAGCTGACTGCAGCGCTGGAAGCAAATGAGCCGGAACCTTGTTCCAACCACCTGTGGAGGCTGAATAAATCTCAGCAAGTCATGTAAACCCTTAGAGCCTTGATCTGGAGGATGGGGATTATAATACCATCTCCTGAGGCTTTGTTGAGGACCAAATAGGACGAGTTTACAGCCCTGAGGCCGGGGCCCCCACACCCTGGGATTGTGTGAGTGCAAGTGCATGGCATCAGCCCACCCTCCTGTCTTCCCCGTGAGCAGAGCCCTTGTGGCTGAGCCACGTCTCCCTTTTCCTGCTTTCTGATGGGGCTGTTGCCGTCCTGTCTCCTCATGGGATGGTTCTGCTTGTAGTGTATTATCAAACTGAAGAACAACCAAGCAGTCGGCACGCAGAACAGACACAGAACTTTGAGCCAAAAATCTCTGTGGCTTTGGTCAAGAAGTTACATTGCCCAGTTTCTTCCCTAAATTGGGATAGAAGCTGACTCGTGGGGTTTGTGTGGGGATTAAAGTGAGGTCATATGAAAGCTCCTTGTAAATTGTATTGTTGTTTCCATCAGCATTAATAACTACTGGCTGGCTTCCAGGCGTTGCTGAGGGAGGTTATTACTACATACACCCCGGAAGGCACCTGTGAATGAGAAGCAGATCTCTGGTCAGTCGGCATCCTCGAGACTCCAGACCAGAACTGTCCACTAGGTAGCCACCAGCCATGTGCAGCTGAGGAAGCGCCAACTTAACTTAAAATTGACTTCCTCGGTCACACTAGCCACTTTCTGTATGTCTGGTGGCTACCGTATTGACAGAACAAATAGAGAACATTTCTATCATCACAGAAAGTTCTGTTGGACAGCGCTGGACTGAAATAGGCTTCCCCTTCCCCCATCTCTTTAAGGTGTTCTGGGAACTTCTCAAGTTAATTTTGGGGATACCAAAGAGCTCACAGAGCATATGTTTTAGGTTAGATCATCCCAAATATGCCCTTCAGATTTACTATAAGTAAAAAGAGATAGAAATGGACACTGTTGGGGCTCCTGGGTGGCTCAGTCATTTGGGCATCTGACTTCGGCTCAGGTCATGATTTCACAGTGCGTGGGTTCAAGCCCCATGTCGGGCCCTGTGCTAACAGCTCAGAGCCTGGAGCCAGTTTCAGATTCTGTGTCTCCCTCTTTCTCTGACCCTCCCCTGCTCACACTGTCTCTCTCTCTCTCTCAGAAATAAATAAAACATTAAAAAAATTAGAAAAAAAAAGAAATGGATGCTGTTGCTATGAAAATAGTTATTAGAGTTACAGAGACTAGTGACCTCGGGGGATGCACATTAAATCCCACCTACATGCGCCTTCTGGGTCGCCCCTCAGGAATTTGACATGAAGAGACACCGTCATAGAAAATTATTAGATTTCAGACGGAGATCATCCAGAAACCAGAGTGTAACTTTTTGCGGGTAAAAAAAAGTGGAGTCAACCAGGACTCCAGAAGCTAACACGGGGGCCAGTAATTGGCCTGCTTTTAGAGAAGTTATCAGAAGACAGCAAGAGATTTGCTGCAACCTGTCTGCATGACGCCAGACCCCCAGGAGGACCTGGGCAATTATCACGTGTCACCCCAGAGCCTCCTGGAGGAGGAGAGGGCAGGCCTCAAATCAGATACGATAACCATCATTACCTGCCCTGGGAAATTGGATCTGAAACATCTCCCGGGGAGCCAGCCTCCCTCTCGGGCTGGAATTCCCTCCCACAGCAGGGTGAGGATGAGGACTGGGACAAAGTCACCGGGGTTCAGAGCCATTTCCCACCAGAAAGGATCCCGGAAGCCAAGCAACGAGACCAACCTTAATTTTGTTGGCTTTTAAAATATATATTATTATTATGGTATTGCCCCTTGCTTTACTCGCAGTATAGACTGTAATGCAGGAAATGGGAGGAGGCAGTCCTCTGCAATGTGGGGACCGTCCTATATGTCTCATAACATTGTTGCAAAGATTAATTGAAGGACATGCAGTAATCTGCCACTGAGCATGGCACATGCTAAACACGGGAAAGTGTTTGCTTGCGAACCATTAGCAGTACTATTTACTACTATTCATAGTTATTCATAGTATTACTAATTAGTATTACTAATATATATTAGTAGTTATTATTTTTTAGCAATTTTCATAAGAATTAGTATTACTATTAAATATCAGTTAAAATATTATTAGTATATTTTGTAATTCATTCCATAGATACTTATCAAGCACATATTTGGTGTCCAGCTCTGTTCTAAGCCCTAGGGCAACAGTCGTGAATGACACAATGGCCTTGATCACAGGGACCTTATACTTGAGAGAAGGGAGAGTGTCTAGTGAGATAATTGCACATAATGACACATGCTGCTAGTAAAAGGGACAAATAGGGAAAGGGGGACGTCACAGGCTATCTCCTTAGGGTGGCTGGCAAAGCCCTTTCTGAGGAAGAGACATTTGTCCTGACCCCTGTATGAACTGCTCTCGGGGGATAGCAGTTAAAATAGCAGAAAATTCTGATTTGAGTCATTGAGACAATAAGAATATTGTCTCACATCACAAGAAGTCCCGCAATAAGTAGGGGTTGGCCACCGCAGGGTTTCACCACAGCAGGAGGACCCAGATTCTCCCAGCCTCAGAATGTCAGCTGGGTCCTTGGGGTGGCCGTCTTCGGGCTGGTGCTGTGCTCAGCCCCACCTCTGCGGCATCCAGAGGAGGACAGTGTTTCCAGAATTGCACCCTGCATGCTTCCTCTTGCATCTCTTTGGTCAGAACCAGGCCAGCTGCTCACCTTTAACATCACTCGCCAGCAAGGGAATAGCATCCCCTTCACTGGTGTACTTTTTCTGTAAAGAGATGAAATACTTTTGACTTGTGGGTCAAGAGGCAAAACTGACGGTATTGTGCAGGTACTTCTATCATAAGAGAGAAGACATATTTCCAAAAGTTTTAATGGATTGATAAAATTCAAAATAGAATAATAATTAAATACAAATTTTGAAATTCATATCTACTCATGAGAAGAATAGACTTTTTGGGGAAGATAACATTTTGCTTAATTGAGGGGCAAAGATAGTATTCCCGATCATCAAAAAAGATTGCAAACATTCATCTGTTAACGCTGATCTATAATGAGATTTTACATAGTTCATCTCTGAAAATGTCTTCACACAGACAAGTGATATGTGTGGCCTCAAAATTCTTTTGAGTTGTAATCTCGTTACTGTGACTGGTAGTGTGTCACTGCCCAGTTTTGCTGTGGTTGTGTGAAGGCAGACAAGACAAAACGTAAATGAATTGGGACACAAGTGTGTTCCAAGAAAACTTGACTTATCGTCACCAAGATTTGCAGTTCATGTACTTTTCATGGGTAAGAAAGTGTTCTTACTCTTTTGGTTTTGTTCTCAACTGTGAAAACCATTTGTAGCTGATAGGCTGTACAAAAACAGGCAGTATGCCAAATTTGGCCCATGGGCTATAGTTTTCTGATTCTTGCTCTAGAATAATGAGGATTTCCTCTGAGTCATGAGGCAAAGAGACCCTATCTTCAGGGATCAGGTTAAACAACAATTAGGTAGGGATCCAACAGTGTTGGATCTCTCTCCCTACTTCAAGGGAGAACTTTCAGGGCTAAGAGAACAGTAGATGCAGGGGCGCCTGGGTGGCTTAGTCAGTTAAGCGTCCGACTTTCACTTAGGTCATGATCTCGCGGTTCATGGGTTCGAGCCTCGCGTCGGGCTCTGTGCTGAATGCCAGCTCAGAGCCTGGAGCCTGTTTCAGTCCGTGACTCCCTCTCTCTGACCCTCCCCTGCTCACGCTGTCTTTCTCTCTGTCTCCTAGAAATAAATAAAAATATTGAAAAAAAAAGAGAGAGAGAACAGTAGGTGCAAAGGTCCTGCAGCAGTGATAAGCCTGGGATCTGTGTCCCTCGGCCAGGATCAGAGAGAAGAGGTGGCCAAGATGAGGGTGGGGAGGGGGAGACAACTTCCAAATGGTGATGTGAGGAGCCCCACAGAGCCTCTCCCCAGCAAAGCAACCATTACTGGTGAAAATTATTAAAAAAAAAAAAAAAAAACTCAACCATTTAAACGCTCTGAAAATTGCCCTAAGGGCACATAACAAATAAATATTTATTCAAGAAAATGTTTCAAATCTTGTTAAGAACAGTGACAGCATGTGGGACTTGAGTCAAAACCCATTCTCTCCTGCCCACCCCCCACCCCGCATGTCTATTCTGTAGAGGCTAAATTCCAGATGAGTGTTGCCAAAATGTCAGGACTCCCTTCCTCCACCCAGCCCCCAGTGATAAGGTAGAGGCACTACTCCAGGTGCCGCAAGCTGATAATACTAGGGTCCAATTACCTTTATCCAGCTTGCCCATAGGGGCCCTGAGAGAGGCACACTGTCCACACTAGGAGAGACAAGCCAGGGAGGTCGGAAAGTGCTGCCCAGCACCTGCTCATAAAGCAGGGGCATTGCTCCGAGAGAGGCAGACCAATGTTCTGATCCTAGCTCTGGGGAAGAGACTCAGAGATTTTGTACAAGGGAAAGGCAGGTCTGAAAAGAGTGCTCCAGTATGGATCTAAGCAAAAGGACAGGCAGTAACTCACGTAGGTGAGGATGTCGAGAAACCAGACCCCTCATACACTGCTGCTAGGAATGTAAAATGGTGCAGCCACTTTGGAAAACAGCCCTTATTACTTTATAGATGGTATCCTTGGAGCACAAAACTTTTAATTTTGATGAAATCCAAGTTATTTATATATATGGATATCGGAAGTTCTAGAGGGAAAGAGAAAAAAAGGAGGCATGGGAAGAATGGGTGAAGAAATAACAGCTAAAGATTTCCCCAAATTGAAAAGATTAAGCAGCGATTTACCAATGACCCAGCAATGCCACGTCTAGATACACATCCAAGAGAGTGGCCACACGAAAGCTTATCCACAAATGTTCACAGTGATATTATTCATAGTACCCAGAATGTCATCAACTGATGAATGGATACACAAAACATGCTCTATCCCTACAATGTAATATTATTCAGCCATAAAAAGAACTGAAGTATTGATGCATTCTACAACATTGATGAACCTTGAAAACCATATGCTAAATGAAAGAAATGAGTCACACAAGACCACACGTTGTCCATTTGTAGGAAATGTCTACACTAGGCAAATCAATAGAGATAGAAAGTAGACCTGTGATTGTCAGGCTGTGAGCTTGGGAGGAAAGCAGAGTGATAGCTGGTAGGTATGGGGTTAGTTTCTAGCATGATGGAAAGGTTTTAAAATTGATTATGGCAATGGTTGCATAACTCTGTGAACATATTGCAAACCAGTGAATTGTATACTTTAAATGGATGAATTGGTAGTATGTGAGTTATGTCTCAATAAGGCTGTTATAAAAATAATAACGGCGAGAAGGGAGAGGCGGACCACAGACCCAGATCTGCAGGGCCTTTTGGGCCTGATGGAGGGTCTGGCTTTACTGCAGGGGAATGGGAAAACATTGGCAGTTTCAGAGCAGGAAATCGTATATGATCTGATTTACATTTCAAAACTATCGCTTATAACCCCTTGCTCATATTAAGAATATGATTGCCAATGTTACTACTCTCTTGATTCTGCAATTTTAATGGAATAAATTCATTAAATGCCTGCTTCGTAACTTCCAGGACACCAGTGCCCATTAAGTACTCACCATCTACAAGTTCAGACCCAACAAAGGCTATCAGAAGGTCCTGAAGTATCAGCCACAGCTTCATCTTGCTTGCTGTGATGGTGGGCTCAGAATGGCTGCACCTTCTGCTCACCCTTAATGCATTTTTAGGAGCCATGTATAGAGAGTCAGACAGTGGGGGCGTTCATCCACGACCCCTGCCCTCTTGCCCTCTGCTATTTGCCTCTTTGACTGACCCCAATTATGGAAGAGAAAACCTTATGCCCCCTCAGAGCCATTCCCTAAGTCAGGTTACTCCACAGTTGAAGGCTGTTTCCTCTGATATCTCCTGTGAGTATGTCCTCAAAGACTCCCGAGTCCTCAATAATGAATGTTAATAATGTATAATAATGACTCTAATAATGAATGTTCTCAAAGTGATTAAACACTTCTAAAGAAAAATTGTGGTGTGTGTGTGTGTGTGTGTGTGTGTGTGTGTGTATGTGAAAACAGTCTCAAACAGCTTTTATATGTGAGGTCTGGCAGCTTCGAGCAAGCAAGGAAGCAAACATCTCATTTTGCAGTTAACCTGTCTCATTACATCATTTGTTGGCAGCCTTGGATGACATTAGTTCTGGGAACTGGCCATATGTTTTTGAAAAGATAAGGACTCTACCTCCAGCTATATTGATGGCAATGAGATCATGACATGAGAAGTTGGGGTTGTAACAGTAAAACCTAGCATCAGAAATTTCAACCAGAGTTCGGACACTCAAGTGCCTTCAGGGCCAGAGTGCTAACACAGCAGTGTGTGGCCACTTCCCGTTAAGACAGCAGTGAACTGTGGTTACCTAAGAGGTTGTGGCTCAAATACATCCAAATTAAAAAAACAAGTAGGAATTATGTTAATTAAACTTAACCCAACTGGTGGACCCATTGGCCTCCAATCTGTAGACCACGAGATGGGTTTGCTGAATCACTTTTAACCTTGAGGCCATCTTATGAGATGCCCCCAGGTTTACCCCCCTCTTCAGAATAAACTTCGGTAATTTCCTCAGACAGGACTCTCTGTATAGCTGCTGACTCATTATTATTTTTGTCTGTAAGTAAGAAACGCTCCTTGTGGGAGGGTATCTAATAGCCACAGGTGAGGATGATGGTGATGATCCCACGTGTTCCATGCAGCAGACACTGGCCTAAGAGTTTCAAATTACTTGATCTACTTTACATGTTTCCTTTTTAAAAATCATCATGGAATAGACACCACTAAAGCCCTGAACTTAACTGAGGAGGTAACTGAAGGTCAGAAAAGTTAAGCAGCTTATCAAAAATCACACAACTCTATAGCTTTCAAAACCTTCCCCCCAAAATCATTATATAACAAAACACCTGGTCCTTTACTATTGCCTTCTTTTGTGGGTTTTAGAATGTGTCCTGAGCATTTACATGAATTTCAGTTCAAATTTTCCAAGCATGCCCATGGATATAAACATTTATTGAATATGCTTTTAAGGACAGTAAATTCACAAATATCTGGTAAATGACAATGAAGTAAGGGGCAGCAGGGGGCTTCTATGACTAGAAGTAAAGTTGAAGCTCTTGAACATTGGTCTAAAGCAGAGGTCAACAAACTTTGGCGCATGAGCCAAATCCAGACTGCAACCTGCTTTTATAAATAAAGTTTTATGGGGACACAGCTGCACACATTTATTATGTATGATCCATGGCTGCTGTCCCACTCTAACTGCAGAGTTGAGAGGTTGTGACAAAGACTGTGTTCTGCAAAACAAAAGTATTTACTCTCTGGCCCTTTATAGAAGAATTTTGCTGATCTTGGTCTAAAAAAAACAAATACCATATACATAATACATCTATAATTTCCCCAATTCTATAATCTCTTTGGCTGTGTTTTCCTGCATTTTGGCAATGAAGCAAAACACACTGGGGCGAAAAAAAAAAAAACGAAAAAGTGCCTTGGTAAATTTCCCATCTTGTTTCCTGAACTGGGTAATGGTCTCCTTTATTTCCCATCTTGTTTCCTGAACTGAGTAATGGTCTCCTTTTTCCTGGGAGGGGGGAACCAATATTAGAGGGGCCAATCCACTTGCTCAGGTCATGGAGCAGGTGGGGCAATGCTGAATAACAGCAATATTAGTAATAATAAAACAGCTCTTTACTGAGTGCTTAACACTGTGCCCTGTGCTTTATAGGCAGTGAATCCTTGTAGCTGCCTTCTGGGGTAGGTACCATTATTGCGTCATCTGATAGATGAGGAAAGTGGGGCCTAGACTGGGAAATTTCTCAAGATCACACAACCTTCTCTGACTCCAAATAAAATGCTGTCTTTGACAATACAATATCAAAGCATCTCGAGTGAGCGATCTGCCTTAAGGCTTTCCTCAGCAAACTGGTAGAGCCAGAAACGACAGGCATGACTGCTGTGAAGCACTGAGTCTCGTGTGGCCACAAAAGAAAGAGAAGCAGGAGTCTGGAGAGGCTCTGGACCAAGATCCACCTGCTAGGGCTGGAGACCTGCAGACCACTTGCATAACAGATGCTCCGGCCTGCTGGGTCTGGGATGGCCAGCAGAGTGCCCTGAGCCACCGAGCTCCCAGGTCATTGAAGCTCAGGTGAACTTAGTTTCCAACAGCCGCACAATGAGAACCTGATTCTGAATTGGATCGTGTGCCGCCAGGTGGTTCTAGTATAAATGAATGCTTGAGAATTACTGGGTAGGTAATAAAAGACCCAGCGAAAGCCAGACTGGTTTTTCTGGCTGGGAAGAAGCAGAGTTCTGCAACCAGGCAGTCCTTTTAAGCATGGAAAAGTGGTGAGTAGCCATGCTTTGCTTTCAAAGCAAGGAAAGGAGGTGATGGGAAAGAGATGGGAAAGGAAAAGGAGGAGACAGTCAGCTTTCATCTCTTCCTCCATTCTCAGCATTGGCCCCTCTAGTATGAGCACCACTTTTGGTGGTAGAGTGAATAATGTGCTCTCCTCCCTGCCCCCCAACTAAGAGGTCCACACCCTGATCCTGGGGACCTAGGGCTATGTTCCTATACATGTGAAAAGGCATTTTGTGGATTAAGGTTCTGGATCTTGAAACGGAGAGATTTCCCTGGGTTATCTGGGTGGAGCCAATCTAATCAGATAACCCTTAAAGGCAGAAAACCTTTCCTGGCTTAATTTTGAGAGACACCAGAGCAAGAAGAGGTAGGCGGAATTTGCAACATGAAAGAGACTTCACTCACGGTTGCTGGCTTTAAGAAGTAGGAAGTAGCCACAAGATGGGTAACTGTGGGTGGCCTCTAACAACTGGAAACGGCCCCTAGTTGCTAGCCAGGGAGGAAACCGGGATCCCTGGTTCCCAAACTATAAGGAACACAATCCTGCCAACCATCTGAATAAGGAAGGAAACAGATGATCCCCTAGAGCCTCCAGAAACGAGCACAGAAAACCTTGTCGATGCCTTGATCGATTGATTGCACTTCTGACCTGTAGAACTGTAAGATCATAAACTTGCATTGTTTTAGCAACTAAGTGTGTGGCAGTTTGTTAGGGCAGCAATGGAAAGTGAATCTATTTTATGAATTAACTGTGCTGGTTGTAGCTAGAAAGTGGTCCAGGTTGGTGGAATTAAGATGGAAGGAAGATGGAAGGGAAGCTTCATGTTGAGCCCCTCGTGAAGATGGATGCTGATGTCTGTATCATCTAATCTCGTGGCAGCTTCCTTAAGTTTTGAGACCTATTCCCTCTTCTAATATTTTCCTGTTACCTAACCCCTGGAATGGGACACAGGATGAAAATTGAGAGCAAGTGCCGTCTGGGGAGGTTTCTTTGATTTATACTCAAAATGTTTGTGAAAGCACAGGATCGCTCTCTGATGAGCGCATCAGTGTCCTGACTCAGACCTTTCTACTTGTTGTTGATCATCGAGTTTTTTTGGGTACAGTTCTGCCAGACTAGGACCAGGTAATGAACTGTTTCTGCCCTTTGGTATAATCCAAGCACCTGTATCCCCACGGTACCACATAGGCCCCCTAAAAGCCTGAGTGCACTGTCTGCTCTTTCACCTCGCCGAGAAATTCTGCAGCAATGCCAGAGAGTGGTCGATGACTTGCTTTGTGCCTTTGGATTCTTCTCTTGTCCTCTTGAGCTATTCTTAGAATCATTGCCTTTGTTTCTTCACCCTGTGCTTCTCATGCAGTGTTCTTTATTCCAAGAAAGGAAATAAATGCATTGTTTAATTTATGAGGATATAATACTATAATAGTATATTCCTCTGCCTGAAATGTATTCTTAAGTATTACCTTGGTCTGTACTTTAATTGAATTGGTTAGAGACGGCACACTGCCGTTGTTAAGGTTAACGGCCCAATGATTTACAAGACAAGGCACATTTACTGGCAAATAGATTTTAGTAATTGTTCCGCTCTACGGTGAGAATAACAGCTTGTGCATTGATTTGTCATGTTCTGGAACTGAGGCTTACCTAGAGGAGACCGAGCTGAGGGTCCTAGAAACACAGGAGGCTGCCTAGGATGGATGAAAGTAGCAGGTCCCACAAACTCTTCCTGCTCAGAGTACTTTGGCTCAGGGAAGGCCTCAGTTGCCCTCAGGTGGAGGGAATGGCATTTTCAATGTGAAGATGGCTTATGGATGCTACAGGTGCCAGAACTGAAACACAGACACAGACACACACACACACACACACACACACACACACACACACACACACACACACACATATCTAGTAAAGGTTTGTTTTTTCCTAATCTGAGGAAGATGGAAGATGAGCTATGCCTGATACTTTGGACATTCCACTGGGGATTCTGTTTGATAATTCTAAGGGGGAAGGGATAAATTACATAGCTTGGGGGAACATATCTGCTAGGGTGCTTTGACCTTTTAGAAAAATCTTAGCAATGACATTGAGGACCAGGAGAGAAGTCTACTTTCCAGGCTTACTGCGTTTGCTGTTTTGGTACCCTTGCCTGCATGGTGGTTGAGAGCCACAAGAATGGCCTGTAAAACCTGGCTACTCTGAACATGTGTTGCTAAGTCTGACCCTTATTTTCTTCATCTCCAAGAATAATGATAAGGACACAAGTTCTGTTTTCCCTTATCTTATCTTGCATTAACTGCAACAGAAACTCAAAGGAGGGAATTGAATCAGGACTGGGCAGAGGGGAGAGCTAGGCATTGCTGAGGCACTGGCTCCTCAATGCTGCATATCCACCCCGGACTCTGAGCCTCAGCGCCCACCCAGTGTAGGGCCTGCCCCACTTAGGCCTGTGGTATTCCCTAAGAAAATGATGGAGAGGAGTCCAAGCACAAGGACGAGAATCGTTGTCTTTTCATGGACATTATTTGTATCATATATAAATTAAGTCCTCTGGAGGTTACACCGGACAGGCTATGAGAGGAGCCTCGTTAGAAAAGACTTAACTGAATATTGTCCTACGTAAAAGATGATGTTATTAAAAAGCAAAGGAAGGGCAGTGCTCCTGGATGAATGTATTATCACATGTACATATGGTGACGTTTTTCTTCTTCCCCTTTAAAAAACCTTGAAATGGTGAAATAGCATACTTGGCAATCAGGATCTGCAACGTATAGTTTAAGTCAGAGGAAACTATGCTCTCCTGGACCCACCATCCAGTTTAAGCAAAAGAATCACCTGATGGCCACCCTCTGTTCCCAGTGACCACCTCCCCAGTCATGCCACTTCCCTCCCACTGAGGGCACTCTCTGAATTTGGTGCGATCTCTTCATTTTTAAGAGCCTTTCTCAACATCTCTGCAGTTGTTCAGTACATTCTTTAACATCCCCTATAGCTTTTCATTGTATAAAATAACCACTCTAAAGTTGATGGAAGCGTGGGCCATTTCCAGTGTTTGGTATCACAAATGAGGCTGGTATACACGTGGCTGTGACTGTCGGTGTATGATACACGTAAGAGTTCTCTCAGGTAAGTGTCTAATTGATCACTAGTGTGCATCCATGTACCATCACCCTGCACTGCCTAATGCCAAATTGTATTCTAAAGTGGTTGTACCAACATTTACGCCCCCCACCCCCACCAGCCATGAATGAGCACTACCACTGCACCATGCCATGGCCAACAGCAGATGTTTTCAGAGTCCTGTTTTGTTTTTTTTTAATTTTTTAATGTTTATTTATTATTGAGAGACAGAGACAGAGCATGAGCATGGGAGGGGTAGAGAGAGGGAGACACAGAATCTGAAGTAGGCTCCAGGCTCTGAGCTGTCAGCACAGAGCCCAACACGGGACTTGAACTCACAAATCAGGAGATCATGACCTGAGCTGAAGTTGGACGCTTAACTGACTGAGCCATCCAGGCACCCCATTAGAGTCCTGTTTTGATATTCTGATAGTGTTAAGGATATTTCACCGTGGTTTTAGTTTGTAATTTGTTCAAATTTTTTCCAAGGTCAAACATCTTACATTGGCTGTTTGTTTCTTCTGTAAATAAACCTCTCTGCGATCTTTTTCATTTTTCTGTTGAGTTTTCTTATGTTTTTATTAACTCATAGCTTTTTATATATTCTAGATCTATGATGCCCAATAGAAATCTAATGCAGGTCACTGTTGTAATTTAAAATTTTTCTAATTAGTCAGATTAAAAAAGATAAAAAGGAAACTGGTAAAATTGGTCATAATTATTATTTCATTTAACTTAGTTTATATTTTTCATCCAAAAAGTATCCAAAAGAATTGTTAATGAAGTCTTTGGAATCTGCAGGGTATTTTATACTTAGAGTAAGTAGCCATTCATGCTGGCCACATTTCGGTTTCTCCATAACCATGTGCCTCCTGGCCACTGTATAGAGGCTGCTCCCTCATCCATCATATTTTCTTCCAACCGAAGCTGTGTTGTTACTTTTCATGGCTTCTTTTACAAACAGACGTTTTCTACTTTAACATAGTCATGTTTGCTCAGTCTTCATGCTTTTTTAAGTTCCAGTATAGTTAACATACAGTGCCACATTAGTTTCCCGTGCACAATGCAGTGATTCAGCAATTCTATATAATGCTCATGTTAAATACACTCTTAATTTCCTTTATCTTACTGCTTTTTCTCATTTTAAGAAATCCTTCTCTAGACCAAGGTAATTAAAAATTGCTTTGTTTTATTATTCTTTTTTTGTCCAGAATGTTTGAATGCTTGTCCTTAACATGTGAAGTCTTAGTGTGTATGGAATCCATTTTTGTGTATTTTTGTGATGGTTTGCATTTCACTTTTGCATATTTTCAACCGTCATATCCCTTTATTGAGTAGCCTCTTCTGTCCCACCGCTCCACCAGCCTTGTCAGCTTCCACCAGAGAAACTGTCAGGTTTTGGTCCCGCTCTTCTCTTCCATTTGTCTCTGTGTACTTCTCAAATACCTCATTGTCTTCATTTTTTTATAGCTTTACTATAAGCCTTGTTACCTGATGGGGCAAGTCCTGTGGCTTCTTTCTTAGAAGTTTCTTGGTGTATTTGACCCTTTGCTTTCAGATTTTCAGTATCGAAATCAGTTTGTGTGAAAAGCCTCTGGTGGCCTTTCTCTTCACATAGACGTGTCACTTTGCCTCTCTGGCCTGTCTTTCTGTTTCTGTAAAATGAAGGCAGTGTGGTTTCATTTTTACAGGATTGTTTTGAGGGTTAAATCAAATAATGCATGCAGAAGTCCGAGCGTAGTACCTGGCACGTGCGAAACTCTCAATAAGTAAAATGAATAGTTTTATTATTGGTAGAGTGGAGAGGTGGCCAGCCTGTTGTGGAGGATGCTGGGATCCTGATACGAAGGCTGGCTTTTAATTGTGCAGGCTGTCGCACAAGAGCTGTATTCTTACTACTACATTTTGATGGATGCTTTTGTGCTTAATGCTAATAATGTGTGTGTGCAGCCCTTCACACTTAAAGGGTTTTCACTCGTTCAATTTTGGATTGTTCAGGAACCTTGAACAAGTAAGCATGCACATATTTGGAAATAGGAGACTGGAGCTTCAGCTGATCCTTGGAAGCTCTCCCACGAATCCGAGTGAGAGGTAATGAGGATGGAAATCTATTCCACCACCTACATGTCAGCTATAGTGTAAGACGATAACCCGTGGAGGTAGAGGTGAGGATAGGCT
Source organism: Proteles cristata cristata (assembly GCA_017311185.1). Lineage (NCBI taxonomy): Eukaryota > Metazoa > Chordata > Mammalia > Carnivora > Hyaenidae > Proteles > Proteles cristata. Next base: position 522,113 of record JAESUZ010003977.1, read on the forward strand.
TGTCAGAGAAAACCTAAGACGTCCAGCTCCATTAGAATCTCAGTAAACAAAGAGAAGCTTGTTTTTAGTATAACTATGTCCCAAATACTGCATGAGACCTACTCATATTAAAATTTATTGACTTATCTGAAATTCACATTTAACGGAGCATCTTAGGTGTGGGATTTTTTTGGTTTTTTGTTTTGTTTTTTGTTTTATCGGCTAAATCTGGCAGCCCTAGATAGGGCACATTGCCATTCCTTCTTCGTGTTAGGACTGTGCTCTAATGATTTTGTGCATACATTGTCCTTCGACGGCACGTAATCTAACTAATCTCTTCTTTTGGCAAATGTGGAATTTGAGATCCAGAAGTTCAGAGCTGGTTAACTGCAAAAACCGGATGATTCTAGATCTCACGTTCTTTCTAATGCTTCTAAATGTGCAAAAAGACACCGTCAACTTTTCACTATTATCATCCTGGAGAGGTAGAGACCTCTGCCACCACTGACCCTCAGTCATGTGCAGGTTCTCTGACCATCGGGCCAGTATCTGGTCAGCCAGGTGTGAAAGCCTCAGGATTCTCTAAAGGTTCATGCTGGCTACAGCTGAAGGACATAAGGGTAAATGGCCCATTTTTGAGGGCCTCTCTTGGAATGATTGCTTTCTCAAAGCCTTCAGTTACTATAGTGCTAGGGATCAGAGAAGTAGATAAAAGCCTAGAAACCTTTAGATTAAAAAAATAAATGATGAAGGGGAAGGAAAGATGAACAGATAGGGAGAGATACTGCCACTTCCTGGCATCTGGAGGGACTGAAGGACATAATGGTGGAGAAGTGGGGTTTCACGGGGAGAGTCATGTGGGATAATAAGATTTAATATCAGAATTCTTTTTTTCCTAAAATGAAGAGCCTTAGCCTGAGAAAGGGCTCCCAGAGGCCTCTTTGATAGAGAGTCCCATTGCTGGAGTCGTTTAAAACCAGAACTGAACGAAGCAACGGAAAGTGAACTGTGTGAAACCTTCCCCTGAATATCTGTTGGGACAGACTTGATAATCTGAGGGGTCTCTTTCTTTTCTCCATGCCCAGGAATCTCTGGATCATCTGAAAACCTAATGGTTAAAACTCTCAGGGAACCAGAAATTGAAAATTTAATTGAAGTAATTCTCATACGTGAAGTAGGGTTTAGAAATCCAGTGTGTGGGGGGGTGTGGGGGTTGGGGGTAGTGTGCGCATGCATGTTTTAACCCAGGATAGTGTGAGCAAGGAGTCTTCAAATCCTCACCAGGCCAAAGCTTTGTTTCCACCTTGCTGAGCTGTTGCTATTCCTCACCTCTAGTTTCAAATTATTTTTATGTGACACTTGGATGATTATGCCTATTTGACTTCATTTTTCTAACTAAATAGTCTTCAGAAAATAGATCGCCTGGCTTACTTCAAAGCTCTAAATAAACATTCACAGTATCTATGTGCTATAAAATCACCTCCTCTATGACGCTGATCCAAGGCATGAAAATTGCCCCTCCTGGTGCTGGATGCCAAGCCTGGTTGACCTTCCCAATTTCTCGGCTGCAAATCTGAAAAACAAACCCAGCTGTTGCGGAGAAACATCAGGCATAGGCACACATTAGATAAGCGTTCGTGTTTTTCTTTCACAGCAGATGGCCTCACAGGAGATGAATCATGTAAAAAACCCTACCTGTTAGCAAGACTTCATTGCCGTCATTTTATTTTCCTACATCAGTTCTAATATTTCTGGTAATAGACGCTTTTTTTTTTTTAAGGCAATGTGGGGAGCAGCTATTATCTTTTGCTTTGTATCCTGCATGCCTTCCATGCAATGAAGTATTGCCAGTTGGGAATCCCACCCTCTCTTCCAGCTTTTTCTCCCCAGCACTACCTCTGAAGCCCTGTGGGCCTTCCCCAGGGCCTCCTTGCTTCTTGCTGCATCTTCCTTGCAGTCTCTCATATGGCTACTGTCATAGGAAGCTTCCTCGAGGAGAGCCTTGATACAATCTCTCTCCTGCTCAGAAATTGTCAATAGCTCCCCATTTTCTAAGAGACATGTTCCCAAACATCCATCTTTCACCCACCACCTCCATTATCTCTGCTGTTTCCCCCTTCCTTCTGTGTGCTGCTGTTTACTTTATATTTATCTTTAAATGGACTCACTTTTTTCCACTTAAATGTATTCTAGGAGGAAACTTTTATCTGTAAGTAAATGGAAAACCAGTATAATCTATCATAAATAGAAGCTAACAATAAATACAATGAAAGCAAAACAAAACAGAAGTAGTATCTTCTATCTAGATAGTACTGCCAGAGGCTATAAGCCTGAGGCCTGCTCCCATGTGTGAGCTCTCTGCTGGCTTGGGCTCCTGCTCCCTAGTTCCTGCTCTCTCTGGCTCTATACAAGGTGAATCATTATTCAGCTATCTTCCATTTGTCCCTCAGGATACATTTTCTTCCTTTCTCCTTGCCCCAGGAGGCTAAACCCTGTGGACCAATCCTTGGGCTTCTTTGCCTTTTGGCTTCTGCCAGGGCTTACCCTATGGGAGCCCAGTAGGGTATAGGAGGGAGGGAGAGTGGGGATCCAAGGCTTTGTTCTCAGTTTCTCCAGCCTTGTAATGCTCCTGACCAAAGCTGTTGCTTGTTTTAAGATGTCTTATTTTACTTGGCTCTCGTCTCCTGGATTATGTCCTGTTAGGTCTAGAGTTGGTGACAGAAGTGTCTTTGCTAGCCCTGGGTTACTTCACTGCCCTTATGTTTCTCTATACCTGTGGTTCATCAATAGTCCCTTTGTTAATCCCTTGGATTCTCCTATTTGACATGTCCTATCTCTCTGTGGAGACCCTGACTAATACAGTTGTCATGACCTAGATGTTCTAGTTAAATCTGCATCAGTTGAGACTCTCCTTGGGTTCATCAAATATCAGAAAGGAACGGAGTGATCTACTCTCTGTGTCCCACTGTGGTGCACACCAGTGACATGTGTTCTGCACTCCGGGATGCACCTTTCTTTTTTTTTTTTTAATTTTTTTTTAAATGTTTTATTTATTTCTAGGAGAGAGAGAGACAGCGTGAGCAGGGGAGGGTCAGAGAGAGAGGGAGTCACAGACTCTGAAACAGGCTCCAGGCTCCGAGCTGGCAGTCAGCACAGAGCCCGACGCGGGGCTCGAACCCACGAACCACGAGATCATGACCCAAGTGAAAGTCGGACGCTTAACTGACTAAGCCACCCAGGTGCCCTGGGATGCACCTTTCTATGGAATAACCTCCCATGGTGTCTGTGTGAGGTTTAAGCTGGACTGGCGGCCTGATTACCCGTCTCCTCCTGTTTCCTTCCGCACACCCTTCATTACAGAGCAATGGACTTCATGCTGTTGCTTGTTCTTGCCCCATGGCACCTCCCCTTCGGTCTGTATTTAGACTGTTGTTCTGCTTATAAAGAACACCTCCTCTGTCTCCATGGTGAATTTGGTCCATATTCTGATGCTGTCTTCTCTACCAAGGCCTCATTGATCTGCTTGCTTCTCTTGTTGTGACAAGAGAATATTAAGTGACTCTCTTAATATTGTCTCCACTTCCCCCTAAACTCTGAATGTCCTTCCTCCATGTCTTTCATGGAATGCAGAGGAGTGAAGAGTTGGCCCCAGGCTGAGCTGAGACTCCTATACAGTTCTGTCCGCTTCTGGGACCCACCTCTGACCCCAAGTGTCTCCTTTAGGTCTGATAAAGTTCTTGTTTGTATTATGATAATGCCTTTTCTCCTGTGCTGTATGGAAGTCTCCATTCATTTAAGTTAACAAATGGTAATTAAAACTACAAAATTCCAAGTATCTGGTAGGTGCTGGATATACAGTGATATATAAAACAATGTGATCCTATCCCAGGGAGCTAAAGGCCATAGAAAACTGCAGAAAGTCTTTGAGACTGAACTCTCCTCCTCTTCCTCCTCCTCCTCATTCATTTTTGAGAAACAGAGAGAGACAGTACATGAATGGGGAAAGGACAAAGAGAAAGACACACACAGAATCTGAAGCAGGCTCTAGGCTCTGAGCTGTCAGCACAGAGCCTGACACGGGGCTTGAACCCACAGACTGTGAGATCATGACCTGAGCGAAATCAGATGCAGAGCTGACTGAGCCACCCAGGCACCCCAAGACTAAACCCTTCTAAGGAAGCCATTAACTTTGTGTCCCCATCAATAATTTATTTACACATAGACATACACGAATGATATATATTGGTTTACCATTGGGATGAAACCGACCTGTTTTGAGGTCATCCTTCTTGAAAGACAACTTGTATGCCCTCTTCAAAGGATTATTATAAGGGGTCCATATACCACATACAAGGGCTCTTAACGTCCAGCACCAAATAAGGGCTCAGTATATACATCAGAGGTGGTAGTTGGAGGGGAGTAGTCATTAGACAGTAAAAGGCTGGACATTGGCTCTCTAAGAAAAAACCAAGATTGATATTTGCTTGGGACAGCTTGGGTTCAGACCCCTAGTTCCAAGTACCTGGACAGTGATTACAAACAAACTAGCAGGAAAGCCCTCAGTAAACCAGAACAGGAGCTGAAGGTATTCAGAGAAGGCAAATTGCCGCAGGTGGAGAGCAAGTCAGCTCGGAAAATTCATACACCTTCCATTAAGATTTTATGTGTGCAAGATTTTTTGGTACACTCTAGAACTGACCTAGCAACACAGGATTATATAGGTTGTCAACACATTTTCACCATATTGAGTCCATTTTGGGTGTATAACTTCACAAACCCTATTTAAGGATGGTGCTGGGTGTGGTCTATATTTTTTTTTAATGTTTTTTTTTTTATTTATTTATTTCTAGGAGAGAGAGAGAGAGAGAGAGTGAGCAGGGGAGGGCCAGCGAGAGAGGGAGTCACAGACTGAAACAGGCTCCAGGCTCTGAGCTGGCAGTCAGCACAGAGCCCGACGCGGGGCTCGAACCCATGAACCGAGATCATGACCTAAGCGAAAGTCGGACGCTTAACCGACTAAGCCACCCAGGCGCCCCATGTGGTCTATATTTTTAATATAGACTCTTATTCACATCCTGAGAGAACTTCCAACTGACACATTAATATAAGGACTAATCTTTTTCTCTTGATCAGAGAACTGTAACTTGAGGGAAGAGAGTGGAAATAACTCTACCTTTTCTATTTTGAAAGACTGAAAAGTGTTAGTTTATGGGATTGCCCTGGGTCCTTCATCTTGGAAAAGGATGTGCAGAATCCCTTTCTTAGCTTCCAGAGAGAGCTTGGCTCCATGAAAGCCCAGGTGTCTCTTTCATGCTGTCCCTCTTAAAGAGTGAGAGGCTGAATTTCTTCAAGAACAATCACCACTTTCTCTTTGAATACCTATTTTGTATTAGCACCAGAGGAATGATACTTTATGATTAGCTCATTCTGAGAAGAACCATTCCTCCGAGATGGTTACACTTTTCCCATTTAGCATGTGATGAATTGGAGGTCCATGGAGGTCAAATGTCTTGCCCAGAGGACACTCAGATGGTGAGTAGAGGAGCATCCAGATCTCCCTGATGCTCAGGCTTGTTCTCTTTTTACTTGCTCACACAGTCTCTCAAGACCTTATGTTTGAGACGTTTGGTTAGATGGATCTGACATGGAATATTTGATAACTTGTTAGCTGGAATTCTGCTTACTGCCTCTTCCGTTCAATGATTGATGCTCTAAAGATGACTCCAACCTACTGCTCTGTCCTGAAATTAGTCCGAAGTATAAGAGAGACCTTACTACTGAGCAAAGTTTACATGTTAGAGTACAAGGAGGGGCTCTGAATCTCGTACCACAGTGCCATCTGTGTTTGCATTCTCATTTGTAACCCCCTCTTGCACCAGACTGTAAACTCCACAAGGCAGGGGCCATGACCATGGTGTTCCTAACCCTCTCTTCCTGGTGCCTAGCAACAAATACTTGTTAAATGAATGGATTCTATCTGAAATGGTAATCTACATGTAACACATGTGACTTAAGTTTATTTGCCTGAATTTCTCAGCAGATAGTTCTGTCCTTTCTGACATGTTGTCTCCTAGTTTGTATAATTTATTCATAGGGTTCTTCTTAGCCTACTAATAAATTCCGGTGGGACTTACACTCTTTATATGCTGTGGAATCTTCCACCGTAAAGTGTTCATAAGAAATGACTTTAGAAAATATTGTTCGAATCTATGCCAATTATGAATTTCTGAACACTTATGTCCGGGCTCCTCTCTGTCTCCAAATATGTAATATGGGCTATTGACATCTCTTTGTATTAAGATATGTATAGAATCTGGTTTTTTAAAAAATGGGACTCAACAGGAGAGGGAAATCTATCAGAAATGTCTACTCTCTGAAACATAGACACTTCACATACACAGGAAGTAAATTCTTGGCATGGATTTTAACAAACATAGATAGCATTTGAACATGGTTTGCTTATGCATCTGGATGATATGATCAATGAACAAGGGCTCTGAATCTGTTGTAGGCAGGTAATTCTAGCCTCGCATCTTGCTACTGCCATTAAACCTGAGGTGCTTTTTCAGTTTTGTTTTCACCCCCTGACAAAATTGAGTCCAACCTACATATGAACTGAGAAGCCAGTTTATTTGTGAGCTTGCAGCCTACTCCCCTTGATGGCCTCCTTCTACCCACCAAAGCATAGCAGATGCTGAACAGGAAAAGGCCTCTGGAGAGTTGAGTCCACCAGTTTCTCTGACTCTTGCCAACTGACTTTGCAAGTGTTCTCAAAAGTCCTTCATTGCGTCTGCGGGTGTGAAGAACCCCTATGCAGTTCAAGGGTTTGTGAAATCACGTGAAACAGGATTGAAAGCCATTCTGGAAAAGCAATTGCAGTTGGAATTAGCTATGTCACCAAGCCACATCCTGGCTTAAATGATGTTATTTATATCCAACTGCACTCGACAAGTCCCAAAGCCTTCTGTCAAGCACAGAAATCTGACCATAGCATTGACTCTTAGCTCCTCTCCTTTGTGTGGGAACAAAAAGGATTGCTCTTCTATACCTCTGTGTTTGAGCCCAGAAGGAGTACAGTTCCCACAGGAAAATGTCACTAATATTGAGGTGGATGAAACCCTGGGATTTCTAAATATGGTACACAAACACACAAAGTTATGGATTAAGAGGCAGAAGGAAGAGAGGTCCTCAGCTTCTTATTCCTTAAGTCTGCCTCTGGAAGAAGGAAATGCAGGTATGTATACATCAATAAATAGTATTTCTGAGGCTCTGTGTTTTTAATCATAAAAAGGGAGGAAGAATAGTGTCTGTTGTCGGGGGTCAGTGAGGCACCCTGTAAGAAGACACATAGAGACTTCCTAGCACAGCTCCTGGCAGGTAATGTGCTCCCACCAGGTAGCCAGTGCTACATGAGGCTATCAGGGTATGATATGTGTGTGTGTTTGCATGTGTGCATAAACATTAGGAATATAGGCCTTAGAATCCAAAGGGTAGAAATAGGTGTCAGAAGACGGGATCTGGTCACAACTAGCCCATTCTCAGGCATTAGGTGCTAGAGTTCCAAGCCAAAGCACCCCTTCCATGACTGTTTGTGAATCATGGCACATGATCTCCTGTAATGCATTTTCTCAGGTGCCTGAAAGGTTCCATGTGGCCTCTTTCTTAAAAAGAATTTTTTCAATGTTTATTTTTGAGACAGAATAGACACAGAGCATGAGCAAGGGAGGAGCAGAGGGAGAGGAGATACAGAATCCAAAGCAGACTACAGGCTCTGAGCTGTTGGCACAGAGACCAACATGGGGCTTGAACCCACAAACCATAAGATCATGACCTGAGCTGAAGTCAGATGCAGAGCCGACTGAGCCACCCAGGTAGTCCTCTTTTCTTCCTTAATGCTTATTTATTTGGAGATTGTGTGAGTGAGCAGGGGAGGGGCAGAGAGAGGAGAGAGAGGATTCCAAGCAGTCTCCTTACTGTCAGCACAGAGCCCAATGTTGGGCTCAATCCCATGAACCATGAGATCATGACATGAGAAGAAATCAAGAGTCAGACACTTAACCGACTAAGACACCCAGACACCTCTCAGTGCCACCTCTCCAACTAGAGACTAAAGCAATGTATGTTAAGACTAAGTACTTGGATTTTGATGCCTCAATTCAAAGAAGAATTTTACTATTTGGCTTCTATATTTTTTGTGCTTTGTGATTTTTATTGGTGGTAGGAGAGAGGTAGACCAAGAACTCCTGTGTGTTAGTGACCTGAAATCAGAAATTGCTTTAGATTAGCAAATTAAAAAAATACCTATTTTTCCACTTCTGCTCTGAAAATAACATCGATTTGCCTTCTTGGTAATGAACCACTGTACTTCCCAAATTTGTCAGACTTCTCAACCGTATCCCTGTATTGGAAGACTATGGCTCACTGGTGAGATAACGGCAGCCTATCATTTGGGCAGAATCACTGCCTTAATGGTTTGAAAATCTTCTCCTCCTCCTCCCCAATTCCCTAATGCTGGAGAGGGTAAAATTACTGCTAAGGGTCTGGGTCTGGGAGAGTAGCCAGAACAGCCTGCCAAGTGCAAAATTGTTTGGAAGAATCAATGTTTAGCTAACAAATTCATGCAAGGTTTTCATTTTATTCCATTCTGTATCTGTGTTTGTTCTAATATTGATAGTAAAATGTTTATATGATTGCCCCCACAATACACAAAAATTTTAAGTACAATTAAGGTTGCAGGAAGATCTGTATTAAGTCCACAGTTTCACTGATGGCCAGATGGAAGACCTAGAAGAGATTTATTTGAAACTGTAAATCTTAAATTCTTTATCACCCTTTTACTCTATTCAAGCTAAAACCAGGTCTGTCTAAGACTAGATTGGGAAGGGACTTAGGTATGGTTTTCAGAAAAGTCTGGAGAATGTCCCTGAAGTATTGATAAGGTATATCCTGTCCCATAAACTGCTATAACATTTTGGAGGAGAGTGCTATATTAGGCTGAAACAGGAAAAAATCCAGCCTTAGTTAGGGAGTGATGGTTAAAAACACAAATGTTTCAGACAGTAATGGTTTGAATGACCTTTATCAGGTACTTGTGTTGGATTGGATAAGCAGAAAATCTTCATGGTGGGTTCAGAGGGTCCTTTCCAACCCTCCTCCAATGTGGAGGATAAAACAGCCTTAATTCTGCCCAACGTAACTTTATTCATTGAAAAAAATATATAATCTTCTACCATATATTAGGTCTTAAGAATATCAGTAAACTAGTAACATTAATAAACTGTATAATCAAGGTCGCTAGTCTGATGGAGCTCACATTCTAAAGTAGGGAGAAAAGTAACAACACAAGAAAAAATATTTTCTTTTCTTTTTTTTTTTTTTTAATATTTTTATTTATTTCTAGGCGAGAGAGAGAGACAGCGTGAGCAGGGGAGGGTCAGAGAGAGAGGGAGTCACAGACTGAAACAGGCTCCAGGCTCTGAGCTGGCCTGACGCGGGGCTCGAACCCACGAACCGCGAGATCATGACCTAAGCGAAAGTCGAACGCTTAACCGACTAAGCCACCCAGGCGCCCCAAGAAAAAATATTTTCAAAACTTGATATGTGCAACAAAGAAAAATCCAAAGGATGTGAGTAAATTTCTCTACTCTTGACTGGGAGGTCAAGGACAATTTCTCTAAGGAGGTATCATTTAAACCAAAGATCTTAATGATGGGAAGAAGCCTTGCATCTGATGATGAGGGAGAAGAGATCTCCAGGCAAAAGGAATCACTAGTGCAAAGGCCCTGAGTTAGAACAAGTTTAAGTGTGTGTTTTTAAGGAGACCAGGAAGGTCAATATGGCTGGATGCTTAAAGGTTGTGACACAGGATCATGAGGGAGAGGTAGGCAGGAGCAAATCAAAGCCGACTTTGTTGCCATAGCAACATGTTTGACTTTTATCGTGACAGAAGTTGGGAGCCATAGAAGGAATTTGATCAAGAGAGACCTGTGAAAGGGTTTCAGGAGGTTGTACGACAGCTGTCCAGAAGCTGACCTTCAGGGCCTCCTAGAAGATTCTTGAGTTTATCCAGGTGTAAGCTGTGTCGACTTAGACTAACGTGACCATGGTGAGGAAGGAGAGAAGTGGCTGAGGTAGGGATCCAGAAGTGAAGCCAGTTGAGCTCAGTGATGGATTCAAAAGAGAGGAATCAAATAATCCCTAGAGCAGTGCTCTCCAGTAGAAATGGAGTATAGGCCACACCAACAACGAAGTTTTCTGGTTGCCACATAAAAAAGGTAAAATCAATTTTGATAATTCTTGAGCTACATGGGCTTAAATAAAATACATTTCAATATGTAATCAGTATAAAAATATTACTGGGAATCCTGTATGTATATATTTCAAACTAAGTCTTTCAAATCTGGCATATGTTTTTGCATTTCTCAGGTCAGCTCCATTTTTGCAGTGCTCAGTAGCCAGACTATTGCAGTGTAGCCTGGCTGGTTTATCTGGAAGCACCTTGGAACCTCGTGCAGGCTCTGACCAGGACTTTATCCCTCTGGCATCAGTTTTCTTTTTCCTAATATGGATGAAGGCTGTTAGGCTGACTTGTGGGAACTCCTATTCTTTCTCTGTCAACCTCTACATACAAAACTTCCTGAATACTTAGTCCATAGGACCAGCGCGATGACCCTGCCCTTATAAGGGCTGGGCATCCCCACCCAGAAGGGCATTTGAAAGAGGAGGTCTTGAGGTCTCTCTTGTCTAGCCTTCTCTAAACTTTCCAGGTTGGTGGGTCTCTACTTGCCACAGAGTCCGTAGTGGGCAACCACTGTCAATAGGAAAGAAAAAACTGAAAAGGACTTTATGTAAACTGTGGTTGGACCAGGTGATGGCAAAGGACTCCACGGGATTTTGTAAATAAAATGTTGGATTAAATCCAGCAAATGCATAAGAACACAAGGGAGCAGCATATATTCATATTGCAAGTGGCAATTTCATTTTACAAAACATCATATTTTATGTTAACTTAAATTGTTAATGTTAATTAACTTCATGTTAATTTCAGTTGTTTTGCAGTTTTGTTCTTTCCTAATTTAAGTGTGTGCTTTATAGTTCTGTCAGAGCTGTGATCATTATTATGCTTTCATATATATCTAAATATATGCAAAATGGATAAGCAGACCTTAGGAGTCCATGTGAAAAATTTTCTTTTTAAGAGAAGTCTTTAAATTCACCAACTTGACTGAACACTGTTCAAAGTGGTAAGCAGTTTCCAGAAGCTGAGTGGGCAGATGCCCTGAAACCATCTACCATTGTTTGACCCTGAGCCCATGAGCTGTGCCTTCATAGTTAGAACTGACTGCCAACTGTATGGCTTTAGCAATTAACTACAGACCTCAGGGAAGCTTTAGTTCTGAATCTGGATACACTGATATTTACTTTAGTACTATTTTGACTTTGATGCCATGTGTCCTTTTAATTCTTTAATATCCTATCAAAAAAGTCCTTTTAGCCCACAACAATGCAAGTAAAAAATACTATGTTTTGGCTACCTCAAGGATTTTGGAAAGGTTCCTGGAAGTCTAACCACCTTTTAAAAATATTTCTATGGGAATGTATTTGAATTATAAATCATGGATTTTTGAACTAAAACTTAAGATGTTTTATATGAGGAACTTCCCCAATACAAAAGAACGTGCAAAATCTCTAAATCTTGTGTTTTGTGTCTCTGCCATAAGGATTCCTACAGAAAATAATGGCTTAAAATAATTTCAGCTCCAAAGATGGTCCATCTGTGGTCTTAAACCAGAGGCTCTCCTCTGTTAGGTGCATGAAGCACTGGTGGAACTTGCTTCAAAATTCAAGCTTCAGGGCTTGACTTCCATGAAAATCTGCAGTTTACTCCCTCCCTAGGTAGGAGACCATGCTACACCTTGTGAGTCACAGTGCTGATTGGGATTGGGGTGCTCTCTCTGCTAGGAGAGTACCTGGCCCTTCTAAATAATCGTGGCCATCATTACTAAGCCCTTACTTCAAGGCAGATTAACACATTGGATCCTTCAAGGCCATTAAGTAACTTGTTAATGTTTTATGCATGTTACAGATGAGGAAACTAAGTTTAGAAGAGACAAGCCTCTTATCCATCATTAAACACCTAGTGGTGGACAGAGCTGGGGCATAAAGCCTTGTCTGACTCCAAAGGCTGCTACTCTGTCCAGTTGCTTGACAGATAAGCATTCATGCAGGACCTTAAATCCCTGCTGAATCAACTGAGCTAACTAACCTAAGGGGCACCTTGGTTGCATGTTATTTTGTTCCCAAACTTATAAATTTGGCCTGGTCAAATTTTGGCCTGGTCTTACATGAAGACCCATTTGGTTCTGGCTTACTTGCATTCTCTTCACCCCTGTTCATGTGTTGTCTTTCCTATATGGCCCCTGTTAGGCTTGTCCTCAAATCCAAAGTCTCTGCCCTCCATCTTTTTTTTTTTTTTTTTTGCATGACTGAGCTTGACAAATGTTTTCATTTGAGAAGGCAAGCTGCTTCCCTGTGCTTGGTTTAATGTGAGCTCGGTAGAGTGGCATTGCTGGATTTAGCATTAGTCATCAATTCTTTGAGCTCTTATAGGTCTAAGTAATTGTCCTTTTTAGACTCAAAATGAAATCACAAATTCAGGAGTCAAGACTTAGCTGCCCCAGGATGAAGGGCAGTCCATGAGGGTAAGCAATATGTGCTGTAAATATGGATGAATGGCTATCACTTTGGACACTACTCTTTTAAGAAAAAAACAGAAAGGTAGAAGAAACCCTAACTAGACTTCAGTCTGGTGCTGCTAGTAATTATCTTATCTGACTTGTTGGCAACTCATGTTGGATAATGGATCATGTTAGATAAATGGATCTTTGTGTGCCTGCAGATGTCTCCTGATGAGCAGTGAGGGGTCTGTAAATAAAACAGAAATCTAACTGTGGATACAGTCATGAAGATATAGAGGCTAATTACAAAATAAAAACATCTAAAATTAAAACTGTGACAAGGAAATCTATCTGAGATCTCTCCTTATTGCTTGGAAAATGGACTATCTCAACTACACTCCCCTCCTGCAGAGTAGCACTTGTCATGGAATTATATTATTTAGATAGCTTCATAAATGATGTGGCGTTGAAAGATGAATTAGAGTAGAAAGTCAGACATGAACCTTATCATTCTGGATGGAGTAGACTGATGAAGTCACACTAATGTGAAAACCAACAGAGAAAGGATGAGGACAAAAATATATTTACACAGGAAGTTTTGTTTTCTTCATCTCCTTGTACTTTAATAGGCTTCTTTTTTTTTTTTTTTAAACCTATGCTGGGTGTTTTACTTCAGTCTTTCAGGAGAATTTCTTTGCTGATCCAAATTATAAATAAGCTTTAGTGATACAACTTAGGGATTGCCCATGCATATGTATAGAGTTATACTTAGTATACACGCCTAATATCATGAGTGGTAGGTCTGTACATATATAGCTACTACATGCATGTTTCTGTGTAGCTATCTACGCTTCACAATTAGGTGACTTAGGAATCAAAAATCCCGGTGAACACTTGAGAGTAAGGGATTTAGAGAAGGTTGTAGAGTAGTTGTGGACTTTATAAATTGGAAAAAAAGAGGATTTAAAGAATCACTCTAGGTTTTAAATTAGGGTTCTGTTAATGTGCTATGAGAGTGAAATTTTGCAGGTGCTCTGGCTGGTGGACCTGTGTGTCTCTGACTGTGACCCAGGACTGGGATGGAGTTGCATGGGGTCCTACATATAGGATTTACAGGAACACGGGTTATTACTCCCAACCCCAACACGCACAGCCCCTTCCCAGGCATGCCACATACATTTTACTTCATTGGTTAACATGATTGGCAGGTGGGTTATCAGGGAAAGGGAAAAAAAGTTATTTATAGAATCAGACCAAGTTGAAGTTGATTTTCCCAGAAATACAGTTTCTTTATAGGCATTCCTACAGACATGATGCAAATAGTATCAGAGAGAAACAAGGAAAATGGAGCAACTTGTCCAATCAGCTCCTTGCTCATGAAGATCCATGAGACTATTTTCTTTCCAACCAGTATCCCCTTTTCAAAGAAAGGGACAAAAGAAAAGTAAGCTAGAAGAGTGTGCATTTGTGTTGCTAGTAAGAATGAAGACTCTGGGTCAGGAAATATTTTTGGATGGGTGGTGGTTTAGCTTGGTGTGATTTGGAAATGTTCCACAAAAAGGAATGTGCTGTGTGTGTGTGTGTACACATGCATCATATACTCAATACCCTGCTCCTGGTACTCTACCTCTAAGGATATATGGATTGATCTCCAGTAGGAAGCAAGGCTGAGACCTGGCCATAGATCTAAGGACTGAGAGCTTTCTTTCTTTTTTTTTTTTTTTTAAATATTTTTTATTTATTTCTGGGAAAGAGAGAGAGAGAGAAACAGCGTGAGTGGAGGGTCAGAGAGAGAGGGAGTCACAGGCTGAAACAGGCTCCAGGCTCTGAGCTGGCAGTCAGCACAGAGCCCTATGCGGGGCCCGAACCCACGAACCGCGAGATCATGACCTAAGCGAAAGTCGAACGCTTAACCGACTAAGCCACCCAGGCGCCCCATGGGCTGAGAGCTTTCTTAAATCACTGAGCTATATTTTAGGGATCTTCAAGAATCCTCTATAAAAGAATTCAGTAGTCGATTAAAAATTGTGACACCTTCTTGTTTATATCAGACTATTTCAATTCAGAAAAAGAGGGCAGTTGGTCAATTATATCTTTAGATTTCCCTCAAGAAACCTGGATATTGTGTTTCATCTTATGTGGAAGTTTGCTTTGTGAGGATACAATATGAACATTTAATAGGGCATCTGGGTGGATCAGTTGGTTAAGCATCCGACTCTTGATTTCGGCTCAGGTTATGATCTCCCAGTTTGTGAGATGGAGCCCAGCATTGGGCTCTGCACTGACAGCTCAGAGACTCCTGGGATCCTTCTCTCTCCTTCTCTCTCTCTGTCCCACCCCCTTGTGCAAACAGACACTCTCAAAATATTTAAAAAATACAAGATTTAACAAACTAGGAAATACTGAAACAGTTCCTTTGTGTGACAGAAAAAGAAGCTGTTTTTGTGTATGTACACATGCACATGTAGTCCTAATTAAATTAATTGCTTATGGAGAACTGTTTCTCTAAATATTTCAGGCAGGAACAAACGATAACAGCAGGGGGAAGAAACTCAATTGAGGGGTGCATGGCACCATCTTAAAAGGGTGAGAAATCACTGTGTCAAACGAGAGGATTAAAATTAAACAGGTATCAAAATTACATACTCCTTGGAAGAGTGGCTTACACTAGGAAATTGACTATCAGGCAGGGGGTATGAAAGTAAACTGCTGTCTGTGTAATTTCATCCTGTCACAGGTAACTACAGTTGTCGTCAACATGCTAATAGCAACAAAGGGGACTGTCTGCTGCACACTCAGAGGAGCCAGCTTGATGAGCCATCTGGGTTGTTTAGTAAAGAATCAAGATCTCTTCCCAGCTCTTAGAATACCACTAGAATTCTGAAGGACAGCTACTTAAGAGCAGAGAAGTTCAGTATTACAAAAAAAAAAAAAAAGAAACCATGAGATGAATGAAAGCACCATATATATAGGGAAAATTCGGGGGGAAATTGCAGGCAAGTAGAGCACTATAGTTAGAGTTCGTAGTTGCCACAACTGGTAATGACCCATCAGCAAAAGGTCTCTGTCCATCTGTCTCTGTCTCTTGTCCATCATTGCAGAAAGATGCCAACCCAAGAATATTTTCTATAGCTTCTGAAACTCCTTACTCCACTGAGGAAGCTTATTAGATGTCTCTTGTAGGGATAATCTGTAACTCTAATATTTCAAGTCAGAATATTCTACATTTTAACCATTATTAGTACTGATGACTTAAGGCATTCCTGCCAGCCCAGTGTGCTGGTACTCACCAGACTGTGACTGTACTGCAGCTGAGAAGCATTTTTTTCAAGATGGTGGGAGAAGGGGAAACATTCTTTATGAAGCTTCTGTTTCTTCCAATGTAAGTCCCCAGACTGCAGATGCAATGCTTGTGTTTGGAATGTAAATGGGGAAAGAGGCAAATGAGCTTGTACTCAAATGGAGGAGAACCATAGTTGTTGGTATTTATGGATGAAAAGTCTTGAGAAATACCATGATTCTACTGTTTTCTTTTAGAAGTTATTGTAGAAACCTGGGCCAGGTAACTTCCCCCTAAATTCCCAGTGGATTAGAGCATTGGCCAGGTGTTTAACATGATGTTCCAAGCCTCGTGCTGAAACATGATTAATCTTTGTGTTGACATCTTTACATTGGGCCATGAAATCAGCTTCTCAGTGATCAGCTCCTGTCCTGAATGAACACTAAAACATATTTCATAAGACAAACAAATCTATTACGTGATCAGCGTAATTAATGCTATCTGCTATAACAGACAACTCTCCCCAAACTTACTCAAGATTCTCTCTTGTTCATATAAGGCCATCTGAAATTTGGTGGTCCCTATTGCTATGCCATCAGGAATATAGGACCTACAAGGTTAGGGAGAGCTGGAGAAGATACATTGTCTTACAAACCATTGATCAAACTAGCCACATGACCTTAACATCAGCATTTGCGGGAGAGAGTGAGAATGCAGAAAGAATGCAACCTCCAACATGAAGCCTAGTATCTCTGGACAATGTGCCATAAAGAGTCTTTCAGGTCTGGATGTGGCTCCTATTCATCTGGAGACCTAAGAATTAAACTGTCAGCCTTCACTTACTTATCCGTATCCATGGCAAACAGAATAATCACAGCAAGCACACTTATTAATTTACTATTATTTGGAAAGTGAAAGAATGGAGTCTGCCAGCAGCCACTGGTCCCCAAGCAATAGGAAATCTACCAGGCATGGGCAGGCATCCCAGCCTCCCACATAGGAGAGGTTCCTTGTTTAGGCTCTGAGAAAGGATTCCTTTGTTCCCTGTTCTCCTGTGGACCCTGACCTCTGGACACCCTCTGGGGGAATCCTTTTATTATTATTATTATTATTATTATTCCTCTTTGGTCATGATTGAGGTTAGCGTGGGGCATTCTTCTGTTCTCAAGAGTAGCATAGCTTCCTCAAGCTAATTCCCGTAGGGGGCCAGATGCAGGTCTGAGAGCCATTTCAAGTCTCCAACATACAAAGCCTTTTTTAGTCCCAGCTTCTGGTATCTTTTAACAATGCATTTTCCTCAAGAACTAAGCAGGTTTATGATAATTGCTTCCAGTATATTCCTTGAGTACTAGACTATACTCCTTTATCTTGGGGGTGTGGGGGGCGGGTGGGCAGAATTCTCAAACCTATTTTGTTTTTCTCATCGTTTTTTCCCAGATTAATGACTGCTATCTTGAGGCTATGGGAAACAAAATGTAGGGAAGGCACATCCCTGCCTCTTCCACCCCCCACCCCAGAAAAGGGCCTAAGGTTTCTAATATATAGCTTTCATAAATCAGGGTGACAAAGTTGAATAATTCAGTAGAAACAAGACACAGGGTCTACAAGGAGGCATTCACAAGAAGAAATGCAATTGACCAGTAAGTATGAGAAAAAGCTGTTCATCATCACAAATTTTAAAAATTAAAATGAGCTACATTTTCTACCAATTAGCTTAGTATACGTTTTGATATATTTTAAGTAAAAACTGTATATATTGAAGGTGTACAACAGGATGACTTGATGTCTATATACATGGTGATTATTACACCAAGCAAATTAGCATATCCTCTCACAGATACCCTTGATTTTTGTGATGAGAGCACCTGCTGAAACCTCAACATATTTCCGATATTGAATACAACATTAACTATAGTCATCATACCTGCACATTAGATGTCTAGACTTATTCATTCTGTTATTGCTTAATTGAGTCTTTACTCTGAGTCATTTTATTCCAGTTGAAAGGTTTAATTGGGCGTCTGGGGTGCAAGGGCCTGAATTTTGAGACCCATATATTTCCTTGTATTTATTTTTGTAAGCTTGCCAGGACTTCCCCTAGCTTGTCCTTCTAGCAACATGTTGCCATATGCAGCCAGTGGCAACCGACACACACTAATCCTGTTTTCAATATGGTAGGCACATGGTCTGCCTGCTAAGGCAGCAGAGACACAGCAGCCAGTGACTTTGTTGCCTTGCAAAACAGGACTACCATCTTTGTGTCTTCTGATAGCCACTTCCTTGCTGCTACTGCCCAATAGGTACCCTAATGAGTATATTTTATGGTTTTGTTATGATCGCACCCTGCTTCTGGGTTCCAATTTCTAAGGATAATTAATGACAAAATTTCAGTAGTTTCACACAGTAAAGGCCAAATGGCCCTGCTCCGTCTAGTAGCTGTGCCATCTGAAATGTGATTTCTAAGCTCTCCACAGCAAATGTCACAGTTTGGAAGTGTAACAGGACACTGCCACTCATAGTCCGTTAGCCAGAGCCGGACAGGAGGCAGGGTGGTCAACTTAATTATAAGGAAGCCTGGGGGTCTGTAGTGAAGCCCAAGAATCTTGACCTATTTCTGCCACATGTGCTCACATACTTGAGCAGCCAGCTGCTACATTGCAGCTCCCTCATCCACCACTATGCACAAGTGTAGCCACAGCATCACAATGAATTCTCTTTCCCAGGATAACTGGTTTTTGCCCCCAAACTCCTACCTGCTTCACCATGGAGCTGGTTTTGTAAAGGAGAGTGACATGGGTTGGCCGTGGTAGCCAGGGATCTTAGAGGTTCTGCCAACTGCAGAATAATTGGTTATTGCGAATAGTGTTAAGAACAATAGTATATACATTTTTTTGTTTAAATACAGTTTTCATGTATTTTGGGTATTTCCTGTGGGTGGAATTTCTGCATCATATGGTAATTCTATGTTTAACTTTTTGAGGAGCCACCTGGCTGTTTTCCATAGCAGCTGGATGATTTCACATCCTCACCAATGTACAACAGTTCCGATTTGCCACGTCTTTACCATTACTTCTGGGTGTGTGTGTGTGTGTGTGTGTGTGTGTGTGTGTGTTTATAACCATCCCAGTATGTGTGAAGTGATATCTCATAGTGGTTTTGATTTGACTAATGACTAGAGACTAATGAGTAATGACTAATAATATTAGTCATTTGATTTGACTAATTACTAGTAATAATTTCATGTGCTTTTTGGCTGTTTATGTATATTGGGAGAAACTAAAGTCCTCTGTCCACGTTTTATTTGGGTATTTGGTTGATATTTTAGATTTCTTTATATATTATGGATATTAGACCCTTCTGAGATATATTTTCTCCCATTTCTCCAACCCATTCTGTGGGTTGTCTTTTTCACTTTCTGATCATGTCCTTTGAAACACAAAAACTTCAGATTTGTATAGAGTCCAACTTATATTTTTCTTCTCTTGCTTGTGCTTTTGGTGTCATTGTTAGAATTCATATCCACATCCAAGATCATCAAAATTTACCCTGTTTTCTTTTAGAGGTTTTATACTTTAGCTCTTACACACAGGCCTTCAGTCCATTTTGAGTTAATCATTTTGTGTAGTGTGAGGTAGGGATTCAACTTCATTCCTTTGCATGTTTTTATCTAGTTCCAATGACATTTGTCGAAGAGACTCTTCTTTCTTCCATTGGATGATCTTGGCACCATTGTTGAAATCAATTTACTGTAGATGAAATTATTTCAGGACTCTTAACTCTATTCCATTACTCTATTTGGTCTCATTATGTCAGCACCACACTACTGTATTTATATTAAGTTTTGAAATCAGGAAGGGTGAATATCCCCTTATTTTTTGAAGTATAACTGACCTTCAGTATTCTAGGATTATAATGGTGATTTGATTTTTTTTAGAGATTACAAAATGATTACCAATACTCTAGTTATCATTTATCACCATACATTACCATACAAAGATTTTACAATTAATTATATTCTATAAGTCTAGGTACCATTTCACCATACATAATTTTTTACAATGTTGACTGTATTCTCTACTATACATTACATCTCCGCATCTTATTTTTTCAGTGGAAAATTGTACCACTTAATCCCCTTCACCTCTCCCTCCATCCTACCCCCTCTGACAATCATCAGTTTGTTCTCTATAACTAGGAGTCTATTTCTCTTTTAGTTGTTCTGCTCTTTAGATTTCACAAAAGTTAGATAATATGGTATTTGTCTTTTTCTGTCTGATTTATTTAGTATCATATCCTCTAGGTTTATCCATGTTGTCACAGATGGCAAGATCTCATTCCTTTCTATGAGTATTATATGTGATTATATACATACGCACACACACACATATATAAACACACATATGTATATACACCACATCTTCTATATTCATCCATCAATCTGTGGACATTTGAGTTTTTATATCTTGGCTACTGTAAATAATGCTGCAATGAACATAGGGATGAATACATCTTTTCAGTAAGAGGCAAAAGATTTATACGATCTGAAGAGAAACCATAGTATGAATACATCTTTTTAAATTAGTGGTTTAGTTTCCTTTGGATACTCAGAAGTGGAATTGCTGAATTATATGATAGTTCTGTTTTTAATTTTCTAAGGAACCTCCATACAGTTTTCCATAGTAACTACACCAGTGTATATTTCCACCAGCAGTGCATGAGGGTTCCCTTTACCCTATGTCCTTAATAACACTTGTTTCTTCACTTTTTGATAATAGATATTCTGACAGGTATGAAGTGATATCTCATGTGACTTTGATTTGCATTTCCCTGATGATTAATGATGAAAGCATCTTTTCATGTACTTGTTGGCCATCTGCATTCTCTGGAAGAATATCTATTCAGGTCCACTGCCCCCTTTTTAAATGTTTTTGTTTTGATATTGAGTAAGGAGTTATTTATATATTTTGAATGTTAACCCCCTACCGGACATATCATTTGCAAATATATTCCTCCGTTCAGTAGTTTGCCCTTTTGTTTTGTTAATGCTTTCCTTTGTTGTGCAAAAGCCTTAGTTTGATATGGTCCCATTTGCTTTTTTTCTTTTGTCAACCTAACCTGAGGAGACGGGTCCAAAAAATATTGTGCTGAGACTGATGTCAAAGAGCTTACTGCCTGTGGTTTTCTTCTAGGAGTCTTATGGTTTCAGGTCTTACATTTAAATCTTTAACCCATTCTGGATTTATTTTGTATGTGGTATAAGACAGTTGTCTAGGTTTATTCTTTTGCATGTAGTTGTCTAGGTTTCCCATCACCATTTATTGAAGAAACTGTCTTTTCTTCATTTTATAATCTTGCCTCCTGTGTCATAGATTGACTGTGTAAGTACAGGTTTATTTCTGGGTTCTCTATTCTGTTACATTGATCTATGTGTCTGTTGTTTGTTGCCAGTGCCTTACTCTTTTGATTACTATACCTTTGTGATATAATGTGAGATCCAGGAGTGTGATACCTCCAGCTGCTTCTTTCCCAAGATTGCTTTGCTCTTCAGGGTTTTTTATTGTTCCATACAAATTTTAGAATTATTTGTTCTAGTTCTATGGAAAATTCAGTTGGCATTTGGATAAGGTTTAGATTGCTTTGGCAATAGGGACATTTTAACAACATTGCAGTTCATGAGTAGCATGGTGATCTTTCCATTTGTTTGTGTTGTCTTTAATTTCTTTCATCAATGTATTAGTTTTCAGATAAAGGTCTTTGACCTCCTTGGTTAAATATATTTCTAAGTGTTTTATTTTTTGATGCAATTAGATTATAAATGGGATGGTTTAATTTCTTTCTGATAGTTTATTAGTGTGTAGAAACACATGTTTCTATATACGTTGTATCCTGTAACTTTACTGAAATTCTTTAATAGTTTTTTGTGGAGTCTTTAGAGGTTTTTTTTTGTTTTGTTTTGTTTTTATGTATTGTGTCCTGTCATCTGCAAATAGTGATCACTTTATTTCTTCCTTTCCAATTTGGGTTACCTTTTTTTTTTTTTTTAACTTAATATTGAATGAGAGAGTGAGTGGGGAGGGTCAGAGAGAGGAAGAAAGAGAATCTTATGTTCACAGGCATGCAGCCTGATGTGGGGCTCAATTCCATGACCATGAGATCATGCCCTGAGCCAAAATCAAGAGTTGGATGCTTACCTGACTAAGCCACCCAGGTGCCCCTAATTTGGGTAACTTTTATTTCTTGTCTAATTGCTATGGCTAGGACTTCCAATACTCTGTTCAATGAAAGGTGGTGAGAGTAAGCATCCTTGTCTTTTAGAGGATCTTACAGAAAATCTTTCAGCTGTTCATTATTGAGTATGATATTAGTCATCAGTGTGTCATATAGGGCCTTTATTATGTTGGAATACCACTTTTTTCTTTTCTTCAAGATTATGGAAGTACAATTCAATGTCTCCTTGACATTGCACTGTATGTACATACCTTGATTTATTTTTCTGGTCTCAAGTTTGGAAAATAGATCCTTCCATTTAGTTATCAAGTACTCCTTGTGAGCCCAGCCAATGCTTAAATGCTTAAAGAAAATACAGCTGTGGGTAAGACAGCACTATTTTCCACTAAAATTGATACTGAAGAATGTTCATAATCAAAACTTTACTAATAGAATGATATGCATATAAAACATTAAAAATAAAAACTGAGAAGTGAGCATATAGGTAGAAAACAATTTTAGTTTTGTTGCCTAATAGTATGGGAAACTGTCCTCCAACTACCTTCAAATATACTACATATACACTCTGACACAAATTCTAGATTTGGCCTAAGTCAGGTAATGAATAACTTTGTCCCTGATAGGAAAAATAAAAACTGACATTCCATCTTACTGATAATACAAATTCTAGTATTCTGGTTTGTTTATACCTATGTGTGAATTCCAGAGCTATATCAAAAGTGAGAGTGATTTATTTTTATGTCCTAAAAATTGAGATTGGAATGGGATAATGGCAGTCATTTGTAAATAAAAATAATTCATCAGACTTCTCATAATTAGATGGTTTAAGATCCTTTAACAGTAAGCCCTGTTGAAAGCCCTTTTAACAGTACTTGCCCCATAAGTCCTCAATAAATGTTAGTTGTTTTTCTAGAATTTTTCTCAGTTTCTACTCTGTCTTTGTTCCTTTATCCAAGAAAATGGGATTAAGACGACCACTACCATTCTGATACCAGAAAAAAATTTTCTTACCTCTCACAACTCCCATTTCTGTGTTCAAAGCTATATGAGAGCTCTGGATGCTTTCTGACCATGAACTTGTCTATTAATTTAAACATTGAACTTTTGGTCTGAACACTGTATGACCAAAAACGTTTTTTAAAATGTTCCAAGGGTACCTGGGTGGCTCAATCAGTTGAGTGTCTGACTTTGGCTCGGGTCATAATCTCCCAATTTGTGAGTTTGAACCCTGTGTTGGGCTCTGTGCTGGCAGCTTGGAGCCTGGAGGATGCTTCAGATTCTGTGTCTTTTCTTCTCTCTGTCCCTCCCCTGCTTACTCTCTTTCACTCTCACTCCTTCTCTCTCTCTCTCAAAAATAAACAAATATTAAAAAATAAAATAAAAGTAAAATTATATTCTACAGGGGCATTCCTCATACACATTCCAGTTGAAAGGTAGCAGAATTGGTCATCTCCAAATATGGCACTTTGGCATAAGGATTATTTTGGGCTAAAGGCAAGTGAGAAGCAGTGGAGACCAGAAAAGTTCTCTGCCTAAAATCAGGATATGAATTTATCAGATGCATCCACTCCTCTCTCTATCAGAAGGACAAAAGTTAATCATTGGAGAGAATTCTAAAACCTTATCAGCCTAGAGATGGCACAAGTGGCATCTACTTAATAAACCTTGCCAAAACAAACCCTTTGCTACCATGTGATTCCCCAAATAGCTGCCTTCCTACAATTTGCTACCCCTAGAAGCTCAAAGTCCTTTTCCTTTATTTTTTCACTTCTGTAAAAATGTATTGCTCTTTTGTTAAGATGCCATATAAGCCCATGTTCTAACCACCCCTTTGAGTTACTCATCACTGGATACTCCAATGTGTATGTGCAGTACACATGTTAATAAACTTGTTTTCCCCTTGTTAGTCTGATTTTTTGTTAGGGATCCAGGAAGAGAGCCAAAGATGAGTAGAAGAGAAAGCTTTTGTCCCCCTCCCCCAAATAGGGCTTGCCTTCAGTAGGTGTACCAGATTGTTCCAGATTCCAGTACTTTGAGTTCATGATGCTCTAGTTCTTGGTGCTTCCTGATTATAATAAAATAGAAAATATTTCAGTATCAACTGCAAATGCAGGATGATTTGGGTAAGCCTAGAGCATGTTACATGAAGATTTTCCCTTTTGATTGGAAATAAGGGGGCACAGGAATAATTTCCCCTGCAGGGTACCTCCATCAAGAGACCTTTTCTCACCTGCCTCTAGTAAGTGCTGAGGTGCAGTGGGCTACCATATCCAAGCTTCTGTGGAGTGGAACAAGAGCAGCAAGGGATGGAGGAGCCAAATTAACTGTTGTAGTCCATTTCTGGTGACCTCAAACTACTGCCATTCCATTCAGAGGACTCTGATGCATAATTTTGTGGAATAATATCCTTAGATATATTCTAAGAAAAGAATCAATTTATAGTAATGCTTTAATCATTCAATTAAACTGTATAATTAGGGGCAAATCCCAAATTAAACAGTCTTACAACCAAATAGAATGATAGACTCTGGCCCTCTAAATTGATTCCACAAGTCCTCATTGTAGGTAGCAATCACCAGTTTGAAGAAGACGACCGAGTGTCTAGAAATCTCCAAGAAACTTATCCTACCTGAGGAAGAATAAATACAGTAGACTTTGTCTCTCTAGCAAATGCTTCTTATGTACTTGTGTTTTCTGCTGTCCCTGGAAGATTGTAAGGTACCGGAGCTGATGTAGGAGATTGTAAGAGAAGTGTTTCTCAGTTTCCCTCACTTTTACTCTATTCCTTCTATAGCCTGATTGTCCAGATCTTTATTCATCCATTGAATGAGAATCAATGAGTACTATCCTCAGAGGTGAAACCTAGATATCTAAAATTTTTCCAGTTCACTATCATAAACTTCCTTAGCTTGTTTACAGGAAAGACAGCATCTTTTGGTCTCATCAGAAGGGATGAGACCCTTCTGAGAACTGGTTCTCCAACTCTCTGACATCAGCTGGTTGTCCTACAATTCAATACTGACATGATCTACCTGGAATTAGCATCAGATCTCACAAGTTAAGGGGTCAGTCCCATTGGACTACCCCATCCCACTTTAGATGCCAGTTGAAAGTCCCAGGTTTTCACTGATGCTTTGGACCAACTGGCCATAAATTCAGAAGTTCCTAAAATTCCCTCCTCAGACTTGAAAATTTGCTAGAAGAACTGATAGAACTCATAAAACCTCTCTATTTGTTATTTCCAGTTACTTATAAAGGATATAACTCCAGAACAGCCAAATATTTGGGAGACAGGCCTAGAGCAAGGTTAAGGGGAAAAGGTGTAGAGCTTCTGTCCCCTGACTCCAGACATGCCACCCTCCCAGCACCTTAATGTGTTCACTAATTTGGACTCTCTTCAAATCCTGACATTTGGGATTTTTTAGGAAGATTTCATTATGTGGGCAAGTCTGATTAAATCGTTGGCCATTGGTAACTGAACCCAATCTCCACCCCTTTCCCATCCCCAGGGTCCAAGGGTTAGGGCTGAAAGTTCTAACTCTAATTAGGCTTAGTCTTTTGGTGACCATCCCCCATCCTAAAGCTCTAGGAGCCCCTAACTCCCAATTATCTCATTAGTATGTAACAGACAATCTTATCACTCTGGAGATTCCAAGGGTTTTTAGAAGCTCTTTGCCAAGAACCAGGGGCAAAGACCAAATATTTATTTTTGTTATATTACACGTTGATTTCTACCCAAGAAGATTTGTGGCCATTTGAGCTAGTATTGAGGGTGGCAGGTGAGGAACTAACTCCAGTTACTCCTTTTTCTCCCCATCTTTCACCCAGCTACTTTGCACAGGGTTGAATTAAAGTCGGAGAAGAAATCAAGCCAGAATTAGTTTAGTTCATCTTACTGTCCTTATCTTCAGATCAAAATCAGAGTGTGTCTGGAACCATTTGAATGTGAAAAATATTCCTGCTGAAGGCAAAATTGAGAATGGTTGAGGAAAAAAATCATTAGGGCTAAAAAAGCAGTAGGAAGTTTTGAAAAGTTGAGTTATAGCCTGCTACAGTTTCCTTCCTGTTGGCTAGGAAGTTTGACCATACAATGCTATACAGGTGTAGTGGCCCTATAAAGCAAATACAATGGTTAAGTCATTTCTGAGTTCCTGACATTTCCCTCCTTTTAAAGCATATTTTTCTTGTACCTGTATTTCTTTAATTAAAGTTTTTATTGTGATCTTTTGTCATATTCTTCTTTGTGTTATTCTCCACTCACTTCTGCATCTTCATTCTCTGATTACCATGCAACGATCTAGTGCTATTTCTGAGTATATTCCTTGGTTTTGCATGTTTTAATTTTTTTTTAATGTTTTATTTATTTCTAGGAGAGAGAGAGAGAGAGAGAGACAGACAGACAGACAGACAGTGTGAGCAGGGGAGGGGCAGAGAGAGAGTGAGTCACAGACTGAAACAGGCTCCAGGCTCTGAGCTGGCAGTCAGCACAGAGCCCGATGCGGGACTCGAACCCACGAACCGTGAGATCATGACCTAAGCGCAAGTCTGACGCTTAACCGACTAAGCCACCCAGGCGCCCCGGTTTTGCATGTTTTAAACCCTTACCTTTCTGCATCTAAAAATATACATCATCTATCTTGAAAAAGCCAATAAGAACACCCTAAGCCATGCTCCTCCACTTTGTTTCCCCTCCAAAATCAGGTTTGTAATCCTGATACTCCTTTTGATATCTTAGGATTTTCATTATGGTAAATAAAACTTTTTTTATAGGGCTGCATAATTTGTTTTCATTTTAGATTAACAGAAAAATTGAGCAGAGAGTACAAGGAGTTCCCATATATCTGACCACAAACCCCTCCCACACCCAGATCCCATAGTTACTAACATCTTGGATTAGTGTGCTACATGTGTTACAATTGATGAGCTAATACTGATATGTCAACTCAAGTCCATTATTTACATAAGGCATCATTTGTATTCTACATTCTATGGGTTTTGACAAGTATATTATGTCATATACCCGTCAATACAGTATACAGAATTGTTTCACTCTCTTCAACATCCTTGGTGTTCTGCCTACTCATCTTTCTTTCCTAAACCCTGACAAACACTGATCTTTTTGGATTTTTTTTTTCATGTAGCAATATGCATTTTTTCCTTCATGTCTTATTATGGCTTGATAGCTCATTTTTTGTTATTGCTAAATACCCTTTCATTGAATAGATATACCACAGTTTGTTTATTCAGCATGACCTCTTTTAATTGCAAGATCTTTGCAATCTGGTTTTCTTTAGCATAACCAAGAGACTTATTATTCTAGATTACAATTACAGCCTATTTATCTTGATGCCTATGAAAAGGCTTTGATTTTTCATAACTCACAATTCTGCAAGAAACAAACAAGAACTATAAATGTATCACTGTACTTCATCTTCATTCCCCATCTGGTCTTACTTGAGGAAAATTTGTTTGAACATCAACAATATCCTAGACATCCTAGAGAATACTGGGAATTAGTAGCCAAGAATCTCACTGGAAAATATACAAGGTAGAGAACATTCCTCCATGGCTTACCTTTGGTAAATTGTCATTTTATTAAGAAAATTGACAAATTATAACACTGGATTTTCAAGTTTATCTCAAATATGTTTATGTGTATTATATACCTTCTTGG
This sequence comes from Proteles cristata cristata, assembly GCA_017311185.1. NCBI lineage: Eukaryota > Metazoa > Chordata > Mammalia > Carnivora > Hyaenidae > Proteles > Proteles cristata. Next base: position 549,951 of record JAESUZ010003977.1, read on the forward strand.
CATTTGCTTATTTTTATTTTGTGTCTCAGTCCATTTAGGCTGCTATGAGAAATATCAAACTGGTGGCTTTTAAACAATGGAAACTTCTTTCTCATAGTTCTAGTGGCTAGAAGCCCAAGATCAAGGTGCCATGATTGGATGAGGGCTGTCTTCTAGTTTGTGGACTTCTCACTGTCCTCAAGTGGTAGAAAAGGCTCAGGAGCTCTGTACACTCTTCTTTATAAGACCACTAATCCCTTTCATGATATGATTAATCCTCATGACCTTCCCACATAATCTTTTCCCACAGCCCCCAATTACTAATACTATCACCTTTGGGTTTAGGATTTCAACATGAATTGTGTGAGGGCACACACATTCAGACCACAGCATCTGGCATAGTCTCGCCATCAACGTACATCTGGATGAAATCCAGGTAATCTATGTGAACTTGGCTGATTCTTCTCTCCCACCACCCTTCAGTGATGCTCATTGGCAGGTGAGATGGTGGACAGACACCATCCTGGTAACTCCGTGGATAACCCAGATAGGACTGATGCAGTGGGTTCTGAATGAACATGGGAAAACTCTGTGGGGAAGGAAATGGTATAAGTTCTTAGCATTTTATGTTTGCCATTTCACCCTCTCTCCCCAGAATCCAGTGGAATACATTCTGCTGATGAAAACTTGATGGTGCATTGCGTTTATTAAAATGACAGTCTTTGGTATTGTGGATATGAAAATGGATCTTGGTTAAGTAGGGGTCTGATTTATTTATCCAAGGTGGCAAATTGGGGATGAGAAACCTCAATTTAATCTCCATTCAGTGAAAATTTACTGAAAAACTAATAGATGATGGCAACTCTGGTAGGTGGGTTAGATGGTAACAAATCTAACCATTTTGAATCCAAAATGGATTTTAGCCTCAGAGTCTGCAGTTTTAGGAGGACTGATTGTTTCAGTATAAGTAGAGTGGCATCTGAGTTAGGAAAAAAGTATAAATTGAAGTTTAAAGAACTGGTAGAGAGGTTAAAACTTGTAGGTATGAATATCTTTTAGCCTGAGTACCTTGAGGGTACTGAATACTTCTAGAGCAAGGTTTCTGAACCCTTGGTTTGTGCCACCTGTAAAGTGGGGACAGCTGTCTTCATCTTCAGAGTATGTCTGAGTGTTAAGTATGGTCTGTGCATTTCTTCATTTCCCCATTATATCAGGTTTTCTCTTACTGGTTCTTTCTTCATGCCTCTAATAATATTTTCCCTTTTTCTATCTTCTTAAATTGGCCACTAAGAATTCAAGATTCAATATGTGTTGACTACATTGAATACATCTTTATGTTGTCCCTTCCTAGTTTTTTTTTTTTTCATAGTTTATTGTCACGTTGGTTTCCATATAACACCCAGTGCTCATCCCAACAAGTGCCCTCCTACATGCCCATCACCCCCTTCCCCTCTCCCCGACCCCTATCAGCCCTCAGTTTGTTCTCAGCATTCAAGAGTCTCTCATGGAGCCTCCCTCCCTCTCCCCAACTATTTTTTCCCCTTCTCCTCCCCCATGGTCTTCTGTTAAGTTTCTCTTGATCCACTTTTAAGTGAAAACATATTGTATCTATATTTCTCTGCCTGACTTATTTCGTTCAGCATAACACCCTCGAATACCATCCACGTTGCCAGATTCCATTCTTTCTCATTGCCTTGTAGCATTCCATTGTATAGATAAACCACAGCCACATCTTCTTGATCCATTCATCCATTGATGGACATTTAGGCTCTTTCCATGTTTTGGCTATTGTTGAAAGTGCTGCTATGAGCATTGGGGTACATGTGCCCCTATGCATCAGCACTTCTGTATCCCTTGGGTAAATTTCTAGCAATGCTATTGCTAGGTCATAGGGGAGTTCTATTGTTAATTTTTTGAGGAACCTGCATACTGTTTTCTAGATGGGATGCACGAGTTTACATTCCCACCAACAGTGTAGGAGGGTGCCCATTTCTCCACATCCTCGCCAGCATCTAGAGTCTCCTGATTTGCTCATTTTAGCCACTCTGACTGGCATGAGGTGGTTTCTCAGTGTGGTTTTGATTTGTATTTCCCTGATGAGGAGGAATGCTGAGCATTGTTTCATGTGTCTGTTGGCCACCTGGATGTCCTCTTTGGAAAGTGTCTGTTCATGTCATGGGCCTATTTCTTCACTGGATTATTAGTTTTTCGGGTGTGGAGCTTGGTGAATTCCTTATAGATTTTGGATACTAGCCCTTTATCTGATATGTCATTTGCAACTATCTTTTCCCATTCTGTCGGTTGTGTATTAGTTTTGTGGATTGTTTCCTTTGCTGTGCAGAAGCTTTTTATCTTGATGAGGTCCCAATAGTTCATTTTTGCTCTTGATTCCCTTGCCTTTGGGGATGTGTCAAGGAAGAAATTGCTGTGGTTGAGGTCAAGGAGGTTGTTTTCTGCTTTCTCCTCTAGCATTTTGATGGTTTCCTGTCTCACATTCAGGTCCCTTATCCATTTTGAGTTTATTTTTGTGTATGGTGTGAGAAAATGATCTAGTTTAATTCTTTTGCATGTTGCTGTCCAGTTCTCCAGCACCATCTGTTAAAGAGGCTGTCTTTTTCCATTGGATACTCTTTCCTGCTTTGTCAAAGATTAGTTAGCCATACGTTTGTGGGTCCAATTGTGAGTTCTCTATTCTATTCCATTGGTCTATGTGTCTGTTTTTGTGCCAATACCACACTGTCTTGATGATTATAGCAGTAGAGGCTAAAGTCTGGGATGGTGATGCCTCCCGTTTTGGTTTTCTTCTTCAATATGACTTTGGCTATTCGGGGTCTTTTGTGGTTCCATACACATTTTAGGATAGTTTGTTCTAGCTTTGAGAAGAATGCTGGTGCAATTTTGATTGGGATTGCATTGAATGTGTAGATTGCTTTAGGTAGTAATGACATTTTAACAATATTTATTCTTCTGATCCATGAGCATGTCCCCTCCTACTTTTTAAAGGTATGTGAAGTATTTTGCATATCTATACTAAATTTGATTTGATGTACATGAAGAGGTATTACGCTAAGCTCTTTGAAGCAGGAATTGGTCTCCTACTCACCATGTGTCTAGAATTTTGCTCAGGACATAGTTGGTATCTCTGCTTGTATTGGAAAAAGGTTTCAGGCCAAAAACCAGAGTTTGTATTATCTGGTATCTCTGTGTCAATCACTTGGGAAAACTTGCCCAATCACTTTTAATGTGCCTCCTCACTTAAATCATGGGATTGACAATCATATTTCAAGGCTTACTGCAAAAATGAGGAAGTGATGGGAAAAGAAAACTACAAAATATATTAAGTATTGTATGTTGCCATGTGTTTGGATGACAAATAAGAAGGGTCTCAAAAGAATCAAATTCTTCAGGATCGGAAGAGGCCCCATCCAGCTTTTCCAGTTAATGGAGCTTGATATATTTTTGATGTGTCTTCAGCTCTGTAACTCTGCATTTCAGGGCCATCTCATTACACCAACCTCAAAATTGATCTGTGAATCTTTCACTTGGGCCAGTATTCCCCAACCTGTTCCCTTTTCTCTTCTCCTCACTGTGCACCTTAATACATGCTGGGAAAAGGTAAAATTTTTGCCTTTCTACCATGGCATAGAGAACAAGGTCCTAGAGACTTATTTGTAAAATGGGTCATTTATGCAGTGTTGCATAAGGAATATCTGGAAACTCTTCAAATTTCAGCCCATTAGCAGATCTCTCCCCTATATGCCTTGTTAGGATCTTCTGTGAAGTGAACCTAAATGCAACCATCCTTGTAGGGGGCTACATGGGAAATGCACACAGATGGGCCTCAAGACTGTAGGGAGCCAAACCCAGGATGCCCTCTTGATACACATGTATGGGCTATAAACTGCTTCTGAATAAGAAGATACTGAGAGAAAAGGAAGAAAAACCTGAACTGATATAGAATTTCTAGGTGTTTAGAGGATTGTAGAGAGAAGGTTTGGAGTTGTAGGACACTCACTTCCCAAGAACACATACACCTGAGGATGTACACACCCATGAACATACACATCTTCTGTCCCTCCCACCTCACACCACCACTCTGTCAAAATCCACAGCCCTGGAAGTAGATCTCTTTGGAGTGAAGTGGTCACCCAGGAATAGTGCAGGAGCAAGGGTGAATTAGCATTATTAGTCTTTTCCTTCTCTGCCTGACACAGTTCCATAAACACTTTCACCAGCCTGTTGTGGGCAGGAAAAAGTGACCTTTCCTGGAACCAAACCAGTGTCTTAGGTTACAGTGGAAATATCCTATGGTAGGGATACTCTAACCATTCTGTAGACAACACAACAATAGACTGTGCCTTTCCTGTGACAGTGGTTGTCTTTTGTCTTGATAACAGCGATCCTCAGGGGATGGTGCTTTCCTATCATTTAAGGGAGCTCACCAACTATAGTAAAGATAAAGCACAATAAGGACTCTACTCAGAATCCAATGCAGAATAATTCAGCTTATCCCAAACTCCCAAGCAGTCGTCATTCAGGTGGCATTTGATCATTGCTGCTTTATGGAATGGGTACAATGTCAGGTTGCCAGATAAAATGCAGCATGCAGGTTAAATTTGAACTCCGTATAAACATTTTTTCGCATAAGTATATCCCATCCATACATGCCCAGTTAAATTGGAATTTCTGATAAACTAAATTTGTTCAGCAGAAGTATATCCCATGCAATATTTAGCCAAGGGGACTGACTTACGGAGAGGAAAAGCCACGAATGTGACAGCCCTTCAGTATTCTGTGGAATTTGGGCAGTTTCCAATAGAATCAAAAGGAAATGTGAGGAAAAATATTGACATGAAGAAACCCCACCCCCAATAAAAAGGAAACACTACTATCACCATCCCTACAGGTGAAATAGTTGAAATTAGGCTAAAGACAAAATAGAAGTATTATAATCCTTAAATGTTTTACTTGCATTTTTAATCTCTAACTCTTGAAACATTTTTCTTGCAGTACATTCACTGTGAGTGCTTTATTTAAAGTAGACTCCACGATTTATTCCAGAGTTTTTCTTGGAAAAACTGTCCAGTAAGAAACACATTCTGATTCAGGTTCATTTAATTTGCCTTACCCATGTTTTCTAAAATCTCTTCAAGCCATTTACTTGTACACATTTAAAAAGATGCTCACCATTTCTGCCCTAGAAGGAAACAAGTATGTAATCACTTAATGAAGTTCTCTCCCTGACTTCCTGGAGGGGAATCTGGGCACTTTGAATACAAGTACAGAGCAGTGTATCTGCTTACCTTGCCCACCTTGGATTTGACTCCCCTCTCCACAACGCCCCTGCTGCTGCCCTCAATTTATGCTTTCTTCCCAGAAGCAGTTCATTGCCAACTTCTGCTTTCATTGCCAAATGTGAACCTCCCCTGCACTAGGCTCAGGGTAGCGTTTTCTCCCCAGGTGAGAGGGTGAAAGGCCTCACCTGACTCATGAGCAGAGGTTGGCACCTGAGTAGGAACCAGATGCTCACTGCCTGCAGCTTCAGTAGGAAAGGATCAATCTAGCATTTAAAAGCAGGCACAGATAGATGGCTAAACACTGTAGTACAATGATGGCATACATCTCTGAAATGAGAAGCTTGAAAATCAATAAGAATTGAAATTGAAAGAGGAAGAATCGGAGCTGTCAAAATGCAGGATGTTAGCAAGATATTTGAGTCCAGGTCCACGTTGGGTTCTCTGGTGCCCAGCAGAGTCATCTGTTAAGAAAAGTTGTCTCTAGGGTGATCGTTTTCATATCTCTTTTTGAAAAACATTGTGTCTCAGCCCAGAGACTGGACTCTTCTCCCAAGTCCTAATTGACCTATACATCATGTCTGCACAAGAGTGAGGGGCATTCCTTCAGCCAGAGATGGGGGTCTGGGGAGGGAGGAGAAGCCAAGCATCAGAGGCTTATGTGGGAATGGGATCTGGATAGAGTGAGGCACATCTCAATGTCATGTGATGATTAAACACAAAAATCTGTTGTCTGGAAAAAGTGTCATAGGGATACAGGTAGCAACCAAGCACAGTGAGAAAAAGAATTATCACAGAAAAACACTGAGGACCAGAGCCCTCTTCTGTCTCTTGGGTATAAGATGAAATTCAGAGTATGCTGCTTCACCTGTTTTATATTCTTTCTTGATAGATTTTTTAACTTTTATTTTTTTCAAAATTGTACCAATTCATATTAACATGTCCTACTGTCCCACATTCTTGCCAGCTCTTGGTAATGTCTTAGTTACTGTGTTGAGGTTTGTGTCTGGTTTTGCTTGGTCAGTCCAGTGGCTGAGCAGTGGTTTGGCATTGTGAGTTTGATTTCCTGAATTCTGATGCGATGGAGCGCACTTTTCTCTGCATAGCACCATTTAGATATCATCTTCTAAAAGAGTTACATACTTTGCCCATTCTAAACACTGGGTTCTATCTATTGACCTATAGTTCTTTATATCTGCCAAATACTTTATCAGTTATATTGATTACAAGTATCTGTGTGTATCCTTTTGTTCTCTCTTAATGGTGTCTTTTGAAGAACAATTTTTAATTTTAATGTAATCCAATTTTTTTTTATGACTAATGCTTTCCGGGTCCTGTGTGGATCTTTTCTTTTTCTGCTCCTCTTTCTTTAGGATTATGGTTTTTTTTTTAATTTTTTAATGTTTTATTTATTTCTAGGAGAGAGAGAAAGAGACAGCAAGAGACAGCATGAGCAGGGGAGGGTCAGAGAGAGAGGGAGTCACAGACTCTGAAACAGGCTCCAGGCTCTGAGCTGGCAGTCAGCACAGAGCCCGACGCGGGGCTCGAACCCACGAACCAAGAGATCATGACCTAAACGAAAATCGGACGCTTAACCGACTAAGCCACCCAGGCGCCCCTCTTTAGGATTATGTTAAAGGATGTTTCTTTGTGCATTGAGTAACTACCTTAAGATCTAACTAATTAGCATATCTGTTCAAGCGAACAATTTTGCCTTTGCAAGATACATGAAATAGCATAATTCAGACCGTCCATTCCTTTAACAAACTGTGCCTTAAAAACTTAGGTATTGTCTTTTTTTTTTTTTTTAATCCAAGTTAGTTAACGTATAGTGTAATAATTGTTTCAGGAGTAGAATTTAGTGATTCATCACTTACATATAACACCTAGTGCTTATCCCAACAAGTGCCCTCCTTAATGCCCATCACCCATTTCACCCGTGCCCCAACCCAACACCCTGTCAGCAACCCTGTTTGTTCTTTGTATTTAAGAGTGTTTTATGGTTTGCCTTCCTCTCTGTTTTTCTTATTTTTCCTTCCCTTCTCCTGTGTTCATCTGCTTAGTTTCTTAAGTTCCACATATGAGTGAAATAATGATATTTGCATTTCTCTGACTTACTTTGCTTAGCATAATGCCCTCTGGTTTCATCCACGTTGTTGCATAGTAAGATTTCATTATTTTTGGTTGCTGAGTAATATTCTATTGTGTATATGTACTACGTCTTTATCCATTTATCAGTCAATGGACATTTGGGCTTTTTCCATACCTGGGCTACTGTTGATAGTGCTGCTATAAACATTGGAGTACATGTATCCCCTTCAAACCAGCATTTTTGTATCCTTTGGATAAATACCTAGTAGTACAATTGTTGGGTCATAGGGGGGCTCTATTTTTAATTTTTTGAGGAACCTCCATACTGTTCTGAGTGGTTGCACCAATTTGCATTCCCACCAGCAGTGCAAAAGGGTTTCCTTTGTCTGCATCCTTGCCAATGTCTGTTATTTCCTGAGTTGTTAATTTTAGACATTTTGATAGGTATGAGGAGGTATCTCATTGTGGTTTGTATTTCCTAGATGATGAGTGATGTTGAGTCTTTTCATATGTCTGTCAGCCATCTGGATGGCTTTTTTGGAAGAGTGCTTGTTCATCATGTCTTTTGTCTATTTCTTTACTGGATTATTTGTTTTATGGGTGTTGAGTTTGACAAGTTCTTTGTAGATTTTAGATACTAACCCTCTATCTGATATGTATTTGCAAATATCTTCTTCCATTCCATTGATTGTCTTACCTTTCCTGATTGTTCCCTTCACTGTACAGCAGCTTTTTATCTTGATGATGTCCCAATAGTTCATTTTTGGTTTTGTTTCCCTTGCATTGGGAGATATGTTTGGTAAGAAGTTGCTTCAGGTGACCTCAAAGAAGTTGCTTGTCTTCTAGGGTTTTGATGTTTTCTTCTCACACATTTAGGTCTTTTGTCCATTTTGAATTTATTTTTTGTATATGGTATAAGAAAGGTGTCCAGGTTCATTCTTCTGCATGTTGCTGTCCAGCTTTCCCAACAACATTTGCTGAAGAGACTGCCTTTTTTCCATTGGGTTTTCTTTCCTACTTTGTTGAAGATTAGCTAGCTATGCATTTTTGGGTCCATTTCTGGATTCTAGATTCTGTTCCATTGATCTAAGTGTCTGTTTTCGTCCAGTACCATACTGTCTTGATGATTACAGCTTTGTAATACAGCTTGAAGTCTGGAATTGTGATGCCTCCAGCTTTGGTTTTCTTTTTCAGGGTTGCTTTGGCTATTTGGGGTCCTTTCCTGGTTCCATGCAAATTTTAGAATTGTTATAGCCCTGTAGAAAATGCTGGCGTATCAGGAACCTGGGTGGCTCAGTCAGTTAAGGGTCCGACTTTGGCTCAGGTCATGATCTCACAGTTTGTGGTTTTGATCTCTGCATCAGGCTCTGTGCTGACAGCTAGCTCAGAGCCTGGAGCTTGCTGCCGATTCTGTATCTCCTTTTCTCTCTGACCCTCCACTGCTCTCACTGCCTCTCTCTCTCTCTCTCAGAAATAAATTTAAAAAAATTTTTAAAAACTTAAAAAAAAAAAAAAAAGAAAATGCTGGCGTTATTTTGATAGGAACTGCATTGAATGTGAAGATTGCTTTGGGTAGTATTGACATTTTAACAATATTTATTCTGATCCATGAGCATAGAATATTTTTCCATTTCTTTGTGTCTTCAGTTGTCTTCCTAAGGTTTCTATACCTTTTAGTGTACAGATCTTTCACCTCTTTGGTTAGGTTTATTTTTATGTATTTTATTATTTTGGGTGCAATTGTAAATGGATTAACTCTTTGATTTCTCTTTTTGCTGCTTCATTATTGGTATATAGAAATGCAACCTATTTCTGTATGTTGATTTTTATAAGCTACAACTTTGTTGAATTTAGGTATTAGTTCTAGCACTCTCTTTTTGGTGGAGTCTTTTGGGTTTTCCACATAGAATATCATGTTGTCTGAGAAGAGTGAAAGTTTGACTTCTTCCTTACTGGCTTGGATGCCTTTTATTTATTTTAGTTATCTGATTGCTGAACTTAGGACTTCCAGCCCTGTGTTGAACAACAGTGGTGAGAGTGGACATCCCTATTGTGTTCCTGACCTTAGGGGGAAAGCTCTGTTTTTCCCTATTGAGGATGATATTAGCTGTAGGTCTTTCATATATGACCTTTATGATCTTGAAAGAGGTTTCTTCTATCCCTACTTTGAGGGTTTTTATCAAGAAAGGATGCTGTATTTTATCAAATGCTTTTTCTGTATCTATTGAGAGGATCATGCAGTTCTTATCCTTTTATAAATGTGATATATCACATTGGTTGATTTATAGATATTGAACCACCCCTGCAGCCCAGGAATAAATCCCACTTGAGCATGGTGAATAATTCTTTTAATGTATTGTTGGATTTGGTTTCCTAGTATCTTGAATTTTTGCATTTATGCTCACCAGAGAGATTCTTCTGTAATCCTCCTTTTTGTTGGAGTCTTTGGTTTTGGAATCAAGGTAACACTGGCCTTATAGAAAGAGTTTGGAAGTTTTCCTTCCATTTCTATTTTTTTGGAATAGCTTTACAAGAATGGCTATTAACTCTTCTTCAAATGTTTGTTAGAACTCCCCCTAGGAAGCCATCCAGCCCTAGACTCTTGTTTTTTGGAAAAGTTTTGATTACTAATTCGATTTCTTTACTGGTTATGGGTCTATTCTAATTTTCTACTTCTTCCTGTTTCAGATAAGGTAATTTATGTTTCTGGAATTTTTCCATTTCTTTCAGATTGTCCAATTTGTTGGCATATAATTAATTGCTCATAATATTCTTTTATTATTGTTTGTATTTGTACAGTGTTGGTTGTGATCTCTCACTCATGATTTGGATCATTTCCCTTTTCATTTTGATAAACCTGGCTAGGGGTTTATCAATTTTCTTAATTCTTTGAAAGAATCAGCTCCTGGTTTCCTTATATCACAATTAAGGGGTCTATACAAGATCTCACAATTATAAATAATTATGCCCCCAATGTGAAGCACCCAAATAAGTCAATGAATCACAAACATAAACTCATTGATAATAATACCATGATAGTAAGGGACTATTAACACCCCACTTACAGCAATGGACAGATCACCTAAGCAGAAAATCAACAAGGAAACCATAGCTTTGAAAGACACACTGGACCAGATGGACTTAACATATATTCAGAACATTTCATCTTAAAACAGCAGAAAACACATTTTTTTTTTAGTGCACATGGAACATTCTCCAGAATAGATCACATAGTGGGTCACAAATCAGCCTTCAACAAGTTAAAAAAGACTGATATTATACTCTGCATATTTTCAAACCATAATGGTGTGAAACTTCAATCACAAGAGAAAATTTGGAAAACCCACAAATACTTGGAAATTAAAGAACATCCTACTAAAAAATGAATGGATTGACCAGGAAATTAATTAGAAAGTACATAGAAGCCAATGTAAATGAAAACACGACAGTCCAAACCCTGTGTGATGAAGCTAAGGCGAACCTAAGAGGGAAGTATATAGTAACCCAGGACTTCCGTAAGAAAGAAGGAAGGTCTCAAACCTAAACTTACACCTAAAGGAGCTAGAAAAGGGGCGCCTGGGTGGCTTAGTCGGTTAAGCGTCCGACTTTCGCTTGCGTCATGATCTCAACGGTTCGTGGGTTCGAGCCCTGTGTCGGGCTCTGTGCTGACTGCCAGCTCAGAGCCTGGAGCCTGTTTCAGTCTGTGACTCCCTCTCTCTCTGACCCTCCCCTGCTCACGCTGTCTCTCTCTCTCTCTCCTAGAAATAAATAAAACATTAAAAATTAAAAAAAAATAAAAATAAAGGAGCTAGAAAAGGAACATAAAATAAAGCCCAAAACCTACAGAAGAGAGACATAATAAAGATTACAGCAGAGATCAATGATACGAAAATGAGAACCTATAGGACAGTGCACGTATTTCATTAGCTCCATGTTTATCTTTCACATTAAAGGTTTCACGGGTAACATTCTATGTTGCAAAGTCACACTTTGCAAACCTTAATGTGCCTAGAGATCCAGTGAAAATGTAGCCTCTGATTAAGTAGGTCTGAGGTGGAACAAGACTCTGCATTTCTCCCAGGTAAAGGCAGTTGAGCAAGTTTCTCGAGCAGATGGCAGATTTTGTTACCATGAAGAATAGGTAAGGAACATTATTTATGTACTAAGTACTACATCAGGATTTTAAACAGATTAAACTTTTTTTCCACCCAAGATAACCTTAAACTAAATAGACCTCTATTCTCAATCTTTCTCAAATGTAAAGTAGAATATAAGCTGGTGACCACAAATAATGAATTTAAAATATCTAAAGAGTTTGAAGGTGTGGACCAGCTTGTCCTGCTTATAACAGAGGGTTTTGAGGCCAAATCCCGTGAAACGAAGCCAACCAGTTGGCCAACATAGAGGAGTATCTTCTCTGAAAGAACTTTACTATAACATTTGGATTTGAAACTTAATTTGAAATAAGCTTCTGTCCTCCTTTTCTTTCTTTCTTCTCCTAATACTTCCCAGTGTTCTCTTCAGCATCTCCCCACCTGCCTTGAAGGAGACTAACAGTGGCACTTTAAATTTTAGTATCTTGAGCAACACAATGTTTTGAATACCACCTGAATAGGATACATTTTAGGCTTATCTACCTTTTTCAAAAAATGGTTTACGGAGGAGAAAACTGGCAGACACTCTCTGGCCAAGTGATCAAGGTCAGCATTGCCAGTGATAAGTCACATCAATAGCCTAGACCACTGGATATGATATAATGAGAAAGACACATAACTTTGTAGCCTTTCTTTCTAAAAGCCCATAACCCCAAGGTAATCCTGAGAAAAACCAGCAGACAAAGCTGAAATGAGGGACATTCTACAAAATATCTGACCAATAATCCTCAAAAAATGTGAAGGTTTTTATAAAGACTGAAAAAGTGCCACAGGCAAGCGGAAATCAAGGAGACATGCTGACCTAATGCAGTGCGGTTCCTGGTTTCAATCTTGGAACAGAAAGAGGACATAAATTGGAAAACTGGTGAAATGTGATTTAAGTCTAGAGTTCACTGTAATGTAACAATTCTGGCTTTGGAGTTCAGACAAATGTGCCATAGTAATGTGCAAACATTAGGGGAAATCTAGTGGGTGAGGAGTCTATGGCAACTCCCTGTAATAACTGTGCAGCATTTCTACCAGTCTAAAGTTATTCCCAAATACAAAGTTTATTAAAAATAGCACTGAAGGCAGGATTAGGGGAGAGCCACATTTAAGGAACTACTAGAACATACTCTCTGAAGCATACTTCATGAACAAAATTTTTCCCTATGTGTGTGTGGGGGGGTGGGTAGGATGTTGTACAGGAGTGTGTATTTTGCTAATGGCCTACTGAGAAAATAACACAAAACTCAGGCTACCACTGGTTCCAAAGCAAAGCAAAAGAAAAACTCAGTATTCTTAAAAAAAAAAAAAAAAAAATAAGTCCTCAGTCATGAAAGTTAACTCAGACGCTCAGCTGACATGTACCAAATTGCTTTGAAAGAAAGCAAAGTCTAGAGGAACTGTTGAAAAATCTGTCGAGTGACTAATCCCAAGTTGGATCCCAGTAGAGGAAATTGGAGAGATCCATTAGGCAGACGAGGCTGTCCATTTCCTCAGAATTATTGACCGTGGTGATGCCCTTGTTCTGTGCGCATGTGCCATCGGAGAAGCTCCCCAGCCAGAATCGAGTTAAGTGGAAACATCGCAATCAATAAAAGACACTCTATTTTCCATTTGCTCATTGTTTTTTAAGGGCTTATTTTGTAACAGCACAAGAAGGATTCAATTCAATATCAATTCACCTTCTGGGTGGGAGAGGACTCCAGATATTGACTTTTAGTGCTTGACAAAGTTTGTGACAAGGTTCCGTTTGCTAACATTCTGACCAAACTGCAAACCTCAGCCATTGGAGGAGCCAGGATAAGCAGATGTTCAGCATCGCTTCATGATCCTGGAACCTCTCTCAATGCAGCAACAAAGTCAACAACAAATGTCAATTGCACACCTACTGGCTGCTGAGCCAGCCAGCCAAGCACTTCTCATGTTTTCAGTGAGTTGCTGAAAGTTGCTCCAGTCTGAGTTGTGTTTCTTCCACATTAAATAGGAGCTAAATTAGTAGTCTTCCAGGTGTTCATATCATTCTATGCTGGTGTTCAAGGGTGTCTTTAATGACATTGTTTAAAGCAATGTTGGACCTTTCCATTGACCTTATGTATTTTACTTTTTGGAATTTTTGTTTTTGAGGGTTTTTTTTTCTTTTTTTACAGTGAAAGATTATTCAGCTTTATTTTTATTTTTGTGTATTTTTTCCTTAAATAGTTTGTCAAGTTGGTTTCCATATAACACCCAGTGCTCATCCCAACAAGTGCCCTCCTACATGCCCATCACCCCTTTCCCCTCTCCCCGACCCCTATCAGCCCTCAGTTTGTTCTCAGCATTCAAGAGTCTCTCATGGAGCCTCCCTCCCTCTCCCCAACTATTTTTTCCCCTTCTCCTCCCCCATGGTCTTCTGTTAAGTTTCTCTTGATCCACTTTTAAGTGAAAACATATTGTATCTATATTTCTCTGCCTGACTTATTTCACTCAGCATAACACCCTCAAGTTTCATCCATGTTACTACAAATGGCCAGATTTCATTCTTTCTCATTGCCTTGTAGCATTCCTTTGTATAGATAAACCACAGCCACATCTTCTTGATCCATTCATCCATTGATGGACATTTAGGCTCTTTCCATGTTTTGGCTATTGTTGAAAGTGCTGCTATGAGCATTGGGGTGCATGTGCTCCTATGCATCAGCACTCCTGTATCTCTTGAATAAATTTCTAGCAGTGCTATTGCTGGGTCATAGCGGAGTTCTATTGTTAATTTTGTGAGGAAACTCCACACTGTTTTCCAGAGGGGCTGCACCAGTTTACATTCAGACCAACAGTGTAGGAGGGTGCCCATTTCTCCACATCCTCGCCAGCATCTAGAGTCTCCTGATTTATTCATTTCAGCCACCCTGACTGGCATGAGGTGGTTTCTTAGTGTGGTTTTGATTTGTATTTCCCTGATGAGGAGGGATGCTGAGCATCATTTCATGTGTCTGTTGGCCACCTGGATGTCCTCTTTGGAAAGTGTCTGTTCATGTCATGGGCCTATTTCTTCACTGGATTATTAGTTTTTCGGGTGTGGAGTTTGGTGATTTCCTTATAGATTTTGGATACTAGCCCTTTATCTGATAGGTCATTTGTAACTATCTTTTCCCATTCCGTCAGTTGCCTATTAGTTTTATGGATTGTTTCCTTTGCCGTGCAGAAGCTTTTTATCTTGATGAGGTCCCAATAGTTCATTTTTGCTCTTGATTCCCTTGCCTTTGGGGATGTGTCAAGGAAGAAATTGCTGTGGGGTAGGTCAAGGAGGTTGGTGTCCTGCTTTCTCCACTTGGGTTTTGATGGTTTCCTGTTTCACATTCAGGTCCCTTATCCATTTTGAGTTTATTTTTGTGTATGATGTGAGAAAGTGATCTAGTTTCATTCTTCTGCGTGTTGCTGTCCAGTTCTCCCAGCACCATCTGTTAAAGAAGCTGTCTTTTTCCATTGGATACTCTTTCCTGCTTTGTCAAAGATTAGTTGGCTGTACATTTGTGGGTCCAAATGTGAGTTCTCTATTCTATTCCATTGGTCTATGTGTCTGTTTTTGTGCCAATACCACACTGTCTTGATGATTATAGTAGTAGAGGCTAAAGTCTGGGATGGTGATGCCTCCCGTTTTGGTTTTCTTATGAAAATGACTTTGGCTATTTGGGGTCTTTTGTGGTTCCATACACATTTTAAGACAGTTTGTTCTAGCTTTGAGAAGAATGCTGGTGCAATTTTGATTGGGATTGCATTGAATGTGTAGATTGCTTTAGGTAGTAATGACATTTTAATAATATTTTTCTTCCAATCCATGAGCATGGGATGTTTTTGCATTTCTTTGTGTCTTCTTCAATTTCCTTCATAAATTTTCTATAGTTTTCATGATACAGATGTCTTATATTCTTGGTTAGGTTTATTCCTAGGTACTTTATGGTTTTTTGTGCAATTGTGAATGGAATCAGTTTTTTTTATTTCTGTTGCTTCATTGCTGTTGTATAAAAATGCAACCGATTTCTCTACATTGATTTTGTATCCTGAAACTTTGCTGAATTCATGGATCAGTTCTAATAGGGTTCTGGCGGAGTCTGTTGGGTTTTCTATGTCGTCTGCAAAAAATGAAAGTTTGACTTCCTCTTTGCCAATTCTGATACCTTTTATTTCCTTTTGTTGTCTGATGGCTGATGCTAGGACTTGCAGCCTATGTTAAACAACAGTGGTGAGAGTGGGCATCCCTGTCGTGTTCCTGATCTCAGGGGGAAAGCTCTCAGTTTTCCCCCACTGAGGATGATGTTAGCTGAGGGCTTCTCATAGATGGCTCTTATGATGTTTAAGTAAGTTCATTCTATCCCGACTTTGTCGATGGTCTTTACTAAGAAGTGATGCTGTATCTTGTCAAATGCTTTTTCTACATCTATCGATAGGATCATATGGTTTTATCTTTTTTTAATGTGATATATCATATTGATTGATTTATGAATATTGAACCAGCCCTATTAACCCAGGAATGAATCCCTCTTGATCGTGTTGGATAATTGTTTTTATGTGCTGTTGAATTCAATTTGCAAGTATCTTTTAGTGTTTTATTTATTTCTGAGAGAGAGAGAGAGAGAGAGAGACAGCGTCAGCAGGGAAGGGTCAGAGAGAGAGGGAGATACAGAATTGAAACAGGCTCCAGGCACTGAGCTGGCAGTCAGAACAGAGCCCAATGCAGCGCTTGAACCCACAAACCATGAGATCACGACCTGAGCCAAAGTCGGATGCTTAACCAACTGAGCCACCCAGGCACCCCTCAATTTGCAAGTATTTTGTTGAGGATTTTTGCATCCATATTCATCAAGGATACTGGCCTGTGGTTCTCTCTCTCTCTCTTTTTTTCTTTTTTTGCTGGTTCTCTTTCTGACTTGGAAAGGCTGTTTCCTTTCTCAGATGGGGAAGTTCTCTGCTATAATTTGTTCAAGGACTCCTGCAGTGCCTTTCCCTCTCTCTTCCTCTTATGGAATTCCTATGATACGGATATTGTTCCATTTCATTGTATCACTCAGCTCTCGAACTCTCCCTTCATGTTCCTGGATCAATTTATCTCTCTTGTTCTTGGGTTCCTCTTTTTCTATAATTGTGTCTTCTAATTCACCTATTCTCCCATCTGCCTCTTCAATCCTTGCATTGAATGCCTCCATTTTATTATGTATTTCATTTATAGCATTTTTTAATGCATCACAACTATTTTTAAGCTTCATAGTCTTTATAGCAGTAGTTTCTCTGATGCCTTCCATGCCTTTTTCAAGCACAGCAATTAATTTTATTGCTCTAAATTCTTGTTCAGTTATGTTGCTTATATCTGTTTCGAGCAGCTCTTTAGCTGCCATTTCTTCCTGGAATTTCTGTAGAGGAGAGTTCTTCTGTTTTGTCGTTTTGGCTAGCTTTCTGTCTCTTGTTAGTTTTAAAAGCTTGTTATGCACTCTGCACCTATAAAGTACTGCTGTATAAAGAATTCTCTTTGACTGTCCAGGGCCTGTCTATTCAGGAAGTGTTCTTTGAATGATGTCTCTTGGTCTTGCTTGTTGAGACTTTGGTTATTTTATTTCACTACTCATAGTAGGACTCTCACCATGTGTACTTTGGCTTGTTTCCTGAGGTAGCCCTGGAAAGGAAAACAGACAGACAGACACACAGGGAACAAAGGCACACAAATGCACAGACAGATCCAATAAACATGCAAACCAAAAGGGAAAAACAAAAAAAAGAGGAAGGAGGAAAAACAAATAATAAAAATAATAAGAAAGAAAAAACCCAAAAGACAAAGGACAGTCTAAAAGCATAAAACCAGAATTCCTAGCTACAAATAAAGAGCAGGGTGTATGCAGTGCTGATGGAAGAGCATATACAAAAAGAGAAATGACAGGGCAGGGAGGAAGCAAAGTTGGTCAATGACCAGGCAGAGAGACTAAGAGACTTAATTCAGAGAGAGAAAGAGGAGAATATGGTAAGAGGTGAGGAGAAGGAAATGAAGATAATGTTGCTCAGAGAAACTATATAGTCTGATTACTCCAGAGAGAGAGATGGAAAGGTAGCAGTGGAGGTGTAGAATATACATCTAGAGAATGGATTAAATGTGACTATTTAAGCAAACCAGTGACCAGAGTGCCCTGTCTAGCAGAGGGGTGGGATACGAATGAGACAAGGGAAATAGTATCTGAATAGAAAGAAATTATCTATAATTAATCACAGCAGTGCATCTATGTTCGTCTTGCCCAGGGCTCCAGTTAGAAAAAATAAATAAGTAAAGCAGCTCTCTAGTGGGGATGGGCATAGTTTGGTGTAGGAGGGTCTTAGCCTCCACTGCATCCTGGCCGGGGGGTGGCTCCCTGAGGTCCTCCCTTGGTGGTTGTGGGGAGAAAAATGGTGGCGCCCCAGTCCCTTCTCGAACCAAGCATTGCAACTCACTCTTTTGGGTTTGATCTCCCTGTGCCACGGGTGTAGCCAAGGCGGGCTGTGCTCTATGTCCCAAACCCCGCCTCATTTCCAGATCTTAGTCGAGTGTCCCATTGATACCGCCTGAAGTGTAAACCCGCAGGCCGAGTCCCTCCAATCAGTTTCAAGCCAGCTGCCTCCCAACTGGGGATCGAGAGGAGCCATAAGAGCGGCAGAGCAGCTTCAGGTGGGCCGTTTCCCCTCTGGGTCCAGCTGGAGAGCAGAGGAGCAGTTTCTCCTGGAGTCGCCTGGGACCAGGGCATCCAGCTCACAGTCAGCTGCACAGCTGGAAACCAGATCCTTCTGTGTCCTGAGCCGAGGTTTTTGTCTTCTCCAGGGACAGGGACAGTTCCTTGAGCAGTTTCAGCCACAGTTTCAGCCACTCTTTCTTTTCCCCTTGACTCAGTGTGGCTCCCCGCAAAGGGGGCTCCCTCCCCTCCCTCCGTGTCTCCAGGTCCCAGCCCGTTTTTATCTTCCCCAGTTCACACTCAAGCTATAAGGTGGTTTTCTCAGCGGACTCTGTCTTCTTTTCCTCCCAAACTCATGGATTCTGTAAGGGTTCCTATGTCTTCAGGCCTTCTCCGTTTGAGAGATGGGGGTGAGTGAAATGTACGGAGCTCCCTACTTCTCCACCATCTGGCCTTCTCTTCCTCTTTTCAGCTTCTAGAGTTCAAAGTTGGGGTGGTTTTTGTTGGTGATAAGGTCTAGCGTACCTTCTTGTTGCAGCTGGGTCATTAAAGGATGACAGAGAAGATGGTGGGATCTTCTACAATTTTCTCCTGTTTTTCCTCTTTCCCATTCTGGGATAGCCAGTTTCACATTAAGGTAAAATTACTTTCTTTTTCACTAGCAAAAATGCATCTCTATTCCTCATATTTTCTTCTACTGGCACACACATCATACTTTCCTTGCATATCGAGATTGATGAGGGAGTATAAGGCAATCTGACACCCTTGTTTTTGAGTTTTTGTTGATGATGGTGATGATAGTGATGGTAATGCCTTAGACTCCCTATAGACATATTTTTTTCATATTCTTTCCCCGCTCAAGCCCCTACCCCCAAGTGAAAATTACTAGGATTAACCAAAGATGTGGTTCTGTATATATTTAATACATCAAATTATTTTCAAAGATGGCTGTTACCATTCCTCTCATTCCTCTATGCATGCACAGTCTACAACATAACTTTGCTTCTCTTCCCATTAAGAGAGCAAATCTATTCCTCTACCCCCGAAATCTGATTTGACTTTTCTTTGGCCAATGGGATATTTGCCAGCGTGTTATGGGAGGCTTGAAAATGTGCACTTATGGGGCTTGTTTTCTCTTGCTTCTGAGAATCCCGCCCTCACGTGAACAAGCCAGTGTTCACTTCCTGGAGAAGGAGAGACCACAAGGACAGAGACCCTGTCTGTCTCCCCCATCCCTGTGAGGGCCTCAGACAAGGGAGTGAGGTCCTCCTGGACTACCTGGCTTCAGCCAAGCCAACTCAGACCAGCAGCGCTGCCAAACTAACACACAACTGTGATAAATGCTTTCAGCTATGTTTTAGAGTGACTTGCTACAAAGCAAAAGCTAACTCCTACAGAATATATTCTTTGTTAGAATGGTTTAGTTTTCTTATTTATTGTAAGTCTTTGGAGTCCCAGGTCCCAATTCAGAGCAGATATCTTGTCCTCAGAATCTGCCTCTACCTGAGTGACAGAATTAATTGCTCTTGATAATTCTGTGCCACTCTGTTAATACATGTGGCAATTATGCCATACCTTTATCATCCATGTCTGTGTTTTCCTCTCAGCTCTAAATGGAAAGGTTTGTACACCTTTGGGCATGACCCAGTCTTCAGTATGGTAGATACTGGAATATTTTTGAACAAATGTAGAAAAGTTCTAAGGAAATGTTTTCTAGTAACTTCTTTGTGCTAGGATCTTTGAGGGAACCCAGTGTGTGCCACCTGCTTGAGTTTTAGCTAACCTGAGAAATAAGACTGAGGAGATGGAAAATATAGATGATATCTATTCCTGATAAAAGTAGAAGACATGGTTTATCTGTAGCCCAGTGCTCCCAAATACTCAATTCCAGAATTAAGCAAACGGACCCACTCAGATGTAGGCTGTACTGATGCTAGAGTACATGAAGGCTCTACTAGACTCCACTTGAATGGAATCTGGGAAGATTCCCTGGGTATCCCTCCCCTACTGTAGAGCTGACCCCACTGTCTCCATGACTCCGTTGTACATATGTCATGTCTGTTTTGGTGTTTGTAAGTCTTCTGACAGTCTTAATAAATCACCAGTGTATCTCTCCCCCAAACTAAGATTACAATCTCTTTGGCTCAAGGGCAGGCATGTTAGTTATTTCTGTATCATTTGTGCCTGGTGGAGTTCTAGTAAAGTACTAGAGTACTTAGTAAATACTTGCTGAAAGATTAAGCTCTGTGACTGTGATTCTGCAGAGTGTTTGACATCACCTTTCTCAGTTAATTGGCACTGAAATAATCACAATTATGACATGCCATATGTCACATAGGACACATAACAGTATATGGACAAAAGGGGAAATCAAAGCTGTATACGATGCTAATTTTAAAAGGTACATGCTCACTTGAGAACAATTAGAACTCACTGCATAAGAACGGATGATGTGCTATTTGTGGACTAACTTAACCACCCCTCATATTTGCAGTGTTTTTTAGAGAGTTAAAGATGATGTGACTATGACATGTTCTTAACACTGAATATGGGGTCACCCGACTTTTTGTTCATATTTTTATAACTTTTAAAGGCTAAATGCCTTTGAAGATGTTTGTGTAATGAACATCATTGCCCGATACTGGTGGGGTGTATGCTACTTGATATAAATACAGATTCCTGATTTCCATCTCCAGCATCATTAGATTGAAGAGGTCTGGATAGAGACCAGAATTGTGTGTTTAACAATTACCTAGGTGAGCCTGATTCAGGTATCCCATTGGCCATCTTCGGAGTAAGGGATGTTTAAGTTGAAAGGAAGAAAGATCTGCTCAACAGGTTCAAGTTCAAAGATCCTTTTTCTTTTGTAAGGATGCAGAGTTCTCCCAGGAACCCAGGGACTGTCATACAATCAGACTTCTGCAAGGTCCAGCTCCAGGGAAGCTCCAGGGACTGGCTTGCTCCCCACCTCTGTCTCTCTTGTTTCCTCTGATTCTTTGTATGTGATCCTTTCTCACTCAGTCACCTTGGGCATGTGCTGCCACTCACTGTGTCTCAGCTTTTCCCCTAAATTTCTCACCACCACCTGTGTATTTTGTTTCAAATTCCTGAGAGGCAATCTGATCAGTGCAATGCATTCTCTGGTACGCAAGTCAAAGGTCAGGAAAACCTCTGAGAACCATTCCTCACTGGATTTCTACTCCTTGTCCAGGCAGCTGAGGGCTGGCAGTGGAAAGGAAGGTTTGAAGAAGACAGAGGCAGGGAGGCTAAGGGAGCACTGGCAAAAAGTACACTAACACCTTCTTACCATTTCAGTATGTGAATCTGTGACCAGTGATAAAGTAGGGAGTACATTTGTCTCCACGAAAGACCTATATCTTCAGGGATATTTGCCATCGAGTAGGGAATATACAACACTGCTATGGAGTGTGATGTTTTAATAATGCAAATATTCAAAAGGGGGAGTTCAGAGATGTTTGGATAGTGAAGAACTTCTAGAAACCAAAAGCTAGAAAGTAGAAGATACTCAACTTGGAAAGTCCCTCTATTCCTTTGAATCGAACTTTGAGTACTCATTTTTGCCTTTGTACTCCTGAGAATTCATTGCATTAAATCCCATCTTGCTAGCTAGAGTTTTCTATGTTAAGGTGACTTTACTTATCAGAGTCAGTAGGTGTATGATTTACTCGATGCCAATTTACCTTGATGAACTCATTTTGCATGTCAGAAGTAAAGAAAACCTCATCCTCAGAACTGATTTCCTTGGCAAACTATTAAAGAGCTTGTGTAGGCACACTCTGCCTGCCCACCCCCACTGCCACCCTCCCAGTGTGTGTGTGTGTGTGTGTGTGTGTGGTGTGCATGCGATGTGTGTGTAAATAAGAAAAGTTTTAAAAAGTCAAAACCCAAATTATTTTCCTGAAATGTTTAAACTGCCCCCAGGTTAGAAAGATTTCATTTTGGGACAATGCAGTAAAACTTAAGTAATTATCTATGTTGTGTGTCTGTATGTTTGACAGCAAAGCCTTCAAAATATTTTGATATGCAGCCTTTCTTCTTTTCCTTTGTGTTGTCAGACAACATGCCAGCTGTCAGATGGGGGGAAGCAAGAAACTTTGGCATCACTATTCCTGCCACCTTCACCATGGAGTCCCTATAAATAGCATAATAGGATAAACCAGCCTCAGAGGGAGAGCAGCAGGTGGCACTCAGTTGTATCCAGAGCTGAAGGTGTAAATGAATTTCAATGCCTTTTTGATACTACAAACAACAATAAGATTACAAGGAATGAAGCTTTTGTTAGGAGAGAGCCCAATATTTGAAGTAAATAATAATGAGGATGACACTCTTCATTATCTGGCAGCTTTTCCCTTTGAAAGAGTTTTCAAAGAAGAAAGCGTCCTGTTTTCAGAACAGCCAGTTTCCCCTCTTATCTCTCTAAAGAGTCTCTCTGAACTCCCTCTTTTCAGAAAAGGGAGGTGATGCTGATCTGAGCCAGGTGGTAGGTGGAGGGAATTAAGTCTCTTGTTGAAATGTTACTCTAAACCACATCTTGCTGTAATTACCTGAAAAGGAAACCATGGTGGCCTTCACCAGCAGTGTTCTTCGTTGTCACCCTATTTCTCAGCTTTAGTTTCTGTCCATTCCTTGCCATTTCAGATTTATCACTACTTTATAGAGCCCATTTTCTGTTGCATCTCCTTTTCTTTCTGCCCTGATTGCTCCGGTTTGAAGAAACCTGCTCTCCTCTGACCACATAGCACTAACAGCAACACAATCTGTCATGTGGTTCAGCATCTGAATCCTCCTTTAGCTGTGTCTTCCATCTCCTGTTTCTAACCAGATTTTGAACTACTTGAGAAAACAGAAGGTGACTTGGCCTCCAATGTGACCTCATGGCATCCAGCACATTTCTGGATTTACAGTGGCTGCATTCTCCTTTAATCGCAGTCTACCCAACTAAGGAACACCATACTGGCATCAAAAGAGGGATGGTGATGATGAAAGTTTAGCCCTTCTGACCTTGTGACATACTTCTTCCCTTCTGCCCTTAGCTGTGTCTTTTCAGCTTCCATCTCTGGCTCTTCTCTCTCTCTCTCTGGTCCACACTTACCCCTCGAGCTTCTTGGCAGGTTTAGCAACCTCCTTGTAGTCAGTTCCACTCTTCCCCCAGCTACAGCTGGCTGTGCAAACTCCTTTGACTTCTCATAGCTCAGGGTGACTGTTCTGCCTTAGCCACCATGATGAGGAATGGGCCACAGATGCTCAGTTGTACATAATTAACCTTATCCCTTGCAATTGACTAAAATCAAGACAAACTTTGTTAGGGCCACAGCTGTACATAATCTGACCCTCCTCTACTTCTCAAACCTTTGTCCCCATTTCTCTCTCCTTCCTTCACCAAATCCTGGCCTTTGTGCCCCTTGAAGCTTCTGGACCCTTTCGCTCCTATTCTGTCTGGAGTGCTTGCCCTGTGGCTGATCCAGCTGTGGCTCATCTTCTCAGTTCACCCTTCCTAAACTTGACATCATCCAATCACTGTCTCCACCCATTTTCACTTCACAGCAATACATCGCCATCTAGAATTCCCTTCTGTTAATTTGCTTACCATAGATCTTCTCCATCAACAGAATGTAAACTCCATGGCAGCAGGGGCTTTATGTTTTCTATTACCATGAAGCCACTGAATACAGAGACGAGTGTTTGCATGGATGTGGAAGGAGTGAGAACACAGAGAAAGTGTTTTAATAATGTCTGTCTCTCTGTGCTTTCTTTCACTTCAGGGACCATGCTCTCCCTATTGTTACATATAGTTTGGCACCTAATTGAAAACTGAACTGTTAATGTCACAGATGCCAAGTTGTTGTAGCTGTGGCTGCAGATGCATACCAAACCTTGATTAATTACCTGTTGTTCCTCACATTTGAGTAGTGACACCAATTTCTAGTTGATCATTTGCTGAATCTACCATGCAGATGAGACAGTGGTGCCACGTGTACTGTGTGGAGATAATACGCCACCAGCAGCTCTGTCTGCTCAGGCCTGTTCAGTGTTCAAAGGGGGTTCTGCCTACTGGGCCTTGTTGATATATACACCAAAACCGACTGCTGGGAAGATGAAGTAATATTAATTACCTGCATTTCATGACCAGCAAACCAAAGTTCAGAGGCTCAATCGCAAAGCTGTTAAAATAAAAAATAAGTGGATGGGGGGGGGGGCACCTGGGTGGCTTAGTCGGTTAAGCGTCCGACTTTCACTTAGGTCATGATCTCATGGTTCATGGGTTCGAGCCCCGCGTCAGGCTCTGTGCTGACTGCTGTCTCAGAGCCTTGAGTCTGTTTTGGAGTCTGTATCTCCCTCTCTCTCTGATTCTCCCCTGCTCATGCTGTCTCTCTCTCTCTCTCTCCTAGAAATAAATTAAAAAAAAAAAAGTGGACAGACAGGCTGGTTGTGAAATCCTGGTTGTGAAATCCAATTTTATGTGATTCCTGCTGTACCACTGTCTTTCTCTTGGTCCTCTGCAATTTTCTAGTTTCTTCTGTTCTCTACAATTACAGTGTGCCTGCGTGAACATTCTATGACCAGCAGAAAGTGGGCTCTGTGGCCATATAAACCAGAGTTTTTTGTGAACTCCCTTAAAATCTGTGTTCCCGGGAGAGTGCTAGAAGAAATCTCCTTAATACTCTAGGGTGGGGTCTGCAAACTTTTTGGTAAAGAGCCCTATGGGAATTTTGACTTTGTACGCAAAGAAGCAAGATCCAGAAGCAAGTGATCTTACAGAACACTTACTTGATGAGATGAATTTCTGCAATTTTTCTTCAACATGTGAAAATGTAAAATCTTCTTAGCTCACAGACCATACAGAAACAACCCGGTTGGACCTGAGGGCTGCAGTTTGAGAACTTCTACAGGGGAAGAACAGAAATATTAGCCCCAGACTCCTAAACCAACAGCATGTTGAGATATATATAGATACAGATATAGATATAGATAGATACACACACACATATATGTATACACACACACATACACACACACATATACACACATATACACACACACATATATATACACACACATATAGTCAATTAATACATATTGTATTTGTTATATATTGGCTGTTGTGTATGTTGTATATACATATATATACACATATATGTATATGTGTATGTATATATTATATACATTCCTGGGCAGTGTCCATCTCCTAAGTGCATTGACCTTGTCTTCAGCCACAAACCCGGCTCCTTTTTCGGGTATGCTCACCTGTGTCCTGGAAGCCCCCTTCTGAATTCTGTAACATCTGTGGAAAGTGAGAAGAGGCCATATCTTTTAGCTTGGCCACAGGAGATTTATTTTCTCACTAGAACCTCATTAGGTGGGGCAGGTTAGGTGGGCACAGGAGCCTTGTTATGGTGTTTGATATCTGGCTGTTATTTCTCCTTTTCTCTCTTTAGAGCTTCACAGAGAACTTTGTGCTCATTGAGTTTTCTGGAACACATGACTTAATCCTCATTAGACTTGTTTCCTGAAAACCCAGCAATCCACAAAACTTGGTCTTTCGAGCAGTGCTGTACTGGCAGGACTACTATGGCAAATGGAACTAGGCCTATTTAGAGTTCTGTTTCTCTGTATGTGTGGGTAAAGAGCCTCCTTTTTAACTGAAGGGGGCAGTAGTTACGATAGAACTTTAATAACTTACAAACAATTCAAGACTGGGTCGTGCCTTAAACCATATTTTGGCTATGAAAAATTTCATGTTTCACTTCTATGAAAAATTCTTTCCAGGGGATTTTTTTTCTGGTGTGTGTGTGTGTGTGAGAGAGAGACAGAGAGACAGAAAGAGACAGAGACAGAGAATCTTAAGCAGGCTCCATGCCCAGTGAGGAGTCTGATACAGGACTCCATCTCATGACCTGAGTGGAAATCAAGATTTGGACCCTTAACCAACTGAGCCACCTGGGTGCCCCTTCCCAGTGGGTTTTAATAGGAATTTAAGCACCATCTAGAGTTGGAGGCAAAGCCCCCAGTCAGGATCTTCCCATATGAAGCCAAAGCAGAGCTCTTTTCCCAAATACAGTTGACGCTTGAACAATTACAGGGGTCACTGGACACCAACACCCTCCCATCCACCTCCACTGCCAAAACTTCACTTTCTTTTGACTCTCTCCAAACCTAACTCCTGACAGTCTACTGTTCTTACGAATAAACAATTAATACATATTTTGTACATCATATACTGTATTCTTACAATAAAGTAAGCTAAAGAAGAGAAAATGTTAAGATCATAAGGTAGAGAAAATACATTTACAGTACTATATGGTATTTATAAATCCATATGTAAGTGGGCCCGTGCTGTTTAAAACCTGTTCAAAGGCAACTGTCCTCCATTTTACTGCCTCCTCAGTACGTGGCTGTTTCCACATCCGGACACCTTGCGCTTGTGGCCTCTGACTTGATTTGGATGGTAAAATTTAAGAAGGAGGTATAGCAGGTGTCTCATCTAGTCAGAAATATTTAATTGCCAGAACAAAGGACTTTTATTATTTTTTTACCCCAGCTACAGGAAACAGGGAAACCCAGTGGATAAAGAGTCCTCCGTCAAACTGTACAGAGCGTGTAGCACAGGCAAGAAATAGACCTATGTGGTTTTGAGTCCCTACGATTTGGGATTTTACTCCTCTTGCCCCACATCTCAGCCCATCCTGACTGTTGTCCTCTGTCCAGCCAAATGCATGAGAGTAGAAGGGGAAGAAAAAAAAACTGTCCAGCTGCTTGTTTGGAAGAATTACTGGTAATAGTGGTTTCTGGTTAGACTATTTCTGGATACAATTCTCCTGTGCACCATGCTTGTTGAACTGGAGTCATGGGCGGTTGTGTATCTTGGAGTAGGAAACCAAAGACCAAAAGTCCATCACAAAGAAGAAAAACTGTGCACTGGCTGAAAACAAAATCCAGATACTGGGGCGAATGCCATTGCATTTTGTTCTGCAGACATTTATTGAGTGCTGCTGTGTGCAAGACACTGCTAGAACCTTAGACTGCTTTATCAGACAATTTCTGAAGGAGAACTGCAAGTATTTTCTTTGATTTCTTACTTGTTTTTCCGGTGGTCAAGCAGTTAGTTAGGAGGACACCTAATTAGCAGCTATTGTACCTCTATGCAGACAAGTTACAAGTCTGTTCTCCAAAAGGGGAAATGTTAATGAGAAGAGAATCTGTGGCTGAACTCTGGAGGGGACAATGGCCTCCCTTCATTGTATTCACTGGGCAACTTGGTCTCCAGTGTGTGGAACTCAGTCAGAAGAAGCCTCCAGCTACTCACATGACACAGGGTTTATTTTGACCTCCTCAGATTGAAAGCTTATTGCCAGTTTAGTGAGCCCTCTTGACCAGCATGAGCAGGTAATGTGAAAAATCAAAACTGACAGCATATTTAAATCACACCCCTCACCCAGATTGGGTATCTGTACATCTCCTGGAACAATTTAAATTCCCAGATGGAAAAGCAAGGGACATTATTACAGCTACTGGAGGATGGGTCCTGAAGGTAGAACTTTCAAACTACTAAGGACCAAGGATCGGGCAGTCCACGTTTAGGTTGCAAGGTCGGGGGATGGGGGGGAGGGGTGGAGTGAACATTTAGCCACTGGCCATTTAAGAAACCTGGAGAAGCCACAAACTATTAAGGTAGACTTTCTTATTTTTGTCCAACACACACCTGTAGTTACTTCAGAATTTCCAGTCTTCAGCAAGATCACTAGGGAATCCTCTTTTCCTCCTCTTACTGCAAAATAACCACATATATTCAGGAAGTATTTTTGTGAATCCCCATGAAACACTTTGTCAGTTGAATAAGGAAATGCCAAGCTCATGAACAAGTGTTTTATTCAACCCAAGTGTTGATGATATTACCTGAAACAGGATCCCTTTTGCTTATGGACTTTCTGGAGTTATAGTCGGCCTATGTGCAAGTTGGAAAAGAGTCTCGTGAATTTTGAATGCTAAATATTTCTGTGTATGAAAAGGGGAAGTAGAAATATGGCAAAGGAGGCAAATCAGAGGCTCTTCTGAGGAAGAGGAAAGAATAAGCATTTCCATGTTGGCTGGACTTTGAGAGTTTGCCTTTTCTGTCCAAAACCAATATCTGAACTGTGATATCAATACTTTTGAGACAGGAGCAAATAATGGGTATTAGAAATAGAGAATTTCCTTTTTATTAAAGGGGTAAGAAAGTACCCTTGACTTATCAAAATGCCTCCTGCAGTAAGGTGCTCAGAGAGTAGAGCACTCAATTATGAGCAATCTTCATAAGGTGGGATTATGGGAGATTTGCTTCATATAGAAAGCTTTGCCTATCTTCCAATAAGTGCACTTTGTTCCTCCAGCATTGATCAGCGAGGCTATGGGTCTCTGAGTTCTGTGTGGAATGTGGCTTCAAATTCTCTTGACTTCCAATTCTACCGTGGCTGCAACAACCAGTTCACATGGGCCTCAGGCAACTTTGCGCAGGTACAAATAAACAGTATCTTGCGTCTTACTTCAGTGTGTACTCTTGAATTTGTTTCAGGGATTCCCAGACATCATGGCCTAGGGGCACTGCCAGAGCTGTTTGGCAGGTTTGCAGGTGCATCCTGGAGGCCTAGGAATTAATGATCTTTTGGGAAATTCTTGGCCCATGGGAGTTGAGAGTTGGGGAATAAATGCCCTGTCTTCTCATCCCCTAGGTAAACCCTTCTAAGGCACATTTGACAAGGCTTCTCAGAAGGTATTAAGGGATCTAGCCTTGCGGTGTCTACATTATGGGTCAGGTTGATAGCATGTCTTTGTGTTGGCCCTGCCCCCATTCCAGTCTCAACCCCTATAGCCTCTCCCTCCTGCCCAGGCATCCTTTGCCAAAGAAACCACTTGCATACAAAGTTTGTCTGAGGCTGTCTTGAGAAAGCCTGTCCTAAACACATTCTATTCTTAAGTCCCCCACCCCCACCCACTGCCTGCCCCCATCTTCTGCGTAAGTGTGTAATTTCAGACTAAATTCAGTCTTACTGCTGTTGGGACATTATTAGTGAATATGAAAGATCCCACTTTTCCATTTCCAATATGGTTTCAGCACCAGGGGCCAGTGGTCTGAAATGATCCCATTAAAATGGTCAATGACCTATTTTTTCTTTTCCTTTTGATATAGAAGTTCTTCTAATGTGTGTTTCTCACTCCCTGTATTGCTCCTTTGCGAGCCTCATTATAAAACCTTGACCTTCAGGAAAGAAATTAAAGGATAGGGACATTTCATGGTATTCATGTTCATTCTCTGTATGCTTTTTGATCTTTGTAAAGTATAAACAGTCTGGGGAGAGTGCTGACGAGGCCAGTGCTGCAGCCTTGATCCCGGCATGAGCTGATTAGCCTTGCATGGCAGAAAACCATCACGTGGGCTGAAGCTGCATTCTGAATTCTGGTGGAACACAGTGTGTCTCCTCGTGGTTACCCAGGGTAGCAGATGACAATGCGCACTTCACCCTCCCTCCTGAACACCAAACACAAGAGTCGATGAGAGATTCAGATGTGCAGTGGTGCCAGTGATGAGAACACGTTTATGTAATGGGGCATTTTTAGCTGGCTGAGCAGGGCTCAGATGAGACTCACATAGGCAGTGCCCTGAGCTTCGAAGTGGGAGGGCAGCAAACCATTGGAACTGTTTATCGCAGGAGCTGAGGAACTGGGGGAGATGCTGGATGCGAACAGAGTGGCTTCAAGGCACACAACTCAGGCACGGTACTCCTGCAGCAGAGAGCCAAGGAGGGGCTGGGTTCTCCGCTCCACGTGACATCTCTGCGGCGTCAGTGGGATCGGTTCCGTGCTGAGAGGGCACACCCGCCTCGCCGTGGGCATTTGTGCACATGTGGAAGGGGATGTGGACAAGGCTGAGAGAACTGGAGTCAAGCGAGCTGCCGAGTGCTCTTGAAACCGTGTGCTTACGGCGCGCTCACTGTGGTGCTTTCTTCCTTGTCCCAGCTGACTTGAAGCTGCAGCCATGTTTCTAATGGCAGTGGGTCACCTGGCAACTCAGGAAGCTGCTGCTGTCCTTGGGTTTCAGAGAATGCCTGGTGACCCCCCCGGGAGGGCCGCAGCTTGGCAGAGACTTTGCTAAGGGTAGAATTCCTTCTCCAGGGTAAAGCATGTTTGAATTTAATTTTGTGGTCTAGGGATGTGGAGTGCTTTTTTTTTTGGAGGTGAAATTCATATAGCTTAAAATGAACCATTTAAAAGTATACAAGCAGTGGCATTTAGTATATTTACAGTGTTGATCCCTCTAATTGCAAAATATTTTCATCAGCCCCCAAATACGATCCTGCAGGAATGTCATAATGTGGTTTTAATACCTGACTCTACTGATAATTGCTTTTCATGAAGAGCCAAAAAAAGTTTTAAGAAGAAATATATACTCCCTCTTAATTTTTTTCTGGTTTTTTTAATGACACAACTTTTTTGTTCCTTCCAATTTATAGAGGCAATGTATTTTCAATGCAGGAGACTAAGGAGAAAAAAAAAGAAATGGGAAAATCATAAGGAAAAAGAATACCCAGACGCTATATGAAGAAGGTGCAGGGTTAGTTGGGACAAAGTTCTAGCAAAATCTTCTGCTGAGTATACATGCTCTTATCTATTCCCCGTGTCCAGATCAAGGCATAGAGTCATGGATGAGAATTCCCTGAAAGAATTTGGACAACGTGTCTTCCTAAAATACTCGTGAGATTTTTGCCATGCCCCTTCTAGTGTGCTTGAGAATTACTGGTTACGCAGCAGGAATGGCTTACAATCAGGGCAGACCAGAGGTACAAATCCAAGCCCTGCTACTTACTAGCTATGTGACTTTGGCAAAATGGGTAAAATTTTGTGAGCCTTCGTTTTCTTATATGTTAATATCTGCCTCGTGGATTTATTCATTGTGAAAAGTCCATGTTTGGCACATAGTGCTGATAAAATAAAAATGTTTTAAAAAGAGACAGCCATAAAGATGGGCAGAGATACAGATGTTTGGGGGCCAGCTCAGCCCAGGGCCCCAGGCAAGTGCCTCTCTCACAGCAGGTTTGATTTAAGCTCAAGCCACCACAAATGGAGTCAGACTCCCACATACTAAAACCAGGGTGACAAGCGTCTACTGTAGGGCATTGTCACAACTGCCAGAGACTACCTCCCAGCTTAGAGCAAGATCACTCTGAGTAGCAAATGACTCTGGGGCGCATCAGAGAGAAACCAGAGAAACGACACTAACTTGTATAGGAAAGGTGGTGTGTTCTATACCTGACTAGCTTGGTTGCTTGGGGGGGTTGGAACAGACCCCTCCCAAGGCTATAAATGACACTAGTTTGACAGGCATAGACCTGCAGTCTACGGTAGGATGCCTGATTCTCCTGAGGCTGAGAAGAAAGTGATATGCCACTCCCCCAGGGCTGGTTTTGCATAGGACCTGAACATGCCATTTCCTGTGATCCAAGTATGGAATGCAATTTGGAATCCCATTAGCTTTACCTGGGTAATATGTCCAGCCTCTCCAATTTGTAATTTATTCAGCAAATTGTTGAACATCTATTGATTAGATGCTATCCAAGGTGCTGACATCTGGAAACAAGATCTGGCTGCGGCCATCACGAGAGTCCCAGGCTAGAGTGGCCATTCCTTGGAGCATCCTGGGAGTCTTCCACAGCTCAACACATATTTCCCATCCATCAGAAAAGCTTTCCATGACCAGACAAATTTGGGAAACAGTGAATAGGACTCAAGTTTACATTAGCGTTTAAAACCTCTAAGATGTCCTAGAGTAAAAGAAAAAAAAAAGAAAAAGTAACTTATTGTTTCCAATGTTAAGGTAAACATGAAATCTTTTTGCTGCTTAAAACTTCTTAATGTCACCCAGACCTGGTGTTCCCCAGCTGGTCTAGAAGAAACCTGTCATAAGTTTTCCAGACTGAGATTCATAAAACAATAGAAAAATTATACATCTTATATCGAGGCAGATCTATGTTGTGCCTTCTGACTCAATTTCAGAACTGGCAAACTGCAATGTTTCTGTAGCAGGCCAGTGTAAGATTAGTAGGAATGGCCGGCTGGGAGTTTGTGCTCACTGATAAATTGGTGGCAGTGCTGTGACCTGGAAACACACATCCCTCTGCTCCAGTCAGTCTCTGCTGGGTGGCATGAATGTGGGTCAGACCAGTGAGTCTTTGTTTCTTAGGATAGGAAATTTCACAACTTCAACTTTGTAAAACACTATACTGGCCAAACAACAAAAACACACTTCTGTAGGCCAGCCGGGTAGAGGAGCTACCAAGCTGTGACCTTCCTCTGGGGAGATGGGGGGTGTGAACTCTTTACAGATTGGTAAGATCTGGAAAACCAAAGGATCTGGGACTTTGTGAGGCAAATGCCATGCCTAGGCAATTATGTTGGTGACCACACCCTCCATGCACTGGTGATTCCCCAGCGTGCCCCTTCCTTGGCTCGTCAGTCAACAGCGTTGGTGCAGTTGATACCTGCCTTCCCGTATACGGTTTCTGCAGTTAGCTTCCAGGGCAACTTCTTCAGCTCCTTTTCTCCCCAAGTCTGGAGGAAATGTTGGAAAGCCTCAGGGTATAGTCCACAACTCTTGTTCTTCCTTATTTACATTCCCTTCCTCAGAGAAGTCACTTAGCCTGTGGTGCTAAATGCCATCTGTAAGCTCTTTGTGTGCATATTTATAGTTCTAGCCCAGTTTTCATTCCTGAACTCCATAGCTGTATATCCAAGTCTCTTTTTTAGTCTAGTAGATCTTGAACCTGGCAGGTCCAAAGCAGAAAACCTGATTTTTTTTTTTCAATCCCCAAAGCTTCTCCACACACATCCCTTCCCCATCTTGATCCCTGGAGGTAACACTTTATGACTAATTCCTTTTTTTCCTTTAAGCCTTGAACATTCCCTTCTCAAGGAAACCTATCCTGACCACCCTGTTTCAGATTGTGCAGCCTACCTTTGGTACGTCTGCTACCCTGATCAATCTCCTTCCATAGCACTTACCTTCTAATACACAACATATTTTTGTGTTTACTCAGCATCTGCCACCCTGCATTAGAATGTAAACTCCACAAGGGTTGAGGATACTTGTCTACTTTATTTCCTGAGATACCCTGAGATTCAGTATGAAGCACATAGTAGATACTCAATAAATTTTTGCGTAAATAAATGCCAGTTGTCAGCTGGCAAAGGAACTCAAGAGAAGATGTGCTTAAAGGAATAAGCTTGTCATAAAAGCTCAACTGTTAATGCCCACTAATTAGTGACCATTAATTGGATTGAACCACAAACCATTGGGAATATAAATAAACAAGGAATGTCTTTAAAACATTTGGTATTTGGTATGAAGAAACACTATTCTAGTTAGGGCAGGTTTTAAGAAGGATGAATGCTAATAAGTGTATGTATGTATGTGTGTGTGTATATATATATATACATATACACACATATATACACATATACACACATATATAGACACACATACACACACATGTACGCACACATATACATGCATATATACACATATACACACATATACACACACATATATACATACATATACACACGTATATATACATATATATTTCGTAGACAATTTTCATCTGATCAAGAGTTTCATGTTTTGTTTCATAGGCCAGATATTCTAGGGGATATCTACCTATTGAAACATTCCACCAGCTTTCTGCGAGGGTTCCAAATTTAAAATGAGAAAAAAAAAAAAAGTACTGCAGGCTTCTCCTTACACTGATAGCTCATTTCCCAGTGTGTTGCTAATCTCCAGTTTTGCCCCAAAGATAGTATTTTAAAAACTTTCACACTGAGTTCCTTTGTGTATCAAAGACCAAGTTATTATCAAAATTATTACTCATGTTCTTTGTCATGCAAAAAAGCATAAGTAATGTTTTTAATAATGCAAGCCATTAAAAAGTGGATGGGCTGAATTCATTGTGTCTGTTTCTAGCCTGCCTTGGGAAAGAATTTTTCACCACACAAAGGTGTAACCCCTTGATGCCTGCATGAGTCTTTCTCCCTGTTTTCTGATACAGTGTTGAACATCTATTTCAGTTAGACACTCAGAGCTAAAGCTTCAGCCTTTCAAGTTGTGTCCTCGAGATGGAAAGGTATCGAAAGGAACAGTTTTACTGTGAGAAACAACTTTCTTTGGGAAAAAAAATTGCTTTGGAAGAAACTAAAAATTCTGGATTTATTTTTGAGTGTGATAGAGACTCCTTTCTTCAGAATGGTTTAGGGTGAGGTCTTCGGACAGGTGATACTTTAGGAGTTAGGATGCCCTTCAGGATTGAGGCCTTGTCACTGGCAGGCTTGAAAGTAAGAATATGGTGTATGGGTAGTAGAGACCTGGAACATGTAGCTCTCCCCCCCGCCCCCCTCCCGCCACATTTCCCTACATGATGTGCCAAAGTAGACATCACTGAAATCGAGAAATCCTTATCCAGATTCTCACAATATTTATTTCAATTTTTGATTTTTTTAATGTTTATTTGTTTTTGGGAGAGAGAGAGCACAAATGTGCAGAAGAGGCAGAGAAGAGAGGGAAACACAGAATCCGAAGCAGGCTCCAGGCTCTGAGCTGCCAGTACAGAGCCTGACGCAGGACTCAAACTCCCAGACTGTGAAATCATGACCTGAGCCGAAGTTGGATGCCCAACTGACTGAGCCACCCAGGTGCCGCCCCCCTCTTCTTTTTTTCCTCAAAGTTTGTTTATTTTGAGAGAGCTTGAGCAGAGAGGGACAGAGAGAGAATCCCAAGCGGGCTGTATGCTGTCAGCACAGAGCCTGATGCAGGGCTCAAACCGATGAACTGTGAGGTCCTAAGCTGAAATCAAGAGTCTGATGCTTAACTGACTGAGACAACCAGGCGCCCCCACAATATTTTTATAAATGTGGTAGTCCAGGCAGCCACATTGAACTGGCATATGAAATTATCATAATGGATACAATTTTAAAAAGTAAAATATTTTTAAAGGATGGGTGGCAATGTCAGGTGGACCAACACAAAGTTAAGGCCAAATTTCAGGTGCTTCTGATTGGTGCTCCTATGTCACCAGCCTTCCTAAATTCCAAAACTCGGGTTCCTGTGCAGGCGTTTGGCCAATACCTGGCGGCCATCTCTGGGATGTCTCAAATCTTCAGCAAAGGCTTTGGAGCAAGACACTGTCAGAGTGGTTATGCGAGCTTTATCTTGGCTTACCCAGTGTGCCTCCAACATCCTGACTGCACATAACCAGCATCTTCCTTCCAGACTCCTTAAATAATTTGACATACAGACATGTGACATGTTCTGAGTTTCCTTCGGAAGAATCAGGTGGCCTGTAGCTTTAATTCATTTTCCGAACAGCAGTCTTTGTTCAGTTTAAGAGTCCCAGCCTATAAAGTAGTTACATAAAGGGGGACTAGGGAGAAGGCTGGGACTAGCATAGCTCTCCAGGGAGAGGAAAACACATTGTAACTTGCTCAAACTCCAAATCTGTAACGCTGCTCTGCTGTTGAAAGAAATTGATGTTTATTTTTTTTTTTCCTTCCAGTTTCAGGGAAAAAATGTAAAGGATCAAAAGAATGGATTTGCCTGGATGTTAGTGTGGCCTGATTAGGTTGGAATTAGTCTTTTTCTCTCTTCACTGAGAGAAGCAGAGCCCATCTGCGGGAATTATTTAAATGTGTGTGCCTTCCAGGGAAGCTGTTTTATTTGCCACTGCTTTCATTGTTAGCGCCAGGGAGCTTGACAGTCATTCCAAACTTTTGCCGCAATAGGCACCAGCCTTGCCTTTGGCCATTAGATTAACAAAAGGAAAAATTAACTTTCCTCTAGCTGAAAATTAACACCTTAGATGAATTAAAAAGCAAATGTGATCAAGGCCCCTGGATCTTTCTCTGAAGGTCCTTTCTGTAGGGGCTTCAGGACTGCAGTGAAGCTTCTTAGCTCAGGGCGGGGGGCGGAGGGGGGGGCGCGCTGGGGGGCAGGGAGGAAGGAATGTTTCATCAGGATTAATTTATAATGTAACTTGCCCAATGTGAATAGAAAGGAAACCAGTGGGAACATAAAGCCTCTCATGCTCTGCACAGCAGGGATGTCATTGCTGTTTGTTTTGGAGATGGGCAGCGAGCTTAGATATGCATGTGGGCTGCATTCTGGAGTCAGGTCACCTTCTGTCCACGTCCCTGGGGCCCCGTGTACTCTTTGTGTGACCTTGGGCATGCTACTTGATTTCTCAGAAATGGTTTTCTCATCAACAAAATGGGAATAAATAATAAAATCTACAAGCCACAAATCCTTTAGGATAGAAGAGGCACTCATTAGATGGTGGTTGTCATTGTAAGCATATTAATGAGGGGTGTGTGGTTAGAGGGGCTTTAGCACATCTCACTGATCTTACACACAGGTGATATTGATAACTATCTATTATTACTTGGTCTTTGGGACCAATAGTCCTGTTCTAAGCCGCTTGTTTCAATCAAGCTTTTGCTACATGCAGTTTTGTTAGGAGGGATCTGGTTTGACAGAGGACCTCAAAATCTAATAGACATCATAGCAGATTTCCTTCCATTCATTTTTACTTATTCTTCAAAGATTTCTATGCTTTAGAAATGTTGCTTTTTTAATTCTTTCAACTACAAATTTGGCATCTTCTGGACTCTTTCACATGGCATTGAAAGGTCTTCACTGTCTTGTCCCAACCAGCTTTTTCTACCTCAGCCCATGGACCATAAAACACTCTGGCCACAGTGAAATTCCTGTGTTTTTCAAACCACTGGGGAGTTATATACTCTCTGCTTTGGCTCACAGAGTTCCTCTGTCTTAGAAACCTTTTCTCCCCTCTGAATCTGGGATCTAGAAAATTCCTTTTTACCCTGAGAGGTAACCCCATCCCAAATACCCACCTCTTTGTCTCTGATGCTGTCCTCTGATCTTAATCCACATCCTGGTCCCATTCTTCTCTACAGGAACATTTCTCCTTACATTCTGTTGCCTTTTAGCTTTGTATATAACAATAACAATATCATTAAGGTAGTTAATTTATGGGGCAAAATCACTATCTACAGTTTCTAGAATATGACCATGCACTGGGCATGGTGTGAAGAACGTACTTGTATGTTTATGCTTTCCAGCAACTTCATGAGATGAAAATTAGGACTTTGTATAGTTGGCAAATGGGGAAACTGAGGCTCACATGCACTTTCCACAGTCG
Organism: Proteles cristata cristata; assembly: GCA_017311185.1. Lineage (NCBI taxonomy): Eukaryota > Metazoa > Chordata > Mammalia > Carnivora > Hyaenidae > Proteles > Proteles cristata. The sequence goes on from JAESUZ010003977.1 coordinate 587,369, forward strand.
CACAGCCAGTCTGTGGTAGAGGAAGGGCTGGACCATGGGCCAGTTTGTCTCTAAAGTCCATACTTCAGAACACATGTTATCCTTCCAAGGTGTTGCCAGGACAATTCCATTCTAGATCATGTGCATGCTGGTCCCTCTTTTTAAAAATTTAAGTCTTCTGTAGTCCAGGACCAGGGCTCATTTGTCCTTTCATTCCTTCAGCCTCATGTGGAGCCTGCTACTTGGTGGGTGCCCAGAACATGGTAGAAGGATTGAATTGGGCATGCGGGGGCTACCAAAGACCAGAGTTGAGGACAGGGGCCCCCTACTCTCTGAAATATGACACAGTCCCGTAACGACATCAGTTTGTGTGCCTCCTAGACAATGACTAATGATTCTCCGTCTTCCTGAGCACATTAAGACACGATTAAATTCTGTCAGCTCAGCTCTCCTGCCTTCTAAATTAGAGCAGTGAACATGGTTTCTCTGCTCAAGTCACGTTTTGCTGCAGCAGATTCCATTCAACCTCCTGACACCAATTTGTGTGATATTTCAGCGTTTAGCACGCAGACAGGAAAATGGTATTCCCGCTTGTGTCCTCTAGGCAGACAGCCCACTTTGAGGTTCAGCCATGTGGTTTGCCCTCGCCCCAAGTCTAGCCTACTCTATTGAAATTCTCCTCCTGAAATTCACTCATTAAACTCTCCCATGATCCATCACGATGAAACTGATTATCACAGTGTTGTCTTTTACCATTATTAATCTTTGGAGATTGATGCTCGCTGGTGCTTCTGACGGACTCACATGATTTCAACTATTAATCTTTATCTCAATCAAATTATTTACTGTTTTAACTTGGAAGGTCCTGCTGCCTCTGGGGCTGAATCTTATCAGCTCCGATGGCTTCACAGTGAAAGCTATTTTTTAAAAAATCCCATCAGTGTTTTGGTTTGCAAGCAACTTCTACCCACAAGAATTCCTGGACAGAGATGTTGTTTACTTGAGCCCCTTTCCAAACACTATTTTCTCCAACTTTTTGTCTGTTCTCCTCCTTCATGGGGACCAATTAAATATGGTACCTGAGAAATGACCCTCAAAATTTTTCCCATCAGATGCCTAATTCACAGGAGGCTGCTGCGGTGGACACAATCTATCACAGTTTTGTACTATGGCCATACCTCCTACAAACTGCTAATGACTAATAACTCAAAGTGTTGGGAATACTAAGGCAGGCCTATTGCTGAGAGACAAGCGACTTACTTGTTTACCATTTTGGCTCTAAGACTCCCCTGTGACTTTGTGGAATCTGCCTTAGATTGCATGGCAGTCTGGAACACTTCGACCTAATCTTCTCTCCCTCTCTAGTTCACTTGGGGTCAGATTGCAGCATGGTCTGATGGCTCTCCCCTGCTCTTGCAGCTTCCTTCTGAGGATCTAGACTAACAACTCTCTCCAGATAGAGACCTAGCTGCACCTGAAAATTTTACTTTAATGGAGAATGATATTACGGGGATGAGAGCAATCGGTATGTCAAAAACCAATAATCTCTCAAGGAGAAAAATGAATCAGTGAAATTATTAGCAGAATAAAATTGAAATAGCTAGTTTCTAAGACAGGGCACGTAGCATTTGTTATTTTAGAGATTCAGTATATGGAACACTGCCTAATTAACCTAATTAAGATTCAGTATATTCATGAGGACGTATTCACATACTTCTCAAACAATTGGAGGTCAAAGGTAGGAGAAAGACATGGCAAATATAAAATAGGGAGCCTCCAGTACAGTTACGTACCCTGAGTCATCCTACAGATAATCACGTGTTTTTTAATTTTGTATCTAGTGATTTTATTTATTTTTTAAATTAAGAGATGTAAGCTACTTCAGGCTTACGTGATAATAAAGGAGATCTAAAGGGATGGAGATCATTGTCTAAAGAAGACTAAGTTTCAGGAGCTTGAAACTAATGCCCTGCTTCACCGGTTGGGGACTGGCTGAATGAAAGGTTGATGTGATAGAACCTTGACTTTGGAGGAAGGAAACTTGGAATCTAATCCACAATAAGCTAGTAATTCATATCTGCTGTCTGGTTGTTTCCTCATTTGTACAGTTAGGTCGGATGGGCCTGTGGAGTGTGACATACCCTTCCAGCGAATCTTCTAGACCCTTCCTGCAGAATCTAGCAGGGACCTCAACTCACTGGCTGTTGAAGGTTTGTGTTGATGAGTAGTGTTTCAGGTCTAGAAAGCCAAATGTCCTCAAATAATTCCAGAATGTTCAAAATGAATAAAATTCAAGATACACATGTTGGTCATCTAACTATATAGAAAGGGAATTTAAGAAAGGGCATCATTCCAGCTGTCTTCCAGAAAGCGGATGGCATAGAATGACTTACTCAAGCTTGTTTATGGAGCTTCTGCTATGCTTTAGGCACTGTGCTAGGTATGAGCATTGTTTGGGGATCCTCGGTTAGCATGATTCCATAGATGAGTCCAAACCCCTGGTTAGCTAGTACCTTGGCAGTCCTCCTCCTTCTAGTCAAAGCAGAAAGAGACGGTTTGAGGGTTTGAGTAGTGGAGTAGTGGTGTAGAATGAATTCAGCTCTTCTCTGCATGAAGCCCACACCTTCAAAGGTGGAACTCACTTCCTATCTAAGGAATGAAGTGTATACAGATCCAAACTAAAAGCTTTCTATCATGTTGCCTTTTAACATTTCTGGCTGCTTTTAGAAAGGGGAGAGAGAATCAGATTCAGACACACCACTTCTAATGGAGTCTTTACCTTTGATGGTTTTTGAAGGAAGGATCATTGTACGCGCTTGCTATGAAATACTTTCTGCCTCGAAATGTCAGTTGCCTTTTTCCAGTCACAGACAGGGATTCATATACGGCCCTGTGATCCTGGGGTCTGGAGCAGAGGTACTGGTGGTTCCAAGGAGGCCTCTGCCCATGCAATGAAAATTGTCAAGGATGGCTCCCCTGCTTGTGGTGGCCGGAGCCCGTCTCCGGCCCTCTGAAGCCCTGGATTTTGTCAGTCTGGCATCTCACTGCCTTTCCACCTCACCCAAGCAACACTGCATTGCAGGGAAGTCAGACAGGGAAACCATGCAGCCGTCCTAACTCTAATGGAGCTAACCCCTGATCCTGGTAACTAACTGGTTGGTTATAGCTGGGTCGATGCTCTCTCCAGCCATCCGAAACATCTCCCCCCTTGAGCCCCCCTTCACTGAGTCCCTAGGAGAGCTGATCCACTTTGCCTTGCTCCCGTATTCTGTTTCAACGTGAACAGTTAATACATTTATCAGTACTGATTATGCAAGTATTTCAGACTCTTCGAAAAAAGCTTGGCAAGCATACAAAAGCACAAGGCAGAAAAACATTCTTCCTTTCATCTTTCTATGACAAATACGAATATTTTTTTTCCTTTTTTCTACATCAGGGAGCTGATTGCCCATACTGTGGTGTTACTACTTTTTACTCAACACTGAATTTGCCTTATTTCCTTGCCTTTAAATCTTTTATAAGAGGAGTTTTAGAACTGCACGTTATTTTATAGGACAGATGTGCCAAACCCTATTTAACCACACTCTTCTTATGTGGAGTATTTTCCCCCTCTGACTTTTGTCTTCTCTGTTAGGTCTAAGCTTGTGGTCAGCTCTTTTTGTACACCTGTGATATTTTTTCCCTGCATATAAAAATCTTCAAGTAAAGTTCCTGCCTTCTAGAAAGTGGATTTCATGGAATCCATGGGGGAAAAAAAAGGCTATTTTACATGTTTTGTGGGTTTACATCATCTACAACTATTTAAGAGGCCTTGGATTAAATTCGCCAGTGGGTTGCAGGAGGCCACCACAGTACTGGTCGCTGACATTGGTTAATCTGATAGGTCAAAATGGTTACCTAATTGTCATAAACATGTTGACTGTTATTGTAACTGATTTTTTAAAAGTGTTTTCCTCTTAGGTTCACTGGATTTTTGTGTGTTTCCCTTTATTTTTTTCTATTTTACTTGTCATGCTTTATATATTGTCCACTGTAATTAAAATATCCATTTTATTGTCTTGTAAACTCTTGATTAACATAGCAGATAGTTCAAAGCCATTTGTCTGACTTTTTTTTAACAATTAAATTTTTATATTTCATTTTTATGAGGCCAGATATTTCTAAAATCTTTTTCATGGTCTCGTCCTTTGCTTTCTGATTACCTTACACTGAGAGGGAATGAATGCAAACTATATTCCCTTTTCAATCTTCTGATTCAGTTTTCTTTAACTGACCTGAATTTTCTTTGATGTATAAGGGGAGTAGCTCTTTAACATTTTGAGGTGGGGAGGGATCTAAGTACTAATTATGAAATATCTCCTTTAGGAATTTAAATACTACCTTTTGACTATATTGACTACTTACATCAATATTTAATTCCACCCAGCTACTCTTGGGTCAATACAGTCATTTTAGTTACTGTAAATTTTAGATATATTTTAACATCTAGCACTTCATATTCCTTAGATTTTTCTTTATAATTTAGAAATCCTTTAATTCCAGTTTTCTTCTTTTTAACACGTGAGTTTTCCCTTTGGATTATATAAACCATTGTTGGAAATGTTCCTTGGGTGCTTTAAGCTTACTTCTTGAGTGAACTTGCTCTCAGATCTCCCTTCCTTACCCTTCACTACCTTACACAACATAAGGCTTCCATATGAAACACAAACCTTTCTTGAGTGTTAATATCTATTAACACCAAACACCAATATGTGGTAATAATCCTTTTTCTTACCTTTCCCATTCCTACTCTATTTCTACCCTTCTCCTTCTCTCTAATTGTTTAATGTTTGTCTTTCAACCTAGACAGTTCAATAGCTCAGACTCTTGGGAAGGGTATAATTACTTTCCAAGCTTAAACTTCATGTATCCTTTTTTATACTGTGGGATTTGGAAAGTACCTACATATTCTCAAAAGTGGAGGACACACCGATGTGAGCAGTAATCTCAAATTGTAATTTGCCACATACCTCAAATGTCAATCTCCCAGGTTTGCATCTCTGACAACAGCTTGGTGATCCGTTCTACAAACTACCATATTGACTATAGGGCTCATGTACATAGAAACTATATTTCTCTCCCGCTTTCTTCTACAAGTTGAATAATAGGTTTCATATCAAAATTAAATGTAATACTGTGTATCATTATCAGGTGCTTTTAACAAATTAAGTTAGCATACATGTTTTGCAAGTAAGTTTCGTATCCTATTTCACATTTCTGCTGCCACTTGCTCTTTCAGTGACCCAGAGTGTCTGTCCCTGTCCACTCTATCTATATGCTGTGAGTTAGCATAGAAACCTTCTACGAAGGGAATAACGTCATGGTTGAGAGCAGGAGTTGGTAAACTTGATCTACACGAGGCAGATAGCAAACACATTTGACTTTATGAGCCGCAAGTCTCTGTTGCAACCCATCTCTGTCATCATAGTGAAACCTAGAGACAACATGTGAGTGAATGAGCATGGCTGTGTTTCAGTAGAACTTTATTTACAAAAATAGATACCAGGCTGAGGAGTTTGGTCCCTGACATGTGGTTTGCTGACTACTGGTTAGAGGTGCAGATCCTGGAGCCCAGTTGCCCGAGAATGAGTATCTGTTCACCAATTTCTAGGTGTGTGATCTAGGGCGAGTTTCTGAACTGCCTTGTGCCACAAAAATAGGGCATTCGTAAAATGAGGATGATTATAAAATATGCTATATGGGGTCCTTTCGAGGATTGAAGGAATTAGGACAGGTAAAGCTCCAGGAATTTATGTTATGCCTGGAAACATAAGCCCTGAACTAAATGGTGAATGATGTGTTTGTTTGAGGCCAGCACACTCCATAGATGCTGCAAGAACATTTGCAGCGTTTCTTTCTCTTGTTTGTTAAATTTCTATTGTTTAAGCCTTGGGTCCTCTCCCAGCCCTCCTCTGAGTGAAATCTTTAAGGAAATGCCAGTGGAGAGGTATAACTGCTGTCTGTGCTGTTGTTTTATTTCCAGAAGGGAACATTGTAGTGGCAACAGAGGGTCTTCCCAGGATACTTTGTAGCACAGAAAACAAGGTCGGCTTTGTTATAGCTACAGAAAAGCTCATGGCTTGTATTTCTTTTCACTTGGTTTGCCAGTCAAGATCTATTTACTCCATGGTTCCTTGGCTAATTATTTCCAGCATGGCACTGATTGAGCTGTTAATAAAGTGTGAAGGTGCCTTGCAGATACATTCGGAGCCTTAAAGAAGCCATCTACATCTCAAACTGCAAACTGCTGTGTCCTCCAATCCCTCCAATATTCTGGCGATAGCATCTCCAATTGTAAAATTAATCAAACTTCTTTCAGTGACAGAAATGTTAATTTAAAATTTTTGTCACAATTACCAGGAGTGTTATTGCAGCTTCTGACTTGTAATTAATTTCTCCTTCCCTTTTTCCATCACTGGGTTAGACTCCTTTGTAATAGTGATAAATGAAATAGCTGCCCGACCTTTTTTTTTCTTTAAAATAAATTACTTTACAAGAAAAAAATTACCTCTAGGTAATCAACACCTTCAGATAAACAGGGGAACATGGGGCATTAGGTACTTTATTGTTTCTCTCTGTCTTTCTATCTTTTTAATTTGTGTGTCTTCTGTGATTGAAATGACAAATGGAGAAAGAGCAAAGTGAGTCTACTTTTATGGCTGTGTTCCCATGTGGAACTAATTTGGGTTGCGGTGTTGGTTTTTATGGATGCTGGGGAATACCAGCAAAATCAGAGTATGATACTAAGAGACTGTAATTTAGAATAAAAGAAACCCACAGGGAAAAGAGGAAACGAGATATTCTGTTTACTTGAGCAATAATTAGAAAGTGTAGTGCCCCCTCAGTGTGAACAAGCCCCTTGGTACTCCCAGAGAGGGCTGAAACTAGATGCATGGTGCTCTCCCCCTCTTCCCGGGAGCTTGCCGGAAATGGAGGGTCTCAGGCACAGCCCCAGTCCCACAGAATCAAACAAAATCTTCATGCAACCTGTATACATACAAAAACTTGCAAAACAATGGAGCCCAGACTTAGTGATGAGGTGCCTTGGAGGCAGGTACAAAGGAGGTTTATAAACAAGTGACAAAGCTCATAGTACCTCATTACTACTTGTGCAGAGAATAAGGGATCCAAGGTGCATATTGGAACTTCAGAGCATGAACAGTTCAAGGAATAGGGATGAAAAGAGGGAATTACAAACAGGGATTGCTTTTCTTGTCCCCAGCAGGAAGGCCCAGCTTTCTGATGAGTATATCAGAATCGCCAACCTTGGGGTGGCAGGGACCATCCAGCTCTGTCACAGGGGGTCCCCAGACATCTGACTTAGTGGAAACAGTACTGGAAGGGAATCCACTGGATCCTGTAAAAATCCAAAGCGGTTGGTATTGGAAATGTAAAAAGCTTTTGCTGAGTAAAAGTGTTGTGGAGTTGGTTTAGCTGAAATGATTTTGAGGGAACGAATAAGGATTTTCCTACCTCTTGAAATTGAATGATGGGATGTGGGAGGCAGCAACCTGGCTGGGATGCTGGAGGCTAAGATCAAGGAGGTGCAGCAGTGCTCGGAACCTACGATGGACCAAGCCCTCTGCTGTGCAGGAAGTACATCTGTGAAGACACTATGGGCTCAGCTCTGGGGGAACTCCGAGTAGATTTGGAAGGGCAGTGGTCTTGGCTTCTCTCTGGGGCTTGGTTTATTACTTTCTTTGTACTGCCCTGATTTTCTCAATAATCCAGTCAGTGACTCTAGGTTTAGCTTCTATTTTGCCTCCAGACATTATTACAAGTAAAGCTAATGAACAGTGGTAGGCTACACTCGTTTGAGTCAGGATGATTTGGGACTTGTGATGTCACTGGGAATGCACAAGGTAGTTAAAGAGGTTGCCTTTTAAAATCTCCATCCTTGGGGAGCTTGGGTGGCTCAGTCAGTTAAGCATCCGATTTCAGCTCAGGTCATGATCTCGCAGTCTGAGTTTGAGTCCCTCATCAGGTTCTGTGCTAACAGCTAGCTCAGAGCCTGGAGCCTGCTTCAGATTCTGTGTCTCCCTCTCTCTCTGACCCTCCTCTGCTCATCTTCCTTCTTTCTCTCCCTCTCTTTCAAGAATGAATAAACATTAAAAATTTTAAAAAAAATCTCCATCCTTGGTAGAGGGCTATGAGACTAAGGATTACATGCACAGTGTTTTTCTGGGAGAAAGCAAGACTGGCTTGGGATCTTTGTTGTGAAATCCTGTGTCAAAATTAATTAAGGGAACCACATAATTATAATTTATGCATCTAGATGGTCCCCAATGGTTTATTAATATGGGATTCATTTTGAAACATCTGAAATAGCAATGCAAAGACTGAATGGCCTTTTTAGGGGGGATAAAACTTAGCTAAAGGAATCTTTGATTTAATGGTATCTTCATGGCAGTTATGATTAGGATAGGACATTCCCCTTTTAAACTTTGTCACATGAGGTGTAAATCCTCAGATTGAGGACTGTTGGATGGGTTGAGATAATTGCCAGCCCCTGGGTTCATAGGGAGATGCTCGCTTTGAGATTGGGCTCCTCTGGCCCTTGATAAATGCAGTTATCACTAACACACACATGCTGCTGAATATATTATTTCACTCACCAAATGGAGACTTAAAATGACTTTGTAACATGCCAAATTAGGTTAATTATCTTTTAAGAGTGTTTCGGAAAAAAACCTTAAGTGTTCTATTCTGAGGCTGCAGGGGACCTGGCATGAGCTGGCCTTGCTTTATTTATTTAAAAAATCACTTATATTTTCGCTCCCGCTTCCATTACTCTTCCCTGCTTCCACGGACACGCAGCAAGCTTCCGTTGGGGCACCCTCTTCCTCTGCCAGTCTAGGTCCCTTTCGTGGAGACCAAGGCCCTGTCGGAGAACCTCCCCTTCCTCATTCTCCATTGTTACTCACTGTGTCCTGGGAAGACCCATAACTGCACTCCATTCTGGCTCTTGAAGATGCCCACCCATTCCTATTATCTTGATATTTTGACAGAGACAACTCAGTTCAGCAAAGACCCTCCTGAGGCAGAAGCAGGGACTTCTTCATCAGAGAAGCGTAGCGTGGGCACAAGCTCAGGAGGTGGGCTCCAATGGATATGTGTCTCGCGGATGCCAGTGAAGTGTGTCACGCTGCCGGAATATAGTTGGCACTCACAGTTGCAGGAATGTGTGAACTGTGTGACTTCTCAGCTCAAAATTCCTTACACCTGTTTGCTTTCTATGGGATAGAATAAAAATTCTAAGATCACCTACAATGTCCCCCCACCAGCCTCCCTCCATGCCACTCTGTCTCTTATTTACTTACTTATTTCTGAGAGAGAGAGAGAGAGAGTGAGAGAGCGAGCAAGAGCAGGGGAGGGTCGGAGAGGGAGGGAGACACAGAATCTGAAGCAGGCTCCAGGCTCTGAGATGTCAGCACAGAGACCGACATGGGGCTCAAACCCACAAACCGTGAGATCGTGACCTGAGCCAAAGTCAGACGCTTATCTGACTGAGCCACCCAGGGGCCCCAACCACTCTCAGTCTCTTTTTACATTTAGCCCAATGGAGATTTCATGACCCCGAAGGTATTAAGCCTCTTCTTGCCATGCATTTCCTACACTCTCTTCTCTTTCCCTGAGGAGTCTTCTCCTCTCCATCTCTACCTTCCATGTCCCTTTGCTGGTCAGCTCCTGTTGTGCTTGAGCTCTTTGCTTAGACCTTACTTTTTATGAAACCTCTCTGAGCCCTCAGTGCTGGTTCAGGCTCGTGTCTGTTTCCACAGCATCGCCTACTACCCCCACACTCCCAAATTATCCAGGAGCTTCTCCTTCAAGACTCTGAGCTCATTGAGGACAGACATCCTACTTGTCTTATGTACTGTGGGACACCCAGCCCCTATGCCCTGACTAGAGTAGCTACTCAGCTGTCTGGTTGAAAGAATTAGTTGCTTCTGGTTGTTCATAGGCAAGTTAAAGTGTCAACAGAGAGAATAAGCCTCCAGACTTGGGGGCCTCGTTAAGAGTAGAATATTAACTTTGGAAGAACCTCAGCAGAAATACTGGAGAGGTGTATGGGTTGTAGAGATTCTGCCATTACGGCAGCTGAGAAATGTCTTTGTCCTATGGGAGCAGCTGTGTGTTGAGGGCGACTCCTAGAGCAGCTGGTATTGGTATATCAGGATCCCCTAGGCAATGTGACTTAAACAGTGCTCTGTTACCAAACGCTGGTGATCTTTGAAGTCTGTGAACTCCTGGCCTTGAATGTAAAGTCTTGTGTGTGAATGATAAAAGTAGGTATCCATCTCTGAATACCTCCGCCCCTTTCCTCTTCCATGCCTTATTAAATAGGATTTCTATTCTTCTGTTTACCTTTTCTCACCTTTTCTGTAGTATAAAGTAGAAGGTGTCGCTTAAGTAACTGTTGGTAAGGAATTCTGAATGTGTTTGTCTCTTTGAGAGATCTCAGAGTATACAGAATATTTCATTTCACCATTTGGCATTACTACCAGAAAATTTCTTGCTGGGGACATGTGAGAACTTGTTTCAGTCAATGTAGCAAGGGTCATCTCTAAGTTTGTAGAATGAATGGCTAAGAAATACAAAATGTAATCGCTGGTGTTTTCTGAACATTCCCTATGTTCTGTGTATTAAGTCCATGCTTTTAGGACTTCTATCTCATTTTAATACTCACAGCAGGGTACTGTTATTGTCCTCATCTTATCAATGAGGAAAATTGAGGCCCAGAGGGAGAGGCTTGCCCAACAGCACACAGCCAGTAAGAGGTGAAGACAGTATTTGAACCCAAAGAGTTGGTTTCTAGAACCCCTGTTCTTATTTAATATATATGTTGTAGGTGATCTTGCAGGCTTCATTTCACAGATAAGAAAAGTATGGGTCCGAGAAGCTAAGTAACTTAACCATTGTCATCCTGTGCTGTGGATCATAGAACCAGGCTTAAATCCAGACCTGATTCCCCAGTCAGTGCTGGTGACCCTCCAGGCTGTTCAGGCTTCTGGTGGTTGTCTGCAGTTGGTACCTTCCGGTTCAGACCCAGGTCCTTAGAAAACCCTCTGGGGGTTCTGCTGATAATTTCCTATCTTAGCTATACAGAAGCTTCAGCATGAAATAGCTTCTACCTGAGAGCAACTTTGGCTCCCCACTCTCCCTGAAGTAGTCACACTGTGTACTCAGTCCCATTGCATCTGTGACTAATGCCACTCTCCGTGGGTATTTGAAAGGCAATAACTTTGGTAAATTGCCTTCAGGGGAGCTAGTGCAGTATGACTCATCATTAGCTGTGAAAGTTGTTCTAAGCTTTACTAGAACCACTGGAGGTATCATGTCCTGAACTCTCTGGGCATAAAAGAGCTTTCTGTTCTTCACTGTTTTTAAGGACAGTGCCCTAAGCTGCAGAGTGAGCTATGACACTGAACCAAGGGATCTTTTAAACAGTATTTTTAATCGTGAATCATTCTAAGTGTTCTCTTCTGGCAAGATCTTTTCTCCAGATCACTGGATTTGTAGGCCAGAAGTGACTACAGTTCACTTGCGTTCGATATGTCTGAAACCATCTATTGGCCACTGACAGTAGTCATGTTTCCTGCTGACCTTCTTGACAAGAACCTTATGCCTCTATGCTATAAGAGGCATTACTTGCTTTCTTTCAGTAATTATTCATTGTAAGTCAATAATGTGCCAGGCGTAGAAACCTAGGGTAGACAGGACAGTTAAGATCCTTCCCTTGGAGGATCCGGACAACAACCAGAGATAAGGGCAAATAAGGACAGCTATGCAGTGAGCTACGAGCTATGATGGACATAGGAGAGGAAGCAGTGATAGCGACTGCATGGATGTACCAAGGACCGACAATTAGGGGTGGCCTCTTTGCGGAGGTTCTATTAATAGGAAAACTGAAATAGGAGAGAAAAACCAGGGGAAAGCGTTCCAGGCAGAGGAAATAGCATATACAAAGACCCTGAGGTGGGGAAAAGCTTGGCAGTGTTGAGAAACTGAAGGCAGAGGACACCAGCTGGACAGTCAGGCCTAAGAAGTGGTTGTCATTCCCATGACGGTGTCTTACTGTTGGGGAAGTAGGTGGGGTCTGGGTCATGCAGGACCATGTGGGTGTTGGTACATTTGCAGACATGAGTAAGCCACTGCAACATTTTAGGCAGAGAATTTCTATGATATCATTGGTAATTTTGAAAGCTCCCTCTAGCTTTTATGTCAAGATTGATTTGGACTGGAAACTACAAACAGTTGCTGAAAGAAATGTTAAGAGACCTAAACAGAAAGACACCCTGTGTTCATGAACTGGAAGACTTAGGAGCGTGAAGATGATGAGGTTCCCCAGAGAAATCTACAGATTCAATGTAATCCCTATAAAAAATGATTTGTTTTTGCAGAAATAGAGAAAAGTAATCATAAAATTTATATGAAATCTCAAGAGATTTCAAATGACCAAAGCAGTGTTGAGAAAGAATGAAGTTAGATAATTTAGACTTCCTGATTTCAAAAATTACTACAAAGCTCCGGTTAACAAAATAGTGTGGGATTGGCATAAGGGAAGGCATATAGACCAATGGAACAGAATAGAGGGCCTAGAAGGAAACTGTAGC